>JAESUZ010005294.1:0-600000 GCA_017311185.1 Proteles cristata cristata
CTCAGGAGGACAACACTTAGTGACTTGCTTCCCAAAAGTACAGCCAGCTGAGAAGGAAGGGGACCACCCAGAGCTGAGGGTGTCTTCAACAGGAAGAGGTCTGCCCGGAAGGGGCCATGCAGTAGACCTCCCTAGCCCCCGGGGCTTTGGGCTGGACACAGGTGGGGAGGCCTTCCCGCCAATCCTGAGGACCGATGGTTGTGTCTTCTCCTCAGCAATGCAGCTGCCTCCGCATGGGGACACAGGGTCCAGAGCCCCTTGGAGAGAGGAGGGGTCCATGGGGATGCGGTCCAGAGTGTGGAGGGATCCATGGAGATGCAGGGTATGGAGCTGCTCAGAGTGGGAAGGGGCCTGGGGCGCAGGGGCTACCCTGACTGAGCATCACATCCCCTCACACCCTCCCTGCTCTGTGACGCAGTGGTGGCAGCGGAGGCATTGGCCTGTCCCCTACTGGTCCGGGCCAGATCAGGTGTGCACGATGGCAGCCCTCCGGATGCTCACGCTGGTGCTTGGGCGTGGTGTCCCTGAGCTGGCAGAGGCTGAGGGCAACGTGTGCGACTTGGCCACCAGCCCTCGCCAGATTCTACACGGATCCCGTGGAGGCCGTCAAAGACATCAGGGACAGGGCCAAGATCATGATTGGCGGCTTTGGGCTCTGCAGGATTCCAGAGAACCTGATAAAGGCCCTGCTCCGGACGCATGTCAAAAACTTGACTGTGGTCAGCAGCAACGTGGGCGTGGACGACTTCAGGCTGGGCCTGTTACCAGGAAACCAAGCAGATCACCCGCATCATCTGCTCCTATGTGGAGGGGAACGTGCTGTGTGAGAGCCAGTACCTGGCAGGCGAGCTGGAGCTGACCCCCCAGGGCACCCTGGCTGAGCGCATCCGCGCCTGGGGTGCCGGGGTACCTGCCGTCTACAGCCCACGGCCTACAGGACCCTGGTGCAGGAGGGAGGCACCCCCATCAGGTATGCGCCCGACGGCCACATCGCCATCATGAGCCAGCCCTGAGAGGTGAGGGAGTTTCAGGGGCACCACTACCTTCTGGAGCAGGCCATCACCGCCAATTTTGCTTTGGTGAAAGGGTGGAAGGCCGACTGCTCAGGAAACATCACCTTCAGGAAAAGTGCCAGGAATGTCAATGTGCCCATGTACAAAGCTGCGGAAACCTCCGTGGTGGAGGTGGAATAAATTGTGGACGTGGGGACCTTTGCCCCGGAAGACATTCACGTTCCTAACATTTATGTCGACCGTGTAATTCAGGGAGAAAAATATGAGAAAAGAATTGAGCATCTAACCCTCAGAAAGGAGGAAGATGAAAAAGCCAATTTTGCAGATGACCTCAGGGCCCGGATCATCAAACGGGCAGCTCTTGAATTTGAAGACGGCATGTATGTCAATCTGGGCATAGGCATCCCGCTTCTGGCCAGTAATTACATCAGCCCAGACATAACCATTCATCTTCACAGTGAAAATGAGATCCTGGGCTTGCGTCCGTTTCCATCAAAAGATGAGGCAGATGGGCATCTCATCAATGCAGGAATGCAGCCGGTCACCATTTTCCCTGGGAGTTGTTTTTTCTCCAGCGATGACTCGTTCGCAATGATTTGAGGGGGGCACCTGCACCTCACCATGCTGGGGGCCATGCAGGTCTCCAGATACGGTGACCTGGCCAACTGGATGATACCCGGGAAGAAGGTGAAAGGCATGGGGGGTGCCATGGATTTGGTGTCCAGTCCCAAGACCAGAGTGGTGGTCACCATGGAACATTGCACCAAGACCAACAAACCCAAAATCTTGGAGAAGTGCACCATGCCGCTGACTGGGATGCGCTGTGTGGACCGCATCATCACCGACAGGGCTGTGTTCGACATGCACAAGAAGAAAGGTCTGATGTTCATCGAGCTCTGGGACGGGTTGACCATGGACGACATCAGAAAGAGCACAGGCAGCCCCTTCGCCGTGTCACCGAACCTCAGACCCATGCAGCAGGTGGCAGCCTGACCCGAGGAAGGAAGCCCTGGTCATAGAAGGTGGGTTTCATTTTCACCTGCTGCGATTTCACCCGGGGAGAGTGTTATCACGTCTGTCCGTTCGTCCGACCGATTCTCCCAGCTTTTCAGACTTGGCTTCCACCACCAGACTGTTCTCTCAAGAGGAATATGGCTTTAATTAAAAACAAAAGAAGAACGTAGGTGTTTCTCTTGTATGTTCTGTGAGTATTGAGATAGATCTGGTTCCATCGTCGGGCATTCAGACGCCCTCCTCACTGTGATGGTTACATTAAATTCCTGCACTTCGGATGGTCCCACAGGAAGGCTTTCACTGAGGGGCCTTCTCTGGTGAATGAGCTACAAAATGTGGGGGGAAGTAATGAGGAAGGAGTAACCACCCCTGTGTACCCAAGGTTCTTCCAGTGTCAGCCCCTGCAGCTGACACCCTCCTGTCCCAGTAGGATCGTTCCTGAGTGGAGCCTCTAACGTGTCCGGTGCATTTGGTGGTGGCAGGTGATGTCATAGATCAAAGTTTAGTCTCTGGATTGATTAGGTCAATCAACTTGGCCCAGGGCCCCCGGTCTAGAGCCCAGCAGTTTAAGGGCTGACCCTTGCCAGCTGAGCAGGACTATGGGCGGGGCAGGCCGTGTCCTGTGCGAGGTTTCACAGAGAATCAGGACACCTGCTAATGGAACAGACATATGTCTCTGTGTATGTGTATGTCTGTATCCTGTAAAATAGATGCTTGTATATTGTCATACATACATACATATGTGTGCCTGTGTGTGTGTGTGTGTGTCAGCAGGGCAACACTGAGGTAACACACATGGAAGTAGAACAGTTGGCAGCGTGTTTTAAGAACTGTAAGGGCGCCTGGGTGGTTCAGTTAGTTGAGCATCCGACTTCAGCTCAGGTCATGATCTCACGGTTTCAGTTTATAATTTCAAGGCCCACAACTGGCTCGCTGCTGTCAAGTGCAGAGCCTGCTGCAGATCCTCTGTCCCCTCTCTCTCTGCCCCTCCCCCACTCACGCTCTTTCTCTTAAAAATAAATAACACTAAAATGAAAGAAAAGAAAATTACACGGGAAATGAAAATGAAGAGGTCTATCACTTTCTCAACTTTTAATGAAAACCAGAAAGTAACCTAAATGTCTAAAGTTAAGCTAACCTCTAAGTATTATGGCATATTTTCTCAAAGAAATTTATACATTCATAGTAGAGACCTTTAACAGCAGTTAACGTGTTTATGTGAAAAAGTTGGAAAACATACAGACTTCCTTGTAAAGGTCACTGTTGTGTAAAACTTTAATTGACCTGAATATATTCCAGAAAAGTGAAAATGTTGTGTTGGGGTCAGGCAGAGGTTTCTGAGTGATATTTTTCCCCAAAGGTTACCTTACAGTTGCTATTATGTACTACAAATTGTATTTGTACTACTTTGACAATTAAGAAATCAAGAGGTCATTTGGAAATACAAAGAGGTACAGGAAGTTGGTTTTATTGGTGGAGTCGACAGTTTCAGGGATCATGAGTGTGTTTCTCAGGGCATCCTCGTCTCTAAGCAGCTGTGGGGTCAAATCCCATTTGCCTGGGTGTCCCTCTTCCTAGCCAGAGGTCCCCACCATGTCCCCGCCCACAGCCTTTTCCCCTTTTTTAACCCACAAACCCGGGAGTAGGACCTTAAATGGATAAGAACTTGGGGGCAGACCGAACCCCGGCTCCAGGACTTGGGCCAGATGTCTCTGCCCGGCTGAGCCCAGGGTCTCATTTGTGGACATCGGGGGACAGTTAGTGCCCTGCTCATGGCCGTGCTGGCCAGAGCGAGCCCTGGCTGCGTCCTGGCAGCTGCTCCGATCTGTCAGGTCTGAAGTCCATCCACAGCCCCAGAGCGTGTGGGGTGGACGGAGAACGCGGAGCGTCACACGGAGGTGGGAACCGCGCTTCTGCGAGCCCCCAGCAGGTGGCTCTGAAGTGTCTCAGTGCAGCCTGAGGTCCAGGGGGACTGTGGAGACGCATGGGGTCGCGCATGTGAACTAACTCCAAACCTGTAAAGTGCTTCACAGACGGCAGTGTTCACCGTTATCACGAGCAATGACCCTGTGTTCTCGAGGCCCCACCCCCCGTCTTCCTTGACCTGGGACTCCGGTCTCTGGACGAGGAAACTGAGGCCCTCTGCCTCCGCGCCCCTGGGCCCCTGCAGGCCCCGGCAGGAGGGTCCCCGCAGCCCCGCGTGCACGGCCCCTGCCCTCGAGTGACCGCCCTCTCTCCTCTCTCATCTCAGGGCGCAGCGTGGATCCTGGCCTGGCCGGCCTGCTGGGGCGACGGGCGCCGCGCTCCAAGCAGCCTTTCCTGGTCACTTTTTTCAGGGCGAGCCCCAGTCCTGGCCGAGCCCCTCGGGCAGCGAGGCCCCTGAAGAGGAGGCCGCCCAAGAAAACCAACGAGCTGCCACACGCGAACAAACTCCCGGGGATCTTTGGTGAGGCCCAGGGTGGGCCGGGAGCCACCTTGGAGGGGACAGAACCCTCAGCGCCCTCAGTAGGTTCAGGCCGGGGGGTCACCCCCCACCCTGGCACTGCCCTGTGGACCGGCCTCTGCCATCCGCCTGCAGCCCCCAAGCCTCTGCCCTGTCCATCCCTGACACCCAGAAGTGCTTTCTGGGCCCTCCCCTGGCTCCCCAGGGCTTTTTCCAGAAGTCTCCCTCAGAATCAGGTGCCCCTTCCTCCAGGCAGCACAGCCCCTGGGGACCCTGCAGGATGCACAATTGTTTATGGGAAGGCTCCCCACCAGACTGAGCCCCTCAGGATCAGGAGCGGGCCGGCCCTGCCCTGCTGCCCTCCTTTCCTCCACGGGGAGTCTGCCCTGTGGCCTCTGTGAGCCACTCAGTCCCGTGGAACCGGGTGGCAGGGGAGGTGGGGTGAGGTCAGTGCAGAAAAGGAGGAGCCACCTGATGGCCCAGGGTCCCCTGGGCTGTTTATGGAAGCACTGGGGGGCACAGGTGGGAAGTCAGGGGAGGCTGGGCTGAGTGCAGGGTTACTCTATACCTGAGCCACCTGGAGCCATGGAAGTGTCTCGAGCTGGGCCGTGGCAGCCGCAGAGCTGCAGGCTGGGCTTAATGAGACCAAATGCGTCCGTTTTACTTCATTTATTCGCCAAGTGCCGGGTAGGGTGTCCCCCGCCCTGGGAGCTCCCTGCGGAAGCTGCCCAGAGCAGGAGCCCAGAACAGACTCGCTTCTGTCCCTGCAGATGACGTGCACGGCGCCGACGGCCGGCAGGTTTGCCGGCGGCACGAGCTCTACGTCAGCTTCCAGGACCTCGGCTGGCTGGTAATTTCTGACTCCTCCTCACGTGACAGGCCCCGCCCGGAGATCATAGGTGGATGTGCGGGAGCAGCTAGAATTATGGGTGATTTTAAGTTTCTCATGCATTAGGTTCTTCTGTATTTTCTGAAGGGAGAAGGTCTGTCTTTTATAGTGAGAAGGTGCTTTTGGGGGAAAACCATGGAACTGGGGCTAGTCTGAGTCCTCGGCCATAACACATCAGAGCCGCAGCTCTAGGAGATGCAGGCGGCAGGGCAGGTGGGGTGACGATGCCCAGTGTACGTGAGGGGACAGAGCCGCGCCCAGCCCTGCCTGCCGATGCTCTCCCGGTGGACGACAGGCCCCTTGGGGGAGCCTGCCTGCAGGGACCCTAGGGTCGGCTCATGGCGCTGGGGCTGCGGGCGGGGAAGGGCAGCCCTGAGCCGTCTCGGGCCGCGTGCCGGATTCAGGGGCTCGGCGGGAGGCGGGGGCATCTGGACGGCACTCACCTTCTCCTATTCCCCCCCCCCAGGATTGGGTCATTGCGCCCCAAGGCTACTCAGCCTATTACTGTGAGGGGGAGTGCTCCTTCCCGCTGGACTCGTGCATGAACGCCACCAACCACGCCATCCTGCAGTCCCTGGTCAGTGCCGCGTCCGTCCTGTCCCCACCCACGGGGAGGGGCTCGTGCAGCAGGTGGATGGCAGCGCCTGCCCGGGGCTCAGGGAGCTCTCTCCACCCTTCCCTGCAGGCACACGCAGTTCCCTTCCCGTGTCTGCACAGGAACTGGGGCCTGTGTGGCCGTGCTCCTGTGTAGACCCCTGTGCGTCTGCACCCGCGTACACCCGACTTGCCCCGACCGCTTGTGCACACCCAGATCCGTGCCCTGCACACGCACGTGTAAGGCATTCACGTACATATGTGGGCGCCCAGGTTTACAGGACATGCCTGCTTCTGGTCAGACACACAGCACGCACATAACACGTGCATCCCACCTGGGTTCCCGTGTGCTCTGAACACGTGTCACCGCGTCCACTGGCCTCGGCCTCCTGTCAGACAGATGCCTGTGGGTGAGTGAGTGACGGGCACGTGCACTCGGCCACCTGCCGCACGGTGTACACAGAGAGCGTTACGGGTGTGGCCCGGGTGAGGGGCTGGGCTTTGGCCCCCCTTCTGTTCACCTCCCCGTCGTCTTTTCCCTGGTCCCTTAGTTCTTTGTGTCTTCCGCAGAAGGTATGGCTACCAGTGCTGAGTCTGGGGTAACTTCATGCTGAAAAACAGTTGCCATGAGGAACACGGCTGTTGCCTCTGGCTAAGTGTCTCACTACAGCTCTGTGGTAGAATTTAAAATCTGGGATCGTGGCACTTGCAGTTTTGTTTTTCTTCTTCACGACTGCTTTGGCTATTAGGGGTATTTGTGGCTCTATTCAAATTTTAGGATTGTTCTAGTTGAAGAATGCTCTTGCCTTTTTGATAGGGATTGCATTAAATCTGTAGATTGCTTTGGGTAATGTGGACATTCTACCTATATTGGTTTTCCCAATCAGTGAGCATTGAGTAGTTTTCCATGTCTGTTATCTTCGATTTCCTTCATCGTTGTTTTATAGTTTTTGGAGTACAGGTCTCTGCCTTCTTTGGTTAAGTTTATTCTTAGATGTTGGGGCGCCTGGGTGGCTTAGTCAGTTAAGCATCGACTTTGGCTCAGGTCATGACCTTACAGTTCGTGGGTTCAAGCCCCGTGTCGGGCTCTATGCTGACTTCCAGCTCAGAGCCTGGAGCCTGTTTCGGATTCTATATCTCCCTCTCTCTGACCCTCCCCTGCTCATGCTGTCTCTCTCTCTCTCAGAAAAAAAAAATTTAAAAAAAGGTTCATTCTTAGATGTCTTATTCTTTTTGGTACAATTGTAAATGTGGTTGCTTTCTTAAATTTCTCTTTCTACTGCTTCATTATTAGTGCATACAAATGAACAGATTTCTGTACATTGATTTTATATTCTGTGTCAGGACTATATTTATCAATTCTAGCAGTTTTTGGTGGAGTCTTTAAGGTTGTGACACTTCTATATACAGTGTCACATCACCTCCAAAAAGTGAAAGTTCTACTTCTTCCTTACCGATTTGGATGCCTTTTATTCGTTTTTCTTGTCTGACTGCTGTAGCTAAGATTTCCTGTGTTGTGGAATAAAAGTGGTGAGAGTGGGTGTCTTTGTCTTGTTCCTGACCTTAGGGGGAAGCTCTGGTCTTCAGCATTATGATATTAGCTGTGGGTTTTTCATATATGGCTGTCGTTATGTTGAGGTAGGTTCCCTCTAAACCTACTTTGATGAGGGTTTTATTTTTCCGTGAATAGACGTTGCACATAACACGTGCATCCCACCTGGGTTCCCATGTGCCCTGAAAACATGTCACCGCGTCCACTGGCCTCGGCCTCCTGTCAGACAGATGCCTGTGGGTGAGTGAGTGACGGGCACATGCACTCGGCCACCTGCTGCACAGTGTATGCAGAGAGCGTTACAGTGTGACCCGGGTGAGGGGCTGGGCTTTGGCCCCCCTTCTCTACACCTCCCTGTCATCTTTTTCCTGGTTCTTTGTGTTTTCCTGCAGAAAGTAAATGCTTCCGATGCTACATGTGGGGGACCTTTAAAAGTCAAATAATGGTTTCCATGAGGAGCATTGTTGCTGCTGATTATTGCTAAGTGTTTTAAAAGTTTCTTGATAACAGGATTGAGATTTCTTTCTAGAACGTTTACCTAGAAACCTACTTCCTGGTATCCCTGCCCCTGTGTTAATCTAGTAAGAGGTTAAGTGATGCCCCCAAGTGAGAGTACACATATCCGCCAACAGCGGCTTGGACCCTGATGTCACATTGCTTTTCTCACGTCGCATGAGCCTGCTGCCCTCAGGGACTGCTTTCCTGGGAGCAGCTCAGGAGTGATGAGGCACATGTTCTCCTGGCCCATGAGGGTGTACAGGCTCCCAAGTGAGGAGAGCTGGGTGGGCTTGGGCTGCAGGGAGGCATGGAGGGCCAGCAAGGTGAAGTTAGGGATGGGCCTGGGTGGAAAGCGGGATGTGCAGGTCTGAGGTCAGGGGAGGGGCCCGGCCGAATCTCTGGATGCAGAGAGTGGCTCGGGGCCGGCCTTCTAGTCCTGAGGACAGGTGAGCCTCTCTGGGGAGACAGCAGATGCGGAAGAGGTGGAGAGGACTGGCCTCCTCCGTGGGGAGGCCGTGGCAGTGATGGAGGACTTGGGGTGTCCTGAGTCCAGGCTCATCCTCTTACCCTTCTCCATACAGCAGCCGGGGGCCCCCCCACTAAAGGACAACCTAGTTGAGAAGCATAGTCTCGCTGTCATTCCTGGGAGGAAGGTTGAGCCCTTGGTTTGGGATGAGGGGCCCCTTGTGGGCCACCCTGCTGACCTCGCCAGCGCCGCCACGGGTTCTAGTATCCTCGTCTCCCTGCTCAGGCTCGGTTTCCCACCTTCTTGCCTTTGCACTTGCTGTTCCCTCCACCTGTAGGGCTTCCTCCCCCGCCCTGGGTCCAGACCCCCCACCCGCTCCCCCTGCACACCTCGTGTCTATGGCCCTTCCCTGCCAGAGGTGGTCCCCGTGCTCATGCTCCCAGTGCTGAAGGCCTGCTTTGTTGTGGCGCTCCGGTGGGTCCTGGCTGGCTACTCGAACCTCCCGCCCCCCGTTCCCTCCCACACTAGGTCTGTGAGAGCAGGGACATTCTCTGGGACATTTCTGTGCCCCATCCTGACAGGGCTGTCACAAGGCACGTGTCCTAGATACGTTTGTGTTGGAAATGACACAAGTACGATTCTCCGCATTTGGCAGAGGAGAAAATGAGGCCCACAGATGCATGATTTGTACTCAAAGATGTATAGCCAGTAAGTGACAGATCCTCAGATTTGGTTTCCCAGCGGCTCAAAACCGAGCTAGATGGAATGTCACATTAGCCTCCTCAAGTCATCCTGCTTGTGCCAGATGGGATAAAAGACCTTTCTGTCACTCATCTGACAAAGCTCTGGTCTAGCGGGGTGGGTCTCAGGAAGGCTGTCCCCCTGAGGTGCCCCAGTTCTCTCCAGCACCCCAACTTGGGAAAGACCCTCTCCTGTTCCCAGTCATGCAGAGCCCGTGGCTGGTGCAGGCAGGCGGTGTCGCCTAGTTTTTCACGTGGGCACATGAAGGCCAAGCCAAGCCACATGTGGAGGTGGGGAAGTTAGGGGCAGCGGCACCCAGGTCCCGGTCTGGCTGTACATCCCCACAGAGGCCTCAGCCTCCCCCTGGGCCTCTGAGAGGCTGCTGGGCCCCGAGCCAGCCAGTATTCTCATGGCAGGCTGGCTCAGAACTGGGCACTGGGGCGCGGGGGCCAGGCTGCCGGACAGGTTCCCCCACCAGACAGCTCCATCCGGGTCCTGCTCGGCAGCCTCTGAGAGGGCGGGGAGCCCTGGCGGCAGCCATGACACATGGATGGAGCAGGCGTCCTCTTCTCTCCCGCCTCCCCACAGCCTCGGGCCGCCTTGGGGCCTGGCAGCGGGGGGGCCCTGACCCGGGGTTCCTGTAAACTGCAGCTCGCCCTGCCAGGGCTCGGCAGAAATATTTTCAGGAGGCTGAAAACGGGCTGTTCCCTCAGGCAGGCTCTTCCTGGCAGAAAGGCTGCTGGGAGGGTAGCAGGTCAGCGCCCCCTGTCCGAGTCCCGCCGCACCTGAGAGCCAGGCGGCTCCGGGCACCACCACGCGGGGCCTCCGTGCCCTCCCTCTCGGTTGGCCCAGAACAGTAGCTGCCTTAGAAGTTGTTATCAGGGGGGGCGCCTGGGTGGCTTAGTCGGTTAAGTGTCTGACTTTCGCTCAGGTCATGATCTCACGGTTCGTGGGTTCGAGCCCCGCGTCGAGCTCTGTGCTGACTGCCAGCTCAGAGCCTGAAGCCTGTTTCAGTCTGTGACTCCCTCTCTCTCTCTGACTCTCCCCTGCTCACGCTGTCTCTCTTTCTCTCTCTCTCTCTCCTAGAAATAAATAAAACAATAAAAAAAAAAAAAGTTGTTATCAGGGGTGGCAAGTGCTTTGAGGAGTGACAGCATTGAACACGGGGATGGACCCGGGGCCCTTGGGTTTTCCAGTTCTGTGATCCTTCACGGGCTCACAGCCGGGAGGGGAGACAGATTACGAACAGCTAATGGGGACCAGATAGGATCGGGAACGTTACAGGAGCACATAGGGAGGAGCGGAGGGGACCCAGAGGGGTGGTGCGGCAGAGGGGCTGGGCATGGGGCGCGCCATGTGCTGGAGACCAGCGGGGTCACCACCTCTGAGGGGAGTGAGTGTGGAGGGAGCTGGCTGGTGCCCAGGCTGGACCCTGAGGGCAGTGGGGCAGCGGGGGAAGGGTGAGCAGCTGGAGACTCCGGGGTCGGGGTGGCGGGAGCTGGGGGGCCGTGGGAGAAGGCCGTGGTGCTCACGCCTGCCCGCTGTCCCTTCCCTGGTCAGGTGCACCTGATGAAGCCGGACGCGGTCCCCAAGGCATGCTGCGCCCCCACCAAGCTGAGCGCCACCTCCGTGCTCTACTACGACAGCAGCAACAATGTCATCCTGCGCAAGCACCGCAACATGGTGGTCAGGGCCTGTGGCTGCCACTGAGGCCCGGCCCCACCGCTGCAGAGCCTCCCGCCTGGGTCTGGCCCTTTTCCAGACACAGGAAACCCTCAGACCCAGCCCAGAACCCGGGGCGGGTGGCCCCCCAGAGATCAACATAACTATGCCTCTCTTTTCTTCCTGTCAGGGCTGGATCTTCTCCAGGCCCCTCTGCCCCCTTCCCTGCCTGAGGTCTGTGAAAATCTCTTGCCTCTGGCCCGATGGTCTGAGTCACTGAGCAGGTTCCCTCCCAGCCTCCTCCCCCAGAAGCACGTGCTGACCAGCGTTTTGGGGGTGACATGAAAGTCCTGTCTGAGGACCTATCAGTGTCCATTGCTGGCCCAGGCTTGTGGTGATACGGGGTGGGCTGAGGGGCACCTGGAACCCAAAATGGCTACCTCAGCCGCTTTACTATCCATTACAGGGCTTGGTTGTGTGTAGACAGAGTCTAGTCCATCTCCAGTGCCTGCCCCTCCCAGGCATTTCTGGGCACTTTTGTTAGGATGTGGACCTGCCCTGATTGCTGTGTTGTTGTGGATCTCAGTTATCAAACTGCTGGCCACAGGCAGGAACAAGGGTCAACTCAAGAAAGAGCTAAATGAACCCTGTGACACAGGGCTCAGACCAATGGCATTTGTCTCCTCTAATCTTCCTGTGTTGATCTGCCTCTGCTGTCCGGGGACACACGGCCTTTGTAGAAACAAAAACCTGGGAAGGTTTCATCCCTCATGATTCTGTCACCATGCTGAGCTTGGCTCCATAGAAAAGTTCTCTTTTTATTGAGCCTAGCACGGTGGAGAAATTGGGTGGCCCAGGATGACAATGCCCAGTACAGATGACGTGATTACTCTTTCCCTTTGGCATGGCAAACATCGATAATCAACCTTAATATTTTTTTCTTCCAAATCTGGGTAGAATTTCAAAATGATGTTATTAGAACTGCACTGTTTGCCACCATTTGCCATAAGGAGCAATCTGTTTCACCCCCTGCAGGGCAGCTGGGACACTGGGGCAGCCCCTGGCTGGGTATGGGGCAAGGGCAGGGGCTTCTCAGCACCTGCTTATGTTCAGTTGTCAAAAACAGGCTGGTCGCCATAATCTGTCTGCATCACCCTGGGTGCCCAGGAGCGCCGCCTGTCGCTCTAGGCCTGTGAACCAAAGAAAAGCTCTCTGTCCCAGGGGAGTGACAGAGGCAGTAATTAGGGTGACCCGGGTGCAGGTTCCCGGAAACCACTGTTCTCGGAGCGGCCGCCACAGGCAGTTGGAGTGTTTATTTGATTTCTGACTTGCTAAGCCTGTAATTTACCTGCTGGCGCAGACAG
Source organism: Proteles cristata cristata (assembly GCA_017311185.1). NCBI lineage: Eukaryota > Metazoa > Chordata > Mammalia > Carnivora > Hyaenidae > Proteles > Proteles cristata. The sequence goes on from JAESUZ010005294.1 coordinate 12,237, forward strand.
AGTCCAGCTGCCTGAGCCCTGAAATACTGGGTCATTAAAAGCCGATCCCGGGCCCGCCCAACCCACAGGCACAGCCCAGCTGGGGCGGAACCACCCCTGTGCCCAAGGACGCGCATCCCCGCTGTCACTCTACACCCTGACGAGGGGCCCCGGGCCGGCAGGCCTGGCGGCAGGTGCGGACGCCGGGGCCCTGCTGCAGGACAGCAGCCCCTCCACGGGGACCTGGAAGGGACTGTGGAGCAAGTACAGAGGAAAAGATCCTCCCGTGTACAGCGGCAGGCCCAGACTGCAAGGTGGAAAGTTCCCCATCAGTTAGGGACCTAAACTCTGGCCTAGATGTCAGGAGGACTGACTAGTAGATGGTTTCCTCCTCAGGGTCTCATTTTCCCATCTGTACATGAAGGCATTCGGCTTCCTGGTCTCCAAATGGCCCTCTGCCAGAAATCTGTCCGCCAACCCTTTCTCACACTGAGCCCAGATGCTGCCTCGTGACCTCGAACTGGGCACTCAGGTGGTGGTCACAGATGAGAGCTGGTATAAAGTACGGAACCTGTTTGCCATTCTAGTCCTTATCTAACACTTCCATCTTCCCAACATCAAGGATGATCATGTAGTTAATGATCTAATTTAAAGGCTAATTTAAAGTTAGCCAATTATTTTGGCCACCCTTTACTTCACCATGTATCTTTCATGCCCAGCCAATAGCCCAACACAATTAGGGATACACCAGGAATGTCTGTCAAATCACCCAAAGATTTATAGACAGGGATACACGTCACCTGTCACGCTGGGCACAGCAGGGATGACTGGAGGTTGTAACCCTCCTTTTTTGGGCACAACACCTGAAAAACAGCAAGCCTCTGCCGGCCTTCCCGGGTCAGACTTCCAGCAACCTTTGCCATCCAGGCAAATGGGATCAAATAGAAAAAGCCTTGAGCAGTGAAACCATTGTGAACGGACACAAAGCTCCTGCATTTTATGCCCTGCTTATTGCATGATTTGTTGCATGGGTCCGATTTCCAGTCACCCGTGTGCAGAGCCCAGCACAGCAGCTGCAGGGGCGGCCCAGGCTGGCAGTCACGCAGCACAGATGCCACTCTCTCCCTTTCTGTTGCTCAGGGCATGACTTGTTTATCTGGCTGCACGGGACCCGAAGGATACACACGGGCGGGTGGTCAGGCCCACTGCACGAGGAATCAATCTCGCCGGCAGGGAGGGCATGCGGGAAAGGCTGAGGACGTGTGCACAGCCGTCTCGGTTCTGGCAGCGCTGTGCTGGCCTTGAGGTTGAGGCATCGCGACATCCGTGTTCACGGTTTTCTAAGGTGGGCACGTGACCTGTCCTGGAAAATTCCTGAAGGAACAGAGGCATCATAGCAAGAGTACAAAATTTTGGAGCCAAATGGATTGGACTCTTCGCTCTTTTTCTGAAGTAGGGCAGGATATTGGTTCTTTCCTTCCAAGCTATTGTAAAGACCAGATCCCTACATACACATTTAAGACGATGTCTGCCGTAAAGACACTTAGCAACTGGCACCTGCTGGCATTATTGCAAGAGGATTTGCTGATCTGCTGAGCCCTTTCTGTGCTTGCCCGGAATGTGTTCCACAGGTGATGCTGTACTAATTTCAGAGCTATACTTTCTCCTGAAAATTTACATCCTGCAGACTCTGGAGGGAGGACCCTGTGTTTCCCACTTGCTTTCAAGGCCTGAGGAAAGTGCCTGGTTAAGGCCAGGGCCGTGACCCGCGTTCCCATGTTCCCACGCTCCCAGGGGCCCCGCCGGCCTGCTGAAGGTACAAAGCACTCAACCCACCTTTTAAAAAATAGGTTTTTCATTTATTACAAAAATAATGCAGTTTTGGAGGACAAACTGGAAAAAAATCTGAAATTGTCACAGTTATAGGACTCAATATTTTGGTGAATTTATTTCTAGGCTTTTTTCTTAGGACACACATATATAGATGTTTACGTGGTATAGATACGTATTTTTACAAAATTGGGATCATACTATATCATAAATTGCTTTGAAAGATGCTTTTCCCACTTCATCATGTAGTAAAAATTTTCCTGTTAATAAAGTTTTTTGAAAACATGGCTTTCTAGGTTTTTAACATCCGCAGCCTACAGGACTGTGTTCACAACTAAAAAGTAGGTCCCAAATCCCTTCCTGGAGTGTTGCTGCAGGTTTCTGGGACTGTGGCATCACAGCCAGCTGCACCCGAGGGTGGGAACTCGAGCTGCCGCAGACCAACTCTAGGGTCACAACCTGACGGAGTCAGCGCACTGGCAAAACCCAGCCCTGTTTGAGGTCCTGAGGCTGAAGCAGTGCACACGCAGACCAGGAGGCCACCTCACATGGGAGCCAGGCAGACCCAGGAAGGCCGCACGGCGCCCTTGGGTACACTTCCGATGGACCAGAGCCTTCCCAAATAACAGGATTGGTGGTATGCCGTAAGCAGCTGAATCGGGCAGCCCGGCCACTGCCCCCCAGGCTCTGGGGCCCCTCCTGTCTGGCAAGGAAGAGCCCTGTTTCCTTGGGTCTCTCCAGAGGGTCCAGACCAATTACAGGGACCATGACTGTGTTTCCCCCAAGGGCCTTGGGCCCCTGCCACAGGCTGAGGCTACAGCCCAGTAAGCCTCCCAGGACCCCACTTAACTAGGAGGAGGCAGGCCGAGCTTCCTAACCCAGCTGCCATGTTACCCAACCCTTTGCAGCCATGTCACCCAGGCCTTGGTTAACCTCTGTATACAGTTCTTCCCTGGATACAGGATAACACCAGCACTGGGAGGGGCGCTGGCACTCTGTGGGTGCTACCAGGGAACAAGAGAAAGCAACAAGGTCATCACAGGAGTCAGTCCCCTCTTGGGAGGTGGCTATGCCACGCCCTTTATACACATCTGTTCCTGGTTACTGGCCTGTGATGGCCATAGTTTGCCCTCAGAGTGGGGGCCTGTGCTTTGAGGAAAGGTCTCCTTTGGGAGCTCTGCAGGGTCAAGGGTAACCATGTGGTCCATCTTAGCCACAAGGAGACAAGAAACCCCAAGCAGGAGCTCAGCCAAGGGCTGGGAGTTCACTGGACACATGGAAGCCAGAGGAAGGGCTAGCAGGCCATCGTCCCCCACAGGAGCTATCCTGGGGTCACTAGGAGTGGGAGGCACCAGGCTCGTCCAGATCTCAGCCCCGTGGATGCTGAATGGTCCCAGCAACCCAACCAGAGAGGTGCCTAGTGATCACAGGGCTCAGTCCCTGCTCGGGCCTTCGGCAGGTGAGGGATGCTTGAAAGCCACCTCACTGAGCAATATACAGAAAGAGCATGGAGAGGGAAGCCAGCCTGACTTGAGCTCCGAGCAGTGGCTGCATTAGGAGGACCAGACTGTGAGCTCAGCATGGGCTGAGACCATTTGCTTAAGCCATCAGCAAACTCTTTCTGCAAAGGTTCATGTCATAAACATTTTAGGCTTTGAGGATGTGTGGTTACTTTTATGTATCAAGCTGGCTAGGCCACCACGCCAGGGTTTGGTCAAACACCAGTCCAGATGCTGCTGTGAAGGTACTTTTCAGATGTGACTAATATTTAAAGCCACAGGCTTTAAAGCAGATTACCCTCCAGAAGGTAGATGGGCCTCATCCAATCAAAGGCCTCTTAGAGAGAAAAGACTGAGACTGCCGGAGAGAGGAGGACTTCTACCTCTAGAGAGCCTTCACACTTGAATTGCAACACCAACTCTTCCCTGGGTCTGAGCCCGCGTGCCTGCCCTACAGAGCTCTGACTTGCAAGCCCCACAATCACGGAGCCAAGTCCTTAAAACGTCTCTCTCTATGCACATATCTACACACATCCTATTGGCTCTGATTCTCTAGAGAGCTCTCACATGGGGGTCATACAGTATCTGTCACCAACCACTCAGCTCTGTCACTGTGATAGGGAAGCAGCTGTAGAGAATATGCAAACACACATGTGGCTGTGTTCCAATCACTTTATGCACAAAAAAGGCAGCAGGCCGGATTAGACCCATGTAGTTGGGTGACATCCTGTCTCCAGAAAAGTAAGCACAGTGCGTGGCACAGAGAAGGCGTTACGAGTTATAAAGCATCGCGTGAAAAATTCTGTACAACAGGGGCACCGGGCTGGCTCAGTCAGTAGAGCATGGGACTCTCGACCACCAGGTCAAGTTCAAGTCCCATACTGGGCACAGAGCTTACTTAAAAAAATTCTATAGAGTAAATGTGAAGAAATAAACAAATGAATCGTGGAGAGTGAGAACTACACTTGCTGCCTACAAGGCGGGCCAGCATGAGTTTAGGGGCAGAGGCAGCAGAAGACAGGGACTTCTCCACCATCTTTGATTTCCACCATCCTGACAGTGATCTGACAAGGGCACCTGGCTTAAAGATATATTACTTGGCATCTCAGGGAACCACCCAAGGGAGGAAAGAAAAGCCATGCCCCATCCCTTTTTCCAGCCTAATTCAGCAGGACACTTAGCCGTAGACGCACTTTAACCATTCCTAGGAACTGGCTAGACGCGGCAGTACAAGAACTCGGGTTTATTTTACCACAAGAAACGTCCAGGAGCCACACTGGTGGGCCTAGGAGAAGCCGTGGCAGCAAAGGCCCGGAGAAGGCCACGCACAGCCTGTCCATGGCGGGGAAGGCGGCCCCTGTGCCGGCTCCCGGGCCCACGGCCACACCTGGGAAAGAGCCAGAGGGAGCCCAGGCCTGAGAAGAGCTGCTCCAAGCTGACCCCAAGAAGGGCCACGACACAAACCCCTGGTTGCCACCACGGGGAGGGACACCGCAGGCGCTGGCTCCCAGGCTGACGGCTCCTGGACACGCAGGGGCAGTGCCGAGACTGCGCGGGCTCACACGTACTCCCCACAGTCGGCGATGATCACCTTCTGCTTTGGCTTCCCATCCTTGCTGCCCTGGGCCTTTGTGGGGACAGAAGAGGGGGAGAAACGAGGGAGGGTGGAGAGTAAGGAGTGGCTCTTGGACACCCTGCCCATCGGCCCACCCCTCCCTGAGCAGAGGCAGCCCTCCTTGGGAGCAGCCGTGGCCCCTGTCCCCAGCTCTCCCGCAAGGCCACGCACCCCGGGCCCGGGGAAGCCACACACCTCAATCTGCCGTAAGACGTCCAGGCCATCTGTGACCTCCCCGAACACCACGTGCTTGCCATCCAGCCAATCTGTCTTGTCACACGTCAGGAAGAACTGGGAGCCGTTGGTGTTTGGGCCGGAGTTGGCCATGGAGAGCAGGCCTGGGGGAGAGAGAACGAGCACATGAGCCCCTTCTCCCCAGGCTCCCGGCAGTCGGAGGGACGTCTGTACAGTAAACGGGGAGGGGTGAGCGCTGCTGGGAGCTGGCACGGGAGGAGGGCCACGAGCTGGCTACTGGCAAGATGGATGCTGTCGGCATCGGGTGAAAGTGGCTTCAGTAAAGGGTGGGGCTGGAAGCGTGGCTGAAGGGGGACAGACAGAGCAAAAGGCAGGGGGCATACACAACTTCTTCAGGAAGTTTTACCTAAAAGGGGATTAAAAGGCAAGGGTGACAGCTAACAGGGACAAAAGTCAAAGGACTTTTTTAAAATGGATACCGCACACGTTTATATGGATGGGCTGATCTAGCGGGGAAGGGGGTGTGGATTACACAGGAAGCGGGGGGACAACCATGAAGCCAGGCTCCTGGTAGGGGAGCTGGGATGGGGTTCGGGCCACGGCTCGTCCGCCCTGAGGGAAGGCAGAGCGGGCCCGTGTCAGGAGACTAGGAGAGGCAATGCTTGGAGTGTGACGTGAAGGCTTCGGGAGTGGAGGGAGGGAGGAACCGTCATCTCTGACTGGGACTGAGCATTAGTAACTAGGGGACTCGAGAACCAAGGGCCCCTGAAGAAGTGTGGTCATAAGTTTCAAGATGACCATTCAGTATAGTTGTTTTTCTCCAGTTGCTGGGGGACCAACCACTAAGAGAGAGAGGAACGCCTGACAGAGACATGGCCACGGGGCCGGGGGACTAGGAGCTCACAAGCTGGGCCCCAGGGGGTGCGGACAGGGAGGGGCAGTGTGTGAATGGAAGCCGCTTCCCTGACAGGCCGCACGCAGGTGCTGGGTCACGAACCAGTTTGTCTGCAGACCCGAGCCCTCCGCCCGGGCCCTCCGCCCAAGCCATGGCCCGCTGCTCCAGCCACACAGCCACCGGCCTGGCCCCACGCGCCGCCACGTCCCGATCGGGTCCCACCTGGTCCCGTGTGTTTGAGGATAAAGTTCTCATCGTCAAATTTCTTCCCGTAGATGGACTTGCCCCCAGTGCCGTTGTGGTTCGTGAAATCGCCGCCCTGGCACATGAACTGCGGGATGATGCGGTGGAAGCTACTTCCCTTGAAGCCAAAGCCCTTCTCGTGGGTGCACAGGCATCGGAAATTCTCTGGCATGGAGACGGGATAAAGTGCCGAGGTTAAAAAACGGAGCGGTTCCTCGGGCCTTGGGCACACCTCGCCTTGTAGTCCACGTGAGACGCAGAAGTGAGTGACCGAAGCCAGGAGTGAAATGCCGGTGGCCGCGAGGCCTTATGGACCGTCCCAGCCAAGCTGCTTTGACCACGTGATGAGGTGCTTTGTGACAGGCTGTGCCGTAGACCCGGCAGCCGGGGAGATCTGCGCCACCTCTCCTGTCCCAGGATCCGAACGCGGGCCCGGGGGCAGATGGGTGGCATCGGGAAACCATGATGCTGAGCACAGAGCCTGCTTAAGATTCTCTCTCCTGGTTTCTGTCCACCCCCTCCCCGGCTTGCATGCACGCTCTCTCTCTCAAAAAAAAAAAAAGAAGAAAGAAAGAAAAAGAAACAGAACAGATGAACATAGGAGGAAGGGAAAAAAGGGAGTGAGGCAAACCCCAAGTGATGAATCCCTAATTTCTACTCCTGAAACTAATAACTGATATTATACGTTAATTCACCAGAATTTAAACAAAAAATTGAAACTTAAAAAAAAAAAAGGAAAGATGGATCTTAATTAAGTCAGAAGAGCTGAGAAGCAACTCACTTCATGTTGCAGAAATGCTAAAAGCTCAGGCACAAGGGTGAAGGTGGTCTGGCAAACTGGAAAGCTGGTTGAAAGCCTGTTTAAGAAAGTAGCTAACCCCCCTCCCCCAGCAGCTGGCTGGAACTCTACTCTCTGGTAGGTTAAGGCGGAGGGTCTCTGGACTGGGCTCTACTACACGTAGCCGAGGGCTGAGGTACTGTCATGACAAATGGAAATTAAGTGAAAGTTTATATACTGCCCTGTCCCTCCCCACCAAGAAGGCAAACAGGTGGATGCAAGAGCCTCCAGCAGATTAGACCCCTCGAGGACTCTGCTGTCCAAGAGAATAGAAGTCAGGGAAACAGACATCCAGGGTCCGACAGAGAAAGACCCCAACTGACTCACCCCACAGCGGAGGCCTCAGCCAGCAAGCCTTACCGATGCCTAGGAAGTTTCCAAGCCGGTTGTTAGGGCCCCACTCTTAAATATGAGGAAGGCATCTAACGTGAAAAGCAAAGACCAAAACAGACAGACCAAAAAGGGAACAAAATGTAACAAAACAACTCAGGAAAAAAGGGACTTGAAACATAAGCCACAGGAAGAAGAAACTTTAGTAACGTCCCCAGAAAGATGAAATATCACATTCGTGAGATAAGCACAGAGCGCTATTAAAAAAAAAAATTCTGACACACACACAAAAAGACACACAGGAAGGTTCCTGAAAGAGAGAAGAGAAAACTCAGAGGGGACAAAAGTGAAGAAGTAACTGAAAGAAATCTCCCCAACCAGAGGGCAGAACATGGTCGTGTGGGTGCGGTACACAGGAGAAGCCACTCTCTGAGGACGTCCACACCAGTCCCTGGAACCCGAGAACATGTTACGGCCAAAGAGCCTTCGCAGAGGTGACGAGGGCTACAGATGGGCCTCAAGATGGGGAAAGCAGCCCCACTTATCCAGACGGGCCTAACAGAATCATGAACCTGTAACAGGGAAGCTTCTTCCAACTGAGAGATTCAGCATGTGAGAGGCACTGGATCCACCACGACTGGCCGTGAAGATGGAGGAAGGGGGGCGCTGAGCCTTCAGAAACTGGGAACAGCCTTCAGCTGACAGCAGGAAGGAGGCGATACCTCAGTCCTACAGACACAGGACACTGGATTCTGCCGACACCCTGAATGCCTCTGGAAACACTCCCCTAGGGCTTCTGGTAAGGAAGGGAGCGTCGGCCACCATCTTCACTTTAGCCTCCAAGGACTTCTGGCCTCCAGAACAGGAGACAATAAATTCGTGTTGCTGTAAGCCACTAACTTTGTGGTAATCTGTGACAGAAGCAATAGAAAACCAACACAGAGGGATCTCCACTGACTATCCAGCATGATGGATGTAAGATCTCTCCAAAGGCACATGCTTTCAGAACACAGGACAGACACCCTAGAGGCCTCTAGCACAGGGCTACCAAACAGCTCTTAAGCAGTAGCTTAAGAATCTGAATCTGCCCCTACACTATCCTACATTCTTTAAGAATTCACCCAAGGCAGGGGTACCTGGGTGGCTCAGTCAGTTAAGCCTCTGACTTTGGCTCAAGGTCATGATCGTTCAGTTTATGAGTTCAAGTCCCACATCTGGGCTGTCAGCACAGAGCCTGGAGCCTGCTTCAGATTCTGTGTAGCCCCCTCTCCGTCCCTCCCATGCTCATGTTCTCTTTCTGTCTCTTGATAATAAAGGCTAAAAATAAATAAATAGTCACGCATGGCTAGTGGCTACTATATTGGACAGCTCAGCACTAGACGGAAAAAAAGGGCTTTATATAAAGGATCAAGAATCAGAAGGACATTAGACTTCTCTAGAATTCTATACCCTATCAATCAAGTGAGAAGGTACTTGTGTTTAGAGTTCAGTCTCAAAAAACCTCCCTCCCAAGCTCTTTCCTGCATATGCTACAGAAGCAGGTCTTCTACTAAAATGAGGGATACACTAAAAAAGAAGAGAGCGGAGAACACAGCAGTGACACTAGCTGGGCAGAAGGCCTGGAAAGCAATGGTCCAGGCTGGAGAGAGTCAAGAGGCTGCAAGGAGGACTTTCAAAGGAGAGGGAAGGGGCGTCTGGGTGGCTCAGTTAGTTAAGCATCAGACTTTGGCTCAGGTTATGATCTCACAGGTTGGGAGTTCGAGCCCCACATTGGGCTCTGTGCTGACAGCTCGAAGCTGAAGCCTGCTTCAGATTCTGTGTCTCCCTATCCGCCCCTCCCCTGCTCACACGCTGACTCTCTGTCTCAAAAACAAATAAACATTAAAAATAAATAAATAAATAAATAAAACATAAGGAGAGGGAAAGTGACAGAATACCTGGTGTGTGTGAACATGAGGAGAGATTCATGCAGGCAGCAGGATTCGGGAGAGCATCAGGAATAAATGCACAGACTAAGCTCGTGTGAAAACAAGACAATGATGGACCCCAGGAAAACAAAATGGTGTGTGTGAACAGAAATTACTACGGTATGATGTCAAACAGTTAAAATAACCTCTGACTTAACCAAGCTTATGGTCACTCTATACATAAAGAAGACGGAAGGGCAGGGAAAGGGATTTGAAAAGCTGATTCTTTATCTCCTGAAGTGGGAAGCCAACGGATGTCTAAAATGAAAAAGCCATTATTTAACATCATTGTTAAAAAATAGTGAACCAGCACCTGTAAAGCTTCAAAAATGCCTGCCCGGCCTCATCTGTTCCTAGATCCCAGGATCTGAGATGCCTCAAGTCAACGCGGGTCAGAAAGAGTGTCAAGGGCACAAGAACCATGGCGGCGAGAACCTTGGGGAGGCCCACCGCCCCGCCGCCGGCCTCCCGCCCAGAGCCCCGCTCACCTGCCGTCATGGGAACGACGTCCGAACGCAGGAGCATCTGGAGGCGGCCGGCTGGCTTGTTCCCAATCTTGATGTCCATGTAGACCTGAGGATTCGAGCGGGCCTTCTTCGCAGCGGGCTCTCCCTGGGTGCGGGAGAAACCATTAGGCCGGACGGAACCCCGACCCCCGACTAGCAGAGCGAGTATTCTGACCGCGCACTGAGAACCCAGCAGCCGCGAGCGGGCTGCAGCAAGGTGCTGACAGGGAAGGCCCGGGGCCGTGGAGGGGAAGGACACGGCCACAGTCCCCAGCCGGACCCCAGTGACAGGACACCTCAGCACCAGCCACCCCGAGCCCCACCCCGCAGGCTCATTATACTCACCCTCAAGACATGCCAGCTCACTTCACCCTGCCCTGCGGTCACACTTTCCTGGCCCACAGCACACAGCTCTCAGCATGTTCAAACCCACCTCCCTCCAGTGAAATAAGATGCCGCCTCCTCCCTCTATGCTCAGTCCTGCACACCCACAGGCTGGCTACAACAGAAGCCGGAGGGCAGCCCTCTGTTGCGCTTGGAAGACAGTGGGGGAGGGAGGGGCCTTGATTTATACCCCAAGGACACAAGGCCAAGAAGAGGGTAAGGAGACATTTGCAGGCATCCCATGTGTTCCACAGAGAAAAGTCAAATGTGCATGGAGGTCTCCTGCTGGCATCGAGGACACTGTCACTATTATTTGCCACTAGCAACAGTAGCGGCAAACATTCACGCAGCACTTGTCAAGTACAGGGTACTGTTCGTATACTAGCTCATCAATTCTTTTTTTTTTTTTAATATTTTTATTTATTTCTAGGGGGGAGAGAGAGAGAGAGACAGCATGAGCAGAGGGTCAGAGAGGGTCAGAGAGAGGGAGACACAGACTCTGAAACAGGCCCCAGGCTCTGAGCTGGCAGTCAGCACAGGGCCCAACGCGGGACTCGAACCCACGAACCGCGAGATCATGACCTAAGCGGAAGTCGGACGCTTAACCGACTAAGCCACCCAGGTGCCCCTAGCTCATCAGTTCTTAACAACCACTCTAAAGAACAATCAGTACTGCTCTTTATCCTCATTTTACAGGCGGGGAAACAGATACAATGAAGGTCAGTGACTTGCCCAAGGTCAGAGAAGCGGTTAGGTGGTGAAACTGGATTCTAGACCTAAATTATCCCATCCCACCCCACTCCCGAGCCCAGGTTCTTAACCTCATTCGCCCACCTCACTTTTTAATTCCTAAGATTTAATACAAGGCCCCTACACTCACAGAATTACTGCCTAGAAAGGGACAGGCAAGAAACATCAGAGTAGCCTGCAAAAATGCAAAGACTTAGAGTGAAATAGAGGCTGGCACGGGTGAGTGGAAGGGGGACAGTGAGGTGGGAGGAGGAACTGGGGAGCACCCTCCAACTTTCTCCCTCAGGACAGAGCGATGGGAGCCAACTAACAGTTCTTAGCAGGAGTCAGGGGCAAAGTCTGTGCTTTATTTATTTATTTTAATAAAATTTTTTTTAACATTTATGTATTGAGAGACAGACCATGAGCCAGGGGAGGGGCAGAGAGAGAGGGAGACACAGAATCTGAAGCAGGCTCCAGGCTCTGGGCTGTCAGCACAGAGCCCGACGCAGGGCTCGAACTCACAACCTGTGAGATCATGACCTGAGCCCAAGTCAGAAGCTTAACCAACTGAGCCACCCAGGCGCCCCTAAAAAAGTTTCTTTTAATGTTTATTTTTTAGAGAGAGAGAGAGAGAGACAGAGTATGAGCAGGGGAAGGGCAGAGAGAGAAGAAGACGCAGAATCCGAAGCAGGCTCCAGGCTCTGAGTCATCAGCACAGAGCCTGATGTGGGGCTCGAACCCACGAACTGAGAGATCATGACCTGAACCGAAGTCAGACGTTTAACCGACTGAGCCACCCAGGCGCCCCAGCGCTGGCTCTGTTTTAAAGGGGGGGTCTAAGGTTACTCCTCAGACTGTGAAGGCCATGTGTGTGCTCTGCTTTGCAACCAAATTTCTGGCTTGGGTCGGTGTGTGTGTGGCTGGATGGTGGCAAACCGACAAGACGGAGAACAAGATTAGAGAGAGGAGAACACCCATGCTAGGTAACTCTGGGCCGCCTGTGAGACTTGCAGCTGAAAGTTCTAAAAGCTGCGCACTAGAAACAGAGGCCAGGAAAGGCAACAGCACGGGAGAGGCTGCAAAAGAAATCAGTGACTGCTGGGGCGCCCGGGTGGCTCAGTCAGTTAAGCGTCTGACTGCAGCTCAGGTCATGATGTCGTGGTTTGTGAGTTCGAGCCTTGCGTTGGGCTCTGCACTGACAGCTCGGAGCCTGGAGCCTGCTTCAGATTCTGTGTGTCCCTCTCTCTCTCTCTGCCCCTCCCCCACTCGTGCTGTCTCTGTCTTTCAAAAATAAATAAATATTAAAAAAAAAAAACAACCAAGTAGAGAAGGGGCGATGGAAAGAGGGAGAAAGACACCATGAGCCAAGAAGGAAATCCAAAGAACAACAGTCACAAGGAGGAGAGGGGCAGCTCGGAGTTGGGAGGGAGCACTGGCAGGCTCCTCCTGGGAAGGGAGAGCCTCGAACCTGCGTAGACTGAGGGAGACGACAGCACCCCAGCCTGCCTCCCCTGAACCGGGGCAGCGACAGGGAGACCGTGGGCCTCTGCAAAGCACTTCAGTGAAGGAGGGACTGGGCAGGAGGGGTGAGGAGGAGCACTCGCTCACCTTCCTCACCTCAGGCTTCCTCCTCATCAGCACGCAGTCCCAACAGGGGACTAGGCAGAGGGGGGCCTCTCACCACATAGGGCACGAGGCTAAGAGAACTAGAGCCTCTCACTCACTCACTCAATACCACCTTCAACACAACACCAAGAGTCTTTCATTCTCTCTACTTTTGTATACGTATTTGCAAATTTCTGTAAAAATTTAAAAAAAAAAAAAAGGTTCTTGTGGAAGCACCTGCCTTCACTCTCACCTCCTGGGTCTCCATTTTGGGAGGCTCCGACCCTTCTTCCTCTTTATTCTCTTCGAGAGTCTTCCCGGAAAACTTCTTCAACCAGTCATCATCTGACCACACTGGAAGGAGAAGAAATGAACAAATGCTAAGAAATTCTGCTCACTAGCTGCTTTGGTCAGTAAAGTGGAACATAGTCCCTGGCCCTCTGAGTTAGAAGCTTCCACTGAGGAACTCCCAAGGGTAAGGAAAGTTCCCAACGGCAACGTCCGCCCTGAAGTCCAGCTTGTACGAGGCTAAGTACAAAAATGACATCAAGAGTGAAGGCGCAGCCTCGCCAGTTCCAGCCCTTGATGAATGAAGCACCGAGAAACTGGTGCTTTCACGATGTAGACAGTCACCCTGTAAACCTCAAACTTTTCATTGCCCACAAAGGTGGCGCATGCCCTTTGCCAACATGAACCATCCTCTACTATCCAATCGGAGCAGCATTCAGTGCCTACTTCCAAGGAAACAGGAATAAAAATGCAGCTAAGGCCACACCGGAGGATGTGTTGGGAGAATCTGCAGTTGCCCCCACTCACCCGGTCTGGAGGAGCCTTCCTTAATCCTCATTGGCTTTGCCAAATTGACACGAATTGTCCGTCCAAAGAGCTCAGATTCATTCTGAAAAGATCAAAAATCCAGCTGCTTAGACTCGTGTCAGGATAAAAGAGTCAGACGGCTTTGCATTTGCCTCTAATACATCTGACACACACTCATGCTTTATCCTCCCTTAATCCCTGAGCCCCCACCAGCACGCTGCGTGCCCACCACACAGCAGCCCCGGGACTGCAGTCTCCCCCGGGGTGGTGTTCCTCAAAGTAACTCCGTGTCCAGAGTGCTCTGGAATTACCCGGGTGAATGCAGTGTCTGAGTACTTGGGTTCACCTTCAAAAGCCAAGATCTGCTTTGAAATGGTGAGAAATGATCTCCGATGGCTAAGGAATATATTCTGTGAACAGGTACCAGAACAGGAGTAAAGGAGAGCTTTATCATCCGAAGATAGCTGGTACCAGGAAAGGTCACTTAACATAAATCCATTTAGAGCAGCGAAGACAACTTCCGTGTAAAAAGAGGAGGAAAACAAAACAAAACAAAACGGACCGGGACTTTATTGTGATGAAACTAAAAATAAGGGAAATATATTTCTTACAAATTTCAGGTTTAACTATGTACTAATTTGTAGAGCAAAGATGTAATGGGTGCTGATGAGTTTGCAGTGTTTTTTTCAACAAAATTCCATCAATAGTTGACATCATGCACTTCCTAGCTGGTATGAAAATCACAAAGACCTCAGAGACACCACAAATACTCCAGAGAGATTCACCACTATTCCCAGAGACCTCTCCAGGGTATTCAATCTTCTGCATGGGTAACACACTCTGCTACTATCCTTACTGAATTTCTCTTCTTGTCATTGGTCTGACGCTTCATGAAATTCGGCCTCTTTTGCAAAATGTGTGATTTCACCGTGCAATCAACTTACAAATTGTCTGTGATTTATTATCCTAGACATGGGGTAGCCCGGGAGAGACGGGCCAATAGGGATGATTAGAATTTATATCACTGGTGAATGGGGAAGACCGTCTGAGTAAGGACCAATCTTATAAGTGATCAATTCACAGTGCATATTTGCACAAGATGACAATTTGTACTTCCCCGTGCAACCCTGTAACTTCGGAGGTTCAGCAAACCAATCTAGGCATAGGGACTCTCTATACCACCAGAAAGCAACTTGAGTTAGGAACGAAGATTCTCAGCCATACCATGTTGTCAATAGCTGCTGCTGCATCCTGCCAAGACAAGACAAGGTACAAGTTTAGCTTCCTGTGGTGTCTAAACACATACTCGGCAGCAGAAAAACAAAATAAAAAACAAAACAGGAAAAAGTCACATCTATACCTCCTGCCTGGGTTGTATGTGTGTCTAACAAACACTTCAGATCTGCCATCTAGAGGAAGGCCTAAGAAATAATCACCAGCATGGTCAGGCAGGAATGAATGCTCAATGAGCAGGGCTGCAGAGGCTGTGCAGAGCAGAGCCAGAGGGTCAGGTCTGTGTTGTTAACCGTATAAATGTTATTAACTAATGGGAATCTTTCCATTAAGCAGCACTTCACATCTCTATGGAAGCCTCAGCAAGGGGCCTAGACACCTAATCAAATGGAGACCAGCTCCCTCTGTAATCAGTAACAGCACAACACAAGCCAAATACTAACAACCAGAAGAAGTAACACAGAATTTTCTCACCTCTGCCAACTCAAATTCAACAAAAGCAAATCCTCGGTGCTTTTCTGGAGGGGGGTTAAAAAAAAAAGGGGGAAAACAAAACAAGGAATTACCACTGGGGGCAATGGGAAGAAATATGGTCACAAGGAAAGGGAAGTCAATCATATCCAGATGCTAGAAATTCTACCCAATCACTGTTTTGGAAGAAGGAATCTCCTTCTTTGATTCTTCCCAGTTTGAACAATATTTCCAGCAATATTGAACTTTGTCTTTTAGAAAACACGGCTAAAGGATAAACTGTACTTTTAATCTTTAAGGCATTCAATTCTTACCAAAGCCAAATTAAAGCCTTAACCTCTGCATACAAGGCAAGTAGAAAAATTAAGTTATTTAAGTTACCAATTATTGGTCCCAAATACACATTTTGAGCATCAACTTTGCGTAAATCATGAATCTTAAAACCTGGATTAGCATGCTCACTCTTTATCCTCAGAAAAATGCTGATCTAACTAAAAACGCCAAGCACAACAGTGCTAATCTAATTAAACCAACTAACTTCAGAGAACCACTATAACCTTATAGGTGTACCTTGCTTTATTGCACTTTGCTTTGTTGTCCCTCAAAGATACACTCTTATACAAACTGAGAAGGGAACCCTGAATCGAGCAATTCTGTCAGCACCAGTTTCCCAACAGTATTTGCTCATTTTGTGTCTGTGTCACGTTTTGGTAATTCTCACAGTATTTCAAGCTTTTTCATCATTATTTTATTTGTTTTTTTTTGTTTGTTTGTTTTTTAATTTTTTTTTTTTAATGCTTTATTTCTAGGAGAGAGAGAGAGAGACAGCATGAGCAGGGGAGGGTCAGAGAGAGAGGGAGTCACAGACTCTGAAACAGGCTCCAGGCTCTGAGCTGGCAGTCAGCACAGAGCCCGACGTGGGGCTCGAACCCACGAACCGCGAGATCATGACCTAAGCGAAAGTCGGACGCTTAACTGACTAAGCCACTCAGGCGCCCCATCATTATTTTATTTGTTATGGTGATCTGTGATTAGTGATTACAACTCTCTGAAAGTTCATGTCATGGCTAGCATTTTTCAGCAATAAAATATGTTTTAATTAAGGTGCTACACTGCTTTTTTAGACATAATGTTATGGCACACTTAATAGACTACAGTAGAGTTTAATGTAACTTTTATATGGAAAACCAAAAAATTCATTTGATGCATCTTACTGCGATATTGGTTTGACAGCAGCGGTCTGGAACCAAACCCACAATATCTCCAAAGTGTGCCCATATTGTTTTTTTACAGATAAAGATCCCAGGCCCAGAGAGTTTAAAGACCTTGCTAATAATCATGCAGGATCGGTGACTGATCTATGCCTAAAACTCCAATCTTAAAAAAGGCAACAAAGAGAAACCAGAAAAACTGCACTGTACCTGTGATAGCAATTGAAGGAAAACTCCCCCAGGTAAGCAGGGGCCAAAGCCCCTCAGTTGATGCTGACCTTCCCCGCTGTCCTGATTAACAGTACAGATGCCAAGAACGAAGCAGGGGAGGTAGGGTACCCAGCAGGTCGTTTGAAAGAAGTCTGATCTCGGGGCGCCTGGGTGGCTTAGTCGGTTAAGCATCCGACTTTCCCTTAGGTCACGATCTCGCGGTTCGTGGGTTCGAGCCCCGCGTCGGGCTCTGTGCTGACTGCCAGCTCAGAGCCTGGAGCCTATTTCAGAGTCTGTATCTCCCTCTCTCTCTGACCCTCCCTTGCTCACACTGTCTCTCTCTTTCTCTCCTAGAAATAAATAAAAATATTTAAAAAAAAAAAAAAAAGAAGTCTGATCTCCCTGTAGCTCAAAACCTATCTTCCTACTGGGCTAGTGAAAATGTTTTCTCGCACTCAACAGACGGGGCCTGCCAAGTTATGTTACAGCTTACAACCACAAGCCTCAGGACATTCCTTCTGTGTCCAGATCACGATCATGCTGCCCTACTGAGGCACCCTCTCGAACTTTCCTACGTTATCAACCATATTTGGAATGCATATTTAGAATGTTTCCAAATTATTTTCCTCTTAGGGTCTGAACATGAGAGACATGAAAAGGACTCACCGGTTTCATAATCCAGAGGAATCTGAATATCTGTGATGTCTCCAAAAGGGATAAAAGCAGCATGAAGAACTTTGTCGTCCACCTCTTCTGCCAGCCCACCTGCAAAGAAGCCAAGCGCCTTCTGAACCACTGTCTTCCATTCTCTTGGGAAGTCCCTGCAGCCCAGTTAGCATGCGACAGCCAAGGAGAGGGGTTGCTCCATCCAGTCCTTTGGGTACAAAAGCACCCTTCCCATTTGCTCCCTCATCCGTACTTAATGAAACACACCTCTTCACCCTTCTCTCAGAGGCTCATCTGAGGGCCAGGATTACTGCAAGAGCTTCTTAACTGGCCTCCCTCTCCTCCCCACACAGCCAACTGGAGCGATCCTGGGATCATGCAGATTTTAGCCCATTACTTCTTTGCTTAAACTCCTTCAAAGATTTCCCACTGTCCTCAGGATAAAGTACAAACTCCTTAACAGCGTACACAAGGCTCTTCATGACCTGAGCCCCGCCAACGTCTTCACCCTCTTTCCCTTTGCTTCCTCAATTCCCTGGGTTTCCCCCAAGATGACCCCTATGCCCCACGTATAAGTCTATTTCACATCTTCGGGGTTTGGCTCGTGCTGCTCTCTTTCGGGAAACACAACTGCCCCTACTTTGGCTGCAAAGCGCTCATCAAACTTTGCTATTGATGTCATTCTCACTTCTACCGGGCAAATCAGGGAACTCCTTCCTTTGGGGCAGGGGCTGGGACTGAGCCATCGCTGCAGTGTCGATAAAATGAATGAGCGCGAGGATCTGGAGTCTCATAATACTCTTCTAACAATCCTCCGGGTCCAGGGGGTGAAGGGGTTCCTGTTCGAGCTCAGCCAGCTTGAAAGGAAGCCGGAAAGACCGCTACGTCTCGGGCTAACTTCTTGAAGCAAAACAATACTGCCATCGATCCCGCCTAGACAGCTGCTCGCCGCCCTCCGCATTCGTGGACGCGTCCTGCCCCACGCCGGGAGCCCTTCCCCGCGGGTTCGCCCCGATTCCGCCTAACTCCGAGCCTGCTCACCCACGTACAGCACGCGCTTGGTGGTGGCCATCTTGCTCCCGCGCTCACCCGCCGGAAGCCCGAGTTCAGCCCGCCCTCCTTCGAGGCCCCGCCCCCGGGCCCGCCCCGGCCTCTAGGCGCTCGCAGACCTCGCCCCTGGCTGTCAGTCAGCGTCCGGGGCTGTGGGAGGTGCCCTGCCGTGAGTGAGCTGCAGCGCCCCGGCGCGGTAGGTGCTGGTACTGGCGCAAACCGGCCTCGGCCAAATCCTCTCCGCGAATGAAAACCATCAGTAAACTATGGGCCACCCTCGCCTACGTACCCTCGGACAACGTGCTTCAGGTGCTTTTTACTTTTTTTTCTTAACCCCTTGTTTAATATTTATTGTTATTTGTTTATTTTGAGAGAGAGAGATAGAGAGTAAGCAAGGGAGGGTGAAAGAGAAGGAGAGAGAATCCCAGGCCGGCTCCATGCCCGGAGCACAGAGTCTAGGGAGGAGGGGAGGGGCGGGGCGGGGCGGGGTGGTGGTAGCTCGGGGCTCGAACCCACTAACGGTGAGATCATGTCCTGAGATCATGACCTGAGCCGAAGTCCACTGCTTAACCGATTGAGCCACCCAGGTGCCCGGGAGTTGGCGGCTTTTTACCTCCAATCCACCCTCCAGCTTTTTCCTAGGGTGATCTTTCTTCAAAATAAATCTACACTCTCCAGAGCTCCTTTCTTAAACACTGCTGCTGATAGGTCACAAGGCTCCTAGAGCCCTTGACAAGGGGCCAAGTCTACATCAAGTCACCAACTTTCGTTTGAACTGTGGCCCTCACCTCTGCCTCTGCTCTTCTGCTTCTCCCCTTCCTCCAACTGGAGGCATCCCCCAGTCCCTGTCAGAGGACCTGGTCAAGCTTCACTCAGCCCCTGCCCCTTTAGAAGAGGTCATAGCTGCCAAATCCGGAAGCCGACTGGACCACACCCTGTACCTGTGGTCAGGTGTGTGTGTCTCTCCCACTTTGACACCAAGGCCTGTGCCCGTTGGCCTCACCAGCCTCAGGCCAAGCCAGGGAGGTGATCACAGAAATGAGGCTGTGAGATCTGATTATGGCATCTCCTCGGGTGCCTGTCACTGTTCCAGACCAACAAGGTCACTCTCAAGAAGAGTCTGACCAGGCATCCTTTATGTGGGTGTGGTTTAATTTAAAAAATATATATATATATGTATGTATATATATTTGATCTTTGTTTCTAATACCTGGCACGGTTGGTCTTGCACCCCTGCACCTCAGCTACGTAACAAACTGAGAAGTGATTATTCATGACAAACGGGTGAACTGCAGGTAAGAGCAGTGGGAACCTGCGGTGTTTTGCCTGGGGCTTGCTCTCACGACTCCCTGTTTCCCCTCCAGTTCAAGGAACTCCAAGGCCATGGTGGCTCAAGTGGAGTGAGCCGAGGGACAGCAGTAGGAGGTGAGGCCGGAAAGACCGCTGAGAGGTCAGATCATGTAGGGCCTTGCAGATGATTGTAAGAATCTTGACTTCTATCCTGAATAAAGTGGGACGATGCCCCAGGTTTGCTCGGAGGGGTGATAGGAACTGATGGGTTTTAGTGGCACCGTTCTGGCTTCGGTGGAGAGTGAGGTCAGGGAGCAGGCTATTCAGTTGAGAGATGGTAGTGTAGACCAGGGGGAATGGCAGTAGGGATGATGAAAAGAGGAGGGATTCTGGATATATTTGGGCTTTTTGTTTTTTTTCTTTTTTTTAATGTATCTTTATTTTTGAGAGAGGGAGAGACAGAGAGAGTGAGTGAGGGAGGAGCAGAGAGAGAGGGAGACACAGAATCTGAAGCAGGCTCCAGTTCTGAGCTGTCAGCAGAGCCCGACATGGGGCTCAAACTCATGAACCGTGAGATCATGACCTGAGCCCAGGTTGGACCCTCAACTGACTGAGCCACCCAGGTGCCCCTGGATATACTTTGAAAGTAGATGGCAAAGAGTGTGAGAGAGAGGAGTCATACTATACGCGTTTGTTGTATGCACTGTGTAGGATTCTATATGCTGGCATTTTATTTCAGGAGTGTTGCAAATATATTAACAAGTTTGAGCTAAATTTTATTTTCTCATACTAGCATCCTAGATTTGTTTGGCATCCATTCATTAGTAGGCCCACAATCCTTATCTGCAATTCTAAAATTCAAAAAGTTCTGAGAATTAACAACAGGTGTCTTTTTATAGGAAGTATTTTTGCAGCAAACTCTTGGCAGCAAAGCCTGATCAGAATTGATGCGAGCCTATTTATAGTGTTTATTTATCCCACTTAATACGTTATACTGCAAAAATGTCAATATATTTGATTGTGGGAGCTGGTCCAAACTTTGTTGGGATGTTATACATAACACACATTGCATTATCTTTCTAAGCTCCCAAACCCCAAAGAAATTAAGATAAAGGATTGTGGACAAAGTTTAACCTAATAAAATGAATTGGTCAGCTTTCTTCTCTTTTTTTTTTTTTAAGTTTATTTAACTTGAAAGAGAGTGTGAGTGAATGAGTGTGGGAAGGGCAGAGAGAGAGAGAAAATCCCAAGCAGGCTCTGCACTATTAGGATGGAGACCAACTCGGGCCTCGAACTCACAAACCATGAAATGATGACCTGAGCCGAAACCAAGAGTTGCCACTTAACCAACTAAGCCATTCAGGTGTCTCTTTCTTCCTCCCTCCCTCCCTCCCTCCCTCCCTCCCTTCCTGCCTTCCTTCCATTATTATTTGAAGTAGTTTGTGTATGGTGGGGAGAATTTCCTTTTTTTTGAAATATGGGAAACTCATTTGTAAAGGTATCTGAGTTTCATGTCCTGTGTGTGCTGTTATTGTTGATAGTGAGTAACTTACTTTTCAGGGCAGTCACATTTCTCTCGTGCTATGGTGCCCTGCAGTACCCAATTGGGCCAAGCCTTGCTGATTCCATTTCTGTTGTTGTTCTTTTTAAGTTTATGTATTTATTTTGAGAGAGACAGAGGCAGCGTGAGCAGGGGACGGGCAGAGAGAGAGAGGGAGAAAGAGAATCCCAAGCAGGCTCCACACTGCCAGCACAGAGCCATACGTGGGGTTTGAACTCACGAAACTAAGATCATAACCTGAACTGAATCCAAAAGTCTGACTCTTAACTGACTGAGCCACCCAGGCACCCCAACAAGCCTTACTGATTACATTTGGAGAAGCCTGATATTGCAATTCAAGGAGATCAGACCAGTGGTTATTGGGCCATTTGATTTGCAGACACTACTGGCTTTTTTTTGCTGGACAGTTTGGGAAGAAAAGGGCTTTTCAGGAATTGTATTTAGCAGAATTATAGAGTGCAAATTTAAATTTTACCTCTAGGGGGCAGTCATGGATCATAAATTGGTAGGCTAAAAAAATTAAACTGAGTGCCCTTTTAGGAATGTATTATTTTTCCTCACTTTACAAATGAGGAAACTGAGCCTTAAAAAAGCTAAGTAACTTACTTAGTTCATAGAAGTTGTAAGTGGCATAAGGCAAATCGGGGATTTTAACATAGATCTAGGACTAGAGTCCATGCTCTTAACCATACTGTATTCTCGGTTTCTTTTTCTCTCCCCTCTCTTTCCCTTAGAAACAGTATAACAAAGTGGTTAAATGCATCAATTCTGAGGTCAACCTGTCTGACCAGGAAGGCTTGGTCCATAATGAGTACCTGCAGGGAAAAATGGCATCAGGAAATTGATTCCTGTGAAAAATAAGCCACTTACCTACCAATGTCTGGCTTCATCACTGACTAGCCATGTGACCAAAGGGAGGCTACTTTCCTGCTCTGTAGCTCAAGTTCCTCATGATAAAAATGAGATGATAAGGAAATGTTTGCTGAGTCTTGAGCATCTGCAGATAGGCCATCCTACCCCATGACTCTGAGACTATATTGCTAATAAAAGGCAAGAAAGCACTGGTCAGGGCTCAAAGCAACTGCTTCTTGGAAAACTAATCAGAATCAGCAAAAAGAAGAGCCTGGTGATGAACTTGCCATGCGTGTGATCTGTGTCTCAACTCTACTGTTTGGACTCCACCTGATGACTTTTTGGGTCAGTAAAATTCCAACAAGTCACAAATGGAATTGGGGCTCAGATCCATTAGGGACCAAACAATCTTGTGCTGACAAGCTAAAGACTTATTTAAACCAACCAATCACCTTTCCTGCTGAAACTGGGGCTGTCATCCATGGAAACTCACCTTTGCCTTTGAATGGAGTCAGTTTTCACAGGACCTGTTAAGTCCTTGTATATTTCCTACCCCAAAGTAAACCTTTCCTGCTTCCTGAGTTGTTTGCTAACACTTAGTCTGAAGACACAATCTCACACGGCCTAGCTTCTTTTTTTTTTAAGTTTATTTATTAATTTTGAGAAAGAGAGAGAAAGAGAGAGTGCACCTGAGCAGGGGAGAGGCAGAGAAAGAGGGAGAAAGAATCCCAAGCAGGGTCCACACTGTCAGAGGAGACCCCAACGCAGGGCTCGATCCCACCAACAGTGAGACCATGACTTGAACCAAAATTAAGAGTTGGACGTTTCACCAACTGAGCCACCCCAGCTTCCCCTCACACAGCATAACTTCTGTATTTGATCAAGTTGCCCTGCTTTACCTGGCAGTACATTACATTGAACATTCACTACATATCAGTATTGATTTTTCCTTTCAAACCATGGATACTATTAGGAATAACAGTTCCTATCTCATAAGATCACTTTGATGATGAAATGAGATAATGCCTGTAGGGCACTTAAAGCCTGAGGCTGTAAGAACCCAATAAGTGTTATTGCTATTAGTTCAACAAATATATTTTTCAGTGCTACGATGTCACATTCTAAGGTATGTGTATCGGGAAGGGTCTGATCAGGAGACAGAAACCACGCTATTTGAGCAGAGAGAATTTCATCTAAAGGACTGTCAGCTATGTATAAAGTTGTTAACCAGTTAGCTGACAGGGCACAAATAGAAGGGGGTATCTTGGAGTTAGCAATTATTGGAAGCAATACCACCTTCTGGGCTGGGAGAGCGCAGGGAAGGTATTTAAAATTTTTAAACTCAAGGGGCACTGAGGTGGCTCAGTCTAATAAGCATCCAACTTCGGCTCAGGTCATGATCTCATGGTTTGTGAGTTTGAGCCCCGCGTTGGGCTCTGTGCTGACAGCCTGGAGCCTGCTTCCGATTCTGCGTCTCCCCCATCTCTGTTCCTCCCCTGCTCTCTCTCTCTCTCAAAAATAAGTAAACATTAAAACATTTTTTTTTTTTTTAATTTAAAACTCAAGCTTAGTGGAGAGGCTGGGCAGAGCTGAAACTCCGATCTCTGAGGAGGGGTACTAGTCAGCTGTGGTTGGAGTTTCTGAGTGAAGCACTGGATTCGCAAGCCCACACGGGATCTGCCGTGGCTGTGGTGAAGAAGTTTGCTGGATGATACAAGTTCGGGCCATGTAGGGGGAGAAGCCAGTTCCTTCTCCCTCCAACCTCGCTGACCCTTGTACCACCTACCGACAGAGCCCATGGGGAGCCTGCTTTCCGCAGAGCAGAGACGGGGTTGGCAGGGTCTGGGCCCTGTCATCACAGTGTGGAGTGTGGAAGGGTGGGATGGAGTTACTAGACAAGAGCTTAAAGAACGGCACCGTCCCTCCTTTTGGCTGTTCAGCATCCCTACGCACACAGCTTCATGTATTTGAACTTCCTATGATACAATAAAAGCAACTCTCTCTACCTAGCAAAATAAGTGTCTTTCATGCAGACGGAGGCATCTAATCTTCTCCCTGAAATGAGGAGATGCAAAGATGCAGTAATGGTCATATCCATTTTTGAGATAGTCACACATCCGTTTCTAAGATATGGTAATTACTCTTCAAGTGCAGTCATAATTCCAACTGAATATTCATGTGAGCTCATCATCTTCTTTCTGTAAGCTCTCTGGTGCATTCAAAAGAATTCTTTGGGGACGCCTAGGTGGCTCAGTTAGTTGGGTGTCCTACTTCGGCTTGGGTCATGATCTCACAGCTCGTGAGTTTGAGCCCCACATCAGGCTCTGTGCTGATAGCTCAGAGCCTGGAGTCTGCTTCAGATCCTGTGTATCCCTCTCTCTCCCCCCCTCCCTGGCTCATGACCTCTCTCTCTCTCTCTCACTCAAGAATAAACATTAAAAAATTAAAAAAAAAAAATCCTCCTAAAGCATGGTCCTTGTGGTTATCATTATTGCTATAATGACCAAGTGAAACAGCCACTTTGTCTCCTGGTACTTTCTCTTTTTTTAAAGTTTGTTTGCTTATTTATTTATTGAGAGAGAGAGAGAGAATGGATGGGGGAGGGGCAGAGAGAAGAGGAGAGACAGAATCCCAAGCAGGCTCCACACTGTCAGTGCAGAGCCCACCGCTGGGCTCAAACTCACAAACCATGAGATCATGACCTGAGCCAAAATCCAGAGTCAGACTCTTTTTTTTTTTTAATGTTTTTTTTAGAGAACAGCGTGAGCAGGGGAGGGTCAGAGAGAGAGGAGTCACAGACTGAAACAGGCTCCAGGCTCTGAGCTGGCAGTCAGCACAGAGCCCGACGCGGGCCCGAACCCACGAACCGCGAGATCATGACCTAAGCGAAAGTCGGACGCTTAACCGACTAAGCCACCCAGGCGCCCCCAGAGTCAGACTCTTAACCAACGGAGCCACCCGGGTGCCCCGCTGTCACTTCCAGTAGGCACTTCCTCACAGTCGACCATGGGTGATAGTTCGTACAACGGTGAACTCCTCGCATGCCACAGATTGCATTGTCCATGGGTGAGGAGGTCAGCACGGAGCCCAATCCAAGAACACAACCAAAGCAATGCCAAAAAAAAAAAAAAAAAAATTCCCCTTCTGGCACATTTTCTCAGTTAGCCAGAGGCCAATCAGGAGACGGAACCCACCAATTATCTGAACAGGGAGAACTGAATATAAATAACTGCTAACTAGGTATAAAGTTGTTAATGAAGTCACAAAAGGAACAGTTAAAAAACCACCAAGGAAGCGTAGAGGTAGCAGTTGCAGGAAGCAGCAGCCACCCCCAGGGCTGAAGGAGCTCAGAGAAGATGTGTGTGAGTCTGGAGGAAGGCACGGGGGAGCTGCAAGGCAGGTCTCAAAGGGTGGGCATACCAGGAGGATGCAGGCATCTCTGAATCTGGAAGAGGGCTCCACGGGGCTGAGCCCCAGACCCCTTGGGGCCCGGGGCACCGGCTCGCTGGTGCTGGGGTCTCTGACACGGCACAATGGGGCTGGCTTTGCACGTTCTAGGAAACTGTGAAGGGGACGCAGCTGCTGCTGCAAGAAGGCACTGCCATTACTGGGGAGTCAGAGCATGGCTGCAGTGCTGCAGGAAGTGGAAGCCATCGGGAGAGCCCACACCGAGTTCACAGGGCACAAGCAAGGGAGTTTCTCCCCCACTCCACCCCCATGGTTGCACACCCCCTCCACGTACAGGCACACCTTGGACACAGTGCTGATTCGGTTCCGGACCACGGCAGTAAAGCAAGTAGTATAATAAAGCGAGTTAAAGGAATTTGTTGGCTTCCCAGTGCACATAAAAGTCAGTTTAGGGGGCGCCTGGGTAGCTCAGTTGGTTCACTGTCCTACTTCAGCTCAGGTCATGATCTCACAGTTTGTGAGTTGGAGCCCCACATAGGGCTTTGCACTGACAGCATGGAACCTGTTTCAGGTCCTCTGTCTCCCCCTCTCTCTGCCCCTCCCCTGCTCATGCTCTATCAAAAATAAACATTAAAATTTTTAAAAAAATAGTTAGTTTATACTGTACAGTAGTCTAAGAAATACTTTTTTAGTACCTTAATTAAAAATACTTAATTGCTAGGGCACCTGGGTAACTCAGTCAGTTAAGTGTCCAGCTCTTGACTTTGGCTCAGGTCATGATTTCACGGTTCATGGGTTCGAGTCCCACATCTGGCTCTGCACTGACAGTTCATAGCCTGCTTGGGATTCTCACTCTCTCTCCTCTCTCTCTGTCCCTCCCCCGCTTGTGTGTGCACTCTCTCTCTCTCAAAATAAATAAATAAGCTTTAAAAAAATACCTCATGGCTAAAAACTGCTAACCATCATTTACCTTTCAGGAAGTCATAATCACTTATCACAGATCATCATCACAAATATTATAATAATGAAAAAGTTTAAAATATCGTGAGAATGACCAAAATGTGACACAGAGAGGTGAAGTGAGCACATGCTGTTGGAAAAATGGTGCCAACAGATTTTGTTGATGCAGGGTTGCTACATTTTTAAACAAAAAACAAAAACACAGTATCTGTGGAGCACAATATATGTTTTTAATGTTTTATTTATTTCTGAGAGAGAGAGAGACAGCATGAGCAGGGGAGGGTCAGAGAGAGAGGGAGACACAGAATCTGAAGCAGGCTCCAGGCTCTGAGCTAGCTGTCAGCACAGAGCCTGAGGCGGGGCTCAAACCCAGGAACCCAGGAACCGTGAGATCATGACCTGAGCTAGAGTTGAACTCTTAATCAACTGAGCCACCCAGGCGCCACACAGTGGAGCACAATAAAGCGAAGAACACTAAAACGAGCTATGCCTCTATAATCATGCCTTTTTATTTTCTTTGATTTGATGCTTCAGCATTTGGGGACCTTACTGACTCTGGAGGGACTGCTCCCCTCCGGGCTAACTCACGCAGCCTTTACAGACAGCACACAGTTTGCCCTAGACCATGCCTTTCATATGAAAACCAGCCATGAGTCCGGAGCTTTGGACCCCTCCCCTCCCATCTCCTCTAGTGGGCGCTCACCCTTGGGGCCACTGTTCACTCTGCACCTGCTCTAATGGCCGCAGGGCCAGGTACCGGACAACTGAAGACAGCCCCAGTACTCCGGAGCCCACTGAGATTATTCAAACTAGCCGATTCTAGACCCACTCACCTTGCCTTGCCCATCCCTTCCAATGAAACCTGCAATCAATCAGTACTCTTCCCACATTTCTCCCGTCCTCCCTCTCCCTCCTGACCCACCCTGGTGCTTCCCCACCGGGCCCTGCATGGTGTGACCTGTCTTCCTGTTTCTAGGGGCCGTGACTAAGCATCCTCCTTCATGGCAGCCCTTTCTGTGTGTGCATGTCCCACCACATCGGATAAAATGCACCCCAGGTCTCCTTAGGGCCGTCTGTAGCAGCCTCGTTGGCAGACCCCAACGGGGGCCAGCTAGCAAAGCAGAGTGTGGGCTTCGGAGTCCCAGCTCGGCCTCACAAAGCCCAGTAGAGGAAGGGGGTGGGGTTTGAAGCAGAGGGATTACAGCCAACGCGCTGGCCACTGGCCAACTTAGATAAGGTCCTTTCATTAAGGGGTTTCTAGTCCAGCTGTGCCTTTGTGACATGCTTCACCTGAGATGTCCACACCGGGAAGGCCAGCACAGGGCACCTGGGGGCGCTGGGCTATCAGAGGAGGGGTCACTGTAGGGACATCCAGCAAAAGCCATAGGAGAGGAGGGAGGAACCTCCGGATACCCAGGAGTCCTGGGGATATCCCGGAGCAGAACATTCCGGCAGAGACCAGAGTGAGGGTGAAGGCCCTGAGACAGGAAGACGCCCGCCTTCGAAGAATGGCAGACGCCGCGATGTTGGTTTTACGTGTCAACCTGGCAAGACCCTCGTGCGCGGTTCTCGGGTCAAACACCTTCTCGCTGCTGCTGTGAAGGCACTTTCTGGGTGCGATCGCTACTTCCGTCAGCGGACTTTGAGGGAAGCAGGTTACCCTGTACGATGTGGGTGGGCCTCGTGCAATCAGGCAAGGCCTTAGGAGCAAAGACCGAGGTCCTCCCGAGGGAGAGGGCGGTGCTGTCCCCACGCGGCAACGCAGAAATCCTGCGTGAGCCTCCAGCCTTCAGACTCAAGACCGCATCAGCCCTTGCCTGACTTTGCAGCCTGCTGGCCTGCGCTGCAGATTTCAGACTTCCTGCCCCTGTGTGATGGGAGCCAATTCCTCAGATCTCTTTCCAAGTCTATAACGTGCATCCTATTGATTCTGTTTCTCCGAAATAATCTGACGAATGCAGGCCAGGGCAGCACGAGAGAGGGGGCGACAGGGAGAGGTCTGTGCAATGGGTCCCGGGGTGAGATGTGGAGTGGGGAGCTGAGGGTGTGGGGCCGTGTGCACGCGGGGAGGGCTGTGGCCTTTCCATGGGCCGGGGGGGTCATCAGAGGGTGCTGAGCAAAAGGGTGGCCTCACCTGACTTGCGTGTTCAAAGCTGCTCTGGCTGCTGTGAGGAGAATGGACGGAGGGGCGCGGGCGGAGCAGGGGCCTGGCGGGGAGGTGAGAGCCTGGGGGAGCTAATGGAGAGAGTGCACAGGTACCTCTTAGAGATTTGGCCATTGGACGCCTGCATCTGGGCTTTGGGGGCTTGAGCTGAGAACCTCGGAGCTTGAAGCTGCCTGGGCCGGGACCACACAGGGAGGCCAGCTGCTCCGCTTGGGACTCGGGCCTGTGTGCTCCCCTTCGCACCTCACCGTAGGCTGTGTCCTGGAGCCTGCTGTAGCTCCCCACGCCGGTCCCAGCCGGGGATGGGCGGGTAACACCCGCACCTCTTCCACACTGTTCTCTGCACTGGGTCCTCCCACTGCAGATCACAGTTTCCACAGAAAACAGGGACAAGCCTGGAAAAACCCAAACCTGGTTACCCATTAACGCAGCCCTGAGTGAGCACCGAGTGGACGGGCCTCATTCTCTCACCAGAGCTGGTTACAGTTAGTCCAGGGAAGGCACACGGGTTTCACCTCAAGTGCCAATCCTTTTAGTTAAGTTCTGGGTAGAGGGTCTTAACGAGGGGGAAGCACGGTAGTAATCTATCAGCGATGTTTCCAGTAATCAGTAAAGGGGCAGGAGAAAAGAAAAGCTGTTCTCTAAATTCCTGTGACACGGGCCTACCATGTAGCGTGTTTAAGGATCGGCACAAGGGTGGGATATAGGGCCGAAGCAGTCATACAAGTAGCTTGTGTGGAGTCTATTCATTTATTCAGCAAATAATTTTCCCAGGCCTACTGTGTGCCAGTCATGACACTCAGTGTAAGGGATAAAAAGGGGAAATGAGCAGGTTCTGTAACTCTGCTATCTTAGTCAGCTGGGGCCACCAGCCCCAGTCAGGTGGGGCCACCATAGCAAAATGTCACACACTGGGTGGCTTCAACAGAAATGTGTTTTCTCACAGTTCTGCAGGCTGGGAAGTCTAAGATTAAAGGTCCACCAGGGCAGTTGCTAGTGAGGGCCCTCTTCCTGGCTTGTAGACAGACCCATTCTCACTATGACCTTCCACGGCCTTTCCTCTGTATGTACGCTTGGGGTGTAGGAAGTGGGGAGAAAGCTGTCAGCACAGAGCCCAATGTGGAGCTCGAACTTACAAGTGATGAGATCAGGTCCACAAGTCATGAGATCGTGACCTGAGCTGAAGTCAGACGCTTAACCGACTGAGCCACCCAGATGTCCTGAGAGAGACAGTGATTGAGAGAGAGATCTTTCCCTTCTAAGTCCACTGGTCCTATTAGATTTGCACCCCGTCCTTCGTTTCATCTTAATTACGTCCTAAAGACTATATCTCCAAATACATTGGGGGTTAGAGTGACTTATGAGTTTTGGTGGGAGGGGACACAATTCAGTCCATAGCACATGCCCTTATGGAGAATATCATCTCACGAAGGTTGACAATTCAACAGTATAAACATGTGAACAGAAATATAATTATGAGTCTTATTGAAAAAGAAACAGGGTTCCATGACAGAGAACAGCAAGAGGGAGAGCCTGATACAGGGTGATAAGTGCTCTCTCGGGATATGACATGTAGGTTTGGACCTGAAGCATAAGAAATAGCCATTCAATGAGAAGGATGTTCCAGGAAAAGAGACCCCCCCCAAGTGCAAAGGCCCTGAGGTAGGAAAGAATTTAGTATGTGTAGGGAACCGAAAGGACAGTTTTTGCTTTTAAAAGATCATTCTGGTTTCTTTGTGGAGAAGAAACAATGTAGGAAGAAGGGTGGAGGAGGTAAACCAATTCCAAGGCTCTTCCGTCATCCTGGCAAAAGATGATGGTGGTTGGAACTAGAATAGTAAAAGCAGAGGCGGTGAGAAGTTGATTGATCCCGGTGTATATCACTTGAAGCTAGAGTTGGTAGGATTTGTTTATTGATTAGAGCGCGGGGGCATGAGAGGGAGGCAAAGAGCAGTGATTCCTGGGTGACTGGCCTGACCACTAGGTGCAGGTGGGTGGCCTGGATCTGGAGGGGTTAATCAAGAGTTTCTAATTTGGGCTTGTTTGATTTGAGATGCCTATTAGTATGCCACCGAAGAGAGAAGGAGGCCATGGTGAAGCCAGCAGGTTATAGGAAAGGTGTGTCATAGGAGGCACATGAAGAAAGTGTTTCAAGGAGGAGTTTGTTCAACTGCACTGTTGAGGGGATTAAGAGGGGCAACAGCATAGAGTTACTGTTGGGTTCAGCAAGGGGGAATACATTTGCACCCTGGACTGCCTTTAGATAGGAGGTGAACACTTCTCCATGTTCATGGGCACAGAAGAGATGGATCCAGATATGAGCTCTTTTATAAACTTAGTGATGGAAGACAGTGGAGATTGCCCCTTTCCTAACAAAATGCCAACAAAATGAACTCATGAGTTGTACCATTGTCAGAAAGAGGCATATGGGATCATCAAAATTCCATCAAACACATATTAGCTGATAGGAGCTACAACATCATCCCTTGACATGGTGACAATGCCAAGGGCTCTTGTAATAGTGGAGATGCTGACCTCAAGCACCAGAAATGTTTGCAGCTCACCAGATTTCACTGGATGAAAACGTCATCTGTAACTTTAGTCAATGAGCAGAGATGGTTATTAGTCAGGGTAATGAATGTTAGCTGCTGTAACACGCAGCTCCTAACTGTAGATGGCTTAATAGGAAGCAATTTCTCATTCATGTCACTGTCCAGTGCAGGGTGGTGAGGGCTTTGCTCTACATGGTCTCTCAGAAGCCCAGATTTCTTCCACCTTTGGATTTTACCTCCTTTTAGGTCTTTGAAGTCCGATGCACACAGCTGATAGATGGAAAAGAGAAAGGGTCCTATAGGAAGTTTGTGTGGGCCAGGCCTAGAGGAGATAGCATCACTTCTGCTCACATTCCATCTGCCAGATCTCTGTCTCATGTCTACACAACAGCCCCAGCTGAGTTTCCCACTGACACCAGGATCAAGCACCTGATGTAGTGTGACGATAGCTGCAGATGATGTTAGCCCTCAGTGTCAGATTTTCCCCATTGAGGCCCCAGACTTTGAGGAGCAGAGAGAAGCCACCCCCCTCAACCTTAAGGAAACCCTACAATTGTATAAACTCTAATCCCTTGATGAATTCCTTTTTCTATATTATTCATACTGTTTCTGCTTCTCTGTTCCAAGCTTGACTGATACAAACCATGAACTTTGGCTGAACGTGCTTGCCATTCTGAATGGTACAAGTGCCAAAGAAGTTGAGCACCTTTAACTTCTAACAAAATTGGGGTACTTTTTGATCCAACATTTATATTACTAGCAATTATTAATGTCTTTAAAAATATTTCTCCCTCAGATTCAGAAGACTTTTCTTTCTGATACTTAAAAGAAACATTTATCCTTGGGGTGCCTGGTTGGCTCAGTCAGCTAAGTATCTGGCTTCAGCTCAGGTCATGATCTCGTGGTTCATGAGTTCGAGCCCTGCATCAGGCTCTCTGCTGTCAGCATAGAGTGCTCTTCAGATCCTCTGTCTCCCCCTCTCTCTGTCCCTTCCCCGCTCTCTCTCTTCCTCTGTCTCTCAAAAATAAATAAATAAGCATAAAAAAAATAAGGGGCGCCTGGGTGGCTCAGTCAGTTAAGCTTCTGACTTTGGCTCAGGTCATGATCTTGTGGTTCATGAGTTCAAGTCTCAGATCGGGTTCTGTGCTGGCAGCTCAGAGCCTGGAGCCTGCTTTAGATTCTGTGACTCCCTCTCTCTCTCTGCCCCTCCCCAGCTCATGCTCTGTCTCTCTCTGTCTCTCAAAAAATAAACGTTTAAAAAACTTTTAAATAAATAAAAGAAACATTTACCCAAACACCACTGTCTCCTTCTTCTAGATGTTCATCTTTAAAATTTTCCTGTGGGGTGCCTGGGTGGCTTAGTCTGTTAAACACCCGCCTCTTGATTTTGGCTCAGGCCGTGATCTCAGTTTGTGCCTTTGAGCCCTGCGTCAGGCTCTGCACTGGTAGTGTGGAGCCTACTTGGGATTCTCTCTCTCTTCCCCTCTCTCTGCCCCTTCCCTGCTTGTGCTGTCTCTCTCTCCCTCAAAATAAATTAAGATTAAAATAAAAAATTTTTTTTTCTGTAAGCTCTGGATCTTCTAAGAAAATGTTAAAATCCTGCCCACTTACTAGTTATCCAAGTATAATGCATCAACAGTAAAGCCAGTGGAAAGGGTAAACTATTTAGAAGCTCTAGCATGTGAGTAATTTGAGGATAAAGATAAACTGATGATTCCTCTAGCGCACAGAGAGCTTCGTAAAGAATGAGCAACGCAGTGTGTGCCGTCTGCAGAGACGTGGGCGAAGTAGCAGAGAAAGCCACGGGGGTTTCACAGAAGTGACTATTTTAGGAGGACCATTTACCAATATTCATGATGGTATCCAATGAACTAATGAATCTGTATTATAACTTATATTTATAAAGAATTTACTATTCAGTGTAGTTACTGTGTACCTCTTGCCAACTAGTATGTTTAGTCGGCAATATTTAATCTACCGTCCTAGTTGTAAGGGTGTGCACTTGCTGGCCAGCCCTGGTTAGCACAGTGCCTGCCACTGTGCGGGCTGGAGGTGGGGCGGAACTGGGCGATTTACTTAGAAATCACTCCCCGCTTGCAAACTCTCCTTTCAGAATTCAAATCACAGAAGTGTTTTGTTTGTTCTTTTTAAATGAACGGGAAAAACATTTCCCTAATGCAGTCAAAACCTGGGTCCTCACCCTTTGTACACCTCATTTATTGTAGGGGCCCTTTCTTTCCCATCCAGTGCTCCTCACCCAAGTGCATGCACTCTTCTGCTCTTTTTACTTCTCTCCCTTTGGCCTTGAGTCTTCCTGAATCGAAAATAGATAAGACAGGCCAGTAGTCCTCAAACTTCAGGGTACAGAAAACGCAGATTCCCGCGAGTCACCCCAGAGTTTCCAATTTTGACACCGTGTGATATTTTCCGGATCACTTAGAACTCTGCCTTTTTCTGCTCCCTGCGCCCCCTCCTCCCCCCTCCCCTGGCTACCTCCCCACCTTCCAGATCCAGAGGCAGATTCTCCAGCCCCACATGACCAAGCTCTGTCTGCAGAAAGAAGGTGAATGAGGCTGCAGAGCCGCCCGGGTCATACAACCTGGTCCCAGATCGGGGACTGCTAGTCTCAGCCAGAAACTAGAACTTTCTTTAAGGCATAGGGAAGCAGTTTCCATTGTTGAATCCCTGCTATGTGCCCCACACTGTGCGATGTATTTTTTCACACATTGCCTCATTTAATGTTGACAACAAATCCTATGAGCCCAGGACCACTATTGATCCTGCTTCAGAGAGGAGGACACCACACATCAGTGAAAGGGAAGTCCCAGCAGGGAGTACAGGGCAGAGTTGGGATTCGAATCAGATTTGTCTTTAGCCCTGCTCTTTGCCTTCCTACATGCACACCCAAGAGCAGAAGCTAGAACTCAGATCTGGAATCGACCCCAGAATTCAGTCTAGCTAGCCATTGTCTACCAGGAAGAAAGGAATAAGGTTAGTGCTTCCCTCTCCGTGGGGTGACTACCATCGCCCCCCCCCCAGCACCCTGATACAAAGGCACCTTCCCACCCAGCACCCAAGATGCTCCCAGTATCCAGAACAGGGAGTCAAGCTCCCAGTTACCTTCCATGTTATTGGCATGGGAGGCCGTGGGAGCAGGCCTGCAGACTCTGCCCCAAGTTTTACCTGTCACCCCTCTCCATCAGACAGCTGGCGCCCTAGCCCAGATCCCAGCCCTCCACCACTCCAGTTCTCCCACTTCCACTTGCAGCCACCACCTTCCCCCCCCTGCCAGTCTCTACCTAGAAACTTGAGTAACCCTGAACAATGCAGTTCAGACCGCTTGCATAACCCATCCCCAGCTACAAAACAGTCTGATGGTACTTAGGATAAAATCCAGCAAACTCACTTCTCTCAGCAAACTCACTTCTCTTTCCGCCACAAAGGTCTTCTCTGAGCTCACGTGGCAAGCCACACTTCCCCTCACCAGAACATTCTTCCTCTTTCCCCGGGCTGTCCACATCCAATCCTTAACATGTCATCTTCTTGCAGATGATCCCCTGAACCTCCAATCTGCATTCCATTCCACACCCCCTTATTTGATCACAGACCCTGTTCATCTCTCTCTCATTGTTCTACTTGTTGTGTCTGGTGCTCCTGTTTGACCATAAACTGCGTGAGAGGAGTTGCCATCTTGGCCTTTATGATGGTCAGTTTCACAGGTCAACTCGACTGGGCCATGGGGTGCCCAGGCATTATTCTGGGTGTGCCTGGGAGGGTGTTTCTGAATGAGAGTAGCATTTGGATCAGTAGATTCAGTAAAGTAGACTGCCCTTCCCAATGTGGGTAGGCAGAATCCAATCCATTCAGGCCTACATAGAATAAAAAGCTGAGGGAATATTTGCTCTCTCTCTGCCTGCCTATCACTGAGTTAGGACACTGGTCTCCTGCCTTCAGATGTGGATGAAGACCAGAACTTAGAATATGGGCTTTCCTGAGTCCCAGCTGGCTGACTGCAGATCTTGGGATTTCTCAGCTTCCATAACTGCATAAACCATTTCTTCTTATCTGTCTATCTATCTATCTATCTATCTATCTATCTATCTATCTATCTATCATCTACCTATCATCTTCTTTTGGTTCGGTTTCTCTTGAGAACCCAGGCTAATAGAGACTCATTTATATTTATCTTTCCAGAGCTTAGCACTTAATAGGCATCCAATAAATATGTGATTAATGGATGAATGATAAAAGCTAAAAGAAGACAAAGTAGGCCTCACATGAGAAAAAAGTCCCAGGGCTCTGAAGCCCAGGGCTGTGAAGGTGGAGAAAGCGGAGTCTCCTCCCCACCCCACCCTCCACTCCCAAGCACATAGCACATGCTTCACAAAGACTAGAGGCCTATGTAAGGGGAGGAAGCCCCTTGACCGCCAAATCTGTCCCGTTTTTCCAATGTTTCTCCTGATTTCCTTTCCTCTCACCTCAAAGGAGAAAGTGCTCCCATTTCCCTTTTCCAGATCATTCTACCAACATCCTTCCATCACTTCTCCTCCTCCTCCTCCTCTGCACCAAGGACCTACTGATAACATCTTTGTTCTCTGGAAACATCTGAAGTCTATGACTACTGTCCAGTAGCCTTTTTTTGTCATTTTCTAGCTCTGTCTCTGGCCCTTTGATTATGCGCTCAGTGAAATGAGAGTAATAATAGTAATAGCTAAAATGTATTAACAGTGTCTTTGCCAGACAATGTTCTAAGCACTGAAGAGGCACTGTTGTATTTAATCCTCACAACAACCTCATCAAAGAGGTTCTAGTCTTATCCCAGTTTTACAAACGAGGAAGCCAAAGAGGTTACATGACTTGCCCAAGGTCACACAGTAAGTGAGGTGAATGACATAGATGCAGTTGCAACAAAGGTCCTGACTTTGCATCTCATTATCTCCTTGTGTGCCCTCCCTACACTTGCTATGATAAAGCCTTCTCCCCACTGCCTGGCTCCTCCACTCATCTTCCCTTCAAAGGCTTCCAGAACCTTTGGGGCCTCACTAAGTGAGCTCACAGTGTCCTCTGCTGGCATCTGCCTCTCCCTGCACCTCCGTCTCTGACCTTAACTGGCCTTTTATTAGTTGAGCCATTTGGCTGAAAGCCATAGAAACCAGCTCTGGCTAACTTAAAAAGGTGGGTGTGTCGGGTGAGTGAGGAGAGCATGGGATGAACACGAGAAGGGTCATGTAGCAGCGCATGGATTCCGAGACAGGGTTGAACAACCAAAGCAATTCACAGAAGGGCAGGCGTTGCGCGCCCCCAGCAGGAAACCATGGGACTTTTCTCCTAGAGCACCTTAATCAATGTGCTTCTGCTGTAATGACCCTGCTGTGATGGAGGTTTCTGTGCCTCTCCATTCAAAATTCAAAATTCCCAGGAGACCATCTGACTGGCCTAACTTGAGCCAAGCCTTTTCCACAAGTACAGACTGAGGCTACGGTGGTTCTACCTCCTCTAATGGCCAGGCTGGCCTGTGAATACCTTGATCCGCTCCTGTATTCCCAAAGGCCCTTGGAAGTCTTAAAAGCTGGCCAGGCTTGCAGGGTGTGTGTGTGTGTGTGTGTGTGTGTGTGTGTGTGTGTGCAGGTTGCCAAAGGATCAGACATTCCCTGGGCTCAGTGGCTAAGCAAACCAGAGCAAGGGTAAGGAAGGAGCGGTGCCAGGGCCTGGCAATGGCAGAGAGGAGAAGGAGGTCACTAAGAAGATCAGCACCAGACCAAGGAAGTTGATTCCTTTCACCCTCCCACTCATCCCTACTCCAATCCTGAGCCCATCATCTCAATCGCCTTTGGTTCTTGAATTTCAATTAAAGATTCTGTTTCACATTTGACTCAAAGCTCTTTCTCAGCCCCACCCCATGAAGGGCAGACTCAAGGCTCCAGCGGCTGGAGCAGGTGGGAGCTCTTAGGCACTCACCCCCTTCCTTGTGATTGCTTCTCTGGTGTGGGTTTTAAGGTGGAGTGAAAAAGGGAAAGATGGGTTCTCATGTGACTGCCCAGAGCGAGTTGGGGGAGGCCTCTTCCTGTGGGTCATAACCGCTACTCCCCTGCACGAGTAACCACTCATTGGTTGCTGTGCTTTTAGTGTCCAACAGCAACAGCTGGTGACTTCAGACTTCCAGACGGTAGCATCCACAAGAGGGTGAGCTCCTGGCTTCCTGCAGGACAGCAGCGGTGTCGGCTCTGGTGATGGCAGCAGCAGGTGCAGTGAGCTTGGGCTCCGGCTAGCATCATTTTCCCTTCTGCCCCTCCAGCCTCGGGGGGCGGGTAGTGGCCTCCTCCAATTAGAACGCTCTGGGCAACCTCACTGTCTGCTTCCTCCATTCTCTCTTTCTCTTTCCGCTGGCTGGCGCCCCCAGGGAATGGTGGAACCACGGCAGAGGGAACCTCAGTCCCAAATCCCTACCAGAAGGAGAGCCAGACGACAGCGACCCTAGACTCCATGTAAACAAGAGACTTCTCTTTGCGTTATTGTACGTTGGTGTCTATTTGTTACAGCAGCTTAGCCTTTGCTACAACTAATATAGCACTTTCACAGCCATCATGTGTATATTTATGTGAATGTCAAGTGCTTTGTTAAGCACTCTATCTTCACTGTACCCTCACACAGCAAGTAGTTCTTCTTATTATTCCCATTTACAGACTAGGAAAGTGACTTGCAGAGGAGCAAAGTAACTTGACCAAGGGCTGGCTAACTTGAAAGCACTTGGATAGATAGAGATAGTTTACATACAAATACATAATGTGTGTATACAGAGATATATATATATCTGTATATACAGAGATACAGATATAGACATCATCTGTTCCCATTAAGTTTGTTTTCTGCTTGTCTCCACTCTCTGCCTTCTGTGTGCCTCTCCAGGAGGCTGCTGTGGGGACTGCCTCAGTGGGGCTTCTTTGCCTGGAAGAAGTGGCTTCCAGAATCTCTGGCTTCCAGTCGAGTTTGGTCAAAGGGAGACATAAGTAGGAGACTTCTGGGACGCAGGAATAGAAGGAAGTCAAGGTGCTTATTCCACCAACCCTCAGTCTCTCCCTACCAAGCCATGTGCTGGCAGTGCTGTGTTCCCTTGCCAAAGACCACAGCTTCCCTTGGAAGACCCCCTTCTACAACAACAGCTCTGCTCTCTCTCCTTGCCCCTTGAGGTCTGGAGGTGGTAATGGCTCTCTAAGGGTGCTAGTCCCAGTGTTGGATAATCCCTTGTTGATTTCTCTCAACCCTGCCCATATCTGTGCACATAGTTCCCTCACTGACCTATCTTCAGCCATCTCCTTGAGTGCCAACTCTTTCCTGTCAGTACTCTGATAGTAGAGCTTGTACATGTTTTTATAATCTAGCAACTTCTGCTGTCCTTGGTAAGAACACCCACCTGTCCTTTCTCTGGGTACATACTCTTTGGGAGGAGTTGGCCTTATCTAAGGGTAGGCAAGTGACTCAGCCCTGGCCAATCAGTGCACTGTATCTCCTATATTCAGTGACTCTACTCTTCTGAGCTTAGCATGGATCCCAAACCAGCCAGCGAGAACCAGCCTAGGATGCTGGCTGTCTGCACCGAGGGAAGAGAAGCTCTCTTCTTCTCTGTGGCCCTCCAACCTGAGAGTATGCTGGCCCAGAGATGTTGGCAGATATCTTGCCTATGTGGATCTCAAGAATGAAGTCAACATCGGAGAGCAAAGCCAAGCCCTGGAAAGGGGTCAGATATTAATGACACTGTATAAGCCCCTGAATCAAGCCATCCCCAAAGTCCAGCCTACTCTTGGGTTTTCTACATTTCTTTTTGCTTAACCCATTGTGGGTTGGGTTCTCTGTCACTTACAACCATGAGTCATAACTGACAGAGAAATATGCCAAGCTGATGTATGTTTTCTTCAAGAAAGCAGAAATCTCCTCTAGACGATGAAGGAAGGAAGGAAAGAAAGAAAGAAAGAAAGAAAGAAAGAAAGAAAGAAAGAAAGAAAGAAAGAAAGAAAGAAAGAAAGAGAAAGAGAGAGAGAGAGAGAGAGAAAGAGAGAAAGAGAGAAAGAGAGAAAGAAAGAGAGAAAGAGAGAAAGAAAGAGAATAAGAAAGAGAGGGGAAGGATGTAGAGTGGCCCATAGAACCAAAAGAAAAGCAGAAGTAGGTCTTGTATGTGGACATGTACCAGAGTCACTTCCGGGGATTCAAATGGCAGGAATGAGTGGACAGTCATCAGAGCACTGCCATGGAATAAAACAGCAGTAACAGTCTAGTGTCCTTGAGTCACTTTACTCAAGATTCAGATTAGCTTGGGTGGGGGTAGGAGGTATCCATTTCACCCTACTGGAAGTCTCATGCCCAACCTTTGTCCAAAGGAAGGCAGGGCACATGGATTGATAATTCCACCAAGACTGTACTCAGTTGGGGCTGTGTAATTCCCCAAAGCAAAATCTGTTCGAAGCACTTTGCATATACTAACTTACTTTAATACTCAGAGTAGCCCTTTGACATAGGTACTGTTATTGTTATCCCTTTTTTACAGATGAGGAAATTGGCACACAGAGAGGTTAAGTAACTTGCCTGTGGTCACACAGCTGGTAAATGGT
Organism: Proteles cristata cristata; assembly: GCA_017311185.1. Classification (NCBI taxonomy): domain Eukaryota; kingdom Metazoa; phylum Chordata; class Mammalia; order Carnivora; family Hyaenidae; genus Proteles; species Proteles cristata. The sequence goes on from JAESUZ010005294.1 coordinate 51,902, forward strand.
AGAGCTGGGATGAAAACCTGGGAAGCCTGGCTCTGGAGTCTACACATCTATCTAACCCACTTCACTTTGGGGCATCTCTAAAGTCCCCTGCAAGGAAATGCTCAAGGGAGGAATCTAGGGGGGAGGGGAGGGTGGATTTCCATTCTCTCTCTATCATTTGTTTAGCCACCATGTATTAACAGGAAAAGAAAAAAGATAATAGATTTCTGTTTTGGAAAAGAAAAAAAAAAAAGAAAAAGCCCTGCTTAGCCAATACGGGAGAGAGGAAGGAGCCCAAAGCTGGTGATCTCACTCTCTCCCAAGCACAAAAAAGACTGAACTATCTAAGACCCAGGGGGAATTCTAGCTGTCACCAGAGTGCAGGACCCAAGTCTGAGGAAGCCCAGGAAGCAAGGACGGTGTTATCCATCATAAAGGCATCGCTGGTACCCAGCGTGAGGAATGCTAGCACTTTGGTGAAGCAAATTGAAGTGGCCCCTCCCTGCAGACCTCTGCCCTCATCAAACCTATTGGGCTTTCCCTCTGTGCCCGTTCTTGGGGCCTCCCACATACACACACACACACACACACACACACACACACACACACACACGCTGTCCCATACAGCCTGCTCTGTCCTCCTCGTTGTGCGGGAGTAGGGCCTGCTCTTTGAACAACATGGAGGATGTGTTGTCAAGGCTCCAACCCTGAGAATAGCAAGGCTGCAACAAAGTCCCAGAAGTTAAACCACATTCCTCTGGCTCAGCCTTTAGCTGCAGAAAGTGGGAACCCCAACTATCTCTTCGGAGGAACACAGGTCAGTCAGTGTTAAGAGTGACTTGACTCTCTCAAGTCAGATTGGAGTCCTCTCTGTCGCTAATGAGCTGTGTTACAATGGGCAAGTTGTCTAACCTTTCCGAGCCTCCATCCACTGCCATGAAATTAAGTAATGATGGTAGGGCTGAAATTCAGTCCCCATGCCTGGTGCAGCTGAACTGGTTGTTAAAACTTCAAAATACTTCCGAATTGATTGGTAAATAGGTAACCATAGGCCTCCCCCCACCCCCATCCCTAGCTTCCCTCCTGACTATTCCCTTTGATCCAGCAACTAAAGTGTTAACTTTTGGCAGAATGAAGACCTACTAAGTCTTTGGTCTAGCACTAAGGTCAGCATCCATTTTGATTGGCGATGTTCATGTCTGCATGGATTGTTAGATATTTTTAATGGCAGTGGTCATCTGTGGGATTAAGTGAGATGATGCAGATAAAGGACTTGGCAGAGTTTAGTACATAGTGAAGCAACTCAGTAACATGCACTGTTATGGCTTTAAACACCAAACCTAAAGGCAGAGACAGGATCAAGATCAGGATCTCAAGTGTTATAAGCAGGTGAAGCTGGGTTATGACTGGCGGGTCAGGAACAGTTCCAGATTCATGGGCGAGGCTGCATGAGTGGTCCTGCCTGGTTTCAATAACCAGAGAAGGACCAACATATCCTGTTTCACCAGCTGCCCTTTGCCTTCCTTTCTCTGCTTACCTGGGGTTCTTGGATCCCATGCTGATTCCAGGGTGGGGGATGGGGAAGTCAGGAGCTGCCACATGCTGCCTTCTTGTAGTTCAGGAGAGCTTCTTTTTGTTTATTCTATTCCTAGCTCTACTATTACAGCTACTGTTGGAACCCCATGTCTCGACTACCTCAGAGTCTGAGAAGCTGTTCCCAGGAGGCTAGGCTTTGTTTGCCTTTCTCATGCCTTGGAGGATCAGAAAAAGAAGATTCCAATCCTGGGTCCCTGCTATTAAGGACTTGAAAGATGTTAAAGAGAGGCAGTATTTTTCTTCTGGCTAGGAGTGTAGGTTCTGGAGCCAGACTGCTTGGGTTCAAATCCCAGCTCTGCAGCTTTACTAGCTTTGTGAGCTTGGGCTAGTCACTTAAGTGCTCTGAGCCTCAAATTCCTCATCTGTTAAATGGAGTCATAATAGAACCTGCCTCATAGAGTTCTTGTGAGGAACAAATTAGGTAATACATATAAAGTATGTATCTCATACTTATATAGAGTCAATGCCTAGCACAAAGTAAGCTCTCATCAGGATGTTAGTTGTTAAGGAGCTCACAAGTGTAGTGGAACAGAGTCATGCCCACATAATTCTGCCCAGGGTTGCAAACAGTCTGTCTTCACTCTTCTACTTGAAATTCTTCCCCTGCTCCACTGAGCCTCTGGCACCAGCTCCCACATTTTATAGACTGAGGTCAGAGAGAGAAAGGTCTTGACTCTGGGCATACATGGCATCATTGGAAAAGGAAGGGCCCCATTTTAGAGTTTCAGATACCGCTTCCAGCAACGCATGCTGCTTCTTCCCACTTCCTCATCCGTTGGATTATGGTTATCTGTGAACAGGGGTGAGTTCTTGCCTATCTCCGGGTCCCCAGGGCCCATTGCAGAGAAGGTGCTCAGGAAGTGACAGTGACAGGGCTTTCAAACACCTGTCCCTGTGAATCATCAATCAAGGCGCCAGGGATGTGCCAGCTAACTGGAGGCCCAGATAGTGCTGTCCATCCTATTAGGGCTCCAGAGAGAAGACAGCTTACAGCCGGGAGAATGGGACAGCAAAACGGGGGTTTCACAGGGAATGATTCGGGGTCCTACAAAGAGCCGTCCGTTGGTTCCTCCCCTGGGAGCCTGGCCCGGGAATTTTCGGGACCAGTCGTTGAAACCTCGCCTGCACTCTTGGCTGGCCTGTCCTGATCCCCTATCGCCGCACCTCAACTTCTGCTCTTTCGGCAGAAGCGTCGCCCCTTCCCCCCTCCCACGCTGCTCTTCAGCATGCCCGCTCCCATTCGACCAATCGCCAGACGCCCTGCCCCACTTTTGACAGATGCCTGGAAGTCCCGCCCCCGCACGTGGCCCAGAGGGAGCGATACCTGCTCCCCTCCCGGCCAGCCCCCTCCCAGTTTGGAAGAAAAGGGTTTCTTCCCACCGCTTTGGGTGGGGAGCTCTTAGCTGCCAGTGCAGCCAGGACAGCCCGACCGGGCTTTGGGGAGACCCCTAAGTGAGGGGAAGAGGTGTTCCCGGGGCCCTGAAACCTTCCAGACTCACTCAGTGTAAACCACCTCGAGTTTGTGTCAACATCCGAGGCCGGAGACTGGGAGACTGGCGGCGGCTGGGGACCGGCTCCGTCTGCGGGACGGGAGGATGGGAGGGTGCGGAATGGAGGGTCCATGGGGTAGGCAGAGGGACCTTCTGGGGGAGATCCCGAGAGGCCTCTTGGGGGTCCGTGAGCAATTAAGGAAGGCCTGTGTGGAGCGGATCGGAATCAGGGGCTGTAGGGAGCCCACGACCAGCGTGGGTCCAGATAGAGGCTGGGCGCCTCGCCATCCGCGCCAAGCTCTCCGCGCCCGCCCACCCTCCGCTCGGTTCCTCGCCGGCAGCGCAAGGGGTGTGTTGTGGGGGCGAGGCGAAGGCGTGGGCGGCGACCACCCCAGCTCTTGCCTCCACCAGTCAGCTACTCTGCAGCTCCCCGTCGCCCTCCTCCAATTTCGGGTGGGACTTGGAGGGGGTCGCATCTTGTGACTCATTCCCTCTTCCATCCCCACCCCCGTCTGGGGCCCTGGAAGGGAAGGCTTAGAGACTCGACTGTGGCTTTCCCGTTTCCACGGCAACCATGCGGTTGTTTGCGCGAATTCTCTTCAATCATCACCTTTGGCCGCCGACTTAGGTCCGGGGTCTGAACCCTAGGGCGGGGTACAGATGAGGGCAGAGCCCTTCCCCCTTCCTCGCGACTAAGAGAAGGTCAGCGCGGGCGCGCGGGGCGCGCTCCGGCAGCCGGGCCTCTCTGGCCATCCTGTCCCCACCTGAAACCCCGCCTGCCACTCCGCTCCAGCGCAGCCAACCAACGCGTGATCTTCCCGGGATGAGGCGGGGCTTATGCAAATCGTGTCGCCTCCGAGAGACAGTGATACAAGAGCTGGGAGGCGGCTCCGGTGCGGACCTCGGAGAGCCTGGCCTCCAGCCCGCGAGCCAGTCTCGGTCCCCGCGGCCCGCCGAGGCTCAGAGCCATCCAGCGACCCGGCGAGCGGCCTCAGGTAATGCGGGCGGGGCCGGGCACAGGCCCTTGTCCCCTCCCCCTCCACTCTCCATTCCCATTCTCCTCTCTTGTTCCCCTCATTCATCTCCTTGACCCCAGGGTCCTCCTTAGGCGGCAGCATCTGGAGGGCTGCCCCTGGGCAGGGGACTCCCACCCTAATCCAGGCCCCATGGGTCTCAGGGAGGGAGGCAGAGCCGCCTTCTTACTCCCAGCTCAGGTAAGAACACCCACTGCTCTGGCACACACACACACACACACACACACACACACACACACACACACACCCTGGGGGTGTGGTGTTGCTGGTGCTCCAGGAGGCACCAATCACCCTTCCCCTTTGCATATGGGTAGTCAGTTGCCCAGCACCATGGCAACCTCCCACCTCCACAGATAGCCCCCACCCACGCCACCCGGCCCCACAGCAGCACCCTGTGCACTTCACACCACAAGGCCCCTGTCCCCGAAGACAGCTCCACCTCCACAGAGAGCCTACTCCCACCTCACGTTGTCCCCTCAGACTGTCCCCACCTCCCACCCCTCAAGCTGACAGAACTCACAGCACACCTGGGGGAGGGAAGACCCCCCCTCCAATTCTCCTTCTCACACTCCCTCAACAGCACCGTCACCCTCCATGGTCCCAGGGCTAGGCACAGGCCCTTGTTTGGCCTCTTTCATCCTGGCTGGAGGATGAACCAGGGGCACCAGACCCCAAGTGACCACCCATACCTGTCTGTCACTGCTGTCAAGGTCCCAGCCTTCATTCCCCCCACCCTTCACAGGCACTGAGTCCTCTTATTCTGCCTCTCAAACATCTCTAACTTGGATCTTTTCTGGCCTTCTTGCACCCAGTCACTCCCTCTCTCCTATCTTCCTGCTGCCCCGCAAGGACCTGCTAAAACTCCACGTGGACTGTGTCCCTCGTTTCCCTAAGGTGGCCTGAATCCGGAGGGCAGAAGAGCTGAGTTCAATCTTCCCTTTGCTTCACGTGCTGTTTGCCTTTGACCAAGTCACTTCCCTCTCTGATCCTTCATGAAGTGGGGAAGGGGGCAGGACAGAGGGTGGACTTGATGAGATGGTCTTGAACGGCTTTCCAACACTGACACGCTCTGGTTCTGTGGCTAATTTCTGAGCAGATGGGATCATTTCACTCTTGCCCTGAACCCTTAGGGCATTTCAGAGAGGAGGCCTGGGGAGGGGGCGTTTAGTGCTCACCCAGGGGACATTGCTTCTTACCCAGTCCTCCCCTTCCCGCACACACTCCATGCCCAGGCCCCTTCTCAGCTGTCAGGAGTCCCTGCCAGACCACCAGCCCATGTGGCACAGACAGTTCCAAGGTGGAGTTGATCACCAGGGCCCCTGCTTTGTTTATCACTCCCTGCCCCTCATTAAGGAGGAGAGGGAGAAGACCTGACTGCCGCTGCTATGGCTGCTGCTTGGAGAAGAGCAAAGGGAGGAGAGGAAAGAGAAAAATCTCCTGACCAGGGAGCTGTTGTCACCATGGCAACCGTCTCAGCACCAGCTTCTCTGAAGCTGGGTGAGGGTGTGGGATTATTGCCTCCCTCAATCCCTCCTACCCTCGCTGCCACCTCCCCACTTGAAGCCCACAATCCGGAGTTCTTCCTTCCAGAAGCCCATGAGTGCAGAGGGGCAGCAGCTTTGTGTATGGGGCAGTGCCAGTTCCTTGACAGCCAGAGGGCAACCCTCAGGAGGTGGCAGGAGAGCCTGCCCGTGTTCAGCAGGGCCACAGCTCCAACAGAACCTGCCCCCGAGGCCTTTGCCTTGCTGCTGCTGGGCTGTAGTTGGCCTTGGGTGAATCCTTCCTTTCACCAGGTCTGGGTTCCACGGTCTCTGAAGTGGGTGCCACGACAGGAGAACACGGATAAACCAAAGAGCCTGACGCCATTTCAAGGAGGAAGAGGGGGGTTCTGCCCCTCTCATGTAATCCACCAAGGGGCATTCATTGGACAGCTCTGTGTGCCAGACATGACCTTTGGGTCTCTGCCGGCAGTTCTGCGCAGCCACAGGGCAGAGCAGGACCGGTGTGCAGCAGCGGTATACTTCTGGTATACTTGTATCGTATACTTCTGGGCCAAACCAGAGATGGTGTTGCCTCAGAACAGAGAAATCAGAAGAAAGGCACTCCCTCTGAGGCAGCTGAGCCCGTGGGCATGGCTTCGCATGCAGTGCTCCACTGGATCTGAGCCCCTTAAGCTGTGCCTCTGGCCCTGACTATGGGGAGAGAGAGGACATGGTGAAGTTTCCAGGAGAGCGTCAAAAGAGAGAACGACAGGACTTGGTGCAAGTTGGACCTAGGGAAAAGAAAGAGGGGAAGTAAAGGTAGCTAACATCGCATTTCCACCCTGAGATGTAGGAGGAAAGGGAGGAAGGGCCGATGGAGAGGGAAGAGGTGGAGGGTGTCTGGTTGTAGATGAGGGAGTCAGAGGAGCTGTTGGGCCACCCCGAGGGGTGGATATTTTCTAGATGTCAGATACAGTGGCCTGGAGCTCAGTAAGATGGACCCACTGAGGCCAATAGGGAGATCAGAGCTAAGGTTTTCCCAGAAGGCAGGCAGGAGTGGGGAAGGTCTGTGCTGGACAAGAGGAATTATAAATTGAAGACACTAGTCCAGGCAGGTGGCATGGATTCAGCCTGGGTGCTCATATGGATCCTTCCACTGACCTGCTACATAACTCTGAGCCAGTTGTCTCCTTTCTCTGGGTTCCAGTTTTCACTAAAATAAGGGGATATCTTTTTTTCTTAAGCTTACTTATTTATTTTGAGAGAGACAGAGAAAGAGCTAGTACAAGCAGGGGAGGGGCAGAGAGAAGGAGATCCAGAATCTCCAGCAGGCTTTGCACCATCAGCACAAAGTCAGATGCGGGGCTTGAACTCACAAACTGAGATCATGACCTGAGCCAAGATCAAGAGTCTGATGCTTACCTGACTGCGCCACCCAGGCGCCCCCAAATAAGGGAATATGTTACGGGGTCTGCCAGCTTTGATCTAAGAACAATAGAGGAAATGAAGAGAAATGAAGGAGGAGGCATAGTAGGCCTGGGTCCAAACTGGGACTGGGAACAGATGTGACCCGAAGAGATAAAGAATTGTGGGAAGGGAGCACAAGACAGGAAGCAGTAAAGGAACGGAAGGCCAGAGCCACACAGACATCATGACACACACATGTGCTCTACAGATTTGCGGTCTCAGACATTGACATGCTCCCACCCACACCCAGCCCCTTACACAGACACTCAGGCGCACCCCCCAGAAGAATGCAGGAGAGGCCCCACCTCTCTTGTGGGACACCCTCCCACCCCCCGCCGGGTTCTCTAGCTTGCTTGACTACACCCTGAACCTGCAGTGCACTTTGGACTTGGGGAGGGGTCAGCAGGGGATGTAGCCTCCTTCTTCTGCCCATAGGTGTTCTAGAAGCATCCTTGTGCCCCTTGCAGCTGCTTTGGACCCTACATTCAAGGTTCCTGAGGATGGCATGCCTCCCCCTCCCTGGCTTCTCCTGAGAGCACAGAGGATTCCTCATCCTCTGGGGGTGGTCGGCGGGGGAGGATGTTGCTACCCCTGCTGCTGCTTGATCTTCCTCATGTCACAGTGGAGGAATGTGAGGCCCAGAGATATCCTGTAACTAACCTGAAGCCACATAGCAAGGGAGGGGGCATGGAGCAGACCAGTCTCAAACCTGGTTCTTCAGGGCACCCCTAGCAGTAAGGATTAGAAACCACACTGGCATGCTGTGGACAATGGGAGAGGAATTTCTTCTGCTAGTCCGACAGCTTCCTTTTCCAGGGTATCTTCGTGACAGGCTACCCTGGGGTCGGAGCCTGGTGCCCTTCCAAAGAGAGGGACACATCCAGGCAGGTCAAGCTTACCTCCAGGGCCAAGTCCTAGGAAACGGAGTTCCTGGAGGGACATTCCTCCCATGGAGGTCAGCCAAGAATGTCCACCTAGCCTTCAGGGCCTGGCAAGGCCTCGCTCCTGATACGCCCTGGGGAGGGCCTGAACCTCCTCTGCGAAAACTCCTCGGTCACAGGCTACGTGAGGGGCTCCTGTTCCAGCTGGGGACTGACTCTTCATCCTCCCCAAACCTGCTTCTCAGCAACACCACCTGCATTCATTCAGCCCCAAATCTGAGCCTCTGCCTCAACTTCTGTGTTGCTTTCATCCCCCCATTCAGTCACCCAAGTCCCACCTAGCATGTCACAGTCCATCCATGTCACTCCATGGCCTCTGCTCAGTGTCACCATCTCTCACCTGAACCATGCAGCAGGCCCCTCTCTACCTTCCCCTACCCAGGCCACCTTGCACACTGGAGCCAAAGGAAAAATTCTAAAACACATTCCTACTCTCTTATCCCAGCACCTGCTTCAGGACCTGCCATTTGTAAGCATTCTGTGTTTATGGGCTGAGTGCTATCTTCCCAGCCCTTGCTTTAAAACCCCTATGGGTAAAAGCCAAACTCCTTGGCATGAATTGAAGGCCCTTGACAACCGGCCAGCTACCTCTTTGACCCAATTATGAGCTATTGAAGGTTGGCCCGTATCTACTTTATCCCCATCACTGGCACGGGACCTAGCACAGCCAGCCTCAATAAATGCTTAGGGAATGAGTGACTAATGAAAAGCAGGATTAGTCAGGGTCATCAGTGCTCTCAGCTAGGACTTCTGTTTGTACAGAGGAAGGAGAGGGACAAGCTTCCTGCTGGGGTGGCCCAGAAAATCTTGAGAAAGAACTTGGGAGACAGTGCCGGGGGACATACGAGGAACCTTCTTTAGTTCCCTGAGAAGAGCCTGCAGAGGCGGGAAGGGGCCAAGTGTGGAAAGCTCTAAATAACAAGGAAAGGATTAAGACCCTAGGGGTGTGTGGGGCTATGTCAGGTGTAAACAGGAGAGGGGAGGATGAAGACTGTGGCATCAGCGCCGGTCAGTGAGAAGGCCGGGAGCTGAGACCCTGGGGTGGTCATTCTGGGTGGAGGTGAGGGCAGGGGACTCATCCTGCTGTGGAAGGAGTAATCCTGGCTGTGGGAATGTTGGACTTGTTATGGGAGGGGTTGTTGTGGAGAAAGAGAACCTGTCCTCTGGGGACGTGGGGACCGCTGCTGAGGTGGCCTTGCCCTGAACCAAACTGAGGGAGCCCCTGTCCTCTAGGCCCTGCCATGGGGAAGACCAACAGCAAGCTGGCCCCAGAGGTGCTGGAGGACCTGGTTCAGAACACTGAATTCAGCGAGCAGGAGCTGAAGCAGTGGTACAAGGGCTTCCTGAAGGATTGCCCCAGCGGCATCCTCAACCTGGAGGAATTCCAGCAGCTCTACATCAAGGTGGGCGGGGCCAGGCAACCCCAGGGGGCGGGCCGGACGGCTGGGGGCGGGGCCAGGCAAGGCCAGGGGGCCGGACCGGGTGGCAGTGGGCGGGGCCAGGCAACCCCCAGGGGGAGGACCAAACGGTTGGGAGTGGGGCCAGGCAACCCCCGGGGGGCAGGCCGGACGGCCAGGGGCGCGACCAGGCAACCTTAGGGGGCGGAGCCAGACAACCCCAGGGGGCGGACCGGATGGCCGCGGGCGCGCGGAGACAGCAAGACTTCCGCTTCACCACAACCCCGCATCCGCGCCTCAGTTCTTCCCGTACGGCGACGCCTCCAAGTTTGCGCAGCACGCTTTCCGCACCTTTGACAAGAACGGCGACGGCACCATCGATTTCCGGGAGTTCATCTGCGCCCTTTCGGTCACCTCCCGCGGGAGCTTCGAGCAGAAACTCAACTGGGCCTTTGAGATGTACGACCTGGACGGCGACGGGCGCATCACGCGCCTGGAGATGCTGGAGATCATCGAGGTGCGCTTGGGGGGATCCGGGAGGCCAGGATGCGCTCGGGTGACGCGCCCCTGTCTTCGAGGCACGTGCTCTCCAGCCCCCTCCAGTCACCCTACTGTGGGACCTCAGGAACATCCCCGCAGCACTCCACTGTCCCCGCCTCCCGGACCCAGTGGCTAACTAGCATTGGTTGGGCGTGCAGTGTAAGGACAGGCCTTATGCTAAGTGCTTTACCCAACAACCATATGGAGTAGGTACTGACAGAAACCCCATTTTACAGATGTGGAAGCATAGCAAATGGTGGTTCATGATTCAAATCCAGGGAATCCGACTCCAGAGCCTAAGTGTCTAACTCGTTATTTTTTCAACAAGTATGCCAGGCACTGTTCAAAGTTCCTGTTTTTTGGGGGGGAGGCGTGGGGAGGAACATTCCTTCTATAGTGAGAATATTTTAAAACAAAAAGACAAAAAACCCTGGGTTATGTCAAGCAGTAACTATTAGAAGATAAGAAAAGCAAAGTAAGGGGAGCTCTAGCGACGGAGGAGATGTAAATTGGGTGAAATGTGAGCAGCAACCTGAATAAGGTGAGGGAGCTAATCATGTAGATTAGTCTTGGGGCAGGGGGAGTATTCTGTGCAGTGGGAACAGTAAATGCAAAGACTCTGAGGTGAGATTGTTTGCAGTGTTCAAGGAGTAGCCAGGAGAGCACAGTGAAATGAGAGAAGTGAGAGAGGGGAGAGTGGAAGTGGTCAGAAAGGCAGCCAGGAGCCCAGTCTCACAGTCTGGGGTAGAGGCTTGACTTTATCCTGAGCGAGATGAGAAGCCATTTAGAGCTCTCTGTTCTGTGTGGAGAACAGACGAAGGGCATGGGAAGGGAGCAAGGGCAGGGAGACCAGTTAGGAGCCTTCCACTGCAGGCCAGTCAGGAGCTGATGCAGACAGCAACCCTGGCGGAGCAGTGCAAGTGGTTGGATATGGGACCTCATGCAAAATCTGGGCTGACAAGATTTGCAGAAGGATTGGACTTGAGGGAGAGTCAAGAACGTTGTCAAGGTTTTTGGTCTGAACAACTGAAAGGATGAATTTGCTCTTTACTGAGAAAGGGAATGCTCTTCCCCCAGTTTTAGACATCTTTGGTTACAAGATAACCATTAAATATTCAGTCTTAGTGACCATACGTCACCTTCCAGTATCCTCCCCATTCCCCAGTGTTCTCTCTGCCCACCCCTGACCTCCTTCATTCGCGCCCCCCCCCATTATTCCTGTTCATTGTGGGTGTTCACAGTCCCTTCCTTCCCCGCACCCCTGCCAGGCTATCTACAAGATGGTGGGCACTGTGATCATGATGCGTATGAACCAGGATGGGCTCACGCCCCAGCAGCGTGTGGACAAGATCTTCAAGAAGATGGACCAGGATAAGGATGACCAGATTACACTGGAGGAGTTCAAGGAGGCGGCTAAGAGTGACCCATCCATTGTGCTACTGCTGCAGTGTGACATGCAGAAGTAGAGGGTGGTGAGGGGCAGGGCCCCTGGCCAGGAGGGCTGTGGCCACCTCCCAACCCAATGACCTCTCAGGGGGAGGGGTATGCTAGCCTCACTCTCTGGCTCACCCACTCCTCTGCCCAAGCCCTTGCTCCCCTCAGTCAAGATCCTTGAGGGACCACCTCACCCTGGAAAGGAGACAGATCCTCAGGTATTCTGTGGTCTAGCCCCACCCCCAGTCTTGGCCCACTGGGCACAGAGAGTTGGCTTTTGCCCCAAGAGGCAGGGTTGAGGAGGGGGCCGTGGGTCTGCTTTGAAATTCTATTCTTCCTGGGATTATGCTTTACAGGATGTGTTCCCACAGATCCCAGTTAAAGGGCCACAGTGGGCCTGTCCTTTGCTGAGGATGTAAATTCCTTAAAGGTGGTCTCTGCCCTGCCCCCCTTGGCTCTACCTGGCCCCTCCAGCCCCAGCCTTTGGAGCGTTCATTCAATCCTTTCTTGACCTAACGTTTATTGAGGACCATTTCAATGCCAGGCACCTGTAGGTGCTAAGGTTATGGTAGTTTACAAGACACATTCCATGCCCTTTGGAAACTCATACAAGAGGGTGAGGCAAACTTCCAGTGGTCAGGGTCTCATATGGGAACGCTGCACATGGTGGAGCAGATGGCATGGAAAGGCTAGCTGGTTTGAAAGAAACTATGAAATCTTTCAGCTCAGCTCCACCCAGAGCTGCAGAGAGATGGAATGAAAAGTGTTCGGAAGTCTAGGAACCATATGAGTGGAAGTTTTAAGAAACACTGATATTTATGTAATACTTATTTTTTTAGAACCCTTTAAAAGAGCTAAAGTCATTTTATTAGTTTAGGATATTAAAACATACTTTCTATTACTTGGTTTCTTGTAAAATGATTAAATGAATATAGAAAATGCTAATTTTGCAAAGGGGGGGAGGGAGAGCTGAGAAAAAAGAGGGAAAATACGAGCAAACTTACCAAATAACACTTTTTCTTATCAGATCAAGTCCTGAGGTGTCACCATCAGCAGCCTCTGCTACTTCCTTTTTAATGACCCTTTTCAAATCAGTGAGCAGATCTCTATTGGGCACTTGCTCTGGTTGGATGCTGACTTCAGAAACAGAAAAGACAAGGTTTGCTGCGAGTCAGACTCGTGTATCTTCCACATCTTGGTAGTTCCTTTCTGGATTTCAAAGATGGGCTTTTTTTTCACTGCTACAGAAACAGAAGGACCTAGAAGAAGGGGACCACCTGGCCACTGTTTGGGTTGCCAGACCGCACTTATGGACCAAAATGCCTAAAAAGTGCTGGGGACGTGCTCCATTTGAAAGGCTTTTTCTAACCCCAAATCCTCAGTCTGCCAGGTAATTTGTCATCTTCCAGGTGTACTGGCTTTGCTTTCCAATGTCTGCTTTCCGATTTTGGATTCATGAGCTATACAGCTGCATGCTTTGACTGCCAGAAAATTAATCTTGCTCCTTCAAGCCTTTCCCTTTATTTTCTACTGTACTTGTGATCAGAAACTAGCTTTGATGTGCCGTGACAGGTTTCCTCTTGAACTGCTGGTGACAACAGTCTTGTACACAGGTGCTGTCAGCCCAGGGTAGGAGCAGGGAGTGATTGCTGAGTCAGAAGTATGGGATTGTATCTCCAGGAAAGAGATGAGGCATGCCTCTTCTGAGTGCTCACCTGCCCTCCCTTTTCTGCAAGTTGCTTGAGGATGCTGACCTTTGGTACCAGACTCTACTGGACCTTACTTCTTGTTACCCTTGGAGGTAGCAAGGCCACTTAGCTGCCACTCTCTGTCTTCTGCCTATGACCAGCCATGTGGTGAGGCTGGGAATTCACATCCTCGGGCAGTAACCAGCAAGCTTTTATCCCTCAAGGAATGTTCCATTGCTCTGAGGAGCTGGTCATTAGGTGTATCTTGTGCTACCATTCAGCACCGCAGATACATAGATATTCAACAGCCTGGCTTAGCTGAGACTTCCAGTGGAAGGCTTTTTACAAAGTGGGGTTCCCATCCCCCAAACACTGAATCTAACCTAACTCACAATCGCACAGAACTTCATGACTTTCAGAGGCTTGCCATCTACTCCATCTCTTTCTATCCTCCAGCCTAGGATATTTTCGTTCTCTTTCTCCAGACTTGGGAAGTGAGGCGCAGAAAGAGGGGAATCCCTTGTGCAAGAGCACACGGTCAGGGGGTGGCACAGCGCTAAGATTCGAATCCAAGGCTCTACCAGGGTTTCTTCCCTCAGGGTCTCTCCCTCCTCCTCTGTCTGAATCTGAGTCATGCAAAGTCAACTGTGGGGCAAGCTAAGTCAGTACAAGTCTTGTACAAGCTTCCTGCTAAGAAGTTTCTGAGGTGGTGGTCTTCCAAAAAGAAACAGGAGCTTGGTTGAACTCCTGACATTTTTAAGTATCTTGCTGTCTGCTTCTGGGCAGCTCTGTTTTTAAAAAAATTTTAAAAAAAAATTTTTTTTAATTTACTTCTGAGAGAGATAGAGACAGTGACAACATGAGCAGGGGAGGGTCAGAGAGAGGGAGACGCAGAATCCGAAACAGGCTCCAGGCTCTGAGCTAGTTGTCAGCACAGAGCCCAACGTGGGGCTCGAACCCACGAACCATGAGATCACAACCTGAGCCAAGGTCGGACGCTTAACTGACTGAGCCACCCAGGCACCCCAGGGCAGCTCTGTTAACAGGTCAGTGCTGTCTTGGGAAGCCTCTGACTCAGAACTCTGGAAGCATCTGGCTCTGTCTTTGCACTGTCTTTACTATCATATTCCTCCTTAAGAGAACTGTCTTTGTTTTTCTCCAGCTGGTGGGCAAGTCCTACCCATGAGAGCATGTTTGATCACTCCATGCTGCTCGACATATCCTGTGGGTGACATTTGCCAGTCAGGCCCAGTGATGTGAACACATAAAACCAGGCTAGGAACTGGGAACGCCATCTTGCTGATGAGAGGAGCACAGGTGGGCCAAGTCTTGCTCCCACGTGCTCCTGGATGTCCTAAGGGCTGTGTGCTCAGGAGCTTCTGTGGTAGAGCATTGGCCGTGCCCTGAGAAGAGAGGCAGGCCTCCAATCCCTGTGCCAGTATGAGGGACTTGCCATAGAGCTCAAGGTTAGCAGAGATTGAAGTATGACTTGCAGAGACACAACAATGTATAGACAGTGAAAACAATCTATAGAGTATATTCAAACTCTCCTTTTGAAGTTTTGTCTCTTTTTGCAGCAAGTCTGAATTGCAAGTTTCCAGCATCTACCTTCTAACTGCATTCTGTCCTCCTTCATCCTTTTGGGCTGATTGATGAGCCCCTGATTTCTTATCTCCAAAAATCATCAGCGGTCTACTTCAGATTCCCACTCCGGTCCTTTGAGCTGTAATCAGGATTATATAACTTACCTTCAAATCAAAAGTTAAGAAAAAGGAAGACCATAAGCAAAGGCACTGAATCTTCTGACAATTTATAGAGGTAGAAATTCATTGTGCTGGAGAGAGAGAGAGAGAGAGAAGGAAGGGAGAGAAGATAAAGGAAACAGAAAGAATGAGAGAATAACCTGGGGGGTTTCTACAGAGGGTACTAAGCTGACACTGTAAATGTCTTTACATGAAAATTTACAAAGGCAACACATTTTCCTGAAGATCTACCCTGGGTGAGGTTTTGTTCTGACTTTAGAGATCACTGTGGAAGCAAGGATACATTTCTTACATATTTTATTTATCATTTCTGGGGAAAAAAAACAACCCTTCAAATCCTGCAGTTGAAAAGTCTCAGAAAAACATGGAATTTTCTTTCTGAAAATTTCAAGGTTTTCTTTTACTTTGCCGGAAGGTGGGGCAGGACCAGGCCTCCCAGGGTGTATGGCCCTTCCTGCTTGGTGGAGGCTGTGGGCATGTGGAGACCTGGGAAAATGGGGGAGCTGGGTGGTAGAGAGGGGCATCCCAACTCATTCTCTAGTGTGGCCCCCTGTCCTCTCCACATGTGCTGCTTCTGACTGTCCCCACAGTGACTGTCCTCACTATTCAACCCTGTGCTGTGTGGTGTGTTTTTTCACTGACAGTGAATAAAAGGTGTGACCATGCTGAGGGCTCTTATTCTTCTCTGAGCTAAGCTAGGGCTGGGGTGAGGGACGGGGGAGAAGAGGGCCGGGGGGAGCTCATCGGTGGGGGAGCTTCAGCAACCCTCTGGGGGCTGAGGTCCTTATTTTAGCAAGGACTCTGGTTATGTGGAACAGAGACCCTCTTGAGCTAGTTCAAAGAAAGGGGCGAGCAGATTACAAGGGACTGTCAAGATGGAAAATCAAGAATGGCTGGGCCTCTAAAGAACTGAAACTGGCAACAAGTCTCTCCCTTCTCTCTGGGCCTAAGAGGCTCTCCTCCTCTTGGCAATATTTGCATCTGTGTTCTTTTCCTCGGTTTCTCTTCAGATGTCCTCAGTTTCCCTGCAAGAGTGGCTGCATCTCCAACACTCTATCAAGACCTCCGATAGCTGACAACACTCTGCATCCCTTAATTGCAGTTCTCAAGCAAAAGGATCTGTTGGGCTCAGCTTGGCTTATAGTGGGAGACGGTGGTCCATTCATCAGTGGCCAGACCAGGTGCTAATATGCGGGCCTGTGTGCCGAGCAGTTTCCCCAGAAGGGAGCTAATGGCAGCCAGCAATGGGCTTTATTTCTCCCTCTGTCCAGTGAAAAGCATCATAGAACCCAAATGAGTGGATGATGGGGAGTGAGAAGAAAAGCCAGGAGCCAAGATTATAATTAGGCCATATGGTGCCCTTTGAGCAAATTAGGAAAAGCCACCCCTTCTGAGTGTAAGTATGCAGCTGGGCCAGTGGATGGCACCTTTGGCCTAATGAGAAAAGTATACCCCTTCTTCTGAACAAACACAGCCTTCTCATGCCATGGTGCACAGCTTGGCAAGTGGAACAAATCCTGGATTTCAGTCTCACCTGCCCTGCTGGTCAAGGGTGTTGTGTAGTGTGTAACCTTTTCCACCGTCCACAGGAGCCCAGCCCAGGCCCTGAGACCTCCCCGGGATGCAGTTAGTGTTGATGTGTTTTTCTTAGAATTTCCCCTCCCTTCCCCCCTCCCCTGACCTGTAATGGCCAGAGAGGCACTGTTTGTCACAGGTAGTTGGGGGCAGTGGCAGCTGGAGGTGCCTGCTTTTCCTGAAACACTCAATTGCATTCACAAGGATTTTCTCAAGGACGCTTGGAGGGGGTCGGTTTCCTTGGCAGGAAGCAATTAGGACAGAGGAAGGAGGCTGACCTGGCCTCAGGGCAGCCATGAACTTTAGGAGGTGACTCAGGAGCCTGAGAACTTGGAGCTGAAGCCTCACTGGGGGGATGGGGAGTCGTATTACCTGCCTATTTTGGGGTGCACAGTTCCTGGGTTACCATCTCTTAAAAACTTCCCCGCTCTGGCCTTCATCACCTCTGTGACCCTGGTAATCTACCTCCTGCTTTCAGGCTTACCCTCTGTGCCATCCAGCTGTCCCTAAGAAACCAGAATGTTCTTCCTAAAGTGCAAGTCTGACCATGTCAATTCTTCAAAATCTCCCCTCTTCCCTCAGTGTGATAAGCTCCTTAAAAGTCCCTCAAGGCCCCTTTCCCGCATGATCTGCCTGCCACCTGCTGACCACCAAAGCCTATTTTCCCCCCCACACTCCCTTCACCCTGAATTTGAGCCACCCCATATTGCCCTCCATTTCTTTAAGGCGTCTCTCATGTTTCTGTGCTTGTACACAAGCCATTGCCTCTCCCTGAGCCACCCATTCCCTGACTCAGTGATGTCTTTCTCAGTGAAGCCCTCCCAAGCCTCAAACAATTGACCCCTCATGTGGACCCAGTCCATCCTACTTGACCAAACTGCTTCCCTGTTTGATTCTCTGTCAGCTGAGCCAAGCACATGTTTAAGTCTCCATTTTATTTATTTTTAAAGGCAAGGAAATGAAGGCTCAGGGAATGGTAAGGCTGCAACATGAACTCAGGTCTTCTAACATCAGGGTTACTGTTTATTGTGCTTCAGATCTGTTGGGGGTGGGGGCGGGAGAAGGCTGAAGGAAGGCTTCATGGAGTAGGTGGCCTCTTGCCCCAGGTCTCACTAAAGACCAGCCAACCGGACCAGGCATGCTGGGTCAAGGCTGCCCAGGACAGCAGTTCAGGTGCGGGGATCCTGGATTCACGTGCAGAGGGGTGTGTTCCCAGTTAATCCACCTGCAGGAGAGCTGAGCCCTGAGAGGAAGTGCCGGCCAAAGTGCAGGAATGCAGAGCCGGGGAATCCCTGCTTGAAGCCAGTGGTCAGGGTGTGACAGGGAAGACAGAGACGATGGCCAGAAGCCTAAAGAGTGGAAGGAAGAATCTAAGATTGAGTTCTAACCCTTCCCAAGAGGGATCTAGGGAAAGTTCTTAAGGGAACTGAACCCGGAGTCAGACAGGATCCTTAGAGCCCTACTCGTGTCAGTGTGAGTAAGAGGACTGGATTGCTTTTGGTTTCAAGGGATCAGAAGCCGATTCAAACAAGCTAAAGCATAAAGGGAGGCTTGTTGGCTCCTGTAACTGATAATTCAGGCACTGATAGATCCAGAGGCTCAATGTTGTGCCCTCTCTCCCTCTCTGCACTTGCTTCTCTGTCTCTGTGACCTCACTGTCCACTCCAGATGGGCTTCTCTCGTGTTCTTTCACCTGCCTCAGGGAAAGATGGGTTCCTAGCTCACACTGTCCCAAATTAATAGCCCCAGAGAATAAAGAGCCAAATCTCCCAGCAGCCCTCTATAAGAGTGCAGGAGAGGGGCGCCTGGGTGGCTTAGTCGGTTAAGCGTCCGACTTTCGCTTGGGTCATGATCTCGCAGTTCGTGGGTTCGAGCCCCGTGTCGGGCTCTGTGCTGACTGCCAGCTCAGAGCCTGGAGCCTGTTTCAGTCTGTGACTCCCTCTCTCTCTGACCCTCCCCTGCTCACGCTGTCTCCCTCTCTCTCCTAGAAATAAATAAAACATTTAAAAAAAAAAAAAGAGTGCAGGAGAATGGCTCAGCTGCAGTCGCATGCCCATTCTTTGTTCAATCACTGTGTCCAGGGAAACAGGGCTTTCCGATTGGTCAGGTCTCGCTCACGTGCTTACTCCTGTGACCAGGGAGGCAGGGGGGTAGGGCCTGTTAGCACAATTGACCCTTGAATAATGCGGGTTTAAGGGCACTGACCACCCCTCTACCACCCAGCATTCGACTATAAGCGTATAACTTTTGACTCCTCAAAAACTTAACTACTAATAGCCTACTGCTGACTGGAAGCCTCACTGATAATATAAACAGCCAATTGACACATATTTTGTATGTTGTATGTGTTATACACTGTATTCATACAGTAAAGCTAGAGAAAAAATGTTTTAAAAAATCATAAAGAGGAGAAAGCACATTTACAGTACCCAACATATATTTATTGAAAAAAAATCTGCATTCAAGTGGACTCATGCACTTCATACCCATGCTTTGCAAGTGTGAACTGTAGAAGAAGGTGGGAAAGGTTGCCAGTCAGACAAAACCAATAGCCGCCAGCTTTTGAGGGGCATTTGTTGAAGGGAGGTGGGGACTCTTACGGAGGTGTAGAGATGAACAGTATTGTATGGCCTCATTTGGGACTTGGGACACTGTCTAGATCAGTGGCAGCTCCCTGTCAGGGCAGCGTGGGTTTCTCTTTCATGGGGTCTCTGCTGCCCTCTGCACACCTTTTCCCCATCTTTATCTGCTGATCGGCTCATTCTGCTTAGAGTTTCTACCCCCCACTTAGCTTTATGTGGCACATAGGTGCAGCTTGGTAAGGCTGACCCAGGTCTCTGTGTCGAAGTCACTCTGCCAAAGGGCAGTCAGACTGGAGGGAGTCCGGGGCCATCCATGGAAACAGTCTATCAAGTCTGGAGAAGGGCAAGCTAAAGTACTTACCCCAATCCTAAAAGCTTTTATTACTTCTCCCTTCCTCCCACACAGGGTTTGGTTGGCTGCCCCCAGGACATGGCAGAGGCTGGGCATATCCCTCCATTTTGTGCCCCCTTCCAGCCAGACGCTCTCCAGGCTAAGCCAGTATGTTCTCCCGCTCCCCCACACCTGTGCAGACCTCTAGGCTCACACCGAGATGCCCCTTGTCTGTTGTACCTTGGGATAGATGGCATTAGTGGCTGCACCCCAGGCTCTGCACCAAGGGGAGACAGTGCCCTGGAACTCCAGGGTGGTGGTCCAAATAGTCTTTGGTTCCCAAGCTCCTTTTCTACCCTCTCTCTATTCAGTCGCTTCACAGCCTGTGACTAACCACTCCAACCTCTGCGCGTGGAACCTGTGAGCACGCGCCCTCTGGTGGCCCTCAAGGGGCCAGCAAGAAGCTGGGTTCAGAGTCTTTGGTGTCTCCGGGTCTGGGTCCCCCACCAGGATGAGGGGACCTATCTCACGAGGCACTGTAAAGGCCCTTTCGCCTTGGTGGGGAATAGCTATCCAGCTGCGCCCTTTATTGTGTGCCCGGCTAGGAGCAGAGTCCTGCTCATGGACGGAGCTGTCCATCCACCACCACCTCCTCTGCCTCCGCCTAAGGGACTAGGGTCTGGGAGAAGGGGACGCCAATCGGATCCCCAGGGTCCTGGCACCAGAGGGGAAAGAGGCGAATTAGCTTTTGGCGGAACGGAAGGGGTGAGACTAGCTTTTCATTTTCTCCTTTGGGGATCACCATCCTAGGAAAGAAAAGTTGCCAGGGCTCTCCTCTCTCGGTGCCCTTGAGCACCAGAGAAAAACACGATCCCCGAAAGCCGGAACCCGCGGCAGCCCGCAAGCCCAGCTTCAGGTCCCCTCCTCCAGGAAGCCCGAGAGGCCAAACCTTCCCTAGTGCCCTCTCTCCCCGCCACTCATTTCTGGACTCTGCTGGCACCCAGCACACACGCGGCAAAGAGGAACACGAGGCCAGCGAGGAGGGCGAATTTAGCACCCCTCCCGCCCCACCCCCTGCTCGCGGGCTAGTGCGCGCACACTCCCCGCCGCGGCCCGCCCCCTTCTCACGCCCGGGACGCGCCTCCCTGCTGCAGTCCGGCCCCGCCAGCGCCGCGTCCCCGCCGCCGCCTGCTCCCGCGGGCCGGGTCGCAGCCGGATCATGGACCCCGCGGAGCCCCGCGAGCCCCGGGAGCCCAAGCCAGGGGCAGAGACCGCGGCGGCCCCGCGATGGGAGGAAACCAAGACTTTCTACGACAATCTCGCGCCCAAGAAGAAACCCAAATCGGTAACATCAGGGCCTGGGGACGGAGGAGGGCAGGGGAAGGGTCACCGGGGGAGGGTCGTAAGCCCCCTGGAGAGGGACCCGTGGCGGCCCTCCGGGAGGGGAGGCAGCTCCTCAGCACCAGAATGCGCCGGGCCGTTGGCGCCGGCTCACGTTTATTTTGGGAGCTCTGCGCCCGTGTTGTTGTTTTTTAACCGGGGCTCGGGTTCCACGCCAGGACCCCCTCCCCCATGCTGTCATCAGGGCCCAGCTCCTCCGACAGCGGGCGGCCAGGGGCGCGCGGACAGCACACTTGTTGGCAAAACGGGTCAGCGGCGCCTGCCGAAGCGCCCCGGGCTCGGGTAACCTGACACTGGAAACCCGGCTCCTCGCTGTGCGCTCAGGTCCCTGCCCTCTGGGCCTCGGGCTTCGGCCCCCAGCGCCTGCATTCGGGCTCTGGCTCAAGGCCCTGCGCCCTGGGCTCCAGGTACTGCGCTGCCGCGTCCTAAGCTGCACTGGGATCTTCGCTCTGTGTTCAGGGCTCCCGACGCTGGACGCCGCGGCACAGCTCCGGGCTCTGCTCCCATCGCAGTGGTCATTAACATCCCCGTGACCCCCGTGGTGGTCTCAGCCCTCTGATACTCACACAGAGGAGAGAGCTCCTTTCCCCTTCGGACAGATTCGCCTCGGCATTGCTCATCCCTGCTTCCCAGATCTCACAGCGTGGGAAGGGGCCTGACAGAGGTTGGCCCACAGGCGTCCTCCAAACAGCACCAGCCTGACCTTAAAGCATCCTGCTGCTTCCCTCCACGGACCCTCCCCCAGGAGGCCCACCCTGTCAACAGTCATTCCCTGCAGCACCGCTGGGCCCTCCCTGCTCAGCAGTGGGGACTGAGAGGTGAACTGGGTTGAGTCCCTGCCTCAGGAGCTCACAGTGCACCGAGGGAGACCCTGGACATAGTGAGTGCTCAGAGGAAAGACCCTCCTTCCATGGTGCCCTGGGAGCATAGGGGAGCAAGTGACTGCCCACCAAGGAAGGCTTTGTAGAGGTGGCATCTGAGCTCACCGTAAAGCCTGAGTAGGCAGCTTTTCCCAGGCAGACAGGGAAGCAGGATGGGCAAAGGCTTGGGGATGTCTTAGAGCGGGAGAGGGCAGGATCTTTGCGAGATGCATCAGAACAATACCAGAGACCCACATAGGGCCTTGAGTGCCATATTAAGGATGCTGGGTCTTCAATGCGTTAGGGGTTTTAAAACTAGGTTCCACTGGGACCCCATGTTTCTGGGGGCTCTGCACATATGTGGATCAAATTTATTTTCATTTTCCTTCCAACTACCTCTTAACCGATTAAAAATGTGTAATAAAGCTCAATTCACTCAAATGTGCTATGTGGACGTCTTAGCACCTTGGATACCCCCAACATACTAATTTATGCTACAGTGCTACAGGTTGATTTTTTTAAAGCAAAACTCAGAATAAATCTTTCCCTGTGAACTGCTTAATAGAAGATTATCTTGGAATTGCTGGCAATTATTGTCCCTGAGTATCTTGAGGCTTGTAGTTTAAACAATACAATTTTTTTTTTTTTTTTTTTTTTTTTTTTACCATTTGCAACCACCTATTGGTGTGACTCAGGACTTTCTCAATACTGTGCAAAAACCAACAAACACAGAAACAAATTAACTAGATGATGAAATTTAGGCCGCACTGGCAGCCTAACCTCCAGTTTCAAATTTATCACCTATACAACTGTGCCGCTTCCGTTATAATATATCCTGTTGACATTATAATATATTATGTACATGTAATACATTTGAATCAAATAGTAAATTAGTAAAAAAGATTTATAGTAATAAACTCTAGTAATATCTTTTTTACATATTAGGGTTCTGCCCTGGAGTTCATCGAAGTAAAAGGTTAATCTTTTTAAAAAGTGTGAAGACCATTAGAATGCTGTTGTAGGATTTTTCAGCAGGGGATTAACTTGGTCCCATTTCATTTTAGCAGATTGTTCTGGGGCTGTGTGGGATGGATGGGAGAGGCTGAGTCTGGCAGCAGGTGGCCCAGTGAGGAGGCTGGTCCCTGCCTGAAGAGGAAGCTTGACTAATGTCAAGGTCATGGCCCAGGGGATGGAGACTGGGACTGGGGTGGTGTGCAAGACTCACCAATGTATCTCCTTCATGGGACCAGGGAGCTCAGGTTGTCTGTCATGACCCCTGACACCTCATGGTCCTCTGGGAGGCCCCACTCCTTCCTGTAGCAGCCCCTCCTCCCACAGGCTATTTTGGGGGCTTTAGGCCTCCTGGGCCCCATCAGAGCATATTCTCATTCCCAGAAGCTTGAGTGAAATATTTAAGTCCTGAAAGCCCATAGGAGCCCCTTACCTCATGGGGTCAGGGGACTCCTCAGTCCAGACCTAGCTTGTCACTCTCTCTTCCAGAAGCTCTTCTCCCAGTTTGACTTTTTAGAAATAACAGCTTTTGGCTGTGTTCCTCTCTTGGGCCCAACAGGCAGAGTCTAGTCAGTCTGAATGAGAGCTCCTCAGGCGGGCTGGGCAGGGCCGCCCCTCCTCCGTTGTCCCCTGCACCGCCCCCCAGCACCAGTGGAAGGCCGAGAGAGCTGGCTGGACCGTGGCTCCCGGGAGCCCAGTGTTCTCAGGCTGAGTCCCTGGTGTGGGGCAAGGGTCTCCCTGACCCAGTTCCCAGTCTGGAATCTGGACCTCCTTTCTGAGTTCTGGAGGAGCCGTTCCAGGTATGCCTGACAACACGTGAGGTGGTGGCCTCCCTCTGCAACCAGGTCCTGGGGCCTCTCCAAGTGCTTGGCTTTCCCCCAGCTCTGGCCAGCCCTTCACCTGTCCCTTCGGCTCTGCCTGGAGCATGGAGAGGCCACCCTCTCTGTATCTCTCACAGCAGTTCAGGCCCTCTGGGCCCCAAGAACCCATCCCACTTGTACAGTGTGAGAGCAGATGGAGCTGGCAGAAGGGTCCTGCCCTGGGGACCTCCGTTCCGAGGAGAAAGAGAGCCCTGCCCTCAGTCTTAGGACATGGCTTTCCCTCATCGTTTCTCTCAAATCTGTAAGAGAAATCTGTGTGGGGCAAGGGTCCCAAGGAAGTGGCCGAAATGGAAGGGACTGAGGTCATCTGGGAGCAATCAAGGAGGGGCTTATGGAGGGAGGTGCTGCTGTGTGGACAGAGGCCAATTTAAAGGCTAGAGACTTGAGATCTTACATACCTGGCTCTGCCTTCACTTTGCTGTGTGACCTAGGGTAATACTCTGCCCCTCTCTGAGTCTATTTCCCCATTTATAAAAGAAGAAAGGGAGCTGGGATGTTTTTCCCATGATGGCCAGAGGTGGGATGGGATGGGGTCTGAATAGCTCAGCCAGGGGGACCCAGAATGCAGTAGTCTGGCAGGGACTGTGGGACAGCAAGTGAGGAGCGAGACCTTGGCTGGCTGCCTGGGCTGGAGCGGCTGACTTGGGAACCTGCCTGAAGGGGCTGGGAGGGCAGCTGGCTCTCTGTCCTTGAAGGGGTGATGGGCCTGTCCCTGGGGGCAGTAAGCCCAGGGGGTGGAGCAAGCCCAGCCCCCATCCTGAAGGCCAGCAGCCTCCCTGGATGCATGAGAGTGGTCTTCCCACCACCCCTATCCCACCCTTACCACCCCTGGCCAGGCCTCTATCACCCCTTTCCTTTCGGTCTTTTAACCTTACCTTTTTTCCTCGAAAGCTCACAGTTGCCAAGGGGATTGCGAGGTACCCAACCCGTGATCACGCAAACGAGGGTGCTTGGCAACTGGGAGAGGCGCTTGGTGAGCCCCGGAGAAGAGGCACCTGTCCAGGCACTGCCTTTCCCTGGCCCTGCTGGCCACACACACCATCTTGGTTGGGGTAAAAGTCCAATGCAAACTGAGGTTTACCGCGTGAGCTTGGGGAACTCTTTGGTCTTCTGTTACTCCTTTGAGGTTTAAAGCTCCATTAGCCACTAGCCATTCGTAGCCACTTAACTTTAAATTGATTAAAACCCGGTGCGGTTAAAATCCCAGTTCTTTAGTCTCACTAGCCACATTTCAAGTTGCTCAGTGGCCACACATATGCACACAGATAGCACTGAACGTGTCTGTTATCACTGAAAGTTCCACTGGACAATGCTGTTCTAAAGGGTGGCACAGATCTCTGCCTTGGGGGTTGGTCATAAGCTCCATGGGAGTGGGGATCATGCCTGTCACGTGGTAATCACTCAGTGTCATCAACTGATGGGGACCCAGGCTTGACTCCAGAGAGAAGCAGTGGAGTTGAGTACGTGGCCCGCAGTGCTGGCAGCAGCAGCCAGACTCTGAGTCCATTTATGAGTGTTAACCCCCACCTTACGCCTCAGTTTCCTCATCTATAAAGTGGGAATCACAGTTCCAGGAATGCTCAGGTCACATGGATGTGTTGGGACTCTGGCTGCCTGTGCACCCAGAGGCACACACCCACATTCTGTGAACATTGGGGTCCATGTGCCCATATGCACCAGCACTCCTGTATCCCTTGGGTAAATTCCTAGCAGTGCTATTGCTGGGCCATAGGGGAGTTCTATCATTAATTTTTTGAGCAACCTCCATACTGTTTTCCAGAGGGGCTGCACCAGTTTACATTCCCACCAACAGTGTAGGAGGGTGCCCGTTTCTCCACATCATCGCCAGCATCTAGAGTGTCCTGATTTGTTCATTTTAGCCACTCTGAATGGCATAAGGTGGTATCTAAGTGTGCTTTTGATTTGTGTTTCCCTGATGATGAGGGATGCTGAGCATCATTTCATGTGTCTGTTGGCCATCTGGATGTCCTCTTTGGAGAAGTGTCTGTTCATGTCTTCTGCCCATTTCTTCACTGGATTATTTGTTTTTCGGGGGTGGAGTTTGGTGAGTTCCTTATAGATTTTGGATACCAGCCCTTTATCTGATATGTCATTTGCAACTATCTTTTCCCATTTCATTGGTTGCATAATAGTTTTGTTGATTGTTTCCTTTGCAACAAGCACCCACATTCTAATCCTCCCCATGGGTTATGAAGGGTCCAGATAGTGTCTGTGGTGGCACACCCTCTCCCCACTCCACTGCAGGTGGTGAAGGAGCCCTGAGGCCCTTCCAGGCCCTGACAGTGGCCTTCTAGGCCCTGCCTACCCTTCTGGGCTCCTCTCCACCCACACCTACCCTGGTCTCTGCTCACCTTTGTGAATGCTCTGTGCACGTGCTCACCTCCTCATGCTTCCCTTCACGGGACTCCATCTTCTGGGCTCCACGCAAATTCCTCCTCTCCTATGACAGCCTACTGTGGACCCCTGTCATCAAAACTCTGCTTTCACCTGTGTTCTGTTACTCATTCCAACCCCTTTTGCGCCTGTTTACCTGCTTTTCTTCCCTACCAGCCCGTGACTCTGAGGGCAGGAGCCAAGTCATTACCAGGGCTACTCCCAGGCAGAGCCCAGGGACCTGGCACAAAGGACCAGTATGTGTTTGTAAAATTTGCATCAACCAAAAAAGTATTCTCTGAGCACCTCCTATATGTCAAGCAGTCTGAACAGATCAGGGTACCACACTGGAGTTACCGGTTCATATTAAGTTTCTTATGGCAAATACTGTTTCTCATCGAAACAGATTACTTAAGAGTTCAGAGGCATTACAGATTTGCTGAGCACCTGCTATGTGCTAGGCACAGTTTTAAGTACTAGAGATACAATAAATAAACAAGATAGCCCTGGTTCTTTCTCCCTCAGAACTTAAGCATGGTTCTTGCTTCCTCCCCAGATCTGTCTAGAAATGTTTAGAAATGGTTAAATAAGGGCTGTGCTAGATTTAACTAAAAAAGGAACTCTATGGGAGAGGTAGCAAACTAGGAGCGAGGAATGGCTTTCTGCAGGTGACATGTAGTCTGAGACCTGCAGTTTGGGTAGAAATTAGCTAGATGGAGGGGCAACGGGGTGACTTAGTTGGTTTAAGCATTCAACTTTGGCTCAGGTCATGATCACATGGGTTTTGCAAGCTCTGTGCTGATAGCTTGGAGCATGGAGCTTGCTTCAGATTCTATGTCTCCCTCTCTTTCTGTCCCTCCCCCTCTCATGTTCTCTCTCTCTCTCTCTTTCAAAAATAAATAAACATTAAAAAAGAAGTTAGCTAGATGGAGTCAAGGAAAATGCAGATCAGGCCAAAGGGACATCATGTGCAAAGGCTCAGAGACAGACAGAAAGGTATGCTCAAACATGAGAAAGGTCATATTGAACAAAGTGTAGATAACAGGAAGGTGACGGTGGAGAGAGGTAGAGGTCTGTCTCAAAGAGCTTCCTACTCCATACTCAAGGCTATGGAACAGAATTTGAGAAGAGTGGGTACACGGAAAGGGGGAGGGGCGTCATCAGATGTGAACTTGAAAAACATCCCCTGACAACAATATGGATGACCTGTGGTGGGAGATGGTGAGGGAAGGCACAAAGAGGTAGATGAATTCTATACAGTTGACAGGTTTTGGTGATTGGCTGGTTGATGGACTGATTGGTGGGGGAGAGGAATTGAGGAATGGGGAGGATTTGAGGTTGACATCTGGGCTCTGGCCTTAGTGTTAGGTCCATGGTGGTGCTGAGCATTGAGATGAGGAGGGGGTGGGGGATCAGGTTTGGAAGTACAGGGGATGGTGGAAATTCAACTTCGGGCATGTTGAGTTTGAGTGTCTGTTAGTCAACTGGGGCAGTTAGATGTATAAGTCTGGAGCCTAGCAGAAAGATCTGGGCTGGGGATACATTTTCTTATATAACTGCTATGTTTCTGGGCACCATTTCTTCCTAAGGGGCATATAGCTCTCATCTTGTAATGGAAGCCATCTGGAGACCATCTTGAGCATCAGACATACTCCGGCTACATACACTGTATTCATTTTTCCGTTGTGTCCAAATGGTTGACTAGACTGCCGACTGCCCAAGGGCATACCCCACCCACCATATCATGCCCCTTTGTAGGGAGCCATGATCTCCCTCAGTTCCTGGCTGGAGGGGGTCCTGACCCAGGTCTGCCCCTGCTCAAGGCTGAGCCTTCTTAGGGCAGAGACCGGGCCTGGGTCTTCTCCCTGACCCTAGTACCCAGAGAAGCTGGCACGTGCGACCTGCCTCAGGGAGTGTGAGTAACAGCCCTCCTCCCGCACCCGCCCAGCCCAAGCCTCAGAATGCCGTCACCATCGCTGTGTCCTCCCGAGCCCTGTTCCGCATGGACGAAGAGCAGCGCATCTACACAGAGCAGGGCGTGGAGGAGTATGTGCGCTACCAGCTGGAACATGAGAATGAGCCCTTCAGCCCCGGGCCGGCCTTCCCCTTCGTGAAGGTGGGTGCCACCCAGTGCCTTTCTGGGGATCAGAGATAGCACCCCTAGGTGTTTGAGTAAGGAAAGGGGGCCCCTCTGGGCAGATGCCAGCCTGCAGGAACTTAGCGTGGCAAGGGGTCGGAGCCATCGTGGGAAGAAGAAACTGCCCCATCCCCTGCGCTAATGCAGCTGCCCCACTCCAGGTAACTAGCTTGCTGGGTGGAGCCGGACTGGATTTCAGCCTCCACTCACCCTTTCAGCGAGGCGCCCCTGTGCAGCCGTCAACCAGCACGATGGCTGAGGTTGGGATGAGACAGTCCACGTCCACTGACCTCACCCCTGGCCAGTCTCTGACCACCCCTCTCCCCCTCCCCTCACACCCATTAGATCCCAGCTCACCCTCCTCCTCCCCAACCCTGGCTACCAACTCCAGATATCAGTCCCCGAGGTTCTGAGCAAGAAGGTCCCCTCTCCCATCAGGCTCTGGAGGCTGTGAACAGGCGGCTGCGGGAGCTGTACCCCGATAGCGAGGACATCTTTGACATCGTCCTCGTGACCAACAACCACGCTCAAGTGGGCGTCCGTCTCATCAACAGTATCAACCACTACGGTGAGCATCAGGGGCTTGGCCATGAGACACCCTTACTAGACGCTGGGGGATAGGGTCACACTGCTGCAGGAGGGAGTTGATACCAACTGGAATCTGGACCCTGGGGTATGCTGGTAGGCTGGCCCTTTAAGAAAACAAAACAGACAAATAAAAACCCTGACTGTAGCATTGCTGTCTTAGGGTATAAATATCCCCACCATGGCTGATTTTAAATTGCCAACAGTGAACAATCTAACTGCCTCAAAAAAAAAAAAAAAATCCCTGAATGTGAAACATTAGGCTCTCATAAGCCAGTACAAGCCGGCTTCCAGCACACCACTGCACAGGGCCCCCTGCCTATGCATTGGGCAGGGCCCTTGCTGCCTCCATGCCTCAGTTTCTCTGTCTGCAATGGGGCCCACAGGCCTCACAAGGCTTCTAGGAGGACTAGGTGCGGTTGTCAGAGTGAAGGGACTTTGTGTCTCAGTCCAAACTCTGAATTGGAAGTAATAGACCCTCATGAAGCAGCCTAAGCTGAGGAGGGTATGACAATTTCTTATTCGGTTAAAGGGGTGTCTCTTAGAACCACAGCGCAGGAACTAAAACTGGGCCCACAGGACGCTGAATCCAAGTACTGGAAGTTTCTCTGGGGCTTTTTCTCTCTGGGTCTTATTTCTGCTTCTCTCGGCAAGTCTGTCTCCATCCTCCCTCCCCCACACCTCTCTTCCCAAACTCACTTTCTCTGCTTTTCCTGAATATGGCCCAAATTTGTAAGTTTAACAGTTCTTGTTTTAAGCAACGAACAGCACTTCTGTGGCGTTTTAAAAATCCTAACTTCAAATTGCTGGGAGCGATGATGTTCAAAATATTTAACTACCCTAAGACATAGCCACCTAGTAATTAGGAAACACCATCTACGGTACTGGAGCAGGGCCCTCACGGGCCCCTTTTGCACCAGGCATTAGCCCTTCCATTGTGGATTGTCCCACACCAGGGCAGGGGTAGTGATGGGGTAACTCAGTAACTCAGAGCCACAGCCTCTTCACCAACCACCAAATCTTTCACAGCCTCCGCCCACAGGGGCAGGAGGTCACCATCAGCCTGGGAGGATCTGATTGGCCCATCTTCAGTCAGGTGTCCGCCCCTATCCAATCAGCTATGGCCAGGAGGGCCAGGCTAGGCTGGGGACGCACCTTTTGTAGTACTGGGATTACCTGCCAAATATATACTACCCTGAGCCAGGCAGTCACTCCTGGGTGCCCATCCATGTTTCGTGAATGACGGATGGAGGGGCTCAGAGAGGGGAATGGTGGCCTAAAATCACTCAGATAATCCCTCTGCTGCCCCATCACCAGTCAGAACCAATATGGCATCCACTGGACCCCAAGGGACCACTCTGAGGCCCTGAGGGTTGACTTGGGCATCACCTGGGTGTTCTCTACCTCCTCCCCAGACCTGTTCGTTGAGCGGTTCTGCATGACAGGTGGGAATAGCCCCATCTGCTACCTCAAGGCCTATCACACCAACCTCTACCTGTCGGCAGATGCGGAAAAAGTACGGGAAGCCATTGATGAAGGTGAGTCAAACTGGGAAGGGAGAATATGGGGGAGTCCGACAGAGGGGTTCCAGGGGTGTGGGGCCTGGTCCTAAAGCTCTGAGCAAGTGCTAAAGGTTTCCATGGTAACTGGAAAGGGAGTACCTTCCTTAATTCCTATGACCTGACCTGTAAACTCTGAGAATAAGGCCCCACCTGTTCCACGGATTGGCCATCTATTCCACTCTCCCACCTCCTACCCTACCGTGGTAAGGATGCTTTTACTCATCAGCATCACCCAACCTTCCCTTTCCATGGAAACCTTCTTTACCTCCCAGAAAGCTACTTCCTTCTAACAATCCTCCAGGTCAGTAGTTCTGAGTCCTTTGTGACCATGAGCAGCCTCCCCGCCTCTTAGGGCCAGTGGGAAGAAGGTCAGTGTCTAGAACATCCTGAGCACTGGGGTCTGGGAAGTGGTTGGCATTCCAGTAGCTGGCCTGGCCAGTGCTGAGGTGAAGTTAGGAGACTCAGCGGCAAGTACTGCCGAAGAGACTTTCCTTACAAGTGTCTCTCTCCAAGCGGCAGTTTTGGGTGGCCTCCACGGTCTCGGTCCTCCTGACGGAGTGCATATCCCTATTGCTCATGGAAGAAAATAGACCCACAGGGGAGGGGGGACTGTCCCCCTGCCTGAGACGGCTCCTCAGCCTGAACACTACCGTTGGGTTTCTCCATCAATCAACAATATATCCACTTTTCTCTTCTTTCATGCTGTCTTTTGCCTAGAAGCCTGGCTTCTTTCCCACTGATGCCTCACTCCTCTGAGTTGCTTTGGGCTCCAAGAGGCTTCCTTTAACCAGAACCCAGAAGCGATTTCCCTAGGCAGATGTCGCACCCTCTGGTTGGGGCCTTGGCCCTGACCTGCATGTGTGTCTCTGTATGTCTGTAATTTGAGTTCAGGCTAGCAAGCAGGGTATGGTCGGGAGGGAGGCCCTTCCCAGAGTCAGGTGGTCCTGGTTCATCTTGGCTCCCATGTTGTGGGCGCTGAGAAGGTGCCTGGCCTGATCCCCAGGGCCTGGTCCTACTTAGAGCATCCTCAGGCTGCTGAAGGGAGCCTGGCACTGCTCTCTCCTCCTGGAGCTCTGCCTTAGCCCAGCCTCTGTGAGCGTAGATCCCCAAGAGCAGGGCTGAAGCAGCCTTTGGAGAGATGGCCACTAGAGCACAGAGCCCCAGGCCCCCAGCCTCCTGGCGCTGGCTGCCTGCTGTCCAGTGCAGCTCTGATCTGGGGCCAGGGCTCCCACAGGCATCCTTCACCCCTAGAGGCCAGGCTTGCAGAGAGTCTGTGTGCACAATCAGATGGCATTGGGACTGCCCTTGATGGTTACCCATGTTGCCTTGAGGGAGCCTGAGTGGGGCATACCTGATGGCCACTGTGGCAGTGGACTGGGGGTGCCCATAGGTTTCAGCCTGGGGTCTCAGCTCCAGACAGAGCTCAAACACCCTTAATTTTACCTTGGTCCAGAGAAGGTGAGAGACTCACCAGAATCAACAGTAGAGAGTAACTGAGGCCAAGCCCGCATTGGGGCTCCTTCCCAGCCACTAGTAAGTCAACATCAGGTGCCTGTAAGGAGCTCCTAGAAGGACAGTAGTGACCTGGGGGACCCTTCCTTCCCGTCAAGACTGACATTCAGCTGGTCCATACCAGCATGACCTTACTAGATATTAAAGAATTGAAAGTTCTCCATACTGATTGGTAAATAGATGCTTCCCTGAGTCCTCTGAATGACCCCTGTTTCCTGGGGCCTCCCCAGACCTTCCCACAAAGCAGTAACTAAAAGGAAACCCTGACATGGGCCAGGGCCCTCAAAGCCCTTCTCAGAGCAAAAGCCACTGTCTATTCTTCTTTTTTTTATTTTTATTTTTATTTTTATTTTTATTTATTTCTAGGAGAGAGAGAGAGAGACAGCGTGAGCAGGGGAGGGTCAGAGAGAGAGGGAGTCACAGACCGAAACAGGCTCCAGGCTTTGAGCTGGCAGTCAGCACAGAGCCCGACGCGGGGCTTGAACCCACGAACCGCGAGATCATGACCTAAGCGAAAGTCAGACGCTTAACCGACTAAGCCACCCAGGCGCCCCGCACTGTCTATTCTTATTGGCCAGTTTTTAAATGTTCTGAAAACGAACCCTCATTAGCCTTGCTCTGAGTCCTGGATGAGGCCAGTGGGGCTAGGATAACCTCAGATAGCTGTCTCTTGGCCCCAAGCAGCTAAGGCAGGTGTCAGGGGCCCCTGTAGCCTAGATGAAAGCAGACAACCCTTGCCTCTCTCTGCCCAGGGATTGCAGCCGCCACCATCTTCAGCCCCAGCAGGGACGTGGCTGTGTCCCAGAGTCAGCTGCGCGTGGCCTTCGATGGGGATGCTGTGCTCTTCTCCGATGAGTCAGAGCGCATCGTCAAGGCCCACGGGCTGGACAGGTTCTTCGAGCATGAGAAGGCCCACGAGAACAAACCTTTGGCTCAGGTGCTCCACACACTCCCCAGAACCCCTGAGAGGGGCAAGGCGGGTCTCCAGAACTTGCCCTTGGATGGAACTCCGAGCCCAGAACCAAACCCCAAGTTCAGCCCAGAATCCAGCGGGGTCTCCTCACCAGGCCTCCAGCCTTCATCCCTCTCCCCTGACCCCTGGCTCCCCTTAATGAGCTTCTACCCCTTCAATGAATCCCATCCACCTGAGTGCAGTTCCCCCCCCCCTTTTGAAGCCCCCATTCTCTCTCTCAGCTCTTCTGCCCTCTCTGAAGCTTCCTTCCCTTTGCCAAAGGCTTCACTCTCTCTCCAGAGCTGCCATCTTCTCTCTGAGGCCCTTGTCCCTTCTCTGAGATTCCCTCATCCCTCTGAGTCGTCTCCCAGGTCCTCAAGAAGCCCCTGTTTACCTCACTGAAGAAAAGAAAGAGCTGGATGGCTCCTCAGGGGGCAGGAGACCGAGCCGAGTGTGGGGTCTGGAGCGGCGTCCCTGCTTTGGGCCACACCAGCCCTCCCACCTCCTGCTGTCCATCCCTTGGCCAGGAGTCTCAGGGCCCCTTATACTGCTTGAAGTCTCCCGGAGAGCAGAGTATGGCCTGGAGCCTGGTGAAAATTCCCTGGGGTTAGAGGTGTTGGGATTCTCGGACCTCCTGGGAGGTCCTATTTGTGCTTTTAACACAAATCTGGTTACTCAGTCCTCCCAGAACCTCTTTCTCCAAGAACTCAACAGGTTTCTGGAGTTGTGGCCCCTGCATATTCATCTGACTTGCACTCTTGTGGGGTCCCTCTGAAATCCCTGGGAATCCAGGGCAGGATGGTTTTACCACTAAGTGGTAGGCAGAGGCCCAGGAGAACACTACTTGCCAGCGACCGCTGTTTCACAGCCTCGTCCAACCCGGCGAGGGGTCTCCAAGATCAGAAGCCCACCTGCCCTTACTTCCAGCTGCTGTTGTGATTTTCCTCTGCATCAGCATCTGGCCTTTATTCACACATCCTCATTCAGCTTTGATGTTCTAGGCACAGTGGAGAGTAAATCCATTCCCTGACCCCACAGGGCTGGAACACGACACCCTGAGCCACCTGTGCCCAAGGGGCAGGGTCGATATTGAGCAGGTGCACATTGGTCTGTCTGTCCCAGTGCTTTGCGGCTGGAGTCCATTCTGATGGGAGGGTGCCCATGCCACAGTTACTGAACATTTTGAACATCCTCCCCACTGATGAGCACAGAAGGCTGCGCTTCCGCAGCTGCAGGACAGACACCCGTGTACCTGGTGGGCACGTGGATGGACATAGGGCGGAACAGATGCTCTGGTATGGTTATTCTGACACAGACATCCCCAATCACAGCAGTGTGGACACCAGACCGATAAGGTACACACAGTGTCCCAGCAGGTCCAGCAGAACTGGGAGATTTAGGGATCTCGAGAAGCTTTCCCGTCCCAAACAACAAGACACTCGTGCTTTAGGAGGAGCCCCGCTGGTGGAGGGGGTGGGGGTGTGGGAGGGAGGGCGGCAAATTTTTGGGAGACAGACGAGCTCACGGTGTTCCCTTGCTTTCTTGTAGGGCCCCTTGAAGGGCTTTCTAGAGGCACTGGGTAGGCTGCAGAAGAAGTTCTACTCCAAGGGCCTGCGGCTGGAGTGTCCGATCCGCACGTACTTGGTGACGGCACGCAGCGCAGCCAGTTCGGGCGCCCGGGCTCTCAAGACCCTGCGCAGCTGGGGCCTGGAGACGGATGAGGCCCTGTTCCTTGCGGGAGCGCCCAAGGGCCCCCTCCTGGAGAAGATCCGCCCGCACATCTTCTTTGATGACCAGATGTTCCATGTGGCTGGGGCTCAGGAGATGGGCACGGTGGCCGCCCATGTGCCTTATGGGGTGGCACAGACACGCCAGCAGGCTGCACCTGTGAAGCAGCCCCCATCTGCACAGTAGCCGAGCCGCCAGCTCCAGGCACAGCTCCCTGTCCTACTTCACTGTGTCGTCCAGCGGACCCTTCTCGTTCGTCACCACTCTGACCTGCGCGATGGCTCCCGTCCCCACGTCCCCACGAGTGAGGGACTTGCTGGGAATTGTGCAGACTGAGCTGGCCTTCTCACCAGCCCCCCCAGTTTCGGGCAAACACTGTGTCATGATCCCAGCTAAGGAGAGGAAGACTACAGAGTAGCTGGGCTGCAGAGAAAGCTGAGGGAATAAGGGCGGCAGGTCAGAGGGGCCAGGTCAGAAGGGAAGGGGCCTGGGGTAAAAACCAGCTCAGTGCAATGCAAGGAACGTGGCTTTGAGAGAGAAGGCATCTGGCTTCTAAGCTCCGACCTGGCCTTAGCTGTCTGGCTTTGGGTAAGTCCCTCCCTTCCACAGCCCTCAGTTCCCCCATCTTGCAGGTGGTTTTCAAAGTCTCCTTTAGCTCAAGAAACTTGGTTTAGTAAGATTGCTCTGTGCCAGGGCCGCAGCTAGTCCATATCGTATATTTGTGCAGTTAGAGAAAAGCACTGTCTCTAGAATGAATTTCCTCTGGGCTGGCCCAGACCCACACAGGGGTACTTGGCCTGCTCTGCGCACGTAGCCTGTTTTTTCAGCCCCCACTCGCTCTTCGCCTTTGTCAGATGGGTCAACTCCACAGTTGTCTGCATCAACCCTACCTCTAATTCCATGCATTTGGAAACCACTGGACAAGATGACCCATCTGCTCCCTGTGACCCTCTACTCCGAGTCATTCACCAGGGGTCCACTGCGGGAGGGGGGAGGGAAGGTTTTTTGAAGGAGAGAGGAGCCAATTTAGCCTGCACGCAAACTCTCCTTCCACCAGCAGGGGGCACTGCAAGCTCTCCCTTGGGGGAGCTGTAGTGGCAGCCTGCTAGCTCCCTTTGCTTTTGCTTTCAGCCAAATTTCCATTGTTCCTGCCTGCCCACCCCCCTCAGCTCAGCCCTCAGTCCCTCAATGACCTCATCCTCTGTCCTGGCAAGCAGCTCCGCCAGTGGGGGAACGAGGTGGGGCTTGGGGTTCACTGTTGTGGACCCAAATGCAGAGGCAGAGAGCTCAGGGGCTGAAACGGAAGGTAGTCCTGCCTGCGCAGGAGGGAAGGCACCCTACCCCCCCACGACCCCCCACCCTGCCCCCAGGGAAACGTGGGAAGGTTGGGTCTGAGACAGTGGCCTGTTAGACAGGAAGGAGCTGATGTGTGCACTAGGAGAGCTCTCCGTCCCTGGGACGCTGTGTGAGGGACTCCAGGTTGCAGTGACCGCCCCCCCGCCCCCCTGCAGCGCACCGGTGGACCCTCGACCCTTGCAGGAGCCTCTGCAGCGCCTTTGTCACCACTTCCAGAGGAGAACTCTCACTCCTTGAAGAGTCAGCCTCTTCCTTTGCTGATGAGCCTGGCTTTCTCTATGAAAAGAGGGTGGGGACACTGAGAGCTGGTCCCTCAGGAAGACCCAGAAAGGGTGAGCAGCCATCTGTGTGAGCCACTCGTTGTCTAGCTCGCAGAAGAATCCCCGCTGTGAGCAGGCACGTTGTAAAGAAAGCCTAAGGAGCCACCACAGGGACAGGAGCCTGGAGGTGTGTGCAGGAGGGCTGGACGGCTTATGAGGGTGGGCAAAGGGGAGGAAGGGCCATGTGGGGCCTGCCCTTCTGACCTTTGTCATTTTGAGGACTCAGCTCAGGGTCTGAATGTGTAAAGGTTCTGGGCTGTGTAGGGCAGGGTAGTAGTCGCAGAAAGATAATCCAGGATGGAGAGAAAAGTGAGAAGACAGAGGTGGTTCTCAAAATGTGCAACAGTTGGGGCCAGAAGAGACATGCTGGGCCTGGTTTTCACTCGGTGTTGGAGGCTGCAGGGGAGTTGAGGGTGGGGAGTAGGCCTAGACTCTGCTAAGTGCCTGGGGCAGACCCCCGGACCCCCTTATCACAGGACAGGCAGGATTCTTCTGGCCAACAGAGGAGGCCTCAGGGCAGAGGGCCTGGTTTTTGAGCTCCTCCCTCTGCTCCAAGCCTGGCCAGAGACAGTGAGACCTAAGAATGGCCTGCAGGAAAGAAAGTGAGAGAGGGAGTCATCTTTGATCTTGGCTGGACCACAAAAGGCCCCCTGTCCTCCCCAGTCAGAGTCGCCCCCCTTGGATGAGGCTCTAGGGCTCACAGAGCCAGCCGCAGCCATAAGCAGCCTGCAAAGCTGGGCACAGCCAAGGTTCATGGGGCAGTACTAGGCTGTGTGACCAGGGCAGACACGTATATTAGGTACCAGATGGCGCCTAATTAAGATAAACCCCAGGGATTCTGGGGACCAAAAGGTCCTGCCTCCAGGACCTAGTGATAAACAACCCTGATTCTTCTAGGTCTCTCAGGAAGCAGAAAAATACGATGCTGGAAGCAGAATGATAAGGTGCAGTAAAAGCTGTGGCTTTCACTGGAGCCGCCAGTAATAGACATAGACAGCCCTGGGCAGTGAGCAACATGAGGGCTCGATTCTATTACTAAAACCGTAAATGAGCATCTCGGGCCTGGAAAATGGCCTTCAGTGGCTAGAGTAAAAGGCCAGAATCCTGGAGGCAGGCGAAGCGGCAGCCGGACACACCGTCTGACTGTTTCAAGTGGCAAAGGAGCCCCAGGGCAAGCAGCATTGCCGATGGTCTCACCCAGCAAATTGAAACGACAGCTGAGCGTCAAAGCCCCCCCACCCCCCACCCCCCACCCCTGACTGCAGCACTAAGGCAGAGGAGTCATAGCTCCTGAAATGCTGGACCCCTGTAGCCAAAAGAACCGCTCCCTGACAAGTCCTGTGGAACACTTCCCTGGAAATGCTTGCCAACCCGAGTCCCAGACCCAGGGGAAAATGCCACTTTAACAGAAAAACAGAAGCCCTGTGGCCGTGCACTGAGACTGCTACGATCACTGCAGAGCTACTCTCTCCTTTTCCTGAGTGCCCAGTCAGAGTGGTGGCTATGCAGCAGAAAATCCCAGGAAAAAATCAAAACCAGCAAGAAGTTCAAACCCAAGGTGGATCAGGCATTATAATGATATTCAACTGGGGTAACTGGTGTGCACCAGTACACCAAACTGGTGATTAAGAAGTAACAGTAGATAGCACTGGGCTGAGCCTCTCGGAGTGCCCCTCCGTGGCCTCGGCTGCCCTGGCCCCTCCACTGTGACAACTCCGTCTTCCCACAGTCCAGCCAAAGGGGCGTCCAGGAGGCTGCCCCGGCACAATGGCCATTGTCCACTCTATTTAGAGAGAGTAACTTGCCCAAAGTCACACAGCTAGTAAGTGGCCACACTGGTGCTCAAGCTCATGTCTGTCTGTTGGGACCCAGGCTCTTAGCCATTCTGCCATCCAGCCCAGACAGCATAGAGGTGACCGGAGAAGCTTTATGACAAAGGAGCTCACCCAACAGTCAGCATCTTGACCTCCCTCATGTTGAAATACTGTGATACACAGGAGTAGGTACATGTTTGGTGTAGTTTCCTAAATAGCTAAAAGGAATTTAAATTAGAGCCAAACATCTGTAGAACTCCTGAAGCACCTCCAGACAACCCCTCCTCCCCCACCAATGCCCAGTTCCCTGGAACCCAGCATGAAGACCCTTGTATTGGGCTAATGCAGGGTTTGGCAAATTATGGGCCAAGCCTAGCTCACCACCTGTTCTTGTAAAGAAACTTTTATTGGAACACAGCCATGCCCACTGGTTCACATATGTCTATGGCTGCTTTTGCACACAACAGGAGAGTTGACTCGTTTCAACAGAGACCAAGGAGCTGGAAATATTTATTTGACCCTGGGCTAAGGCAGACATCACCAGTCTGCCCCTTAGTGGGAGAGACCAGCTCACCTCCACCTACGCAGTGAAGGCAGACGCGTGAAGGCAGACGCAGTGAAGGGCTCCGTGTCCATCAGTGGGCATCATTAGGGTCGCCGAAAATTGCAGGCCCCAGCTAAGTACCTTGAAGTTGAGCGCAACCGACCCTTGGCACTTGAGGATTTTAGATTTCAAGTTTTGACTATTTTCAAGTCTCCCATGGCCTGTTGTGATTTGAAGTGTTGTTGAGGCATAAATTGGACTTGAGTGTGCCCTCCTAAACTCACCGGTGAGGACCAGGGGGCAGGACCCCTGGCTAGGGCTGAGTCCAGGTGGCTGTCCAGCACCTGCCCAACGTGGTTTCTTGTGTTAAGCGTGTCATTGTCCTCACGGGGCCTGTCAGGAAGTGACAAGTGCTGGAGGATGGATGGGTTTTGCTAAATACTAGTTTTGGATAACATGAAGTGCCCAGTGTTGACTTCAGCACTCTGATCTAACAAGTCACCCATATGCTCTGTGGAAGCAACAAGTTCTTCGAGAAGAGGGTCAGCAAGGACTTTAGGCGGCGCAGACGGTACTTACTGGTCAAGCAAGAGATAAAACTCCAGCAAAAGTCAGCACACAATAGTCTTGTGCCATGCGGGTGTGAGCAGCACACACACGTACCTTCACAGTGGACTTGTGGATCACAAGAAATCCAGGACCCTGCAGGTTTAGGAATTGACCGCTGCTGTGGGATCCGCTGCAAGAACGACAAGTGTGGAAGTGGTCCTACCTGTAGACATCACTGTTCCATCATGATACCCTCTCCTATAAGCCCAGGCTTGGCGTCAGAAGCCTTCACAACCCAGCCTTCCGGCGGCCCCTACCAGGGAGCTGGAGTTGGCATGCAAGATGAAACACCATTTTGACATCCCTGTTGGTGTTGGGCATTGCTTTCCAGAGGGCATGCAAGGCCCTGACTGTTCATTCTCTGATGCCGTAGTACAACTCAGGAGGCTGGGGTCTCGCCCCACTCGGGCAGAACACAAAGAGGAGGGGGGATGGCATCCTGGGGCTGGCGGCTTCCCTGGACCCCGTGCCTGGGAGACTGTGCTGTCTGACTGGGTTTCACCATTTTGAGGCAAAGTACAACACCCCCTGCGGCCGGTAGATGGCACTACAGGCCAGCACTCTGCTGCTGGCCAGCGTTGGTGGTTTTATTCACCGGTTGATTTCCTCTCCCGTGTTACTTGGTGCTGTGCTAGACTCCTGCAGGAAAGGACCTAACATTTCCTGTGTGACAAGCTGATTGCTCTTATCAGCAACCACTGTGATTGTGTGTATGGACACATTCATCTGAGTGTGTGCCACAGGCTAAAAACTGCATGTATGTATGTTTATGCGGTGTGTATTGGGTCGGATATCTCTGCTGACAATTGTGTGTGTGTGTGTGTGTGTGTGTGTGTGTGCGCGCACAGTGGACATGACGGTTATCTCTGTTAACTAGGGATCCTGGGGCCCCCATACTTATGACCAGCCCTGTTTCCTGGGACTGCTTCTGGCCATTCCCATCATCTCATGGGCATTTGCACATGTGCGGCATAGGGGCCACTTATCTTTCTTTCCAGCTTCCAGACTCTGGCCAACAAGGTCTTGGCTCCTAACTCTCTGCCTCCCAGCCCTACACCCTGCAGACTTGGGAAAGAAATGATAAAATCTGTGCTAGGACACCCCTTTTGACTGCATTTGCCTCACTGTTTCTACTTGTTTCTCTTTTCCCCCTAATAGTCCCAGGGTCAACATGTGCAGTTGGGCAGATTGTATACTGCACAAATCCAGAGGGTGTCATTCACACTATGACACGAGTGGAGTTTTCTAAACACCTGCAAAACCTGCCAATGTCACACAGCTGTCCTGGTCATCTCATGGTCATGACCAGAAAAGCTGCCTTCTTCCCTGCTCCCCTGGCCCAGCCTGCTCTAGGCTGGGATTTCTTTCTCTGCTTGGGTGTTCTAGTCTGGCCCAGAAGTGACTAACCCTTGGCCTTGATCAGGAAGTATCTCCCAAATGCCTTTGGGATTGAATTTATGAAAGTGCCGTATGGCTGGCAACTTTTCAGTTACTCATCTTCATAGGATTAGAGGTCCTGTAAGCCAGACGGAAGTTTTACAGACTGGGGTTACTGCCTCCTGTACTCCTGGCTTGTGGGTGAAAATGCCTTCATGGGTCCACTGTTCAGATGGGTCTGCCGTGGAATCAGGGTAAAGGCCTCAAGGCTGAGCTTGTTGCTGCCACCAAGTAGAAAATCATGAGGTCACCACAGACAGGATGCCTGGGCCTGGTCACAAGGGCCTCCACGGGCAGGGCAGGAGGCACAGATGAGAGAAGAGAGGCAGGGTCTTTAGTGAAATGGCACGTGTACGTGCTGCTTTGTGACGCGGTTACTGCCCCGTGGGAAGTGTGCTGCCCTTGCCAGATCTTCCCGCCTTATTTTTCAAGAGAAGCTAAAAATCTGGACTTTTAAATGTTGGCAACTGTCTTGAATTTGCAAAGCACGGCACAGGCCAAACAAAACACATCTTGCAGGCTCAAGCCAGCCCTGGAGTCTCCTGTCTGCACCCTCTGGCCCAGGCCCAGTGACTGGGTTCTTCGGAACCGACTGAGCGCATAGGGGTCTTTCCCTCAGGCTCCCAGAATTTAGGATCTTTAAGAGACCTCAGAGATAACCTAGTTCACCCCTGTGTGTTTTAAACTGTGTGCACGTCAAGTTCTTTATTAGCATGTGTATCTTTAGCTTCTCTACTTAAAAGCATCTCAGCCCCCGCTCCCCATAATATAGAACAAGATTTAAAGTGAAGCCTTATACATAGTGTGCTTGTATCTACCTGACTGAAGCCCTATTTATATCTTTATGGGTCTATTTATACCTTTTGGAAACATGGGCTTCCCCGGTCTTCCTTACAACCTAACCTCCTTGGGGTTTTTTATGGTAAACCTCCTAAGTGCCTCCTTAAGCGGTTGGAGCATGCGCTTCGTTATCTATGTGAGTTCCCTCGTCTGAGGAGGGGGTGAGGCAGCTCATACGCGTTCAGCTCTGCCCCTCCTCGGTCTGCCCTCAGCCCTCCCCAGGCCCCAGCTCTGTCTGGCTCACAGCATTTACCCAGTCACATGATACAGTGTAGTTCCCTCTCTTTCCTCATGCTTGTCCTATGCCTGAATTTTACCACGTGAGCTTCTGCCTCTGAAAAGCCATTCAAATAAATAGACGACTTTCAAAATAAATCTCTATTGTCTTCTTTTCCTTCCTCACAATTGTATTCACTGACTGGTCCTCTCAAGAAATGCCAGTGACATTTCATGGCATGAGCAGGCCTGACATCAGTTCCATCCGTGGGTACCAGTGTGTCTCTGTAGACCCTCCCTCACCTGAAGACCACCCTGAGGGGAGATTCTGCAGCCTGAACCCCTCAGAAGGCAAGCTTCTCCCAACAGTGCTCTTGGCTCAATGGACTCAGTGTTCCCATGTGGGACTACCAAGGGAGGGTGGGATGGAGTCGGGGGAAGAAGAGGAGATAAGAGAGGGTGTGAGAGGGAGGAGGAAGGGCATGACTCAGACTGTAGCCTCAGCCTTCATATTTCTTCCCTCCTGCACCTCAGCGCCCTCCACAGCCCGCCTGACAGGGGGCCGATGCCTCTACACCATTCTGTCCACCACCCTCATTTCTGCTGGCCCTCGACTTCCCCTCTGCTGAGGCCCTGTCAAGACTTATCTCAAATACAGCTTCCTCAGCTAGGCTCTCTCAAAACTCAGGGTATCATAAGGGATAGATCACTTTCTCCCTTGCATCCTATTTAGACCCATGGTTCTTTCCTCCATAGCCCAAAGGAGAATCTCTCGCTTCATTTTGGGGTCCCCCAGCCCTAAATGGGTGTCAACATATGTGCCTATAACTGAATAGTCAAATTCAGGGCTGTTATAGGACTGGGCCAGCTGTTTGCAGCCAAGGTCATTTCCGAACTGGTTGTAAAATTTTGAATATCCCTTTTAAAAACATCACCAAAGGATCACCCATCTGGGTAGGAAACCAAAGGCACAGGAGTCTTATGACACATTAGTTATCTATTGCTTTATAATAAATTATTCCAATTAACTTAGCAGATTGAAGCAAAAAACCTTTATTATCTCATGGTCTCTGGGGTCAGAATCTAGGAGCAGCTTAGCTGGGTGGTTCTTGCTTAGAGTGTCTCAGGCGGTTGTAGTCATGTTGTTGGCTGGGGCTGAAGTCACCTGAAGACTTGTCGAGGGCTGGAAGGTCTGCTTCTAAGGGGGCTCACTCACATGGCTCTGGTCTTAGTTACCCGCCATGGGGTTGCCCAAATGTCCTCATGATACAGCTATGGCTTCCCCCAGAGTAATCCAAGAGAGAGGAAGGCAAACTTACTTCAAAAGACTGTCTTTTAAGACCCAGCCTCAGAAGTGACATATCATCACTTTTGCCATCTGCTATTGATCACCCAGACCAATCTGATACAGTGTGGGAGGGAACTACACAAGGGTGTCAACACCAGTAAGTGGAGATAAGCGGGGGCCATCTTGGAGGTTGACTCCCACATACCATTATAGTCCCATCAGCCTGGTATAACTAGAGATCTCCAAATGTATCTTAGGAATACTCCTGTCTCCAAGCAAGACTAGACCTGACTGTACCTCCTTGATTCTCCAGCCTGAAGTTCTCCAGCCAGTCACCAAGGATAAGGGGAAATGTGACTCCTCATCCATTTCCTTCCTCACACCTCCCATCCAGCAGATTCCTTGAGGGGTCCTGAGGTCACCTACTCGGGAACGTCATGGAAATTTTGTGTTCTGAAATATCTCAGTCTCACTGTGAGGTTTTTATACTGTCCGTAAGGCCAGTGGTACCAAGAGCTCTTTATACTGGTTGTCGTTGATGGGCCGTGTCTAAGGTGAGGGAGAGGGCAGGGTGCAGAGAGGTGGTGGGAGAGCTGGTGGTCCAACACCTCCACCTGCCCAGGTCTTGAGCAAACAGACTCAACTCTCTGGTGCCATAACTCAACCCTCTACTTTCTAACGTGATCTTGGACTGGATTTGGGAGTGAACTCCCCACAATGTGGAAGAGGTGTGACTATGCCTTGGAACAATGGGATGGAGAAATCAGGGACATAATTGTATCTCCTCTGTTGTGCCTCACTCTTCAACCTGCAAAGCTGAAAGACCTGAAGGCTGAGACCTGAGAGCTAAGTGCTCTCTTTCCCTGCCTGTCTTTCCTTTTCCTTATTGGTGGTCAGTTTTACTTGCCAGTAAGTCATTAAAAATTTTTTTATGAACAGGTAACTCGAGGAATAAATGACAAATTCACATCATAACAGTAAATAGAATAGATGTTCTATGCACTTCATATAAATCGATTCATTTGATCTTCACAATAACCTTATGAAGTAAGTACTAATAATTATCCTGTTTTATAAAGGAGGAAACTAAGGCTCAGAGAGGTAAAGTAACTCACCCAAAGCCCATAGCCAGTAATTCACAGAGCTTGATTTAAACTCAAGTTGTCTGTATCTTAAGTGCTACACTATACTGACTCTCTCCTGTATACTTTTAGGATAAAACACACACAAGAAAATTTGAGCTTTTGGGGCACCTGAGTGGCTCAGTCGGTTAAACGTCCAACTCTTGATGTCAGCTCAGGTCATGACCTCACGGTTTGTAGGATCGAGCCCCACCTCCGGCTTTGCACTGACTGTGTGGAGCCTGCTTGAGATTCTCTCTCTCTCTGCCCTCCCCTGCTCGTGCTGTTTCCCTCTCTCAAAAATAAATAAACCATGAAAAAAATT
The DNA here is from genome assembly GCA_017311185.1 of Proteles cristata cristata. Taxonomy (NCBI): domain Eukaryota; kingdom Metazoa; phylum Chordata; class Mammalia; order Carnivora; family Hyaenidae; genus Proteles; species Proteles cristata. The sequence goes on from JAESUZ010005294.1 coordinate 96,093, forward strand.
TTTTTTCATGGTTTATTTATTTCTAGGAGAGAGAGAGAGACAGCGTGAGCAGGGGAGGGTCAGAGAGAGAAGGAGACACAGACTCTGAAGCAGCCTCCAGGCTCCGTGCTGGCAGTCAGCACAGAGCCCGACACGGGGCTCGAACCCACGAACCATGAGATCATGACCTAAGTGAAAGTCGGACGCTTAACCGACTAAGCCACCCAGGCGCCCCATAAATAAACATTTTTTTAGAAATTTTTAAGCTTTCATTGTTAGTTTGAGATATGTCCTCTTGAACCTCAGAGATGGTACAAATAATATTCTGCCATTTGGGTTACTCCAGGGGGAACGTTTGAGGAGTGGTCTTTAATGGGCACCTCTGTACGGAGCAGAGCCTTATTTACAGATACAAAAATACTTGTTCCTTTCGCCCTACTGTTCTGGATCTGGGCAAGGGAGACATGAGTGAGATAATCTCATTGTCTTGCAGAGGTGAAAGCCAAGTGTTAGAGAGGAGAAGGGACTTGTCTGAGGACAGACACCAGTAGATGCAGAAAGGACATTTCATGCCAGGCCGCTGCTCTAGATTCAGTGCTATTCCCTTTGAAACACCATATTTTCACCTGACTTCCTCTGAATTGTCATTCTTTCATGCCTCTGGCAGAGTGTCACCTGTAAGCCTTGCGAAGATCCAAGCGGTTTCAAGCTCAACTCCGTATAAGGCTGAGGACAGTGCAGCCACATCCCAGGAGCGTGAACTTGTCACCTGCTCACTGGGCCAGGTGACCTTGCAAAGCACCAGAAGGGTACATCACGCATCTGTGCCTTCAAGAGAAGTGGCGGCAAGGACTGTCATTTTAGTGAACAGCCTCCAGCTGCTGTAACTTCGGATCCGCTGTGACCTTCAGGAAGCAGACAGCATGGCCTCCCTGGACTGCCCCCAGTCAGCGACTGGGCACAATGGGGAAACTAGAATCAGGCTAGTTGGGACTCCCCTTATGGGGAATCCCTACTCCAGGCCTGGCTGAGACCTTGTCAGAGCTGTACTGAAGGGTGAGGTTCTTCCTACCCGTCTTCCTTTCTGCTCCCTGTGCTTCACAGGTGTCAGGCCCCCATCATGCTCAAAAGGATCTTCCTGCGTATTCCTGTTCTCGCCCTTTATCCTTACAAGTGGTTGCCCCAGTAAATCTCTTGCACCTCTAATTCACCATAGGGTATATCTCCTAGAAGACCTGGGCAGACACACCTTCTCTGGGCCCTAGGGCCCATACCCATCGGCCCCCGGGATAGCTTGTGCCAGATGGTCTTAAAGTTCCCCATCATTACTACTGGTGCAATAGAGTGGGGTTTCCTTGTTAATACCAGGAGCATGGTAGAACCAAATTCCAGCCATAGCCAGAGGTGAGGGACAGGGCTTCCCTAGTCCAGGGTTCCCGCTCAAACCAACAGGGCCCTGCCTTGACCCCATTATCACTTCCCAGCCCCAAACTCCAAGAGGGAGTTAGGGGCGGAAAAGGGCCGAAGGGCCTTAGACTAGGGTAGGAGCCCTGAGTTCTAATCCAGTCTTTACTACTAATGTCTCTTCTCTGGGCTTTGATTTTCCCCATCTGAACAGTGGGATTTTGACTTGGCTGGCCTGGGTGGGGGGATGGAAACAGTGGCTGTTTTCTGGGTTTAAGAAGGGCTTTGGCAGCTGGTAAGGACTATGCTGCTTCCTCTTCCTGTGAAGACCAGACCAGTGGAGATGTGTGGGAAGCTCTACCTGGTAGCATCGGGGTGAAGGCCAGGCATGCAGCGAGTGTCCTATATGTGAGTGTCACGTGTCCATGACACCCACACGTTGTGGGGGCTGAGCCTGGGCTCTTGAGAGTGGCCATCAGCCCCAGGAGGGACAGCTTCCTGAGGGCCATGGTCAGGGGAGGTAAACAGCCAGTAGCAGTACAGGAAGATCAGGCTACCATAGAGGGCACCAAAGAGGTACACAGAGGCAGTAGTACCAGTGCCCAAGGGAGGCTACACAGGCTTCCTGGAGAGGGTCTCATGTGCTGGGTTCTGAAGGCTGAGTAGGAATTTTCCAGATAAAGAGAAAAGCTTTCAGGATGGACAGAATACAGACTCAGAAGTATGAACCTATGTTGTGTGTTCTAAAACATATGACAAATGGCAGGGCTGGGGTAGAGGTCAGGGAAGTGGTGAGAGAGTGAGCTGCACCCAGACCGTGAAGCACATCCCACAAGGGTCAAGATTCGACAGGCTTCGTATTACATTTGGGAGGCAGCTGCTAGTCTTGTTTCTGTTTTACAGATGAGGAAACTGAGGCCCCAGAGATGGCAGGGGGCTCTGAGGGGAATGTGCTGGGCAGTGTCAGGACCCAGTCAAGCTTGGGAGCCAGAGGCCAAGTCGTCCTCTCTTTATTGGGTGAGGACGACTCACCTCCGTTCCCACTCTCCACAGCCATCTGACTTCAGGGAGAAAAGTGTCCTCAGTCTCCCCACCCCCACCCCAGTGTCCTTGTCCTGCTGACATCACGCACACATGGAAGAGAAATGCGCAGAGATTCCAGAGGCCAGAGTGTGGGAACCAGGGCAGATGCCGCTGGCGCTGCCTCAGGGCTGAGACTCCTCTGGAGCCTCAGGCGCTGCCCAGGGGGCTCTGGAATGTGTCTGAGGCCTCTGGCTTCCTCCATTGCGGGCCAACCCCCACCCCCCCACCCCACCCCCCACCCCCCCGGTCTGGAAAAGCAAGGGAGGCTCTGATCACCCAGACCGCCATTCTGGTCCTTGGCAGTCTCTGCGTGCAGGGGTGGGGAGGGGGGATGGGAGGGGAGTGCTGCTTACACACACGGGCAGGATGATACAGGCACAAGAAAACTGGACCAGCCCAGCCAGTCTGCCCTCAGGGACCCCAAGCTGGGACCCTGGATTCCTGTAAGATGGAGCAGGGACTCTAGCCCAGGGACAGAGAAGGGGTCCAAACCGATACTGTCCGCCAACTTCCCTGGAGAAGGTCAGGACTCGTGCGTGTGTGCGCGTGTGTGCGTGCGTATGTGTGTGTGTGTGTGCGTGCATGTGTGCGTGTGTGTGAGGGCATGCCCGCGCGCACGGGCACGCGCGGTGTAGATGGATGAACAGACACAGACAGATGGTCCCACCCCCACCCCTGCTTGGCCCCAGGGGTAGCTGCGGACTGCATGCTCTGCACATGTGGCTCCCAGCAGCTGCGCATTCCGTCAGCGACCAGCTGTGGCAGCAGCTGTGGAGGTGGGGAGTGAGCACTGATAGGTCCCCAGGGAGCAGGGGAGGAGGGCAAGGGGAGGACAGGAAGGGCCTGGGACGAGCAGGGGTCAGGGAAGGGGTGAGGCAAGGAGGCTCTGATGGTTCTCAGGATGGAACAGCAAGCAGGAAAGTGCTGATGGGGACGCTGGACATCTGGGCTGGGAGCCCTGTGGATGTGGTCCTTGGCACAGAGAGCTTGGGGGCGGCTCTGGGAAGGCCCAGCACACCACCCCTCTAGATCTTGGCACATGAGTGTAAGGAGAAAGACTCCGGGCCGTTGGATATATGGGTCGAGAGCTCTGGAAAAAACGTCTGCATTAGAGCTACACATTTGGTAACCATTGGCTTCTAGGAGGTAAAGCCACAAAAGTAGATGAGTCTCCTACGGTGAAAATGCATGGAGACAGAGGCTTAGCCCAAATGCTAACATTTCCAAGTCTTCACCCTAAACACCAGGCATTTTATGCATCTTACCTCATTTTATCCTCACAACAAGCCTGTGGAGTGAGCAGCTGTGCTATCAGCCCATTTTACAGATAAGAAAACCAAGGCACAGGAAGGCCTCTAATATCCAGGCTCACCTCCTGCCTCACCATGAGGCCCTAGGGATGTTTCTGCCCCTCTCTGGGTCTCAGTGTCCCCAGACACAAGTGGAGGGAGTGAGGCCCTCTAGAGGGAAGACTGAGTGGCACCCAGGTGCTTCAGCCCTCCCTCCTTGGCATCTCCCCACAGACCCTGGCTCAAGGTGTGCCCACTGTGGCTCTGCTGTTTCCCAAGAGGTCAGGTACCAGCTCCCCCACAGAGAAGGTAGAGGACTTCAGGAGTCCCCCAGCTGCCCTCCCAATCACTACCACTCAGCCGATATTTACCAAGCACCTACTAAGTGCCAGACATTGCTAGGCACAGGGGAGACGACGGTGAGCAACCTGACCCGAGTCCTGCCTTTATGCCCCAGAGAATGACAAAAATTACTCCACAGCTGGGCACCTATGTGTCTCAGTTGCTTAAGCATCCAACCCTTGGTTTTGGTTCAGGTCATGATCTCACAGTTCGTGAGTTTGAGCCCCCAGGTTGAACTTGAGATTCTCTCTCTCCCTCTCTCTGCCCCTTCCCCCCTCAAACTAAATAAATAAAACATTTTTTTCCGCACAACTGGTAACTCCCAATCGCTGCCCTGAGCATCTCTGCGCCACTCATCCTCTCCTTTGGGACCCCCCAGATACCGCCAACGCCCAGCAGATAGAGGTTCAGTGCCTGGCCCAGCAGAGATCTCATGCAACTTAACTACCTGGAGCTCTGGCCATGTCCCTTAAGGAGTGTGAATACCAGCCCCGAGAGGAGATGGGAGTGACTTAGGGTAGGGGCCGGACATTGGGGAAGCACCACTGGAGCTGATAGCTGCCTCTGGAAATCTCCCTGCTTACTCAGCTCTGGGGTAGTGAGGACAGCATACATGGAGAGAATAGAGGCTCCCCCTCTGTCTCCCTCCCTTTGGACTGAGGCTCTCCAGGGCTCACCCTTCTGCCTACTCCTGACGCCCCTCCATCAGCAAGCAAATTCCTCCTGAGGTCTGTTGGGCTCTCTCATGGACCTGCGTCTTCTTCAAAACCGCTTTTGCATCCCTCAGACACTTCCCGATCCATGGATCTGGCCACTGCCTTGACTCGCCCGTTCATGCCAGAGCCTCTGTGACCTTGTGACTGCACATCTTCCTCTTTGAGTCCCTGGACTGGTGACCCAGAGCTTGTTCTTGGTCCTCTCTGGCCTTGGCCCCTGGCACTCCATTCTTTTCCGATTTTCCTCCTTCTTCCCAGAGTTTCTCCAGCTGCTGCTTCCCAAAGTTCTACCCCGGGTCTCCTCCCTCTTGCTCCGCACTAGCTGCCCTAGGTACCTCTTGTACCCCCATGGCTTCCAGTCTACCAGTCCCCAATCTCTACTCCAGGTCAGATCTCTCTCCGGGTTCTCCTACCGGTATTCCATGGGTCTCACAAACAGTATGGCCACACTGAACTTCTCACCTTCTCCTATGTTCCCATTGGTGCCTGTCACCTTCACTCTCTGTCACCCAGACAGGAATCCAGCATCACTTGGATTTGTTCCTTCTTCTTCCCCCTTGAAACCAGTCCCTACTGCCTGGTCTGAAGCGGGAGTCTCCTGCTTGGTCTCCCCCACTCTGATGCAGCACGTAGTGGGTACCAACACGGATTCTGGCATCAGCCTGCCTGGGTAGGATCCCAGCTCTACCACTTACTAGCTGTCTGATCTCAGGGAAGTTACTTAACTTCCCTACGTCGCAAAAAAATGGGATTATAATAGAGAGTTAACAGTAACCTCTGTTATAGGATTGTTGTGAGGTTTAATAGGTGTCAAAATACTTTGTATAATGCTTGGAATAAAGTAAATGTAATAAAATTTTGTTATCATCATCATCATTATTGTTTCATTTATTTATTTTATAAATATTTTAGAATGCTCACTATGAGATGGACATTTTCCAAGGTATTAAGGGACATAGTCATGAACAACAAAGGTGATTCCTACCTCCAGGTACTTTATTGTCAAGATGGAAGCCTTTTTTTTTTTTACAAATAGTTTATTGTCAAATTAGTTTCCACATAACACCCAGTGCTCATCCCCACAAGTGCCCTCCTCCATGCCCAACCCTCCTCCCCCCCACATCCACCAGTCCTCAGTTTTTGTCAGCATTCAAGAGTCTCTCATGGTTTGCCTCTCTCACTTTCCCCCACCATTTCCGCCCTCCTTCTCCCCCTTGGTCCTCTGTTAAGTTCCTCCTAATCCTCCTATATGTGCACACATACGATATTTGTCTTTCTCTGCCTGACTTATATCGCTAAGCATAACACCCCAAGGTCCATCCATGTTGCTACACATGGCCAGATTTCATTGTTTCTCATTGCCATGTAGTATTCCATGGTATAGATAAACCACATCTTCTTGATCCATTCATCTGTTGATGGACACTTAGGCTCTTTCCGTGTTTTAGCTATTGTGAGAGTGCTGCTATGAACATTGGGGTACATGTGCTCCTATGCATCAACATTTCTGTATCCCTTGGGTAAATTCCTAGCAGTGCTATTGCTGGGTCATAGGGGAGTTCTATTGTTAGTTTCCTTGGGAACCTCCACACTGTTTTCCAGAGGGGCTGTACCAGTTTACATTCCCACCAACAGTGTAGGAGGGTGCCCGTTTCTCCACATCCTCGCCAGCATCTAGATTTCTCTGATTGGCTCATTTTAGCCACTCTGACTGGCGTGAGGTGGTATCTCAGTGTGGTTTTGATTTGTATTTCCCTGATGAGGAGCGATGCTGAACATCGTTTCATGTGTCTGTTGGCCAAGATGGAAGCCTTTTCATTAAAGTTCTTGTTATGGGGTCCATACCCTACTCTTTCCCTTCTTAAAACAACACAAAAGCAAAAGCAAACAAACCCTGGATTCTACATCACCCTCCAGCTATTGTCCTAGCTTACTCTGCTGTCACAGACATGCTTCTCAAATGAGTTTATTCTGCCATCCAATATTTATTTATTGCACATCTACTACATGCCAGATACCATGCTGGGTGCTGGAGAGTCAGCAGTAAACAAAAGGGACAAATCCCTACCCTCAACAAGTTTATCTTCTGTTCAGGATCACGGACAATAAACAAATACATCAGGGTACCTGGCTGGCTCAGTCAGTATAGCACACGACTCTTGATGTTGGAGTCATGAGTTCAAGCCCCGCATTGGGTGTAGAGATCACTTAAACAAATACGTCAACATATATAACATAATGTCAGTGAAATTAATAGATGCTGTAAAGTAAGATGAAGTGAGGATGGGGACACAGAGTGACTGGGGGGATTGATGGCTTTTTAGATTGGAGGTCAGGAGGCTCCTCTGTGAGGATGTCATGTTTGAGCAAGCAAAGCCCCAAACAAAGTGAGGTAATCTAAGAAGATCTGGAGGCAGAAGGTTCCAGGTAGAGGGAACAACAAACGTAAAGCCATGTGGCAGCAACAAACATGAAATATTGGTGGAGCATCAAGAAGTTTCTAGTGGCTGAGTGAGCAAGGCAGGGGCAGGGGCCAGAGCTTAGGATGACCATACACATCTGCATGCCTTGGGCTGTTCCGGCATAATTATTACTATTGCCTCCTTTCACTCTCAAGGGTGCCTTAGGTTTAGATGATAAATTATATAGTCACCCTATGAGGAGGCCATTGTAAGCAGTTGGCATTTTATTCCGAATGTGATGGCAAACCTGTGGATGGTTCTGAGCAGGGAGTGACATGACTTGATTGACATTTTGAAGGATCATGACCAAGTACTTGAAACACTCTTTTGGCTGCTATAACAGCCCCCTTGGCTCTCCTCCATCTCCCTGGCTGTTCTTTCCCATTCTTTGGCAGCTCTTTCTCTTCAACTCGAAGTCCAAATGTTGGACTTTCCCTAGACCAGTGGTTCTCAGCCAGTGGTGGTTTCTCCTCTAGGGGACATTGTCTACTATCTAGGGACATTTTTAAGTGGGGCAGGTACTATTGGTAGTTAGTGAGTAGAGGCCAGGGATGCTGCTAAACATCCTACAATGCACAGAACGTCTCCCCACAACAAGAGTTTTCCAACACCAAAGTCAAGTAACCCTGCACCAGATTAGCACTGTTCAATAGATACATAATGAGAGTTGCATATACAAATTTTTTCTAGTAGCTAAATTTAAAAAAACTAAAAAGAAACCAAGTGAAGTTAATTTTGATAATATATTTTATTTAATCGAACATGTATAAAATATCATTTTAACATGTGAATCAATATTAAAGATATCAATGAGATTTCTTTTGTTTTTATTCTCAAGTTAGTTCACATACAGTGTAGTCTTGGCTTCAGGGGTAGAATTCAGTGATTCATCTCTTACATATGACATCCAGTGCTCATCCTGAAAAGTGTCCTTAATGCCTCCTTAACCCACCCCCATCAATCCTCAGTTTGTCCTCTGCATTTAATTTTTTAAATATTTTTATTTATTTTTAAGAGAGAGAGACAGAGACAGAGCATGAGCCGGGGAAGGCAGAGAGTGAGGGAAACACAAAATCCGAAGCAGGCTACAGGCTCTGAGCTGTCAGCACAGAACCTGACCTGGGGCTTGGACCCAGAGACCAGACCATGAGATCATGACCTGAGCTGAAGTCGGACACTTAACCAAACGAGCCAGCCAGGCATCCCTGTTCTCTATATTTAAAAGTCTTTTATGGTTTGTCTCCCTCTCTAAAGATATCAGTGAGATTTCTTTCATTCTTTTCTTTCTACCTTCCTTCCTTTTCTCTCTCTTTCAATTCTGGTATGTACTTCACACTTACCACACATAGTCATTTAGACCAGCCACATTTCAAGTGCTTAGTAGCCACATGTGTCTGATGGCTATTATATTGATGGCATAACTCTAGCTTCAGTGCCAGATAAAAGAGCCTACTGTTTAAGAGCTATACAAGGTAATAAAGCCTAGTGGTTTGGTTCTGGAACCCAATTGTCTTGATGAATTCCAGCCCTTCCACTTACTTCCTGTCTTCTCAGTGTTTCTCGTTTGTGAAGTAGGCATGATAATAATATTACTACTTTATAGAGCTGTCCAGGATTAAATGAGCTAATACTTACAAAACAGTTTCAGGCATTACAAGTACCTACCTGTTAACTGTTTAGCTCTAGCTCCACCCACACTTTCTCTCAGGGTAATCCGTCCACTACTGTAGCTTTATGTGCCATTATTACCTAACGACTTCCAGATTTAAATATCCAGCTTAGATTCTTTTCTGAGCTCCAGACCCCCTCTTTAACTGTGTATCCCATTTTGACGACCTGGGGCATCTCCCATGAGCATGCCCTCAACACAGCCCTTGACCTTCCCCTGCAAATCTGCTCCACCGCCGGGCCTTGCAGTCTGAGTCATTACACAGGGCAGCTATCTGGTGGCGCCTTGGATTTCTGCCTTTTCAGGGAATGGACAGTGGTGCATGGATTGTGCAACTTCTTGTAGGATGAGATTTCCACTCCACTAGTAGATGTCCGCAGAAGGCATGTGAGTGTGAGGGCATCTGGAATAAGAGTATAGCTGGGGCGGGTCTCCTGGGTGGCTCAGTTGATTAAGCGTCCGACTTTGGCTCAGGTCATGATCTTGTGGTTTGTGAGTTTGAGCCCCGTGTCGGGTTCTGTGCTGACAGCTCAGAGCCTGGAGCTTGCTTCTGATTCTATCTCCCCCTCTCTCTGCCCCTCCCCTGCTCATGCTCTGTCACTCTCTGTCTCCTGATAATAAATAAACGTTAAAAATTTTTTTGAGGGGCACCTGGGTGGCTTAGTCGGTTAAGCGTCCGACTTTCGCTTAGGTCATGATCTCACGGTTCGTGGGTTCGAGCTCCGTGTCGGGCTCTGTGCTGACTGCCAGCTCAGAGCCTGGAGCCTGTTTCAGTCTGTGACTCCCTCTCTCTCTGACCCTCCCCTGCTCACATTGTCTCTCTGTCTCCTAGAAATAAATAAAACATTAAAAAAAAATTTTTTTTTTGGAAAAGAGTGGCTGGGGTGACCACCAGGGCCTCCTGAGGAAGAGGAAACACAGGCTGCTGGTGCTCACTGTTCCTGCTACCCATGTATCAGAGTGTGTATGTATGTGTTTGTGTACTTGGCCATGTGGTTGTGTCTGTGGACGTGTGTGGAAGGGGGCACAGGAATATTATTTCGTACTACTGTAATCGAGTGTCCCCAAGCCCATCTTGTTGTGGGGGTGAAAGTGCAGGTAAGCTCAGATGACCAATCCTATTCTCCCAAGTGAAGAGGTGGCTTCCTCAGTGTCCTGGTGGGCAGGTCCAGGGGAGAGACTTCTCTGGTGTCTGACCCACCACATCAAGACCTTCCCATCCCCCCCTCCCTGCTCTAGAAGTCCACCTTCCAGGCTGTTCCCAGTCTGTTTCCTTCTGTGCCTTCGGGGCTTGCGGTGAGGATGGCAGGTGAATCCCTGAGAATCTTCCTTGAGTCTCCCTTCCCGGCTGGAGTCCTCACTGAGTGAAAAGTTTGGTCTGTTGTGTGGGGGGACCCAGGAAGGGAGGCTGGAGAATACCTCCTCACCCCCCTTTTGAGGTCCTGCCGCAGCTTGGAGAATGAGCGCTCTTGGCATCTCAGGCCAGTACTGCCTCTGGTGAACTGGGAACAGATTCCCAGGGACTACCAACCCCCCCCCCCCGTCTGGTTCTCTTGGCCTGAGCTGTTCCGCCGCCGTCCCTTGGCGGGGATGACAGCCTCCCCTCGGATCAGAGCCTTTCCTTCCCCCTCTAGCACACACATTCCACTTGCTTTGGACCCTTATGGGAAAAGCTGCGGGGGAATTCTAGCCAAGGATCAGGCCACAGACACCCCCCCGCCCCCCAACCTCACCAAGCCTCCAGAACGCCAGGAGGCAGGAGCCGGTGCGCTCGACGCTTGCAAAAACTGGGGCATCGCGGAGCGGCGACCGTACAGACCCGCAGCGCCCTGCACGAACCAGGGAGAGACGGGGACCTCTGGGTTCCCCGGGGTGGGGGGGCCTCCAAGGGCACCTGCCCAAGGCCACCCAGCGCGCGGCGGCCAGGGCGGCGGAACCGAGCAGGACCTCCCAGCCGTCGGAGGGGGCGGTGACCGCCCCGGGCCTTCCCACGGCTCGGCGTACGCGTCACCGCGGGGGCGAGGGGGCGCCGGGGCGCCGGGGCTGCGGCGCAGGAGAAGGCCCTGGGAAAGGGCGGCGGGACTGGGCGGGGCGGGGCGGGATTGGACGGGGCGGGGCGGGGCGGGGCCGGGGCGGGGCCCGACTTTCCGGCCGGTAGCTGGCATCGCGGCGCGGAGACCTGGAGCCGGCGCTGGCCATGAAGCGGCCCAGGGAACCCAGCGGCTCTGACAGCGAGTCCGACGGACCCATCGACGTGGGCCGCGAGAGCGAGCTGAGGTGAGGACCGGGATGGGGATACTGGGAGTGCCTGGACGGGTTCAGCGGGCCCAGGACTGGCCCTGCGTACGGCCTCAGGAGATGCAGGTGTGGGTGACGGCCTGCAGGTTTGAGTGGGTAGGGGGTGGGGATGGGAGGCGGGGACACGTGTGCAGCGTGGGCCGTGACACGCACGAGTGCCTGGATCTTCTGGGCTCTGGGCCGTTCGGGGCCGAGGGTGTCGGGATGGAAGTGGAATTCCGGCTGAGAATGGGATGCCCAGTCCGTGATGGACATCCTGTCGAAGGGCCAGATTGAGGCTATTGGAGGGGATTTCCTTGGAGATCTTAGGAAACCCTCATAGACTGTTGGTATCGCACACCCCAGTCCAGAATCTGCCTGAGTAGGCAGAATAGCCATGCTTTCTCAATTCTACCCTAGTTTGCATGTACTTTTCACATAGTACCCGAAATGCTTCCAGGGAGAAAGAAAATCTCCCTTTGAGCAAATTGGACTTCGGAATCAAGGTTTAGCTATTGAAGAAAATAAGAGCTGACTTGTCAGTGTCGGGGCAGAGACTCCAGTTCCAACACTCATTCTACTGCACACCCGGCTGCCATGTCTTTCAGCTCTAAATATTCTGACTTGCTTCAAGCTTGTAAAACAAACTGCACTTGTACACTTCTGCTACCTCCCCCAGTTCTGTGAACAATCTAAGCTTCGGTCTCCTCGTCGGCAAAACGGGTGTAAACAACAGAACTGATCTCACGCGTTTATTGGGAAAATCAGATAAGACAGTGTATGTCATGGGCTTAGCACAGGGCTTAGTACATAGCAAATATTTAATTCGTGTCAGGCACTCAGCATGTGATGCACGAGCAGAGCCCTGAAAGAGAAGCAGGGACTGAGTAGGAGGCTGCGGGCCTGGGTCATAGCCCCAAATCCTCCACCGATTCACCATGTGACCTCGGGCCATTATTTTCTATTTCTGAGCCCGGTTTCCTCATCAATAAAATAAAGGAGGACATGGAGCAGGAGAGAGAGAGGGCTGTCTGCTCTCTCCCGGCTCATCCAAACCTGACTCTCAGAATAGATTTGAAAGGGGAAAGCTACCCTGGGGTGCCTGGGTAGCTCAGTCGGTTAAAATCAATGTCCTACTCTTTTTTTTTTTTTTTAAGGTTTTATTTATTTCTAGGAGAGAGAGAGAAACAGCGTGAGCAGGGGAGGGTCAGAGAGAGAGGGAGTCACAGACTGAAACGGGCTCCAGGCTCTGAGATGGCAGTCAGCACAGAGCCCGACGCGGGGCTCGAACCCACGAACCGCGAGATCATGACCTAAGCGAAGGTCGGACGCTTAACCGACTAAGCCACCCAGGCGCTCCTCAATGTCCTACTCTTGATTTTGGCTCAGGTCACCATCTCACAGTCCTGAGACTGAGCCCCCAGTTGGGCTCTGCAGAGTCTGCTTGAGATTCTCCCTCTGCCTCTCTCTCCCTCCCCCCATTGGCACACCAGCAGGCTCTCAGGAAAGAAAGAAGGAAAGAAAGAAGGAAAGAAGGAAGGAAAGAAAGAAAGAAAGAAAGAAAGAAAGAAAGAAAGAAAGGGAAAGAAAAAGAAAGAAAGAGGGATTCAGTTCCTTCTTAGGGATGTTTGTGAGGGCATTTCATAGTTTCAATGACTCTAGTTTTCTGAGACCAGGATATCCTACCTCAATCACAAATCCTTGTAAAAGGCCACCAGCTTCCAAGTATTTATAACTTATAACAGGAGGTAAGGCAACAGATAACCCCCTTGCATCCTGTACATTAATTAGGTTTGGGGGTATATGATATAATTTCCTATGCAACTTATTAGCATTCTTAAGTTGTTGAGCAGAAGCTGCTATTTAGAGAAGCTGCTAGCAGCGGGGAAGGGCCCAGCCCCACGTGCTGGTGGTGGAGGGGAGTCTCAAATTCAGTGTCATTGGGTCTTCATGAATCAGAGGGACGAAATCGATGCCAGAGAGCTGGCTCTGTCTTCCAAGAATTTGCAGCCTGACCAGTGATCTGCCAGGTCACACAAAGACCATGGACAGGATAGAAGACGAAAGGAGAGACAGCCTGTGGGCTGTGAGAACACCCAAGCAGGGAGGGGTCACTTACAACCAAAGGCATCAGGGAGGGCTTCTTGAAGGTGGTGGCATTTGGGCAGTGACATAAAGGATCTGTGGGTAGATTTTTCCTATATAGCATTTTGTCCTTTTAGCCAGAACCCCTTTTTAGACACTGTCTAGATTCTTAGAGGAGCAGACCCCCTCAGAGCAGAGAAAGCAGTTGGACATCTGGCAGAGGCTGACTTATAGACCCCTCTTTGTAGCACTCACCAAAGGGCCCTCCCCCCAGCAGACATCAATGCTTCAATTCAGGGAGTGCTGAACGATGCCTGCTGTGGCCCAGACCCTGGGCTGGGCATGGGGAGCCCAGATGTATCCTGCAGAGCCTCTGCCCTCAGGGAACTCTCAGAGAAGAAGAGCTTCATGTACAAAGAAAGCCAGATAAACTGGCAAGAGCCACGGGACTGGGGCAGCCAGCTTCCCCGGGGTCAGAGGCAGGGTGCAAATCCCCCACTCTCAGAGATGTGAGAATACGGAGCAGGGTGGGTTCTATTGTCCCTGTGGGCATCTGCCTAGTGGTGACATCTTACCCCATGTGAGAAAATCTCTCCTATCTGAACCCAGACTCCTGACACATGTTGGGTCCCAACTGAGAGTATATAGCTCTCTCTCCCCACCCCACCCCTCCCCGTGAACATTCAATGAGTGCCTGTCATATGGCAGGCACTGGGTCAAGGTCTGTGGGTCTTTCCTGCATGATTTAAGGCACACAGTGGCCTTTGAAATTAGATAGACCTGAGTTTGATTCTCACCACCATTAACTTGGGCATTTCTGAACCTCTGCTTTCTCCCTTACAACACTGGTGTGCTAATACCTACCTCACAGGGCGAGCCTTCGATGAGGTAATGTATCTAAAGTGCACAGCTCCCTGATTTGGCCCAAGTTGCTTCTGGAAAATGCTGCTCTCGAAGGAGTCACCATTTAGTTGGAGGGTGTCATGTTCAAGAGGCAGAACAGTCTAATGAGAAGACTAGAAGTCTGAAGGCTTGACTTGCAAGGCACAATTCTTAATTCTTTGTGTCTCTGTCACTCCATCTATCAACTGATTATTTTTCCTAATGTGAAGTAGCCCCAATACTACTTAATTCACAGGGCTGTTGTGCAGTACACGAGACAAGTGAATGTGGAATACTGTCTAGAACAAGGACTACTGGCTGCGTGACACACGTGAGGGAGGTGACACACATGAGGGGGTGACAATACTGGATTAAAAGCCAGTAGACTTGGCTCTAGTTCTGGAATTTCCTCTAATTTGCTGTGTGGCCTGGAACAGACCCTTCCCCTCTCAGGGATTCCTTATTTTACAAGGGGGTTCAGCTCTCCCTGAAAACCCTTTGTTGGGGACTTTGTGATTCTGCCTTTGGTTGATGCAAAATGAGTGGGGTCACCTGCAAGGGTTCCACAGGGGGAGCTCCCGAGGGGGCAACTGAGAATGAATTCTGAGGACAGTCAGGACTGGCAGCCAGACCACCTTGAAAGCTGCCCCCCACCTCCCCAAGAGACCTCTCCAGAAATCTGGCTCGGGACCATTCGAGGCCCATGGAGCAGATCTCGGTGGTCAGCATATCTTCTCTGGATCCGTGAAAATCTGCCTTATTTTCAGGCTCTCAGACAAGAAGCTCTCACACCTCCCCCCTGCCCCCCAATGTCAGGGCCAGATCACAGCCTGGAAGTGAGCTCTGGTTGAGCTCTTGGGAGCTTTAAGGATAAGGGGACTGGAGGGCTATTCAGACAGACAGGAAATGGGAATTAAGAGAGAAAACAATGCTGAATTTGGAGCCAGAAGACATGGATTCCCATGCTGGCTTTGCTCCTTAGCAGCTGCGTAGGCTGGGCAAGCTGCCTTTGGTCTCCAAGGCTCAGCATCCTCATCTGTAAAATGGGGCTTTTGTTAGGCTTGGAGGAGGGAAATAAATGTAGTAAGGACAAGAAAACCGTGAAGTGAGGTTTGCCTGTGAGATATGGGAGTCAGAGGCGAGGGATAGTACTGCGGAGAACAAGTGACCAGAAGAGCGGAAAAAGAGATAGCAGAGCCACCATGCCCTGAAAGGGGTGCGTCAGCCTCTGACAGATGGTCCCTGAGGAGGGATCAGGCTGAGGGGTAGTGACGTGCGCAGCGCTAACCCAATACCCCTAGAGACTCCTTATCCAGCCTGGGGGGGGACAAAGGCCATGTTTTAGTCTCCCTTGGCTCTTGAGGCTTGTCCTGAGTGTAGCTTTGCAAACAAGCTGCCCTTCAGATCTCAGGATCTGTCCATTGGAGCCCTGGACCCAGCTGCTGGGCCATCCCTCCCAGGAGCTTCACAGGCCTCTTACCGGCCCTTCTCATCCAGATGTTTGGACGGAGATATCCTTACCCAGATGTAGCTGGACAAAGCCAGGGACATGACAGTGGGATGTGATCTGTGTTGATGTGGACTCTCCTGCAACCTTGTTTCCCTCAGCAGTTGATGAAAATGATCTAACCTCTCATGCCAGGAGGGTAGTCACTCGGGCTGGCGCCTCCCTTGTGAGCCACAGAGGCGCCCGTCCCACAAAGGCCTAGGAGGTGGCTTTTCTGGAGTTGCTTCTCTGTTCCCCAGTGATGCCAAAGATGAGGGCGAGAGGAGGGAGCCCAGCCATGAGCTCTGCCCTGCTCCAAGCACTTTTGGGTACTGGGGCTACAATAGGGAATGAGACAGACGTGGTTTGTGACGTCAGGGAGCTTATGCACTTGGTGGAGAGATGGACATTAATCAAATAATCATACAAGCAAAAAACAAGAAATGGGCATACATGCTGTGAATGCAGGGTGCGAGGAGAGCAGGGGCTATCTGGTGGGAGGGAGGATGTCAAGAAGGCTCCTCCAGGAAGATGACATTTGAGTTGAGATCTGAATGGTGGGAGAAGGTATGAGGCAGAGTGGCGTGGGCTTGGGGGGGCGGTGCAGAGTGCCCTAGAGAATTTTAGGCTGGGGAACAGTATGTGTAACCACAGGAACAAGTTAGTGCATCCACAGGCTGGAGCACACAGAGCAAAAGAAAGTTGAGTCTAGGAGGGGACAGGAGCCAGCTGGGCCACCTGAAAGATGGTGGCCTTGATTCTAAAAGCATTGAGAAGGCCCTGAGGAGTTGTTGGTTTTTTTTTTTTAAATGTTCATGTTTATTCATTTGAGAGAGAGAGAGAGAGAGAGAGAGAGAGCCAGTGGGGGAGGGGCAGAGAGAGAGGGAGACACAGAATCAGAAGCAGCCTCCAGACTCTGAGCTGTCAACACAGAGTCCAATGTGGGGCTAGAACTCACAAATGGAGATCATGACCTGAGCCAAAGTCAGACACTTAACCGACTGAGCCACCCAGGCGCCCCAGCTGTATTTTAGACATGGAAAGGGCACGTTTGGATGAGGGGGTGAGGCCAGAAGAAGAATCAAAAGTGGTAGCCAGGTAGCCTTGCAGACCTGGGAGATGGGGGTCCAGGGGAGAGAGGAGGGGGGGGAGGGGAATGACGGGGCAAGAACGTGGGTGCCCGTGCATATGTGTGGCATGTTGCATTTTGAAATGGCAGGGGAGTCACCTTGTCTAAAGTTATCTGTTGATCGGGCCCCCGCCACCCCGGGAGCTGAGCGTCTGGAGCTCTAGGCTGACCGCGCATCTAGGCCAGCCAGGGACTTGAATGGGGCCTCCAGGGTGTTGACCAAATGAATGGTCCTCAGTGTAGCTCCACGAATCCCCTCCATTCCAGAAGGACCTGGGAAGCAGGAAGCCGTTAGGAGGGCGAGCAGCGGGTTGCAGATTTCGGTCAGTCTGGGCAGGAAAGACCCCCCGGGCTGAACCTCTTCCGGGTGATGGGACTCCCGGGGTGCGAGCAAACGTCCATCCGGTGCCAGGTCTGCGGAGGGAGGCCTGAAGCGGGGCGGGCGCGGGGCCTTCGGGGGAGGCCAAAGCGGCGTCCCGAAAGTCCGAAGGGGCCTGTGACCCAGATGCCGCCTCCCCCTCGCCTCGGCCGCGCTGCGTGGGAGGAGGCGGCAGCTGCCGGCGGGGCGGAGGGCGGCCGGCGGGCGCGCCCGGCCCGTGGGAAGCGGCGGCATCTGCTCTTTCCACGCTCTTCCCAGCGGCTCTCTCTGAAACCCAACCCGCCGGCCCTGCCCCGCCGCCGCCGCCGCCCGCGCCCTCGCCCGCCCCGCCCGGGATCGGGTTGCAGGGGCCCGGCGGCCGGCCGCGGTTCCCCGACGCCCGCGGCGAGGGGCGAGGGGCGAGGGGGCAGGGGGCGAGGTCGAGAGCACAGCCCCCCGCGGCCCCAGCCGTCGCGCGACCCTGGGGCAGGAAACCGAGCGCAGGGCCACTTGGCCGGAGGTGGGGGGGGGGGAGTGCAATGGGCCCCCACCCACGCCTGCCCTGCTCCACTTCCCTGCTTGGGAACCCTCGGCCTCCTGGGAGACCTCGGTCGCCTGGGAGGGGGCTGTGCCCGCCCACATCCCCGCCTTCTCCAAGGTCAGCCCGGGCCAGGGAGATGGTCCCTGAGCTCTGAAAAATCAGACTTTTTCTTCTTCTGCAGTCAGATGGCCAGGCCGCTGTCCACCCCTAGCCCTTCGCAGATGCAAGCTAGGAAGAAACGCCGAGGGGTGAGTGTCTGTCTCCGCAGAATCGACGGACAAATCTTTGCCCTGGGTCCCCAGGGGCCTGGTCCAGAGAACCCTGGTGGGAAACATCACCCCCATCCAAACTGCCCGAGTGCAAATCCTGGCTTTGCCAGTAGCTAGCTGAATGACTTTGGGTGAGCCACTTAACCTCTCTGTGCCTCACTTCTTCAACTGTGTAACTGAAAAAAATGATAGTGCCTACCCCAAAGGGCTGTTTTGAATATTAAATGGATTAATATAATGCACTCAGAACAGCATGTGACACCCAGTTAGCCCTTATTATTTATTCCAGCCTTCCATCTCTGCTCTCTGAGCCCAGAATTTTCATTTCCTCTCTGTGTGCTGAGGGGTAGGGGATGGGGGTCAGAGAAGGAGGCTCCCTGGCTTGCTCTTGGCTGTCCCCCCAGCCCCCCTTCTCCCCCAGGATGCAGCTGTGCTTCTGCCCTGGGAGTCCTAAGACCTGGAATGTGGCAGAGACCAGCCCTGCCACTCTCTTAGGAAACCACTTCCTTCCAGCCCTCATCTTTATCTGTAAAATCGGGGTCATAATGTCTGCCCTGCTAGCAGTGTTCTGCTACCAGTCTGGTGAGATGAGAATGAGGTAGTGTGATTGGAGGGCCTTCCCGACTAGAAGCAATGCGTCTTCGTGACCCAGCAACTGAAGAGGTAACCCTGACCTGCAGGAACCTCTGGGAACTGCTCCCGTGCTATGGCTCATGTCCCTGTTCTGACTGGTTGGTACCCTGCCGTACCAGTGGTTAAGCAATTTGACTATCACCCCGACAGACCAAGACGAGAGAGATCCGAGTTCTGCTCCCAGCTTTGCACTTCCTTCCTGTGTGAACTTAAGCAAGTCAGTGCCCCTCTCTGAGCCTCAGTTTCCTCCTCCATAAAGTAAGAATAGATTTCCCTCCCTCACAATGTTTCAAATACGAGTCAGCGTCCATTGCAGCACTTTGGAAACTGGTAAAGTGGCTGCAGGTAAATTCTTGTCGTTTTTTAGATTATAGAGAAACGGCGCCGAGACCGTATCAACAGCAGCCTTTCTGAACTGCGACGCTTGGTCCCCACTGCCTTTGAGAAACAGGTATGTGACCTTCCTGGTTGTGCTAGAGGAAGTGCCATGCAGGTGGCAGATAAGGTCCCTTTTTCTTGGCATGTCTTACTGATTGGTAGCAGCTGCCTGCAGTGCTGGGGTTTTGTTTACTGATATCTGTCACTAGCCAGGGATAAGGGGAATGGAAAGTTATATTTACTGTGGTGTCTCAGATGTTTCGGCTCTGTGTCCGTCGTCCCATTGAAATGAATCCTCACAATGATCCCAGAGGGTAGGGATTATTATGCCCATGGCACAGGTTAAGGAAATTGGAGCACAGAGAGGTGAAGTAACTCGCACTAGATCACACAGCTAGTAGAGAGCAGAGCGGAATGGGAACACTGAACTGTGTGCTTCTAAAGCCCCCCCAGCCCTCTGCACTACTGACAGTTCCAGAGCTGTTTGAAAGTGGAACAGGCTGCTCGGGGAGCGAGCCCCCTGCCAGCGCACATGTGGACAGAGGAAGACTGCAGTGGGAAAGTCAGACAGTTAAATCAATCACAGCCTGGAAGATTCTCTACCCTGTGCTCCAAGGCATGATCATGGGTCACGTGCCTTTCTTCCTGCTGGTGAGAAGTCAGTCATTCCACAGACATTCACTCAAACTTGCACAGGTCCAGCTGTGACCTAGACCTGCTACCCGGCCTCAAGAACTTACATGGAGGGTCTGACGGTCAGGTTTCGCTTGGGAGATCAGGTGATGCTGGATGCTTAGGATTCATTCCTCAAGAGAGAGAATAGAGGAAGAACAAGTGTTGGGGCACTAAGATGCTGAGCTAGATCTTGGGCTGGGCTAGGAGGCACATGGGCACGCAGGAGTGGCATTCTGGTGACGGTGCACTAAGTCATAGAGGTCACAGATGAGACCTCCCAGGGAGAGTGTGCCTAGCGAGCGAGAAAAGGGAGCCAACACCCACAGGGCGATAGCCCCATTTTAACGGCCTGGCAGAGCCAGGTGGAAGAAGATGCAGGAAAACAGGGTGTCATGGAAGCCAAGGGAAGTGGGGAGGTTTCAGGAGGGACGCTCAGCAGTGCGGTGGACGGGCGGACTAAAATGAGAACTGAAGAGAATCTATTCTGCGGGGCACCTTGGCCAAAGCAGAAGCCGGAAGGCAGGCAGTGGTGGAGCCGGAGGAAGATCTTGAGCTGGTGAGGGCTGCTCACGCCGCGGGGAAGTGAGAGGTCAGCTGGACGCCTTCACACTTCTGTCTTCCGCGCACACAGGGCTCCTCCAAGCTGGAGAAGGCTGAGGTCCTGCAGATGACAGTGGATCACTTGAAAATGCTCCACGCCACTGGTGGGACAGGTACTGATGCTCTTCTCTCCCGGGAGTCATTCATGCAACAAATGTGCGGGGTCTAGGCCCTGGGGATCCACCGGTGAGCGAAGCAGACACAGTCCCTGCCCTCATGGGGTCCACAGTCGATGGTGGGGCTAAAGCAGGTGCAGGTGGAGCAGCCACAAAGCCTGTTTCTCTTCTTTCAGTGTCGCCCTCTCCACTTCCAGTGTCCCCACTTGTCCCAACCTTGTTCTCAACTCCACTCCTTCCGGCCTTAGCCCTTGAAAGAGCCCTTCTACACAGACTATACCCCTGGCTTTCCCCCCTTATTCCTCACCCTCCTTACGCATTAGCCTGAACGAACTCGTTCTCACTGGGATCCCAGTTGAAACCCTTGGGAGGGGTCTGCCTGAGATTTTTGGCTGCTGGTGTGCCTTCTGGGCTAGTGCTGGGGTGATACTGTGTCCTTAGCGGTGCTGGGATCATATGTCATGCTCACAGTTCAAGGTCAATCGTGGGATTATGTGGTAGCATACAGTCGTAACTCATTCCTTTATTTTGAGCGGGTGCATTACAGTGAAGTCATGGAACTGTGGCTTTCAAAAGACTACGCTTCACTGTATATTTTGGTGATTTCACAACTGAGAAATCGTGAAAGCTCCACAGACCTTGACCATAAGAACCTAAGTCCTAAGACCTTAACTTGCTACTTTTGGAGGGAACAATTGCATTTTAAGTGACCCAGCCTGGTGCTTGTCAGGCTTCAGTGAACCGCACTATCATCTGGGGACAGGCAGCCCTGGGGCACACCCCAGAGATTCTGAGCCAGGAGGTCTGGCCTGGAGGTTAGGAATTTGCAAGTGTAGCAAGCACGCCTGATGACCCTGAGGCAGGTGGTCACTTCAAGAATTTCTGCCAGAGGAATGCGTGGCCAACAGTGAAAACTCCTGATTCCAATCAACCAGCTGGGGAGATATTTCAAACTAGATTTATGGTTACCCCATTAAAAGAAAAATAGTGACTAATATTTGGGGCAGCATTTTGTAATTTCAAAATGCCTTCACCGTTGTTATCTCACTCGATTCTCGCAAGAATCTTGAGGCTGGGGGTTGTTGTCATCATTTTCTAGCTGAGGGCTCATGGGAAGACAGAGATGTGGCTTAGACACTAGCTTTGCATTAGAATCCTGAACTGAGTTGATTCAAATCCCATGAATTGTGAGTTTGGGTCTATTACTTGCCAGCTCTATGACCTTGAACAAGTGATTTGGCTTCTCTATTCCTCAGTTTCTCATCTCTGAAATGGGAATAATGATACAGTTTTCTGAGGAGTAAATCAGATCATGCAAATTAAGTACTCAGCCATGAACCAAGGACCTGATATTTGCTGCCATAGTCATGAGGCCAGTGCTCGCAGAGGCTGTTCTGTCTTTGTATAGAAGGTGGGTGAGAGCGGGGCAGGTATAAAGGCAGTGAGAATTCCATACCTCTGTGGGCAGTTCAGCTGGTTGGACCTTACTGAAACCAGCCAAAGAGAGGGTCCCAGCCTGATGGCAGCGGCTGAGGACCAGATCAGGGTCCTACCTTCCTGAGAGCCCTTCAGGCCAGAGGACACACTCAAATGCCCACAGTGGCCAAACCAGTAATATTCCCTTGACCCTTGAGCAACACAGGTTTGAATAGTGCAGGTCATATGCAGAGTTTTTGAAGTAAATGTGTTAGAAAAATTTTTGGAGATTTGCAACAGTTTGGAAAAAAAATTGCAGATGCACCCCGTAGCCTAGAAATATTGGGAAAGAATAAGAAAAAGTTAGGTATGTCATGAATGCATACAATAAATGAAGATGCTAGTCTGTTTTATCATTCACGACCATAAAATATATACACGTTCAGACTTATCAAAACTTTCTCATACAAATACTTGCAGACCACACGTGCAGTGGAGAGAAATGTGAATGGAAAGATGCATTATAATCTTAACTGCATAAAATTAGCTGTAGTATATGCACACCGTGCTACTGTAATAATTTCCTAGCTACTTCCTGCTCCTCCTGCCCTGAGCTCAAGTGTTGCAAATTATCTGCTTAGGACTTCATGTGACACTAATCATCTCCGCGTGAGCAGTTCGTCTCTCCAGTGAATTGCTATCACAGAAAAAGTTATCCCTGGTGGTTCTCACTTTAGTAGTTTCTGAGGAGTCAAAAGTTTGCTCAGTTTTCGACTACCCTGGGGGAGGATCAGTGCCCCTAACCCCATGTTGTTCAAGGCTCAAGTGTAAATGATGGCTGACTTTGAATTCATTGACTGTTTCTGCGCACCACTGCATTTAATTTCACCCTCACAGCCCTGTGCAGCAGGTATTACCATCTGCCCATTTTACAGCCCCGGAAATTGAGGCTTAGAGAGATTAAGAGGCTTGTCCACAGTCAGGCAGCTAGTTAAGTGGAAACGTTGAGGTCCAAAGGCCTCAGGCTTCATTGTGACATCATGCTGCCTTCTCTGAGGAGTCCCCCAGCTCTGATAGCCGCTGCCGCCGCCTCCCAGCATCCGCCCCCACCAGCAGGCAATGGTGTTCTACACCTCTGCGTGCACAGGCTTGTCACACCTGGCAAGTGTCCACTTAAATGACATAATCTCAGTCGCGAAGTTTCTTCTCTGTGTTAATCGTGAATTGCGATGAAAACAGTACTCTGCATTTTATCCTGCTTCACAGTTCAGTGGACTCATGTGGTCTTCACAACACATCCCAGATACCCCAGGAAGGGGTGATTATTCCCACTTCCCAGCTGTGGGGACCAGGGCTCAGAGAGGTGAGGTGACGTGCACAAGGTCACACGGGACCGACCCCGGGATCAGCACTCGTCCCCCGCCTGATACGCCCTCACCACGCCTCACTTTGCAGGATTCTTTGATGCCCGAGCCCTGGCAGTTGACTTCCGGAGCATCGGTTTTCGGGAGTGCCTCACCGAGGTCATCAGGTACCTGGGGGTCCTGGAAGGGCCGAGCAGCCGTGCAGACCCTGTCCGGATTCGTCTTCTCTCACACCTCAACAGCTATGCAGCTGAGATGGAGCCTTCTCGCACGCCCGCTGGCCCCCTGGCCTTCCCTGCCTGGCCCTGGTCCTTCTTCCATAGCTGTCCAGGGCTGTCGGGCCCTGGCAACCAGCTCACCATCCTGGGAAGAGTGCCCGGGCCCATCCTCCCCAGCGCCTCCTCTCTTGTTTACCCCATCCCCCCCCTCCGCACCACTCCAGTGCGCCGAGCCGCTGGTGCCGTCCTGCCAGCCCGGAGGAATTTGCTGCCCAGTCGAGGGGCATCTTCTACCCGGAGGGCCCGCCCCCTGGAGAGGCCCGCCGCCCCCCTCCCCATGGCTCCCAGCATCAGGGCTGCCAGGAGCAGCCACATGGCACCCCTCGTGCGATCTTCTTCCCCTGTGCTCCCTGGCATCATGGGGTCCCCTGCTTATGTGGGTGTTCCTGCCCCCAGGCCTTCTTCCCCAGGGGCTGCTGTGCTCTGCCACTCCTGGGTCTCTGAAATCACTGAAATCGGGGCTTTCTGAGCTGGCTTCTCCCCAGGAGCGAGGAGGGTTCTTTTTCCAGGAGCTGTAAAAACAGTGCTGTCGTCTGCCCTGCTTCCTGGCCTGCCTCACCTATCTCTGAAGGCCCCTTCCTCCTCTGGCCCGTCTCCCCTCCTCACTGCCCGTCCACCCAGCTCTCCCAGAGCTGTCGTGATCTCAGCGGCCTAGTGTCATTTCTTACCTGGACAAATAAGTCGTGGGAGGGCCCCCACTAGCTTTGCCCAGACTCTTTCCTGCCCCCCCTGCACACAGGGGGCAGCAGCCGTGATCTAAGGTCTGGGAGCAAAGCTTTCACCTAAAAGGCACAGTGGCCTCAGGCAGGCTGCTTGCCTAGAGAGATCAGACCCCAGCCAGAGCAGTGACTGACGGGTGCAGCCTTCCCGGGGCCCCAGCGCCAGGACATAGTGTCTGCCTTGCTTCTGGAGACAGTAACTGAGCAGGGGCCCCAAGGCTGTCTCCAGAGAACCCCTGCCCACCCCATTGCAGTGAACCACAGGACAGCCCCCCACACCCCACCATCCACCACAGCCAAGGCCTGGGGATTAGGGGCCCAGCAGGGCCTGCTCGGACTGCCTTCCCCACTGCAGACACCTACCCTCCAGCTACCCCACGCTTCCCTGCGCAGAGCCGGGAGGGGTCTGGCCAGCAATAGGACTCCAACAAAACAGGGGCGGCGCCCCCAGACAAGAGCCAGGACGGAGCAAAGAGAACCCAGCTCCTGGCCGCTCACACCGTCACCAGCCTCCAGATGTGTGGTCCCTGCTGGGTGCACAGTGCGGAAGGTCATGTTCCCATGTGATGGCGCCCAGAGAGGAACCCTCTTGGGATTCAGCGCCAGACGTTTGTGCCGCCTGGTTTGTATCCGGCTCACAGAGCCCAGACCGTGGGGACAGCCAAGGGCCATCAGGCTGGACAAAAATAACTGCAAGGAGGGGCGAGAGGAGGGACGGTCAGAGGCGGCTCGGCCCTTCAAGGTCACACGGTGGGTCAAGGGCCTGAGATCCTGTTCACCCAGGATTCCGCGCAGCTAGCTCTGCTCAGAGGCCATTTCATTACCCAGCTCTGCTCGGGCCACTTTTCCCCTAACAGAGGGCACAAATGGCCTGGTGATGTCCCAGTCGAACAGCAGAGACTGAGCAAGATTAGGGCAGACCCAGGACTGACAGATGGACCAGTACTGCCAGACCAGTTGTAAGAATGTAGAACCACTTCTGTGCTTGTTGGCAAATGTTCACTTCCCCTGAGTGCCTTTAAGTGGCCCCCTGCTCGGGTCTCCCGCAGGACCCCATTCCGGTTAATGCCTGGCAGACCCAAGGCTATGGGGTCCTCCAGCTGGCAATTCCTTGGTGCTTATTCACACTGGTTATTAAATACTTCCTTCGAATGTCACCCCCGGGAAGATTCTTTCACCGCCACTCTTTGACGGGACTACCCTCCCCAGAGACTAAATTGAGGAGATCCTTGGGCTCAGAAGTAGAGTTTGCTAAAACCCTGGGGGAGAGGGCCCTTTCAGAGAAGTAGGGCAGGGGGCAGAGATCATTTAAATGACCCAGAAATCCCTTTTGAAAAAGGCAAATTCCTCAAGAAGGCAAGAAGAGCTGAAGTGTTCTTTCAGTCCTCAGTGTTAGTCTGATCAGATCTCTGTCCTCCCGGATGGCATCTGAGATGTGTAGCAGTGGGCGAGAGGGCGTCGTTTTAAGGAGGGGGTCGCTGGCCTAGAGTGCTCCTGAGGGAGACAGACAGGGCAGGGTGGTCGGCAGGCTCCCAGGAGTGGGGAGGGGGGCACAGAAAGCAGAGCCCAACTTGTCCTTTCTCACAGAGGACAGGAGGGGCTGCTCCTGCTCCGAGGCTCCCTTCTTCCCCTCCTCGTCTCCCTGGCTATCCCAGCTGGTGGCTCACTGCTCCCTTGATGCCAGGTCAGTGCCGCAATCCTGCAGTTTGGCAGCTTGACAGCCCGAGAATATGGAAAGCCCGTTTCACATTTCCAGTCCCCAACTCCAGAAGAGTCTGTTGACACCGTCGAATGAGATGGAAACGGCCCGGAACTTTCAGCATCTGAGTTGACCTTGGGTTCAATCTCCCCTGAGAGATGGGGGTGGGGGAGAATGGTGACCATGTATTTGTTTTCAGGGTTGAGGACTTGCATCTTTTGTTTCTATCCCCAACCCTTTCTGGTGTCCCCAACTCCTACCCCATTGCTGGGGCTGTTGCAGGCATCCAATAAAGTTGTTTTCGTTCTTCTAAAAACCTCTGAAAGATTCCACTTCTTAAGATCTCTGGGGTCAGTCCTCTTTTCCTTGAACCTGCAGCCGTCACCGTGGTGTGACCACTTCACCTATCCCCAGATCACTGCCGTCCACAAGACCACCTTGCTTCTCTCTTGCTTTGTCACTCCGTTCTCAAGGCAACCAGAGAGAGCTCTCAACACGCAAATTATATCATACCAACTCTGATGTAAAACTCTGGCTCGATTACCCTATTCTTCCAAAGATAAAACCCAGGCTCTTCCTCTTCAGTCCCAACCCAATTTCTAGCCAGTTCTGACATTGCTCACTGTGTTTCTGCCACCCTGGCTTTCCTTCCTTTTCTCAACATTTCAACCTGTTCCCACTTCCAGGACTTTGCATATGCTGTTCCCTTGCTCCAAATGCTCTTCCCCTACCTTTGTCATAGCTGAGCTCTTTATGCCCTCAAGCTTTGTCTTCATCCCACCTCCTCAGAGAAGGCTTCCCTGACTGCTGTGCTTGAGTAGGTAGTTCATCTATCTCAAAGTCCCTTATTCTTCCCCTTCATAGGACACTTGCTGTTGCACATCATGTTTACTTCTTGGTTGACCGTCTCCCCCACCAGCATATAAGCTCCGTGAGGCCAGAGACCACGTGTGGTTTGCTCTCCACCCTGTATCTGGTGCCACGCACAGTACCTGGTTCTAAGTCGGTGTTTGATAAATAGCTGTTGAATAAATGAACTGGAGAGGTGAGGAATCTTCCAGACTCAAGCTGCTCGATGGTACGGGCCCCTGTAGGGGTGAACTCCCCGCTGGCCGACTTTGTGGGGAGGCTGGAGAGCAAAGCGAGAGACGGGGCCAAGGTACTGGAAGTTCTGGCAAATGGGGAGAAGGCTCGGGCCAAAGAAAAGTGCACTCGCTCTGGAGCACGTGCTGACAGCTGAGAACAGGCTGGCGCCCCTGCCAGCAGGTATCACGCTCCACTCTTGCCCTGATGGATTTGGCTTGCAGTAACTCTAACAAACATTTGCAGGGCTCTGCTCTGTGCCAGGCCAGGCGTGGCGGAGCCAGGGGGGATGGGGACAGTCGCCCTGAGGGCGTGTGCCCTCCTTCTAATGACAGTTTGGTGAGGAAGGAGTGGAGCGAGGCCTGATGAGAAAGCTGAGGGGACACGGAGGGGATGTCTGCCTCTGCCTAGGGTGGGGAGGGGACAGCTGGGAGGAAGGCTTCCTGAGGGATGACCGGAGGAGGCATTTCACCAGCCCAGGGAACCCATGTGCAAAGGCCTGGAGGCGGCACCAGGTGCCCTGCAAGTTGGGTCTAAGTTGAGCGCAGCATTCAGTGATGGAGGGAAGGCACACTAGCCTGGTCGCTGGAGCCTGACTTCCTGGGTTCAGGCTTCACCTCTGTCACTTATCAGGCTTGTGGTCTTGGGCAAGTTACTGAACACCCCTAAACCCCAACTTCCTCATCGATCAAATAGGGATGACGCAGTAATGGCTATTAACTGATTTTACCTACACCCCACCCTGTGAGGATGCTTTTCTTGGAACGTTCTCATTTTAGATGAGACAACTAAGCCAAGACACCATCTCCTGAAGTTAGGGGAAAGCGAACGGGGCAGCACACATAAAGCCCTTGGTCCAGAGCTTGTGCCGCATGAAACACTCAGTCTTAGTCATGAGTGTCATTAATGGAAACAGTCTGGATCCAGATTGGGGGGAACCCTGGGGGCCATGCAGAGTTTGGGCTTTAGCTTATAGGCAATACAAGCCATGGAAGGTTCTGCAGATCAATGCCAAGGTCAATGCCAAGGTCAGAGCCATTTAAGAAAGTCCTGCTTGAGGGAGTGCCTGTGTGGCTCAGTCATCTAAGAGTCCAACTCTTGATTTCGGCTCAGGTCATCATCTCATGGTTTGTGAGTTTGAAACCCACGTCAGTCTCTGTGCTAAGAGCACAGAGCCTGCTTGGGAATCTCTTTCTCTCCTCCCCTCCCCTGCTCACATGTACTCACGTGCTCTCTCTCTCTCAAAATAAAGAAATAAACTTAAAAAAGAAAGTCAGTCCTGCTTGGGGTAGTGACTGGGAGAAGGAGTTTCCAGATTCAATCTACCTATTCTTGGAAACACCTAGATGCTTTTAATTTTTTTATTTGAGAGAGAGAGAGAAAGAGATAGTGGGGGAGAGGGATGGAGGAGGAGAGAGAGAGAGAATCCCAAGCAGGCTCCACACGCAGCACAGAGCCTGTTGTGGGGCTTGATCCCATCACCCTGAGATCATGTTGAGGTGAAATCAAGAGTCGGACACTCAACTGACTGAGCTACACAGGTGGCACTGCCCCCAGATGACGATTTAACCTTGGTGCAGCAGAGCCCCGACATCCAGTAAGGACGTGGGAGAAAGAGTTGGGATTTCTTGGCTAGTCAACATAAATTTCCAGTAAGTAGGTGAGCTGGACTCCAGCTTGTCAGTCTGGAAAGGACTGACACTTTCTGAGAAGCAAAGTAGAAACTAATTTCCCCAAGGGCATCTCTGTCCTCCAACTGCCTCCTAGGTCCTGGCCCATAGTAGCTGCACAAGAAACATTTTGTGTGGGAAGCTTTGAGGATTTAGAATTCATTTAGGAGACACTGAGTATTTTTTTTGACTTTGTGGAAAACTCAAGACATTAGCTTCCTTCCCTCCTTCCTGGGGAAAGAGGGTAGGAAGAATCAGGCCCAGATATCAGCTGATGGCATTAATAACAATAAACATTTTTGAGCCCTTGATTTACATTATCTCATGTAATCCTCCTATAGCCCTGGGAATAAAGTATTATTATCCCCATTTTATAGAAGAGGCAATTGAAATTCAATTTGTTAGTGAAAAGCACCCAAAATTTACAACACTAATCAATGTGCTAGCCAAAGTGAAAACATTGGTCTGTTGATTCAGTCTTATCCAGTGGAGTGCACTGCTTCCTTCCCAGGCTGCCTCCTGTCATATAAAGCCTATGACAATCAGTGACAGATTGTCTTAAGAATTGGTGGGCTAGACTATTATGTTAGCCTGAGAAACCTTTAGCCCATCATGCTTTTCTCTCTATGCTAGTGAGAAGTAAGTTACAGCTTGACTGCTGTAACAAAAAGGCCCAGCTATAACACAGTGGATGAAAGAAGATAGAAGTTTCTTTCTCTTTTAAAACATGTTAATTTTTTTTTGAGAGAGAGAGAGAGTACACGTGTCTAAGGTGGGGAAAGGCAGAGAGGGAGAGAAAGAATCCCAAGCAGTCTCCACGCTGTCAGCACAGAGCCTGATATAGGGCTAGATCCCACGAACCTCAAGGTCATGACCTGATCCGAAATCAAGAGTCAGATGCTCAACCAACTGAGCCACCCAGGTGCCCTAGAAGTATATTTGTTTCTTATGTAACTGCCTGGTGGGTGTTCCAAGTCAGCAAGAAGCTCTGCTCGATGCAGACATTCTAGAACCCAGATTCCTTTCCATTTTGCTCCCTGCCATCCCCTGTGGCATTGTGCCTACATGGTTGAAGCTAGGTCTCCATGGGCGGAAGCCAGCAGGAAAGGAACAAGAGCCTGGTAGAGGCCTGATGCGTCTTAAACCCAAGACCCAGGAGTAGCACGTGTATGTATGTCCGTCCACTGGGTGAGAACTTTGGCGAGAACTTTGGTGGTTGGCCACATCGAACTGCAAAGGAGGCCAGGAAATGCATTTTAGCCGTGTTCTCTGAAATAGGTGTGAATGGGTGTTGGCTGGTAGCCTCTATCAGCTGGTCCTTACCTTCCAGCCTGGGAGGTTGAGACGAAAGGGGGAATCAGAGCCACTGTGACTGACTGCTGTGTGTGCACACATGCACATACACACAATCCAGGGGTCAATTAATTTTGAGTTTAAGGAACCTGATATAGGGGCTCCACCTACCATTCTCTGATCCCACAGGGGTAGGTTGGCCACCCTCAAATGGAATTGTGTCTGCACTGGGCGCAACTCTCTGGAGAACTCCCTCAGAAGACATAATGTAAGACCAGGAGGGCTAGTTGCCAGTGGGCCGCAGTAACCAATGATCGGTGTCACCTGGAGGGATTATGTGTCACAATGTCACCATCCCGGCTCCCCACTGGGAAGGAGGCACTATAGATGTTCACACCTTCCCTGACCCAGACGGGCTGTCTTGCTTGCTTGCTTCTCTGACTGCTTGGGAATGGCCTACCGGGGACTTTGGTGAAAGGCCCACTACACAGGGCTGCGAGTTCTGTTTGTGGGACTCGAGTCTCTCATGAACAGGGCTACTGAGATGGCCCTCGTGAATTACTTCACAGTGGCAGGTGGAAAGGGGCCAGGCATTGGGTTTCCAAAGACCCCAGGTCTCAGGACTTTATATTTTTTAACCTCTTGTCAGAGTAAAAAAAGAAGCAAGAGTGTCATTCAGCCCATGAATCTTAGAAAGCTGGCTGGCCAACCTATTCTCCCCTGAGTCCTGGGGCCATTTTAAAGTCAGGGTTGACTCAGGTCTTTGGGCAAGACCTGGGTTGCCCTGCTCTGTTCAAAGAAGTGCAGTGTGTAACCCCTCAGTCCAGGCACCTAGATGTCTTGTTGGAGCCTCTGTAAAATAATGAACAACTCCAGCAACACTAAGAGGAACCAGTCAACAAGAAGGAAAAGTAATAATGCTCTATATCGTACAGCATGTTACATTTCAAGTGCCTCTGAGGGTATTATCTCACTCACACCTCTTGACAATCTGGTCAAGGGAGCCAGGACAGGAATTATCTCTGTAATGCAGATGAGAAACCCAGTCACATTAAGGGGTAAAATAATTTGCCACCCCCCCACCCCGGGGCACCTGGGTGGTTCAGTTGGTTAAATGTCTGACTTAGGCTCAGGTCTCACGGTTCGTGGGTTCGAGTCCCGCATCAGGCTCTGTGCTGACAGCGCAAAGCCTGGAGACTGCTATGAGTTCTGTGTCTCCTTCTCTCCCCCTCTGCCACTCATGCTCTGTCTCTGTTTCTCAAAAATAAATAAACATTAAAACAAATTTTTTAATAATAAAATAAAATAATAGAAAGAGCAGAAAAATAGTAAATGGCAAAGCTTATTTGGACAGTAGTAGAAAGCCATGAATCATAAGCAGGTATACAAGTCACATAACATTATCCAGTCATTACTGAGCACTAACACAGTACCAAGTGCCTCACATGTGGGGTCTGAGTCTGGCTGCACAAACCCACAGTTTGGGTTTTGTTTCTATTATTATTTCCATTGTATAGGTGAGGAAACAAGCTCAGAGAGATTGAGTAACTTGTTCAAGGTCAGACAGCTGTTAGGTGGCAGAGCTCTCACCTGCCAAGTTCAACAGCCTACTAAGTGATCTGTCTTCTATGTCCACCCTTTCCACGGATCAGAGGAGGAGGTACCCAAGCCTCCGCAGTAGCTCCTGGCTTACACCTCAAAGCTTTGGCCTTGGACCCATCTGTGTCAACTCAACCACCCTTCAGGGCGTAGAAACCAGCTCTGTCTGCTTCCTTAATGACACGTAGTGGGTACTGACTATGTGCCAAGTGCTCATCTAGGTTCTGGGATACAGCAGGAAATAAAACAAATCCCCAGATTCATGGAGGCAGATGATAAACACCTAGTCGAATACATATATAGATGGAATGCTTGATGGGGAAAGGTGCTATTTTACATAGGATGGACAAGGAAGGCCAGAGGGAGCAGTTTGAACACTAGGGGAGGAAGGACGGACGGGAAGACAGGGGGAAGGCGGGGGAGGGAGCCGTGAAACTATCAGAGAAGAAGGTGTCCTAGGCAGGGAGGGTCAAAGGCTAATCCCAGAGGCCAGTGTAGCTAGGGTTAGACAGCAAGGGGGAGAGCAGAAGGAGATAAAGTCTGAGAGGGGTGGGGGACAGGTCATGAAAGGGTGTTGGGTTTCACTCTGAGTCAGGAAGGCATAGGAGGGTTAAGTGTGCAGGAAGTGCCCAGGACACTCACGATCTGGTGTAAGTATTGGGAATCATGATGTGAAGGATAGACAGCAAGGGACAGGGGAGGGAGCAGGGAGGCTGTGTAAACCCCTTGGATTCCAGTGACCTCAACTGCCCAAACCCACAGAACCCACCATCACCAAAAATGGTTCCTCTAAAGAATCCTGTTTTCAAATATTCCATTCTCCAGCCTCCAAGTGCTCTCCTTCAAGCTCCCCCATCAGCCTTCCCATGGCAAAAATTCTCCAACCTTGGGGCGCCTGGGTGGCTTAGTCTATTAAGCATCTGACTCTTGATTTTGGTTCAGGTCATGATCTCACGGTTCCTGAGTTCGAGCCCTGCATCGGGCTCTGCTGACAGTGAGGAGTCTGCTTCAGATCCTCTGTCACCCTCTCTCTCTGCTCCTCCCCTGCATGCATACTCTCTCTCTCTTTCTCAAAATAAATAAATACACTTAAAAAAAACAAAACCCCTCCAACCTCAAGGAGCTCTTCAAATCATTGACCCCACCACCCCCTCCCAGTCATTGATCACCTCCTGGTTCCACTTCCTTCCTTATTTTGCTCTAACTTCTCCTGCCATTGCAGTCACCAGGTGTGGGGATAGACTTTATAGTGGTCCCGATGACCCCCACCTCCTGGTGTCCATACCCTTGCATAATCCCCTCCACAGATGCAGGCAGAACCTGTGATTTGGTTCTAATCAATAGAATATGGCAAATGTGAGGGATGCCATCCCCATGGTTAAGCTATATCTTATGGCCAAGGTGATGGGCTGTCCCCCACTCCTCCACGATTGTCTTATTTTATATAAGGCTCTGTCTCTCTCTGCAGGAGAAGCCCACGTGGTGAGGCAGTGTAGTGGCCTCTGGGGTCACAGGGGCAGGCTCCAACAGACAGCAAAAAGCCAGGGCCCCGTCAGCACAAGGAAGCAAATTCTGCCAGCCCGTGAATGAGTTTGAGAGCGGATTTTCCCTCAGTCAAGCCTCCAGATGAACCTAGCCAACACCATGATCGTAATCTTGTAAGACCCTGAGCAGAGGACCCATATGAGCCATGCACAGAAAATGTGTGGTAATTGTTACATGGCAATAGATAATATACCGACAAGACCTGAATCTTGGTTACAACCAACTTCCTCCCTGTTCTATTCCTGCTGGAAAAGAGTCATTCAACCAACTAGAAAAGCCATTGGTCTTATTTATTCATAATCAGACATTTCACCCTGCCTCTCCACCGGTTGGCTCTCCAGTTTTCTACAATAACCACATTATCCCTGGCCTTTCTCCTCACAACCGGTTCCCCTTCCCATTCCATTCTCAGAAGGTGATCCTGCTTCATTCCTCATGTTGAATATGGACGTTTTAGTGACCTTGAGAATAGTATTCTTTTCTTTCTTTCTTTCTTTCTTTCTTTCTTTCTTTCTTTCTTTCTTTCTTTCTTTCTTTTTCTTGAGAATAGTATTATTTTCTAAGAGCAACAGAATTGAGGTATAATTTACATACAATAAACTTCACCAATTTTAAATGTACAATGTGATGAATCTTGACAATGTACATACTCAGGTCATCAAATTGTGGTATAGAACATTTGTCACCCCAAAAGTTCCCTCCCACCCTGTGGCAGTCGCAGTCGATCACCTTGCACTATGCCAGCCCCTGGCAAACACTGATCTGCTTTCCGTTGGAGCCTGGCTTCCTTCACTTTGCCTATGGTTTAGAGATCCATCAGGTTCTGTGAATCAGTTGTCCCTCCCGTTTTTTACTGCTGACTAGTATTTCATTGTATGGACGTACCGCAGTTTGTTGATCTATTTATTCATCTGTGATGGTCATTTGGGTGGTTTCCTGAAGGTGTTTTTTATTTTTTTAATGTTTATTTATTTTTGAGAGACAGAGAGACAGAGTGTGAGTGGGGGAGGGTCAGAGAGAGAGAGGGAGACACAGAATCTGAAGCAGGCTCCAGGCTCTGAGCTGTCAGCACAGAGCCTGATGTGGGGCTCGAACCCACAAGCTGTGAGATCATGACCTGAGCTGAAGTCAGACGCTTAACCAACTGAGCCACCCAAGTGCCCCTGTCTTCAAATATTTTAAAGTGCATTTATAGATGAATATATTTCCAGCATCTCACTTATCTGATAAAAACAAAAGTTTCCTGAGGATTTAGATCATTCTTGTAAATCTAATAAATCCAACCTATAAATATGGCGAACTTAATTTATCTTAAAAATCTATTTATATAGGGGCGCCTGGGTGGCTCAGTCGGTTAAGTGTCCGACTTCAGCTCAGGTCATGATCTCACAGTTTGTGGGTTCAAGCCCCACACTGGGCTCTGTGCTGACAGCTCCAAGCCTGGAGCCTGCTTCAGATCCTATGTCTCCCTCTTATTCTGCCCCTCCCCCGCTCATGCTCTGTTGGATTCAGGCAGAACTGAAAGCATCTCACTCAACCCTGAGACTCTCAGGGAGCTGTAGGGTGCTGCAACTGGTATCTGCAGATAGGCTAAGAAGGACCAATATCTGGTGCATGAACAGTCACTTCCCAATCCTGTTCCCTTTACAGACATTGCTAATCAATTGCTGCATCCCTTCCCTGTTAAGATAGCGCTACCCAGAGCGAAAGCAAATTAACTGAGGTTGGCACGAGAGCTAAAACCCGTGTGCCTTCCCTGGACTAACTGTCACCAGCTCTTGTGAGAGAACGAGGCCGTCCACTCGGCGTTCACTCAGGGCGGTGTTAACGGGTAACCAGGTTTGGGATTTTCCAGGCTGGTTCCTGTTTTCTGTGAAAACTGCGACCTGCACATGAGGACCAGTGGAGAGAACAGGGTGGAAGAGGTGTGGGATTACCCCCTGCCCCGGCTGTGACCGGCGTGGGGAGCTACAGCAGGCTCCAGGACATAGCCCATGGTGAGGTGTGGAGGGGAGCACACAGGCCCAGGCGGCGCGCGGCCGACCTCTCTGTGTGGTCGCGGGCCAGGCCCCTGCAAGCTGCCAAATGTACGTCTCAGCCCAGGCCCCCGAAGTCCAGATGTGGACACCCAACGGCCAAGTCTCTAAGAGGCATCCAAAACTAACATGTCTGAAACCAGACTCCTGATTCCCAGCGCCCTTCCTGACACACTCCTCCCCAAAACCTCGGGGTCCGGGAAAGGACAGCTCTGCCTTTCTAGCTGCTCAGTCTGAAGGTCCCAAGGTTGAGGTTGTCCTTGACACCTAATTCCCTCACAGCCCACACCCAGCTGGTCAGCAAATCCCATCAGCTCCATACTGCCTTCAAAAGAGGCGCCTGGGTGGCTCAGCCATTAAGCTCCTCTCTTGGTTTCCCGGGTCATGATCTCACAGTCCATGAGTTTGAGCCCTGCCTGGGGCTCTGCTTGGGCAGCACTAGTCTACTTGGGATTCTCTCTCCCGCCCCCACCCCCTCCCTCTCCCCCACTCACACTGTCTCCGTCTCTCTCAAAATAAATAAACTTAAAAAAAAAAATACATCCAGAATCTGCCCACTTCTCACCACCAGCACCTGTGTTGTCCAGTTCAAGCCATCAGCGTGTCCTGCCCCTTCTCTGCATCCCTGCAGGGGCCTCATCATCGGCCCGCCACTCCGCCCGCGCCCCTCCGTCCATTCTCCTCACAGCAGTCAGGGCAGCTTTGAACACGCAAGTCAGGTGAGGCCACCCTTTTGCTCAGCACCCTCTGATGACCCCCCGGCCCATGCAAAGGCCACAGCCCTCCCCGCGTGCACACGGCCCCACACCCTCAGCTCCCCACTCCACATCTCACCCCAGGGCCCATTGCACAGACCTCTCCCTGTCGCCCCCTCTCTCGTGCTGCCCTGGCCTGCATTCGTCAGATTATTTCGGAGAAACAGAATCAATAGGATGCACGTTATAGACTTGGAAAGAGATTTGAGGAATTGGCTCCCATCACACGGGGGCAGGAAGTCTGAAATCTGCAGCGCAGGCCAGCAGGCTGCAAAGTCAGGCAAGGGCTGATGCGGTCTTGAGTCTGAAGGCTGGAGGCTCACGCAGGATTTCTGCGTTGCCGCGTGGGGGCAGCACCGCCCTCTCCCTCGGGAGGACCTCGGTCTTTGCTCCTAAGGCCTTGCCTGATTGCACGAGGCCCACCCACATCGTACAGGGTAACCTGCTTCCCTCAAAGTCCGCTGACGGAAGTAGCGATCGCACCCAGAAAGTGCCTTCACAGCAGCAGCGAGAAGGTGTTTGACCCGAGAACCGCGCACGAGGGTCTTGCCAGGTTGACACGTAAAACCAACATCGTGCGGCGTCTGCCATTCTTCGAAGGCGGGCGTCTTCCTGTCTCAGGGCCTTCACCCTCACTCTGGTCTCTGCCGGAATGTTCTGCTCCGGGATATCCCCAGGACTCCTGGGTATCCGGAGGTTCCTCCCTCCTCTCCTATGGCTTTTGCTGGATGTCCCTACAGTGACCCCTCCTCTGACCGCCCATGTTCAATTCCCAGCTCCCCTCTAGCCCTGGCACTCCTTACCCTTCCTTCCATGCTCTATTTTTGGCCATCTTCATTACTCATACTGAAAAAATATAAAAGTTAATGTTTTTTAAATTGTGGATCTCCCGCCCTAGAATGTAAGCTGCAGCTCTGCATGTGCGTGGGGTGGGTGGTGGATGGGGAGGGTTCTTGCTGCGTCCTCGGTACCTACAGCAGTGATATTAGAACACAGTAGTCTTTTGGGACACCTGGGTAGCTCAGCTAGTTAAGCATCTGACTTCAGCTCAGGTCATAATTTCACAGTTCATGAGTCCAAGCCCTGCATTGGGCTCTGTGCTGACAGCTGAGCCTGAAGCCTGTGTCAGATTCTGTGTCTCCCTCCCTCTCTGCCCCTGCCCCACTCACGTTGTCTCTCTCTCTTTCAAAGATAAGAATAAAACATTAAAAAAAATTGTTAAGAGCATAGTAGTCTTTTAATAAATATTGGTTGAGTTAATAATAACAGTAGCTCAAAATTCTTTAAATAGTAAGTGCCAGATACTATTTTAAACACTTTTCATGTCTCATCTCATTTCATTTTTGCAAGTTCAAAATACAATGTTTTTAATGTTTTTTCTTTATTTCTGAGAGAGAGAGAGAGAGAGAGAGAGAGACAGCGTGATCTGGGGAGGGTCAGAGAGAGAGGGAGGCACAATCTGAAGCAAGCCTCAAGCTCTGAGCTAGCTATCAGCACAGAGCCCGACTTGGGGCTCGAACCCATGAACCGTGAGATCATGTCCTGAGCTGCAGTTGGACGCTTAACCAACTGAGTCACCCAGGTGCCCCTCATTTTTGCAAGTTTTACAAGGAAAATCCTAATATCCCCATGGACAAATGAGGAAACTGAGGCACAGTGCTGTTACGGTGCTAGCTAGTATGTGATGGAGCCAGAATTTTAATCCAAATACTCTGACTCCAAAGACTGAATTCTTAGCCACTCTGTCTTGCTCTCAAATGAATGAAAATATAAACAAAATTAGAGTAATTATTTGCTGTACCCATACCAGAAACAATAAATGTTGGAGTCAGACCTGTTAAAATTCCAGACTTTCTATATATTGGATTACGTGACTTAGACAAGTTTCTTGGTTTCCCTGAGTCTCAGCGTCCTTATGAACAGAAAAGGAAAAATCTCCCTTTTTTCTACCAAATGTGAATGGTTTTAATATACCCGTTCTTGATCTATTACTGCCCTCTAGTGGTCAGTGAAAAACTGACTTCCTGGGGTACCGCCCCAAAGACAGTAGTTTCTACAAAATATAACAGCCCATGGTTCTTGGTTTCTTTTGTCTCCTGGATCCTATTAGTCTTCAAGGTATAAGTGAAGAGTCACACCATCCTTATATGCATATGATTTATTTTATATCTAGATAGTAAAGGAATCTACATGCAAAGTATTAAACAAATAAGAATATTTAGCAGGATTGCTGAATCCTGGATGATTCTACGCAAATCAGTAGCATTCTTATGAATGCTTATTGTATTAGCGACAGGAAACAAGAAAATATAATCAAAAGGATGCCATTTCCAATAGCAACAAAAATTATAAGGCATCTAGGAATATATATAACA
The DNA here is from genome assembly GCA_017311185.1 of Proteles cristata cristata. NCBI lineage: Eukaryota > Metazoa > Chordata > Mammalia > Carnivora > Hyaenidae > Proteles > Proteles cristata. The sequence continues at coordinate 134,298 of JAESUZ010005294.1, forward strand.
ACCTTTTTCTTTGTAAATGAATACAAATGTACATATATTCTTCCCATATGATTTGGCAATCATGCTGCTTGATATTTACTCAAATAAGTTGAAATTTTATGTCCATGCCAAACCCTGCACGCAGATATTTATAGCAGCTTTATTTATAATTGCCAAAACTTGGAAACAAACCAAGATATCCTTCAGCAGATGAATGGAAAATTGTGGTAGAGCCAGACGATGGAATATTATTCAGCTCTAAAAAGAAATAAGCTACCAAGCCATGAAAAGACATGGAGGAGACTTAAATGCATATTACAAAGTGAAAGAAGCCAATCCAAAAAGGCTGCATACTGTACGATTCCAACTATATGACATTCTGGAAAAGGCAAAACTGTGGAGACAGTGAAAAGATAAGTAGTTGCCAGGGATTGTGGGGGAGGAGGCGATAAAGATAGGCAGAACACAGGATTTTTAGCGTGAAACTATTTTACAGTGAAACTATTCTATGTGATACTATAATGGATATATGTCATTGTACATTTATTAAAACACATAAGGTATACAACACCAAGAGCGAACCCTAATGTGAATCACGGACTGTAGATGACAATGACATCTCAGCATAGGTTCATCAGTTTTAACAAATGTACTACTCCGATGTGGGATGTGCAGATGTGGGAGATGTTGACAGTGGTGTGTGTGTGAGAAGCAAAGAGTATATGGCAATTCTGTATACTCTGCCCAGTTTTGCTGTGAACCTAACACTGCTCTAGAAAACAAAGTCTTTTATTTTATTTTATTTTATTTTATTTTATTTTATTTATTTCCTTACTTTGCGAGAGAGAGAGAGAGAGAAAGCACAAGTTGGGGAGGGGCAGAGATAGAGGGAGAGAGAGAGAATCCCAAGCAAGCTCCACATTGTCAGTGCAGAGCCCAACAAGGGGTTTGAACCACGAGATCATGACCTGAGTTGAAGTTGGATGCTTAACTGACCGAGCCACCCAGGTGCCCCCAATAAAGTCTATTTTAAAAAGTAAAAGAAGATCTAAATAAATGGAAATATATAATTTGTTCATGCATGGGAATACTCAATTTAGTAATGATGCCAGGTACCCTGCAAATATATTTATGATTTCAAAACTGTTCCAAAAAAAAAAAAAAAAAAGCCCAGAAGCGTTTTTCATGGAGCTAGTCAAACTGATTCTAAATCCACATGGAAGTGTAAATGTCCAAGAAGAGCCTAGAAAATACCAAAAAAGGAAGAGAAGGAAGGAAGGAAGGAAAAACAAGGATGGAAGGAAAGAAAGGAGGAAAAGGGGAAAAATGAAAGAAAAGATAGCTGGAAAGAAAAGAAATACCATTGTAAATTGTAGCTGCACAGCCATCAGATAGGTAAAATCAGACTGATAACAGGCTTTGGTGGTAAGGACTCCTAGAAATTCACAGGCTGTGGATGGGAGTGTAACTGACACCACCACTTAGGGAGCGATTTGACAATATTTTGAAATTTTGTATTCCCTGCAGCCCAGCAGTTATATACCTTAGAGAAATTCTCCCAAATGTGTCTCAGGAGACATTGTCAAGTCTGTTCACAGCAGTACAACTAGTAGAGAAAAATTGCACCAACTATAATGTCCACCAGGAGGAAAAGAAAGTACAGCATGTGCTCCAATAAAAGACAACTAGACAGCAAAAAAAAAAAAAAAAAAAAAAAGAACCAGGCCTACATGTATCAATATAATGCTGGATGGGTCAACAAGGTGCAGAAATAATCCACAGAATGAAAGAATTTAGGGAAATATTTATTTAATTTTTATTTGAGAAAGAGAAAGAGAGAGTTGGGAAGAGGGACAGAGGGAAAAGGAGAGAGAGAATTTTAAGCAGGCTCTACGCTCAGCATGGAGCCCATCAGGGGGCTTTATCCCATGACCCTGAGCTGAAATCAAGAGTTGGATGCTCAACTAACTGAGCCACCCAGGCGCTCCTAGGAAAATATTTTAAAATCATGTTCTTTTTTTTTTTTATTATTGAGATGAAATTCACATGACAATGTTCACTGTCTTAACCATTTTGAAAGGTACATTTCAGTGGGTTTTTAAGAAAAGATTTATTTATTTGTTTCAAGTAATCTCTACACTCACCATGAGGCTCCAATTTACGACCCTGAGATCAAGAGGCACATGGTCTTCTGACTGAGCCAGTCAGATGCCCCCATTTCAGTGTTTTTTATTATATTTACAGAGTTGTGCTACCATTACCACCATCTAATCCAGAACATTTTTATCACCCAAAAAGGAGTCCCATGCCTACTAAGCAGTCACATGTTACTCCTTCCTTCCCATCTAGCAACCACTCTGGCAACTACAAATCTCTTTTCTGTCTCAACCGGTTTGCCTACCCTGTAGATTTGGATTCATGCAATATGTAGCCTTTCGTGTCTGGTTTCTTTCTTTATGTTTTAAAGGCTGATCCAAGTTATCATGTAGTGGCCCTGCATTTCTTTTTATTGCTTGATAATATTCCCTTATGTGGATATACCACATTTTGTCGATCCGTTCATCAGTTGATGGGCATTTGGGTTGCTTCCACATTTTGGCTATTACAGATAGTGCTGCTATGAACACACTGTTTTGTTTGTAGAAACAGATTAGAAGGATACACATTGGACTAATAATAACAACAGCTCCTGGGAATCAAGGGAAGGAGAGGAATTGAACCAGAAGAGGTACAAAAGGGCCTTTGGCTTTATCTGTGGTGTTCTCTTTATTTTACATACAAAATATATCTAGAGCAAAAATGAAAATGTTAACCATTGATTATTTTGGGTGGTGAGCACATGGGTGTTTGTTATATTATTCTCCAGGCTTTAAAAAAAATATTTAAGAATTTTAAAATTAAACCATATATATATGTATATACACACACATATATATGTGCGTGAATGTGTATACATATACATATGTATATGTTTATATACATATATGTTTATATGTTATATATGTTTATATACATATATATTCCTGTAGCAAAGTTCTGACACTGGGGGGTCTAAGGTGTCTGGGAAGAACAAACACAGGCCAGGAGCAAGAGGCCAAGAGCAGCTGGGAACTCTTGGAGGAGATGCTTGGGAAGCTGGGGCAGAACCCCTTGACCCCACCTGCCCATCTTTCCTGGGGCCCCTCAGGAAGAGAGCCCAGATATAGTGTCCATGATCCCTCATGGCAGAGCCAGGGCCAGGTCAAGAGAGAGAGAGGCTGCAACCCCCTTGATCTTCCTTCTCAGCCGTGCTTCTGGAAAGAGTCATCCACTGCCCCCAGGCCACCCTCATTGTCCTTGCTTTCCATTATCCTGAACCCTCTGTTCAGGACCAACCACAAAATTAGTGAGGCCTCATTGCAAAATGAAAATATGAGGCCCTTTGTTCAAAGGCTGGTGCCAAGGCAATTTCTAATTCCATGGGGGCAGCCACAATCTGGGTGGGGAGAACAGTCAGGAGCCTCAAGTCCCTGGGCTCATTCATTTGCTCAGGCATTCATTCATTCAGTCATTCATTCATTCAAAGGAGTGCTTCATATGGTGGTGTGCTAGGTGCTGGGCATACAATGGTGAGCAAGACAGAGCCCAGCTTCAAGAAGCTTGCAGCCTAGTGGGGGCTGCAGATTGAATCCCAGACACAAAAAAGATCGTCACAAGCTACAGGGAGTGCTGTGAAGAGCAAATAGCAGGGCCTGTGAGTTAGGCCCCTGACCACAAGAAAAGTCCTGCCAGAGAGTGGCACTGCAGTAGAGTTCCCAAGGACAAGGGATGGGGGAGGGGGGGTGAGGCAGAAGAGAGCATCCAGAACATTCTTGGCAGACTTGTGGGTGACACCTTCAAGGACTTTCAGGCCATATACCAAGAGCCAGGAAGGCCCAGATGAGCCCGCAGAGGGGCCTCTACTACTCCAGTACCTCGTTCATGGAATTCCATTTGTACTTTTGTTTTCTTTAAAATTGGCTCCCTTTGTATCCTTACCCTGAGCAAGAATATTCATGAAATCAAAGGATTGACTTACATTTTTTCTAATACACAGCTGAAATTAAAAAAATGTTTTTAATTCCTCCATGTCCCACCTACAATCATTCTCCTTACCACCACAGTTTGGAAAATACTATGATCAGTTCCTATCTTAAAAGCCATGGGAAACCTGTTAACAGGATTTCAGCCGGGTGAGGCCAGTGACATGGTCTCGTTTACATTTGTGAAAAATGATACTGGCTGCCGCGTGCAGAGTAGATGTTAGGGCGCTGGAGGGAGACGGATGGGGGATGCTATTGGGGGGTGTCCAGGGAGGAGCCTCCCTGGATCCGTAGGGAAGGGAACTCGGCCTTCCCACCGCGCCCCCCGCACAAGCCCTACCCTTCACCCGAAGCCAAATCTCCTTTTTTTTAAACTGTCCCCGTGCTGATTCAAGGCCTTCCCAGATAAGCGGATTCTTCTGTGACCCTCCCACCTCTGTATCAGCGCCAGCACTGCTGGGAATTTGGACAGCGTGTTCAGCGCACCCATGAGAACCCAGCTTCACGCGGGTTCATGCTGGCCGCAGCTAGGCCTTCTGGGTCACATCCAGTGAGGCCCTGTGATCTCCAATCCGACAACAAGGGCTCCCACGACACTCCCAGTCGGCACGCGGTTCAGGAACTAAGTGGTTTCTATCACCTGTAGGTTCATGGCTTGTAAACCTATAGGACCCAAAGTCTGCACCCTTAGCCACTGGACGCACTCTCCAGGGCCTGCCTTGCTCCCAAACTTTGTACCTTCTGCAAGACTTAGCTCCCCTGACATTTGCTTCCCTGAGGACCTGTCTTCTACCCATTCTCCCATCCCCCACCATAAGTGGCCTTCTCCATCGCTGCTTCCAAATCATTACCCCTACATTCTGTAAAACAACGGAACTTCTCCGCTTTTCAGACTCCTGCAAAACTGTCCCCCCACCCCCCGGTCTTCCAGTTCCTTCAGCTTTTGGATAAAGGAGCCTGGGAGGAGGGCTCCAGCAGGTGCCGCCATGGGCTAAACACCAGAGATACCAACAGTGTACTCGGCTGCCCCCGCCAGCGCCCCCGTGCGGTGGGAAGGAGGCACTTCCAGCACTTCCGCGCGTTCACAGAGGGAGGGAAGGCAGGCTTTCCCGCGCAGGCCGGTTCAGACCTGAAGGTTATAAAAAGCCTGGAGCTATACTGGAAGACGGAGGGTGGGCTATGGATGAGGAAGGCGGGAAGGGCAGAGGCAGGGCAGTTTGGGAAGTCTTTGTTAGGACACTTGGTTCTGAAAGCCACGCTGAGATTCTGAAGGGATGAAGCAGGGGGAGTGGCCGGTCTGGCTTCCCACTTGAGCAAGAAAAACCTGGCCGCTACCGCAGAGAGCAGAGGGGAGTGAAGAGGAGACCCAGGCTGAGACCAGTTGGTGTAGAAGGCACAGCTGGGCCAGTCTGGGATCAGGATGGAGGACTTGATGATTGGCTGGACGTGTTTGGGGGATGGGGTGAGGAAAGAGCCAGGCACCATGCCTGGGTTCTAGCGGTTTGGGCAAGTGGGTGTGGGACGGGTTGTGGAGCACCTGTTGCTAGCTAGGAATTGAAGACATAAGCATGACTATGACCGCCAGGCTTCTGCCCTCACAGACACGTGTTCCAGATACAGGAGTACATTCTAGATTTTCCTGCGTTCCGGGAAGATAATAAGCAGAGTGCCATGAAGGAGAATCACAGAGGCACCCCCTGGGGAAGGCAGCCTCTCTGAGGAGGAGTTAATGCAGCTGAGACCTGGAGAATGAGAAAAGTGCAGGGAAAGTGAGCCCCAGGAGAGGTCCCAGCTAATGTGAAGGTCCCACCGAGCAAAAAAGGCCAGTGTGGCTGGAGTATATGTAGGAAGCCAGGGAGGAGTGCTTCCAGATGAGCTTGGAGATGCTGCGTTGGACCCTTTCCTCTCGTCCTGGGGGGGGGACAATTGACATTGACAATCACATTCCTCTGCCCCCTGCCTAATTCCTTCACTGGAGCTTCAGGTCCCACCCCTTCCTCCCTTGGGGAACTTGTCTCATGATTCTTCATTCCCTCTGGGATCTTCCGCCTCTTCTATGGGCTCATCTCCTTTGGCAGTAAACACCTTTAGTCGCCCTCATCTTTATTGTTTGTTTGTTTTTTTAATCCTTTCAGTCACCCTAGTTTTTTTTTTGTTGTTGTTGTTTTGTTTTGCATTTATTTTTGAGAGATAGAATGAGACAGAATATGAGTGGGGAGGGACAGAGAGAGAGGGAGACACAGACTCTGAAACAGGCTCCAGGCTCTGAGCAAGCTGTCAGCACAGAGCCCGATGCGGGGCTTGAACCCACAAACCATGAGATGATGGCCTGAGCTGAAGTTGGACGCTTAACCGACTGAGCCACCCATGTGCCCCTGCCCTCATCGTTAAAAACTACCATGTAGGGGCGCCTGGGTGGCTCATTGGTTGAGCATCCGACTTTGGATCAAGTCATGATCTCACAGCCTGTGAGTCAGAGCCCCACGTTGGGCTCTGTGCTGACAGCTCAGAGCCTGGAGCCTGCTTTGGGTTCTTTGTCTCCCTTGTTCTCTGCTCCTCCCCCATTCACACTCTCTCTGTCTCTCTTTCAAAATAAACAAGCATTAAAAAAAATTAAAAAAGAAAAACTACCATAAAAAAAGATTAAATAAAGGAGAGGGCACCTGGGAGGCTCAGCCCATTGAACATCGTACTCTTGATTTCTGCTCAGGTCACGAGCCCATGGTTCCTAAGTTCAAAGAATCCCTGCTTGGGATTCTCTCTCTCTCTCCCTCTCTCTCTGCCTCTCCGCAGCTCATGCACATGCTGTTTCTCTCTCCCTTCCCCTCTCTCTTTCTCTCTCTCTCTCTCTCAAAAATAAATAAATAAACTTTTAAAAAAAGTTTTAAAAAGCCTCCCCAGATGAATTTGGAGTTTGAAATCCCTTCCAGCACGACTGTCACTGTTCCCACTTGTCTAGACACTCGTCAGTCTCCTTCACTGTCCCTTCCATGTGGGCCTTCCGTGAGGCTTCAGTGTTCTCCCTTCTCGCCTCCACCAACTCCTTCCATCATGAGCATGCTGATGGCTCACAAGCATATGGCCATTTGTTCATTCAATCAAAATGTATGGAGGACCGAATCTAAGGCAGACATTGTGTTAGGCAACGGGGATACGACAGGGAACAGGATAGAATGATCCCTGGACTGGGCACAGTTTATGGTCTGGTGAAATAGACTTCCTAGAACTGACAGACAGTGCTGTGGCTGTGAAGGAAGCTGGCAGAGTTCAGTGGTGGCGATGCTGTCTGGACAGGATGCTCATCAAAGACCTTTGGTGGGAGGTGATATTTAAGGGGGTGCCTCAAGAATGAGAATGAGCCAGGCAGAGAGGACCTGGGGGAGTGTAGTGGAGAGCAAGTGCAGAGGCCCCGAAATGAGAAGAGAGAAGGAAGGGCAGTGTGGCTGGAGCAGGTGTGGCAAGGCATAAAGTGACATGAGATTGGAGAGAAAGGCATCCATGAGCTTGTGGGCCTCATAAGCCATGGTAAAGAATCTAGAGGCTATTTGAACAGCAGTGAGAAACTTGAAGGGTTTTACACATAGGAAAGGAGTTTTCTACAGTCTATTCCTGCTGCTGTGTCAAAAGCAGATTGGAAGTCAACAAGAGCTGAAGCAGGTGGCCAACTAAGAAGCTATTGCATTGGCCCAGGTGACAAAATTGGCCCGTCACCTCCCTTCTGAGAGCTACCTAGGCTTGTATGCCCAGCTCTTGGCTGGACATCCTCTCTCCGTCCTTGAGTCCCCATCTTTCACAGAGCCATTGCCATCTACCCAGGACCCTACACTAGAAACCTGGGAGTGTTTCTTTCTCCCTCATCCTCCATAGTGTTTGTTAGGGAGGCAAAACAATTTTCTCCCTACTCTTCTGAGTTCTTGGCTGAGACCCCTGTGACAGAAGGCAGGCTACCAAAGGAAGAGTACAAGTTTGTTAACATGTAAACTTCAGGCATTCAAAGGAGATACCCAGGGAAATAACATGTAAACCTCTGAGGAGGCTTCAATGCCATTTTGATAGGGAAAGGGGAGAGGGGATATAGGCCTTTTAGGGGAGAGCACATGAGATTTAGGAAAGATGAAGGGTCCCTTGGAAGAATAGATGAGAGATAGAATAGTTTTGTAATAAAGTTTGTCTGGGCGTGACGTTGACTTGTAGTCTCCTCTTCTGTGATACGAGCCAGTCCTCTGTGGGTGACAGGCTCCCCAGGAGAGGACTGATTACCACTGAGTCCTCTTGGAGGATCTGCCTTTAGGCAGATAAGGGGAGTTCAGAGAAAGCCTGTCCTGCATTTGCTGTTTTTCCAAGTGCTCCAAATAGCAATTTTCTGCTATTTCTGAATAAATCTCCCCCCCCCCTTTTTTTTGCTGGTAAAATAACTGACAGTTTTATTTTTAAGGTTAACAATCTCTATTCTCTTACTTAGAGTTTGGCTTATTTCAATGAGCAAGAATTGCTTTTTAGTTTGAAAGGGAAAGTAAGTTATGTCAGGAAAAAAAGAAGGGCCTAGATGTTCCCTTTTGGAGAGAACGTTTCTGGCCTTGGCACTCAATTACCACCCCACACCCCTTGGACTTCCACTGTGTCCTCTCTAAGACATTTATCATACTGGGATGGAATGTATTTGCTTGCATTCCTGTCTCCTATGCAAGTCATCTTGGCTCCTTGCATCCAGCACACAATAGGTGTCAGGTAATTATTGGATGGACAAATGGGTAGGTGGATGGATGGATGGAGGGATGGATGGATGGATGGATGGATGGATGGATGGATGATGAGCACATGGTAAGTGTCAGGTAATTATTGTGTGGGTTGACAGAAGGATGAGTGGATGGATGGATGGATGGATAGATGGATGGAGGGATGGATGGATGGATGGATGGATGATGAGCACATGGTAAGTGTCAGGTAATTATTGTGTGGGTTGACAGAAGGATGAGTGGATGGCTGGATGGATGGATAGATGGATGGAGGGATGGAGGGATGGATGCATGGATGGATGGATGGATGGATGGATGGATGGATGGATGGATGACGAGCACATGGTAAGTGTCAGGTAATTATTGTGTGGGTTGACAGAAGGATGAGTGGATGGATGGATGGATGACAACACATGGTAAGTGTCAGGTAATTATTGTGTGGGTTGACAGAAGGATGAGTGGATGGATGGATGGATAGATGGATGACTAGGCCAAGTTACTTCTCTCTTATGATCTACCTGATATGTTATCTGTACTTCATTCAGAAACGATTGTTTGTTCATTTTTGAAGGCTTTGTTTCGTATGCCTTTGTCATTTTTTTCCCAATAAACTATGAGCTACTCAAGGGCAGGGTCTGTGTCTGCTCCATGGTAGCTACTCTTGTTTTACACACGTGGTTTTATTGAGTCCTCACAATGATTCTATGAGGCAGATACTCTTTTAAATATACATGCTAGCTTCTTTGAGATGTAATTCACAAACCATACAATTTACCCATTTAAAGCATATAATTCAATTGTTTCTAATATATTCACAGAGTTGTGCAACCATCACCAAAACCGATTTTAGAACATTTTGATCTTTTTCTCTAAATGGAACCCCTACTCATTTTCAGTCACTCCCCATTTCCCCTCAGCCCCTCCCCACCCCCAGTCCTAGGAACCACCAGTCTACTTCCCATCTCTACCAATTTGCCTCTTCTGGACATTTCATGTAAATGAAATCTTACAACGTGCTATCTTTTGTGACTGGCTTCTTTCACTCGTCATGATATCTTCAAGGCTCATTCATGCTGCAGCATGTTCTAGTACTATTTATTGCTGAATAATATTGCATTGTATGGATGTCAAAATTACCTAAGACCAGGGATGGGCAGGGTGGATGGGGCACAATAGAATGTAGTTTCCCAATTTTACTGGGAATCTTGATGAAATGCAGATCCTAATTCAGCAGGTGAGGGGTGGGACCTGAGATGCTACATTTCTAAGAAGCTCCCAGGCGATGTTGAGAGATGTGGAGGACTTCCACTAAAGGTCAGGGAATTTAGGGCTCTCTTTTCTTAAAAACAATTTTAAATTTATTTAATTATTTTGAGAGAGAGAGAGTGCAAAGAAGGGGCAGAGAGAGAATCCTAAGCAGGCTCCATGCTGTCAGTACACATGCAGGGTTCGAACTCAGGAACTGTGAGATCATGACCTGAGCTGAAACCAAGAGTCAGATGCTTAACTGACTGAGCCACCCAGGCGTCCTGGGGCTCTTTCTAATATAAGGCATCCATGTGGCTTTAACTCTATAGGCAATAGCTGTCGATCAAGAACACCCCCCACAGCAGGTCCTTTTGAAGGAGGTAAGAGAGGCTTGGCTCCCAGTTTTCTACCAGCTACCAGTGGTCAGGCCACGAATGTCACACAACCTCCCCACCACCCTCAAGTCCTTCATCTGCCAAATTGACGATAGCACCGACTTTCCATGACTGTTGTGAGGATCGAATGAAATGATATGTGTAAGCTTCAATAAATGTTAGTTATCGTTATTACTAGTATTATTTTTGACAGCCTGAGATTTAGAGCAAGAAAAAACTCGAGTCTCAACCCACTCTTGCCAGCTTTGTGATCTTGGCCAGTTACTCTATGGAGCTTGGAATAGTGCCTGGCATGGAGGAAGCGCTGTGCAGTGTTCGCTGTTAATGTCATTATTTCCAAATAATAATATTGGGTCAATTACTTCTTGGGAATGCCACAATCTAGAAAGGCATTCAAGGACCTCTGCAAAATCTCAAACTCTATTTTGCAGTTTCCTTCCCCAGTACATACACACACACACACACACACACACACACACACACACACACACACACACAAGTTCTAGCCTCATTGACCCCTCACAGCAACCTTGAAAATGTCATGCTGTCATAACACAGTGTTGTATAACCCACTGTCTGTCAAGTGCTTATTTTATGAGTGGCACTGTGTGTTAGTTTACATATATCTTTTTCTATTCTATCAGTGAGGAAACTGAGGCCCAGGAATGTGAAGTGACTTATCTAAGCTAATAAATGGCCTGTCCGCCTCTCTCCTTGTAGAATGCTCTCTCCTTGCCTCTGTTCCATTTCTACCTTCCAAGACACTATCTTCCTTTAAAGGCCCAGATCCGTCACCATCTCCTCCAGGGAATCTTCCTTGATCCTCAACCTTGGTACAGATAACTGCTCCCTTAGTGCCTGGGGCTCCTGTCTGTGGCACCTAACTCCGTAGGCCTTGGGAGTGGTAAGTGGGAAGTGGGAAGTCAGTCTGTTCCCACTGGATTGTGACCAGTTCCAGGGAACAGATAATGTCTTGTCCATCTTTGTAGCCGGCATCCAGCCTGACCAGGAAGATGGCGGTTATGAATGTCCTTATTTATACCCTTGACCTCCACAGATGATGTTTTTTTGTTTTTGTTTTTTTAGGTGGGTTCCAGCTTTTAATACCCTGGTCTTTGGCCGTGCCATGCACGTTTAGTCCCGGTTTGAGATTTGAAAATGATGTCTTACACATGGTGCTCAGTAAATGATGGTTTTTGCTGGGCATTTTCTGACTAACTGTAAAGGCCAGCATGGGGTCATGCAGATTCCCAGCTCTCCTCAAGGTGGGGAGGACAGGAAAGGAAGAATGTCTTTTCTTCAGTGGTCAAATTCTAGGCCCATCTTCATTAGAGGGCTTACTGATCTCACCAAACAGCTGGGGAGGCCCAGAGATGTGACAGCCAATGTCCAAAGTTCATGACTTGTCTTGGTGCCCGGAACAAACCTCTAGGATCTCAAAGATCCTGTCTGTGTACAAAGAAGGGTCTTCCTTCCTGAGGGGCAGTACCATTGTTATTTATGAGGAAGGGAGTTTTTATAGGTAGAATTGGCCTTCTGCTAGGAGGATGGGGCTGGGTTTCCCCTGTTCTTACCTTCAAAAAGTCTCTAGATTCAAAGCACTTTCCCCAAGTTTTATACACACACACACACACACACACACACACACACATTCATACATACACTTACTTGTTTCTTATCTCTCTCCTCAATAACAACAGGTTGGTTTGTGAATGTTTAGCTCATAGTTCTGTCCCCTGCGCCACCCAGAGCAGAGAGAGCCTGGCTCTTAGGAATGCCTCATAAAGTTTGTTGAATGACAAATGAATGAATCAGGAAGGCAAAGCTTTTACATCTCTGCTATACTGCAAAACCCTCAGCTCCATAGAGCTACCCTCATGTGCATCTTCTTACTTTGGAGTTGTATCCCCTTCCTCTTCCCAACCCTGGATATATTCTTTCTCTTGACATGGCATACCATCAGGTACACACCTACCAAAAGTAGCGTCTGCCCCAGTGGAAAAAAAAATTGCACCCTCTCCCACCCCAGCAAAGGCGGATTTGAACTGATGTGCTCAGGCCTCTTTCTAAGATCACCAGCCTGGTAAGTTTTTGTTTGTTTGTTTGGTTTTGAATTGAAGTATAGTTGACACACAATGTTACGTTGGATTCGGGTGTACAACATACTGATTCAATAAGTCTATGCATTGTGCTATGCTCGCCACACATGTAACTACCATCTGTCACCATAACACCATTGACCATATTCCCTATGTTGTATCTTTCATTCCTGTGCCTTATTCATTCCATAGCTGGGAGCCTGTAACCCCTATTCCCTTCTGGGTCTGTTTCTGCCTTTTGTTTGTTTGTTTATTTTGGTTTTTTTTTTAGATTCCACATATAAGTGAAACCATGTGATATTTTTCTTTCTCTGTCTGACCTACTTCACATAGCATAGTACTCTCTAGATCCATCTGTGTTATCTCAAATGGCAAGATCTCATTCTTTTTTATGGCTGAGTAATATTCTATTGTGTACATATATGCCACATTCATCTATCAAGGGACACCTGGGTTGCTTCTGTATCTTGGCTATGGTAAATAATGCTATGATAAACATAGGGGTGCATGCGTCTTATTGAATTAGTGTTTTCCTTTTCTTTGGGTAAATACTTGGTAGTGGAGTTACTGGATCATTTGGTTTTTCCATTTTTAATTTTTTGAGGCACCTCCGTATGGTTTTCCACAGTGGCTGCAGTAGTTTATATTCCCACCAACAGTGCATCAGGGTTCCTTTTTCTCCACATCTTCGCCAACACTTGTTATTTCTTGTCTTTTTGATTCTAGCCATTCTGACAGTTGTACTGTGATTTCTCATTGCAGTTTTGATTTGCATTTCCATGATGATGGAGTGATGTTGAACATATTCTCATGTGTCTGTTGGTCATCTGTATTATGTTGTTGTTGTTGTTTTTAAATATCTGTGTAGGTCTTCTGTCCATCTTTAATTGGATTATTTGGGTTTTTTTCTTTTTGGTGTTATCTAAATTCTTTACATATTTTGGATATTAACCCCTTATTGAATTTATCATTTGCAAATATCTTCTCTCATTCAGCAGGTTGGCTGCTGCTAATTTGTCCAACCTCTTCCCAGCCTTCTTTTAATCTAGAATAAGTCCTATTTGAATTTCGTAGGCTTGGAGTCCAAGGAGCATTTTTTTTGGTGGTGATTTTGCATATCTCTCCCCTCTAATTAATTAATGCCCTTGTGTGATTAAGTGATGCCCTTGTGTTTAGATATGGGAATCCAACTTTTTGTGCTTTCCCAGAACCTTGGGAACCATCTGTGACATTTATCCTTTCACTTTCCATATCCAATTAATCACAAATTATATTAAGTTAAAAAAAATTAATGTTTATTTAATTTCAAGAGAGAGAAGGAGAGACAGAATGTGGCCAGAGGAGGGGCAGAGATAAAAGGAGACACAGCATCTGAAGCAGGGTCCAGGCTCTGAGCTCTCAGCACAGAGTCTGACACAGGGCTTGAACCCACGGACTGCGAGATCATGACTTGAGCCAAAGTTGGACGTTTAATCAACTGAGGCACCCAGGCGCTCCAAATTATACTAAATTTTTAAAAAATTCAAGCCATTTTCTCCATCTCCACAGCCACTATCTATCTTAGTGTCCATCGCTTCCAGATCGCCCTTTCCCCACCCTCTAATCCTTTCCTCTGTGCCCAGAGAGGTGTTTTTAAAAGTTTAATTTGAGCCAAGGCACTTCGCTGTTAAAATCCTTCAGTTCTGCCCTTTGATCTCAGGATAAAGTCCAAAGTGTTTCACGTCTCCCAGAGTAGGTGGTCTGCAGGCAGTCTTTTCCACCTCCCACTGTGCCACAGTCCTGCAGCCTCAGCTTGGACCCACTCCTTCTCAGGGCCTTTGCATGTGTTGTTCTCGTAGTCTTCATGGGGGTAACTCCCCTCTCTTCTCAGTACAAGTGTAGCTTGAGAAAAATAACAACATTTACACAAATGACTCGTGTGTATAAATGTGTATTAGTTTATTCTCACAATAACCTTACTAAGTGATATCATTATTAGTTTACTTACAAATTGGAAATCTGAGAATCAGAGGTGAACTTGCTTGCCTGAGGTCATACAAGTAGCAAGCCTGAACCCCCTCTCCACCTCGCCACCCCCTCCAACGGCCTCCGCCACTGGACAGTCAGTTGCATGAGGACAGGGATTGTGTGGGCTTCGCTCATGAGTGCCTACTATGCATTCTTTTCTTTAACAAATATTTATTGAGCATTTAGAGTGTGCCATTATTAGGCACTGTTCTAGGTCCCTGCTTTCATGGAACTTATATACAGTGAGGAAAAAGACAGATATCAAACAGGTAAACATATATTTGAACAATGTAATTTTAGGTAGTTAATAAGAATCTTGAAAACAAGAAAGCAGGATGATGTGAGAACGATTAACAGTGTGATTAACAATGTTGGCAGGCTACTCCAGACCACAGGGTAGTGGCTTCCCTGAGGAGGGGACCTATCTACAGAAGGGGTATTCCATAAATGTTTCTTGATTTAATATATGGACTAGACAAACTCTCCATGAGGGAGAGAGGGGCTTCCTCTGCCGTGTCTCCCACAGTATATGCACCTATATCTGATGGGGTTGGCAAAGAATGAGCCCCAAGTAACCATTTCTTTCAATGAATGTATATATAAATATGTGTATTTCTTCATTCCTTTACTTAAATCAGTGGTTTTCAATGGGAGTGTCTGTGGGCCCTTGGGTAATTTCTGGATTCGTTTGTCACAGCGATGAGGAGGGTGGTGCCTGGCATTTATGGCAGAAGGGATGCTGTATATCTTGCAACACATGGGGACAGTCCCACATAATGTAGACTTGTCCCATAAACCACATGACTTTCAAATGACCTATTAGACCCTCATGTGGATGAAAAAACTTTTTATAACTGTTGGAGTCTACACCCTGGACTCCTTCTTATGTGGAAACAAAGTACTTTTTATTTTTAAAATTTTTACTGAAGTGTAGTTAACATATTAGTTTCAGGTGCAGAGTACAGTAATGGGGCACACCACGTAAGTGTAGCTCCCCTCTGTCACCGTACAAAGTTATTCCAATATTATTGACTTATATATCTTATGCTATATGCTATGTAAATATAAATATGCTATATAAATATAAACCCTCATGATTTATTTCATAACTGGAGGTTTGTACCTCTAAATTCCCTTTACTGATTTCAAATCTATTCCCTCTCCCCGCCCCCGCCCAAACAGAAATATTTTTGCTCTCTTAAGTGTCAACTAAATTTCCAGGAATGCCACCACCATGTAAATAGAGGGATGATTGCATTTTGCTCCTTGGAAGCTTTCCCAACACTTAATCGCATCAGCCACGGGTACTACTGCAGATGTGGCTGTCGGGTTGTCGGTAACTCTCTAGGTCCTAGTATTCTGAAAACTTCAGAATGTCTTCTGTATTTGGGCACAAACATTTACATATTGAACCACTTATTACACAATTATACTTATTTCACGTTATCTTTATTTTACAATAAGCAACACACGGATTCTAGACGTTACGCGAGCGGGTGGGTTAAACGCGCTCTATCTATTCCCGGAGGGGCAGGCTGTGTATAATCGGCCAGGTGTGGAAAGCTGCCCTTGGGTCCGGCGGAGACCCCAGTGGAACGGTCCTCCGCGCGCCAGGGGTCGCTGTGGCGCCGCGCGGCCGCGCCGGGTCGCTCTCGCGTGGCCGCCCCGCCTCGGGCCCCCGGGCCGAGTGGGCGGGCACGACTGCGCCCAGGTCGCGAGGCGCCCTTCGACCAGCAGCGCCCGGGGCGGGCGGGTATAAATGGAGCGGTGGCTCCCCCAGCCGCCTCTCTCCGCCCCGGGTCGCCGCAGCCTCTGCCGCTTTCAGGCCCAGCAGCCTGAAGGAAAAACAGGAAAAGATTAAAAAAAAACCGAAAACACTCTAAAATCTAAAAAAAAAAAAGAGAGAGAGAGAAAAGCGCATCCTCCTCGGAGAACCCGCGGGGAAGTCACTTCTGCACGCTTCCGGCCTGCCCGCGCCCGCCGCCGCACCTTGGCGTCCGTCGGTCCGGTGGTGAGCCGCCCGCCCGCGTCCACGCGCCTCCGCTCCGGCCGCCCCCGCGCCGCGTGGCAGCCCCGCGCCCGCCGCCCTCGCCCCCCGCGCGCCGGCCCCGGGCGCACCACGTGTCTGCGCTGCCCTTCGCCGGCCCGGCGTGGGAGGCGGCTGCGCGCCCGGCCCCCGGGGCTTGCCGAGTCGGCACCGACCAAGATTTGGTTTCCCTCTTCCCCTGGCTGCTGTAATCTTAAACCGCCAGGAGCCCGAGGCCTATATTTATAGAGAAACGCGTGTCCCGGAGGCCGCCGTGGGCACCATTTGGTTGTCTCTTGAAGAATTTTTATAATTTGGAGGGGAGTCCCCGTTTTAATACATTATAGATTTTTTTTCTTTTTTGAAATTTGGAGCTTCAGACCAGGACAGCTGCAAATTACAAACTCCCAGGGAGGGCCATATTGTTTTTGAGAGCCTTTGTCTGCGGTTTTGCAGTCTCGAAGGAGCTGTCCCTGAACTACTCCTTCCGGTCCTCCGTGTCTCCGAGCTACTCCGGCGTCTCTTAGCTTCAGCCTGCCACCTGTGAGCCGCGGCGCGGGCCACGGCTCCGAGAAGAGCCCCTTTTGTCCTGTGTGGTCCCTATAAGAAGTTCTCCTGGCGGGGCTCGGGGTGGTGGGGGCTGGGGAGATGAACGCTGCGGCCAGCAGCTACCCCATGGCCTCCCTCTACGTGGGTGACCTGCACTCGGACGTCACCGAGGCCATGCTGTACGAAAAGTTCAGTCCTGCGGGGCCTGTGCTGTCCATCCGGGTCTGCCGCGATATGATCACCCGCCGCTCCCTGGGTTATGCCTACGTCAACTTCCAGCAGCCGGCTGACGGTGAGTAGACGCCAGATCCACAAATTTGTGGGATCCTAGGGGACCCTAGGGGTCTACCCCCATGGAGTTGGGGTTGAGATGTAGGGGTTGAGAACGAGGATCCTGGCATCAGGTGACCGGAGTTTCAATCTTCCACCGCTTGCTAACTGGGTGACCTTGGGCTAATCAGCGGTGGCGGTGAGGTTGGAACCCAAGGAGACTGTAAAACGGGATTTGGAGGAAGTCACTGTCATTCCATTGTGTGCGTGGTCCTGCTTTAGCGGGACCCTTGTCTGGTGGGTGAGCATGGGTTCATGCCCCTCACAGGCCTGCCGAAAAGGCAGAACATTTGAAACCCAGTTCCTGCAAGAATTGTAGGTTCTAAAGCTGCTGCCACCTCCCCTACTTTGACCCTGGACTGAGCTCGTCTGATTTTGTGCTGATAAGGGGCCTTTCGGGGGCAGGTAGGAAGCAGTGGGAGCAATTGTGTTGGTTTTACTTGAGCAGGGACTTGTGTTGGTGCCACGAGCGCTGCAGGTGCCAGACCAGCTCCCGGGTCTGTGGCTTTGCTCCCTGGGTGGAGGAGGCCTTTACCTTCTGGACAAAGCCCTGAGCTGTGTGGGGAGAAAGGTATCCAGGTAGCCCGGCGAAACACTGGGAACCAACTGGGCCGGTGGGGATTATTGCCTCACCTGTGAACAGTGCTTTACCCGTGTCTAAAGCCTTTTCCTTCATCCTATCTGAAGGAAATGGGACTCGAGAGAGGGAAAGGAGACTGTGGGCGGTGTGAGGCTCTGGGCCTGCCAGTGCAGTGCCCCGCCAGCCAGCCCACACTGGGCCCTTGCTTGGAACCGTGTGGAGGTATGCTGCAGGCGTGGCCGGAGCCGGGCCAGAGGAAACCTAATCAGGGGCTGCACGTGACTTCAGATTAAAAGGGAACAACTGTAGAGACCATTACTGGGGGAAACAAGCCATTCTGTGGCAAAGGATCTCTGGGTCCCTATTTTTGTCCACCCTTTGTTCACTGTCCATGAAGCACAGAATGTCACTTGCCCAAGCTGCAGCTGAGACCAGAGAGTCGGACTTGTTGAGAGACAAGAGGCACTGATACCATCAACTCTGTGTGCTCTGAGTGGTGTCCGGCCAGAGGGCACAAAGGTGGCCACGTGTGGCCTTTTTAGGGGGAGTAGTGGATCCATTGGCGGCTGCCTGCCTTTTTGACACTTTCTGAGCAAAAGTCCTGTCACTTAGAGTAGCAGAAGCCATTGGTCAGCGTGTCTGCCAACACATGCCTCTCTGCAGGACCTCTCCCTGCTATAAATAAGTGCAGCCAGATTTGTGAGGCTAAGCCGACTTGCCTTCTGCAGCACTGTCTGGAAAGACACAGAGGAGCCGTGTCGAAATGGCTCCTTCGCTGCTAGTCAGTCAGACACAGTTTGGGGTCCCAGGCTGTAGATCGCAGAGAGCCATCACAAGTGACTGCTTCTGTACCTGCACTTTTCCGGAGTTGGAGCTGCCCAGTCTCCCCTTTCTCGACCTCCTCCCTTCCCATACTCTATGAGCCCACCTGAGAAGGTGGGAAGGGTGGTTGGAAAGCAGTGAAAAGGAGATATTCCCTTGGCTGACTGGACAGCTGAGCTTGTGTGGAGGCAGGGTGAGGGAATTTTGTCCCTCTTGTAAGTGAGGTGGTTCTTTGAGACAGAACTACCTGCCTGCAATCCCTTCATGGAGGAGATTCTGGGGGTTTCACTGCGAAAGTCAGAAGTGGCCACCAGCTCTGGGAACTTGTCACAGCACATAAGAGGAGTTCCTGCTGACAGGTGGTGGTTCGTTTTAGCTTCTGGTCCTTTTTGGTACACACGTGGGCTTGTTGGGAAGCTAAGGAAGCATCCCAAAGCAGTGGATGGAAAACTTGGTTGGGCGCCAGGGTATTTGAGGTCCTGGAATTCACAGAACTCACATTAGACTTCAGAAGGCCCCGAAACCACTAGGTGCAGAGCCTACTGCACTGTGTGCATCGGCAGAAAGATGCGGTTTCATCTTTATCATCCTGAGAATAAAAAAGGATATTTCCATGTGTGACCATTAGTATCTATCATTTTGAGGCTTTTTGAATCAGTTTCTGTTCTCAGAAATTGAAAATATAAGAAAGTGAGCTGAGTTCAGGGATAGCGCATTCTCCCCAGTCAGGTTTTGTTCTGTCATTTGTTTCCTAGACAGATTGTAGACTAAAAGACAGCTCGTTGGTAAGTTGATGCAATACCTAACTGAGAAATAATCAGGAAATTTGGTATTAGGTTCTTACTTACTAGTTAGCTGCACGGTGTAGCCATCCTGGACATAAGTTTGCTCATTTTATGAAATAAATAATATCACACCTATCCCACACCTGTGGCACTATGGGTGGTGGGCAGTCTTTATGACTGATAGAGCTCAGTCAGAGTTACAGGATTATGACTGGAAATTGGTGCCAGAAGGCTATTTAGATGATCTCGCCTATGCCTTTTACTCAACAAGGGTGCAGGTCCAGGGGGCTTCAGACTTCTGCCAGGAAGTGGAGCAACTGACCAGAACGTCTGTCCTCACTGGCAACACAGGCTGGAGGGGTCTGATGCCTTTCAGTGTTAATAGAGTTGCCTTTGATCACAGTGATTTCCTTGCAAAGCCCTGGACTCCTCTGTTCCTGGGATGGTGGCAGTCATCTGCATGGGGTGTATCTGCATGGTGTGTTTATATCCTTGACTGTATTTCTCTCTTGCAGCTGAGCGGGCCTTGGATACCATGAACTTTGATGTGATTAAGGGAAAGCCAATCCGTATCATGTGGTCTCAGAGGGATCCCTCTTTGAGAAAATCTGGTGTGGGAAATGTCTTCATCAAGAATCTGGACAAATCTATAGATAACAAGGCACTTTATGATACTTTTTCTGCTTTTGGAAACATTCTGTCTTGCAAGGTAAGCATTGATTAAATGGTTTCAGTAGAATAATTATTGACTACTCCTGAAAGCAAGATAAATACCAAATGGGGAGCAGCCTTGGAATTGGGGGGACAGGATAAGGTAATTGGCTAGAAATGGCTCTGAAGGCTAAAAGTTCCCTGTAGATAATCTTGTGCTACAATTCAGTATAACTGGCAGGTGCTTTTGTTCTTTGTTTATTCTTCCCTCTGCCTGAAATATCCTTTCTGTTTTCTACCTTTTTGGAGGGCATTGAAGAGTTATGTTTTCTGGGGGAGAAGCAGAGCAGTGCCTCTGGTCTCTAGGCAGCTATACTTAGTCATTTCAGAAGCATAAATTCCTCCTCTTCCTTCCTTCCCTTTGCACCTGTTTATGTGGAGAATTTTGTACAACTGGTGTCTGGCTCCATACTATGGAGTCTGGTGGTGTCTGACTCCATACTAGACTGAAATTCTATTGTGGGCTTGGCAAATGGTCACTTTTTCTGTGGTGTGGTGGTTTTGCACCCACATCTCAATGTTTTTTAAATGAAAGAAAACAGTCGGAATGGAAGCAGCCTAATGGTGGCTGCCATTTGTAGATGGAACATCACTCGGTGCCTTGTAGGGTGCTCACTGTTGGGAAAACCTGACCTGTTGTAGTCTCCTTTTTGACTGTGGGTGGGGTAGTGGCCCCTCAGACACAGGAGACTCTGAGTAGGAGATCATGTGGTTGTCAAATACCTGGAGGTGCCAGTGGTGCTAAAGCCCCCCCGCCTTGTCTTTGACAGGTGGTGTGTGATGAGAACGGCTCTAAGGGTTATGCCTTTGTCCACTTCGAGACCCAAGAGGCTGCTGACAAGGCCATCGAGAAGATGAACGGCATGCTCCTCAATGACCGCAAAGTGTGAGTGTCCCAGTCCGGAGCAACAGCCATCGCATGAGCCAGCCGTGGCCCCACCTCGGTATTAACTGGCACACACAAGGCGGCTACTGGTTCTCTCGGCCCAAGTGTGGCCTGCTCCTACCTCTCCACTCCAGGGCTGGTGAGTCTCCCTGCCCGAGCCGTGGCAGCCCTTTTGACTCGCCAAGGTGGGCTTCCTGCCCAAGCCATGGCCTGCCTGCCGCCTCTCCCTTAAAAGCATCATCCGTCCGTGGGTTTTGTAAGCACCGGCAACTGGGGCTTGCTAGAAGGCAGCTCTGAGCCCTTTCTGAGCAGGGGTCTTGGCCAGCGGCAGAGTGGAGAGGGCCCTGGACTGACCAGGAGCTGTGTACTAGCCACGTGACCTTGGCCTTCCTGTTACTCAGGTCTGTCCGTGGGGCCATTTGCTAGGAGTTGATGCCAAATTGTCCCCAGATCTCCACTTGGCTAACTTATGACTCAGTGGCCTTCTCATACAAGGCTGGCTCCACACTAATACTTAATTTGGTTATAATGAAAAATCTCTTATTGTAGAAGGCATTGTTAATAGTAGACATTGTTGCTGTGGTGTGGTTATTGCAGAATGGGGACAAGAAAGTCTTAGTTAAGCCGTGCAGGGAGAGAGAGGGGACAATAAGTCTTGGCTATAACAAGCAAAAATCATTTCTGCCCTTAGTGTTGAACAGGCCAGGGGATGGATTGCATTGATGATGTATATGTGGCCAGTGGTCAGGTCTTTCAAAGGTGTCACTAGAAAGAGATCTAAAGATTTTTCAATATGTGGATACATTTTCCCGTTAAGTGTAAACACCAGGATGCATGAGGTGCAAAAGCAAAGGCTACCGCATAATTCACTCCAGTGAGCTCACCCCTAGGGTTAACCACTGTTAACAGTTTGGTTTGTATCCTTCCAGACCTTTTCTATGTATTTACATAGATGCACAGAATTGAACGTTTTAATAATGGTCACCAGGTTTCTTCACGAAGGCAGTGTGATGTGGTAGGAGTAGCCCTGGTCTGAGCCAGGAGTCCTGGGGCTGGTCCTTGCAGGACAGTCCTGCCTCTCTTTCTGCTGGGGAGTTGGGGCATCTCTGAGCTTGCTCTCTTGGTGGTTGGATGGGGACTCGTGTGTTTTAACCTCTCCTGTCAGTCTTTAACCTGTGTTCCTTTGGGCCCCTGGAATCATGATTTGTTCTGGGTTTTCACTGTTTTCCATGGTTTCTTTTTAGGTTTGTGGGCAGATTCAAGTCTCGAAAAGAGCGGGAAGCTGAGCTGGGAGCCAAAGCCAAGGAGTTTACCAATGTCTATATCAAAAACTTTGGGGAAGAGGTGGATGATGAGAGCCTGAAAGAGCTGTTTAGTCAGTTTGGTAAGTTGGGCTTCTTTGCCCCATGTGCCCCCTTCCATAGTTCACCAGACCTAAAACTTGTAGATTTTAGTTGTTTAAGAGACCAGGGCAGCTAGGCCTAGAAGTAAACTATCTTGTGTGATAGGGTCACAGAGTAGTGAGGAGTAGACTCTTGGCTTCATCTTAACCTTGTCCCAGCCCCAGGGCCTTCTCAGTAGCTTGGTCAGAACTAAAAGGCCAGGCACAGCACCTCTTTCTGGACCCCATCTGGGTTCAGCAAGAGTTGGCTTCACTTGGACCCCTAGAGAAGCCTTCTCTCCTTGAGCTGCGGTAGATAGAGATGGTGTTACTAATAGTTCTGTCCTTTGGTAATAGGTAAGACTCTAAGTGTCAAGGTGATGAGAGATCCCAGTGGGAAATCCAAAGGCTTTGGCTTTGTGAGTTACGAAAAACACGAGGATGCCAATAAGGTGAGAGTACCACGAGGGTTGGGGAGAAATTTTCAGGAAGTGGCCCCTGAGTGTGGGCAGGGCCTGGCTGGTAAATAGAGTAGAGCTGGAATTGCCCAGGTATCCTAGTGATGCAGTTACTGGCCTGGGGGACTTCCTGTAGTAATACATCGTTTACCTGTTCCCGAAGCACTGGGCACGTGACCTGTCACCTCAGCTATTCAGGCTTGTAGGTTGAAAGTGTAGGATGGATGTTTGCCCCCATTCATACTCAGGCCTCCCTCAGGAGTTGCTGACTTGGTAACAGCAGCAGCTACTTGTAGATAAAGCCTGGTGCTGGCCATGGACACACATCACTCACTGCCCCCAAGAGAACTGACTTAGCTACAGCTCGATTATCAGCCTTGGCTCATGTCTGCCATGCTTGTATTTATAACACTACTATATATATATATATATTTTTTTTTTTTTTTTTTTCTTCATCATCTGGACCAATAATCCATTTAAGTAGTAACGCCCTTTTACTCATGAGGAAGTTTGGATTTGTTTAACTGGCTTCAGAAACTGATTGAAACTAGTTTTTAACCCTATAGGAAAGATTTCCTTCTCTCCGAATATTTGGTGGGACTTTCAGGCCTCCAGGGCAAGGCCCCAGCCTCTGTGTCTTAGTTTTAAGATCTGTGTTTCCTCTTTAGGCTGTGGAAGAGATGAATGGAAAAGAAATCAGTGGGAAAGTCATTTTTGTAGGCCGTGCACAGAAGAAAGTGGAACGGCAGGCCGAGTTAAAGCGGAAATTTGAACAGCTGAAGCAAGAGAGAATTAGTCGGTATCAGGTGAGAGGTGTTCCTGGCACAGCCCTCCTCCTACCAAGGGTTTACTGTGTGATCCCGGCAAGAGCACCCTTCTGTTTAGCAGGCTTTCTCTTTGGGGTCTGGGAAGCCGCCTCTTCCTCTTCTTTCTCCCAAGATTCTCAGGTTTGAAAGGATATACTTACCAGATACAGCAGTGATTCTAGAACCAGGGCGAAAGAGATTGATTTATTCATTTAGGGACCCCCTCCTGGAAGCGTCAGTCTGTTCTTAGTCATGTGGGTTCTTTTTACTTAAATGATTGCCCTTTGTTGGAATGGAGGCAAGAGTCTTGCTGGGGACAATGGTCAGCCAGAGCAGCTGTGCAAAAAGCCAGACGCTTATTGAGGGTCCTGTCAGAATCTGTGGCAGGAGTCCCAACCCTGAGCCTGCATCAGATCCCCTTTAGGGCTTGTGAAAGCATAGCTCTCTGGGCCCTAGAATTTCTGATTCAGTGGATGAGGGTTCTGGCCTGGGAATTTGCATTTCTAAGAAGTATCCAGGGAGGTGATTGTTGCTGGCCTAGGGACCACATTTTGAGAAGCAGTGTCTCAGGTCATCTGTACGCTTACAGATGTGCTTTAACTGTGGCCCCTCTGCTTTAGGGAGTGAATCTCTACATTAAGAACTTGGATGACACCATTGATGATGAGAAGTTAAGAAAAGAGTTTTCTCCTTTTGGATCGATCACCAGCGCTAAGGTATTTTATACTGCGATTTGGAGATCGAAAGTAGAAAATGCAATTTTTTTTGTTTTCATCAAAGGAGTGGAATCTAAATAAATTGTGTTCATTTCTGAAAATAGTGATCATATTCATCTAGCATAATTTCTCCTGGCCTCCACTTACGCAGCTGAGCATGTGCTCTGGAGAATGACATTGCGTTAGGTTAAATGGCACTGCGGCCTAAGCACCGAGGTGTGGAGATGAATTTGAGCAGTCCCTCCTGCCACCCCCCAAGCACCTGAATCTTTCCCATTCTTTGCTGCTTTGTGCTGGTGTGGGGACATATGGTGCAACAGTATGAGCAGAGGAAATCCAGACAGGTTGTTTTCCATTCGTCTTGGGGCCTGTCTCTACGACTCTGCCACACACTTCGTCCTTGGATGAGGGTATTTTGAGGACTTGGAAGCCGGGGTCACGAACTCCGTCCTGGCCTTATAAAGCTAAAGGTGCAGGAAGAGGAGTGGAAAGGTGGTTCTTCCACATTTTGCCATGTGTGTCATCTGCTTGGTCTTTTTTGATAGTCCTATCAGCTGATGCAGCAGGGAGAGTGAGTGTGAACCCCCTTCTGGAGATAAGGAGTTGGAGTCCTTGAGCATGAGAACACTGGTTACGAGAGGATGTTGTGCTGCACGTCCTTGGTCCATTAGGGGGGAGGGGGGTGGGGCATGGTGGGAGTGGGTGACGTGTGGAAGTTTCGGGTCATGGCCTGATGGAGTCGCTGTTCTGCTCAGCAGAGGTGCAGCAGATGTCAGAGTCCTTTCAGGAATGAGAAAGGAGGCCGAGTGGTCTGGTAAAAAGACTTTGGTGACCCTGTCTCGGCCCTTAGTTTAAGCCATGCACAACCTGGGAACGTCGTCAAAGGAACGTTATCAGTTGTAGCAGAGGTGACCAGAGGCCTTCCTTGTTTCCTTGCCCCTTCGCTCTTATCACCTCCTTCACGGGCCTTCCATCACTCCGAAGAATGATGGTCTCTTCTTGCTTATCAGCACAGTGGCAGGAAAAGAACAAAAGAACCAGGCCTTTCAAGTTTCACAGGCCCTGTTTTCAGGATCAGGATGTCATGTTTTCATACACTGTTTTGGCCCCTCTCATTGGTAGAAAGCTGTGGGGCTGTGATGCACATCCTTACTTTCATGTCCTCCACCAAGAGAGGCCGTCCAGGCAGCAAACTAAGACAAAATGGTGCCAAGCACACATTGTCCTGTTGCTACTGATTGTTTCTGGGGAGGTAGACCAGGGAAAGCACTAAGCCACATTCTCAGGTGAGGAGAAGAGCTGTCCGTGAATGACTAGCTGTCTGTGGGAAGAGACGGCTTAAACCAATAGACGTGTGGCTTTGTGGTAGTTTTTCTAGAGGTCATGACATTTAGGCTCAGAGAGGGCAAGTAAATGCTAAGGTCACACAGCTTAGGGATTAGTGCTGGGACTTGAATCCAGCTGTCTCTCCCAGCTGGCCATCTTTCTGCTGTTAACTTCCATTGAATTAATGGTGGTGGTCATTGATTTTGTAATTCCTATCTACATGTGGTATTTCAAGAGCATATCCTAACCTTGATAAGAAATGATTAAGGTTTTGTTCACCAAGGTCTTGAACAGACTTTACAAGTAAATAGCTTGAGACTGTCCAGATTTCTATTGGGTACCCAAAGGTGGCTGTGCTTCAGGTATCAGGAAACGTCTTTGAGTTCCTGGGTTAACATTAGCCATGTCATAGTGTTTGGAAACTTTAGGATCACCTGGAGATCTAGCAAAGAGAAAATGCCTAGGGCACATCCTGGGACCGGGCTGAGAACCCTAGTCCTAGGCTTGGGGACTCTTGTGGCAGAAGTCGGGTTTTTTGGGGCTCTTAATAGCTGTCCCCCAACATAGAACACCTTTTTCTAAAGTAGCTGGTCCCTTTATAGGTAATGTTGGAGGATGGGAGAAGCAAAGGGTTTGGCTTTGTCTGCTTCTCATCTCCTGAAGAGGCGACCAAAGCGGTCACTGAGATGAATGGACGAATCGTGGGCTCCAAGCCACTGTATGTCGCCCTGGCCCAGAGGAAGGAAGAGAGAAAGGCCCACCTGACAAATCAGTATATGCAGCGGGTGGCTGGAATGAGAGCACTTCCTGCCAATGCCATCTTAAATCAGTTCCAGCCTGCAGCTGGTGGCTACTTTGTGCCAGCAGTTCCACAGGTGGGTCTGCTTGTGTTCACGGATCTTTGGAAGCTGCCTTGCAGCTTATGGTGGTTGGGGGAGAGGGGTTTTGGATATTGGGGTTCAGACTGTTGGAGTAAGGACCTATGAAAATGAAGATTTTTCTCTTTCTCCCTCCCTCTCCCTCCCCTGCCCCTACCCACAGTTAAAATATCAGAATCCCCATTAACTGCCCTTCCTGCCATCCCCCCGCCTTTGAGTAGAGAGTTTCTGCTTGAGTAATTAGCCTTGGGCCTGGCAGTAAGATGAGATCATCTGTCATGTGGATTCAGGCCCTTCAAATAAAAGGGTTTGGATGCTCTTTCTTGCAGGCTCAGGGAAGACCTCCATATTACACACCTAACCAGTTAGCACAGATGAGGCCTAATCCACGCTGGCAGCAAGGTGGGAGACCTCAAGGTAGGTGGTGGGGAACGGTGACTTGGTCACCCAGGATAAACTTATCCTGGTCTCCCCGCCTCTTCCCACCCCCTCTGAGGTGCAGCCTAGGTTCTGGTCCCCGTGGTTGGTTTGTGATGCACGGTGTTTATCTTCACCAGGCTTCCAAGGAATGCCAAGTGCTATACGCCAGTCTGGGCCTCGTCCAGCTCTTCGCCATCTGGCTCCAACTGGTAATGCTCCGGCCTCTCGTGGCCTCCCTACTACCGCTCAGAGAGTCGGTGAGCAAACTGGCCTTGAGAAGCGTGGCCTGGGGAGGAGGGAGTCAGGCTGACTAGCCTCTGCCCAGGGTTGGTCAGTTTGTTGGGCTCATGTTCCAGTTCTGGTTCTGTAATCTCAGCTGTGTGCTCTGGTTGGTACTTAAAGAGCCCAGAAACAATGGGAGTTCTAGGACTGTGTCGGTGACTTGAGATTTTTTGTTCATTGGTGACTCGTGAAAAAGGTTAATTAGAGATGCTTGTTAGCTGGATGACTACAGAGGCAGCCTGTTCTTTTGGGTGGGGTTGGGAGATTGAAGGAAACTGTTCTTTACAGAATATGTCCTGTATTCCAAGAGGCGGAAAGAGTTGTCTGTTATCTGTTGACTGTTCCTCGAAAGTAGCAGTAGTGGCCCCGTATGTGATGTGTTTTGTGAACATGCTTTGGAATTGCTCCTTCCGTGGGACGTGGCCAGTTGGACATCTGCTGCCGACACTGATGTGCATTTGCTGGTCTGTTGTAGGGTCTGAGTGCCCGGACCGCTTGGCTATGGACTTTGGTGGGGCTGGTGCCGCCCAGCAAGGGCTGACTGACAGCTGCCAGTCTGGAGGTGGTATTGGATGCACACAGAATGGGGAAAGATGGGATTTGACGGGTCTTTGCCCAGACTGATGGGCTTTAATTCTACTTGTTCTTTTCCTAAGGTGTTCCCACAGCTGTGCAGACCTTAGCACCCCGTGCTGCTGTTGCTGCTGCTGCTCCTCGGGCTGTCGCACCTTATAAATACGCCTCCAGTGTCCGCAGCCCTCACCCTGCCATCCAGCCTCTGCAGGTGAGGCCTACCAAATGGAATGCTGAAAGGGTCTCCCCTGTTTGCACTTGATTGAAAAGATGCCTTTGCTTTGATTCCTTCAACTGCTTCTAATGCCTGCTATGTGTTTTCTGTGATGACGCTGCTTTTTAGGGGCTCTCTTTATTGTGAGGGAAGGGGCTGGAAAGTCTTCCGCCCTGTAATAGTTTACTCAGAAATGCCCCAGCCTCAGAAACAGCTGGTGTTTCTGCCTTTTTACAACATATGTGTGCTTGCTCAGCCTCTTTGAGCTTCTCACTTCGAATGGCTGAGTTGATGCTTAGCTGCTCTGCAAAATATTGGTACATTAAGGCAGTAAAGAACTTCATCTTACAGATGAGACGTTCAGCTTCAGAGATATTAAGTTGGGGTTGGGGGATTAGACCCATAGCTCAGTGGTAATTTGCCTGGAGGAGCCACACTCAGCCTTGTGACCCCTGAGCTGCTTGCTCCTACTTCATGCTGTGTAAATTGGAGATGCCTCAGAACTTTGCTTAGGTAGCTTTTGCCTGTGGTGCCCTCCTTTTAGAGCTGTGACTGGCATTGACAATGCGTGTTGAGAGTCCTTAAGCATTTGATAGAATGAAAACATTTGGTATGGGCGCCTGGGTGACTCAGTCAGTTAAGTGCCTGACTTTGGCTCGGGTCATAATCTCACATTTTGTGGGTTCGAGCTCCCCATAGTCCCGTCTGCTGTCTGCACAGAGCCTGCTTTGGATCCTCTCTGCCTGCCCCTTCCCCGCTCTCTTGCTCACCCTCCCACCTCAAAAAAACAAAACCAAAAAAACCCCAAACAAACATTAAAAGCATTTGGTATAATAAAGTGGTATGGGATGTAATTATAAATGGAGTCATCTGATAATTATTGAGCCTTGTGGATTTAGTTTCTTACTCATTTCCTTTTTCTTCTAGTAGCATGCTGTTTTCCCTTTTTTTAAATGTTTATTTTTGAGAGAGTGTCAAAGTGGGAGAGGGACAGAGAGAGGGAGACATAGATTCTGAAACGGGCTCCAAGCTGTCAGAGCCTGATGCAGGGCTTGAACCCACGAACTGGGAGATTGTGACTTGAGCTGAAGTTGGACTGTCAGTTGCCCTGCCCTGTTGATTTTGTGTTTGTGCCACTCGCTGTTGCTCCTGTAACAACCTCATCGTCAAGACTGCAGTTAGTTCCTTGGCAGCAAGGACATCCACATCTCTGTCACATAGTAGGCTTTCAGATCGAACGGTCAGGCTCATGACCATCAAATGTCCTTTCCTTGATGCTAACCTGCTGCCTCTCCTGGTTCCCAGGCGCCCCAGCCTGCAGTCCATGTGCAGGGGCAGGAGCCCCTGACCGCCTCCATGCTGGCTGCGGCCCCCCCCCAGGAACAGAAGCAGATGTTGGGTGAGTGACCCATGTGTTTGCAGGAGACGGAGCCAGAACCTGCTGCTAACCTGGACACCAGTGTTCATTATTACTGGAATTCAGCCTGGTGTTTAATTAAATATTCTCCCCCCAGGAGAGCGTTTGTTCCCACTCATCCAAACCATGCATTCAAACCTGGCTGGAAAAATCACAGGAATGCTGCTGGAGATTGACAACTCTGAGCTGCTGCACATGCTGGAGTCCCCCGAGTCTCTCCGCTCCAAGGTGAGCTGGTTCCCAGATCCTATGGCTTTCGCTTGCACCACCTGGGTGGACGAGGGGTGGCGGGGGTGGGAGTGGCCTTGGCATCCTGGTTCAGCAGAGAGATGGAAGTTGCTTGTGGGGTGGGTGTTGGGGAGAGCGGGCCGCGCCAGGAGATAATACTGCTGGGCCTGGGCACCAGGGAGGGGCGGAAGGCCTCCCAGATGTCACTGACCACTTGGGAGATTCCTCACAGGTGGATGAAGCTGTGGCGGTTCTACAGGCTCATCATGCCAAGAAAGAAGCTGCCCAGAAGGTGGGCGCTGTTGCTGCTGCTACCTCTTAGACAAGGAAAAACCGTATGTTTGGCTGTTTTTGTTTTTTGCAATGGTTTTGACTTATGAATGTCTTCCTAAAAGATTAGAGGCAGCATATAGAGCCATGTTTTTGCTGTTTAATCTGATAACTTGGGCAGGCTGTCACCCGAGTACTTTCTATCATCTGGAAGAGCTAATTTGGAGAGAAGAGACAACAGGGAGCAACTATACGGGAGAGTTGTAAAGGCGCAAACAGGGCAGTTTCTTATTAAGTAGCACCTGGTTAGATCTTTTTCAAAAAATGATCTTTTTTGTTTGAAGCAATGATGGATATCCAAGATGTTTTCATAATCTGATCCCACAGCCTCATTTCTATGAGCATCTCCCTGGTTTGGCTTGAGGTTGGTGAGGTGAACTTGTGTGGGCAGCCACTGCTTAGCTCTGGGAACACAACGGACACAGGCCCTGTGTCAAGGTGAGAGAGGCAGGCCTCCTGACTACAGTTACAGGGTGTGTTTTAGTCGACTTCTGGATCTGGAGGCAATGGCCCCCAGCTGCAGCGTGAGTGAAGCTTAACCAGGACCTCTGACAGGGACTGGTGGGCGCCTCCTGATGGAGGAAGGCGAGAACCAGCTAGGCAGAGGCGAGGGAGAGGGGCATATGGTAAAGGCCTGAACGCTTTTCATTGGGAATTTTAAGCAAGACAGAACCGTAGCTTTGAGTACAGGATGGATGGCCAGGAAGGGTGGGCGGTGGGGCTTTATAGTAAGTACCTAGCTAGCCTCAAAGTGGGTGGCTCTCAAGCAGGGGTCCCCCTTTCAGAGAAGATTTGCCAATGGAGACATAGTTTGGTTGTCACACCCAGAGATGTGTTACTGACATCTAGTGGGTAGAGGCTAGGGATGCTGCTGAACATCCTACAGGGCACAGGACAGCCCCAGCATGGTCGTCCAGCCCGAATGTCAGTAAGCACCACTCTCTACAATTCCTTCTTCTGTAGGCCAGAGATTGCGGTGAATCTCTGAGCTTTTTCTGATTATGTGTTTATTTGTGTTGGTGCTTTTCTTTTCAGGATTCAAAAGCCAAATAAACCCTCCTGGAATTCAGCTCAAGGTTTGAAGATTTCTAGCGTGTCCTATGGACCTCAACACCAAGAACCACAAATTGGAAATTTAATAGGTCATTTTGTATCAAAAGGTCAATTATGAAGCACCTAGAATTTTTGAATTAAAAGAATATATTCTCTGGGTTCTGCTATGGCCCAGACAGTGTTAACTTTTTTTTTTCTATTGTGGGTTTTGATTTTTTCCCCCAGAAATTGGTTTTATTTGATGTACCCAAGTCTTAAGTTTCTCAATAAAGAAAAAAAATCTCCATAAAACTGCTTGTCCTGTTTCATTCTGACCAGTTTTACCCTGTTAAATTCAGTTTTCACTAGAAGTAAAGTTTAGGATGTATTTAGAGTCCAGTGAAGTTCTGTGTAGCCTATCATCCTTTCCTGATGGTTATAAACAGACTGCTTTGAGTTAGTCAGGCATACCGAACAGTTCCGTTGCATTTTATTGTGGGAGGACTTCTATAATGGACCTCCATTTTACTTCCAGGGAACAAAAGTCTGATCATAGAGCTTGGGTCTGGCACGGGAGAATTGGGTGCAGGGTGGGGTTGGCACATGAATGAAGGTTGTATAGGGAGATAGGCAGAACCCAACCCTTCCCTCCTTGGATGTGTTAGCTGGGGCTTATGGGTCCCCTCTCCTACATTCAGTTGATCATGCAACTAAGATTTCCTCTGGCAGTGGGAGGCGGCTTGTCTAGGTTTGAGTGGCAACAGCAAGCAAAAGCTGGAGTCCTAAGTGTGTTGTGGTTCTTTTAGTTTTCACACAACCCTCACATGGCCAACGTCAACCAGTCTTCTTGCCCTCGCTGTTCAGGAACACTTTCTCCCTTGAAATCTGACAGGCTGCCCTTCCTCGGCCTTACCCTTACCCCCCTTACCAAGGGGCTCATTTTCCTTGAAATAGTCGTCTTAGCAGGCTCCCCATTTTCGTTAAGGTCTGGTTTCACCTTAAAAAACTAAAGGGCCTGATCTATTTCAGCAAAAGAAATAAGTAGGACAACCTACTGAATGGGAGAAGATCTATGTAAATGACATCCAAAAAAGGCTTAGGATTCAAAATTTATTAAGGACTATAACTTGGGGTACCTGGGTGGCTCCATCTGTAGAGCATGCAACTCTTGATCTCAGGGTCCTGAGTTTGAGCCCCATGTCGGGCATAGAGCCTACTTAAACTAAGCGTTAGTGAGGATGTGGAGAAATACGAACCCTCTGCACTGTGAGTGGCAATGCAGCCACTATGGAAGACAGTAAGGAGGTTCCTCAGTAAACAGAACTACACGATGATCCAGTAATCACACTACTGGGTATTTACCCAAGAGTAGGAAAATACTAATTCAAAGGGATACACGCACCTTTATTGCGACATTATTTACAGTAGCCAAATATGGAAGCAGCCCAAGTATCATCAACTGATGGATGAGTGATGTGGTGTATATATATACAATGGACTATTCAGCTGTAAAAAGAGTGAAATCTTGCCATTTGCAACAACATGGATGGAACTAGAGTATAATGCTAAGCAAAATAAGCCAGAGAAGACAAACATCCTATTTCACTCACATGTGGAATTTAAGAGACAACAAAAACCAATAAAGAGGTAAACCAAAAACAGACTTTTAACTATAGAGAACAATCTGGTTACCAGAGGGGAGGTGGGTGGAGGGTGAAAACAGGTGAAGGGGATTAAGGTTACATTTATCTTGAGCACACAGCAATATCTGGAATTACCGAATAACTCTATTTTACACCTGAGACGAAAATAACAATTATGTTACACTGGCATTAAAATAATTAGAAATAAATGCTGTATCTAAAGTAGATTATGTTTCCTGACTTCCCAGTTACCGCGGCTGTGTATTTGCGATCTCTATTATCTTCGAGGGCCCTCCAAACACCGGCGCAGGGCACTGGCCGGGAGTACAGCGGCTGCGCCAGCGAGGGAGGGGGCCGGGTCCAGGGGTGGGGCCTGGCTTCGGCTTCCGGCGGAAGAGCTAGGGAGCAAGATGGCTGCCGTCAAGACTGTTGTTCATTGAGCCAGCGTGGGTTTGTTTTGTAGCTCTACCCCCTCAGCTTGTGAGCAGCGCCCGCGACCTAGCGGCTTTGCTGGTCCTAGCGCTGCCCAGAGCCCCTTCCCCTCTGACCCTGGTCTCGGAGAGTTGGTAAGATCTGTTACTGTGACCTCGGACGGCATTTCAAACTCTCAAGCCCATTCATTCCCATAAACTCCGCAGCCCCGGCCCCTTAGAGGAAGGAATTCACAGAATAGTTGGGGAATTAAGGAAACAGCCTTACTGAG
The DNA here is from genome assembly GCA_017311185.1 of Proteles cristata cristata. NCBI lineage: Eukaryota > Metazoa > Chordata > Mammalia > Carnivora > Hyaenidae > Proteles > Proteles cristata. Next base: position 167,919 of record JAESUZ010005294.1, read on the forward strand.
CGAGCTGTTGAGCCTCATAATGTGAGCATATGATGGACAGTGTTGATAAGGGTCGGACTTCGGGGAATGAACACTCTACCAGGAGAGGTGAGGGCAAACTTTCCTAAAGCGCAGAGGCCAGAGCTGCGTTTGAAAGATCGTCAGTAAGGCTGTTGCGTGAATGGAGAGCAGCAAGAAAAGAGCCTGGAGGGGTCTAACATCTGGGGTTTGCGTTAAGAGAGGAAGGCTAGATAGGTCGGTGAAGGAATTTAACCTATGGAGGTCTTATTACATGCGGTGTTAAGGAATTTGAGCTCTGTCCTGTGGGCATTGGTGAGCTTTTGGAGAATATTAAGCTGGATAGTGATGCGATCCGATTTGCACTTTCTTGGAATCATTCTAGCGACTGTATTGAAGAGATTGTGAAACTGGAGGCCATGAAGCTATCACAGTAACCAAAGGCTAGATGTAAGTTGGGAGGGGGATAGGGGATGAGTGTACCTCATAGGTCATTGTGTATTCCTAATAGACTGGGAACCCCCCCTCCTCTTCCCTGTGGCTGCCTTGCTAACAGAGTGTTGGAGCACCTGTACCAAGAGTATGGAGGGCATTGGCTCAGAAGGCACTTGGTCCTTTGCTGGTGGGCTGGCAGAGCGGGTAGAGGACAAAGTTCTTCATGCTGCTTTTATTTTCTTTTGGAGACATCACGGATCATTAGTTTTCCCTGGATTATGAAACAGGTGAGTCCTTTCAATGTCTCATTCCGATTCCTAGTGTTAGGAAAAGAATTTGAGGAAAAAATTGAAGTCCTGTGTATTGTTTATAGTTGGTATGTAATGAAGTTCAGGAGAATGTCTAGGTCACCATGACTATGATCTTGGTGATGGAAAAGGAATGTTCTGAGGACAACAAGGCCAGGATGGTGTGGCTATGGGCTGAAAGAGATTGACAGTTTGTTGGATTTGAAGAAAGGCTTTCTCCACATTAAAACCATTTGGGGTCTTTGATACCTGATCATTTAATATATAAACTGTATAGTAAGATCCAGTAGGAGGCTAGTTTTAGAAAAATCTTGAAAGGTCTGAGTATTGTTTCATACTACCTGCTGGATAGCTATACCCCACTACACCTGTGGACCAGACCGCCCTTATTGGCAGCTGTGATTTTAAATAGCCTCAGGCAGCAGGAAAGTTCAGCTGCAACAGTGGTGGGGCCTTGGACTCTGCTCATCTGGGGGAGTTGACCTTAAATTGGTATCGCAGTTATGATGCATATTTCTATTTGGTCCTTGGTTGTAATTTTCTGAGATAGGAGTTTTAAACATTTATTTTTTTTTAAATGTTTTTTGTTTTATTTCAGAGAGAGACACAGCGTGAGCAAGGGAGGGTCAGAGAGAGAGAGAGGGAGGTACAGAATCTGAAACAGGCTGCAGGCTCTGAGCTAGCTGTCAGCACAGAGCCCAACGCGGGGCTCAAACCCACGAACCGTGAGATCATGACCTGAGCTGAAGTCTGACGCCTAACCGACTGAGCCATTCAGGCGCCCCTAAGATTGGAGTTTTAGGACCAGCTGTACCACTAACTCTGGGTTGATACTTAAACTCGAGTTCTTGAGTTCTTCCTTTCTCTTTAAAAAAATTTTTTTTAACATTTATTTGTTTTTGAGAGACAGAATGTGAGCAGAGGAGGGGCAGAGAGGGAGGAGACACAGAATTCGAAGCAGGCTCCAGGCTCTGAGCTGTCAGTACAGAGCTTGACATGGAGCTTGAACCCACAAATCACGAGACCATGACCTGAACTGAAGTTGGACGCTCAACCGACTGAGCCACCCAGGTGCCCTGAGTTCTTCATTTCTTAAATGAAACAGTAAGACTGGCTTTTGGGGGCTTGTCTATCCCTGAATTCAATAAATTAGTAACTCCTGTTGCTCTTTGCTGGCTAACATAACGTTTTCCTGAGGACAAGCACTAGGCTCCTTCTCTAATAATCACTTAACTCAGTAGTGAGGTCAGCGCTCTGCCCTCAGTTGGAGTGAATAATTGATAACTTTGTCTACTTTCTGTGTGTCTTACAAACAAGTTATTAAAAAGCTTGGAAAGTAACTTAAACCTTGAATTCTGTAGTGGTAGAATTAGATATTACAGTTTAAAAATTGAGCTCTCTACTTAGCTATGTTTATTTAAAATGAACAGAATGACTTTAATATTTCTGGAAGCCCTGTTGACTAAACCACGGAAAACCTAAAAATTAGATTTATATTAAAAAGGTTTTTTTATGTTTGTTTGTTTTTTTTTGAGAGACAGAGTGTGAGCTGGGGAGGGGCTGAGAGAGAGGAAGAGACAGAATCTGTAGCAGGCACCAGGCTCTGAGCTATCAGCACAGAGCCTGACACGGGTCTTGAACTCAGGAACTGAGAGATCATGATCTTAGCTGAAGTCGGATGCTTAACCAACTGAGTCACCCAGGCGCCCCTAGATTTTCATTTTTTAAATGGCGTCTGGGTATGGCATGTTTCCTTCTGTTCCTCACATACTGACGATCGCCATTGTAGAAAAACACTAAGGATTTGCTTTTGAGTTGGCAGAGGTAAGGAATTTTCCTTGTTTAGTATTTGACTAGTGTTGGCTATTGTCATTGGTTACAAAAGGTGCCACTCTCCACTTGGGTGGGTGAAGTAGATTCCTGCGGCTGCCATAACTACCACAAACTTGGTGGCTTAACACAAGAGAACTTTGTTCTCATAGCTGTACCTGCTCTGAAGTCTAAAAGATCTAAATCAAGGTATTGGCAGGGCCATGCTCCCTCCGAAAGCTCTAGGGAAGAACCCTTCCCTCCCCAGCTTCTGGTGGCTCCTGGCAGCCCTTGGCGTTCTTTAGCTTAGAACTGCATCAGTCCAGACTTTGCCTCTGTCTTCACAGGGCCTTGTTCCCTGCTTGTGTCTGTGTCACCTCTACTTATAAGGATATCAGTCATTGGATTTAGGACCCGCCTTACTGCAGTATGACCTCATCTTTACTAATTATGTCTGCAAAGACCCTATTTATAAATAGGGTCACATTCTGAAATTTGGGTAGATGTGAAGTTTTGGGGGATACTATTCAACCCCCAAAACCCTGGCTTGGTGGTGACAGCTGTCAAGGGACAAGATGTTCTGGTTGAAGGAAGGCCCCCCCCAAGCCAGGCTCATATAGTCAGCCTCATGTAGTCAGAGTGTGGGAGACAGATCCTGCGGAGAGCTGTCTCTGCCCTCTCAGGCCCGCATTGCTGGTTCCTGTTTCCCGTGTGCTTTCTGCTTCTACGACCTGAGCGCACATCCTTCTACCACCAGCTCTAATAAGCAGTTAGTACATGCACTTTGTTAAATGCATGTGATCTAGGTGGGTAGGGACGGGAAATGTGTACTTTTTTCCATGCTTATGCGACTGACTTTTTATTTGCAGGCTAACCACAGAAGAGTTGGACTGCACACATGAACTCTTATATTCTCTTAGCAGGATGCTACGGCAGCAATCCACAGCATGATGTGGCTGAGACTCTTTGCTTTTTACTAAAGCTATTTTTACTGATGCTACTTTACAGTACATGGGGCCCTCAGGTGCACATTGTGCTTCTAATTTCAGTCTCAAAGTTATCTAGGAAGCAAAAGGTCTCATATTTTGAAAGTATTCACTGTGAACTGGCTACTTAGAGAATGAAATCATATTCAGAAATCTTTTTAATGTTTGCCTAAATGCCAACAATCTTTGTTGGCAAATCTCTCCCTGACACTTTTGTGGGTTTTTTTTTTTTTTTTTAATGTTTGTTTATTTTTGGGAGACAGAGGCGGAGCATGAGCAGGGGAGGAGCAGAGAGAGAGGGAAAGACAGACAGAATCTGAAGCAGGCTCCAGTCTAAACTGTCAGCACAGAGCCTGATGCGGGGTTCGAACACATGATGTGTGAGATCCTGACATGAGTTGGACACTTAACTGACTGAGCCACCCAGGTGTCCCTTGTGGGTTTTTCCCCCTGTGTTTATTATTTTAAGAGAGAGAGAGCATGAGAGGGGCAGAGAGGAGAGACAGAATCCCAAGCAGGCTTCTGGCTGTCAGCATAGAACCCATCATGGGGCTCAGGCTCATGAACGATGAGATTATGACCTGAATCAAGAGTCAGACACTCAACTGACCGAGCCACCCAGGTGCTTCTCTCCATGACACTTTTGTATCTACCTCAGGGGTCAGCAAACTTGAGATTACAGGCCACATCTATCCTGCAGCCTGCTTTTATAAAATGGCCCATGAGCTAAATAGTTTAATGGGTTGGGGAGGGGATGAAGAGAACATGCAGGAGAGACTGTATTTGACCCACAAAAAATATTTACTGTCTAGGGCACCTGGGTGGCTCAGTCAGTTAAGCATCTGACTTCAGCTCAGGTCATGATCTCATGGTTCGTGAGTTCAAGCCCCACATAGGGTCTCTGCTATCAGTGCAGAGCCCACTTTGGATCCTATGCCCCCCCCCTCTCTGCCCCTTCCCCACTCGTGTTCTCTCTCTCTCTCCCTCTCTCTCTCCCTTTCTCACTCAAAGAAATAAACATTTAAAAAAATTAAAAACAAATATTTACTGTCTAGCCCTTTACAGAAAGTTTGCCAGCCTCTAGTCTAGGGCAATATACTGCAAATAGAGTGTAAAAGGATTATGAGGTAAACTTGTGAATCTGGCATAAGAGCCAGGGTTTCATGGAAAACTGCTGTGGTTTAGCTCTAGTCAACAAAGTGGAGACTTTGGAGCCGTTGAAAAGTGGCTCTAAGTGAAGTTAAACCAGAGAAAACCTGTAAGATTTGTTAGGCTGAGTGCTTTAAAGACCAGTGATTTAAATTCCTACTGCTGCCGTAACAAAATCCCAAAATTTAGTGGCCTAACACCACCACAAATTCATTTTCTTACAGTTCTAGAAGTCAGAAGTCCAAAATGGGTCTTCCTGCATGAGCAGGACTACCTGCCTTCTGGAGGCTCTATGGGAGAGTCTGTTTCTCTCCAGTTTGTAGAGATTGACCTCATGCCTTGGCCTCTGGTCCCTTCCGTCTTCAAGCTGGCAGTGGCCTGGTGAGTCTTTCTTACTCTGCATTACTCTGAAACAACTCCCCTGCCTCCCTCTTCACATTTAGAGGATCCTTGTGATTACATTGTGTATACCTGAATAATCCAGTAGATCTTTATTTTAAGGTCAGCAGACCAGCGAGTGACTCTAATTCCATATGCAGCCTTACTTCCTTCTTGCCAGGTAATATTACATATTCGTGCGTTCTGGAGAATAAGATGTGGACACCTTTGGGGGGTCATTAATTTGCCTACAACAAAACTCTTAAATGTTTCTACCCTCCCTTTTTTTATCTTTATGATCAATCTTTTTTGTCTTTTAATCAATCTTTATGATTAAATATGAAATAAGGATATTTCATGCTATCCTTCAATCTTTTTTCTTAATTGCTAGAAGTAACATTAGTACGTGATCCATCTTTGTTTCTAAGAACAAAGTATAGCTAAATTATAACTTAAATCTTACTAAATTAAGGAATCTTGTTTCATATATTTTTTAGTTTGCATAAAAAGGCCCAAAGCCTTTTTGAAAAATCTTGGAGTACCTGGGTGGCTCACTCAGTTAAGCGTACAACTCTTGATTTCAGCTCAGGTCATGATCTCACGATTTGTGGGTTCAAGCCCCGCTTTGGGCTCTGTGCTAACAGTGCAGAGCCTGCTTGGGATTCTCTCTCTCCCTCTCTCTCTGCCCTTCCCTCACTCTCTGTCTCGCTTAAAAATAAGTAAATAAACTTAAAAAGTCTGTGTACTTACCTACCCTAGAATCAGTTGTTCTTGGATAATATTCCTATACACCATTCCTTGTTCTCTGTTATTTTTTCATCAAACATGTCCCCCACCAACGAGCAATACTATTGCTTTCACATTTAGTGCTGATCCATTTTTAAAATGGACTCAATGCATGTTAACTGCATTTACCCTTATAATTTCATAGTCCTGAGTTCAGATGCAAAGGTCAGGCCAGCACAGATCTTCCTGTTGGTGTTGAAAGAAAAGAAACGTGTAGTGGCTCAGGGACATTTTACGGTAGGCTTTGCGTTTAGCTTGCCATTGCAGGGTGTGGGCTCCCGGCATAGAATTGGTCATGAGCAAATCTCAGACTTCTTAGAAGTAAATGGAAGGTCTTTTATTAACCTAACAAGGTTTAAGCAGCTGAGTTGTACTGTAGTCTTTTGAGAATGGATCTGAATTCTTTTGGTGCACAGTTCGTGTCCATTTAGCCAAACCAGTGAGCATTATGGAAGGCTCCTCTAGACCAGGCGAGTGGGGGCAGGCACAGAATCCCCATCACATCCTCAACTTTGGCCTCTGTTGCCTTTTTATCCCTGTCTTACTTCCCGCTCTGGCGGGAGTATGTACCCGGGTAGAGTGGCGTACAGGGGAGGCGAGAATGCAGCTCCTCCATAGAAATAGAGTTGAGATTCTCCACAAAGCTAGAGGCCTAGTCTCTGAAAATCTTGCTCCAGGATGTGGACGTACACATACCCTCGTCCTAAGAGGTAACTTCTGCCTGTGAGAGCCACGTGGTGCATCCGTTCTGCTGACAAAGAACTGGGCACAGCTAGGGACCAGCTGGCCGATAGCTTGAATTTCTTAACATGTGTTCCATACTTTTCCTTTCAGTGTGGTCAGGTGATGGTTGAAGAAGTTTCCTGGGCAGACTCTTGAAGAGAATAAAGAGGAAGGAGGGTCGGAGCCTTCCAAAGCGGAACCGCAGGAGGTGAGGCCGAAGGCCTGCGCTTCCACAGGAGGGGCTGCACTTTCCACCCACTGTGCTCCTGATGTGGGCGGCGGCTGGTGAACAGAACGGAGAAGCGTGGCTTTCTTGTCCATGTGGGACCCTAGGTGAGAAGTATCGTATGCATGCTCGGGTACTGGTCTGTGAGTGCTTGAACTAGGTGGAGGTCTGAAGTGAGAAAGGACAGTGAGGCCTCCCCCTCACCGGTACCCGCCGTCGTCCTGACCTTTCCTGCCCCCTCACTGACACTTTGGCACCAGGCTCACTGTCTTCCTGCTCCTGGCCTGATTTCAGAGAGGCCCCCGTCCCTCTGTCTGTAGCCAGTTGCTGCCTGCCTCGGCACTTTCTCCTGCTTCTTGATACACCATCCTGAACATCGCTTCTGGGGAAAACGGGCTACCTCGGAGGCTCCCCCTCCTCTGTCTGCCCTTTGAGCAGTGGTGTTTCTCTGAGTTCCTCCCTTAGCCCTCCGCTCCTCGCTGCCTGCTCTCCTTGTAGTTTCAGCCACGGTGGCCCATGTCTGAGCTTATCGCAGCCGCTCAGCGTTCTGCTCATTTCCTGGTCTCTAGCCCTAACCTTGACCTCACCCCTGAGTTTCACGGGTTTCTGCCTGCATGTCTCCCAGTTACCATAAATCAACAAAGCAAGTCCCAAGTGGATTTCCTCTTTCCTTCTGCTCTGGTTGTCCCAAGTACCCAAGCGTAGCGAATTTTCCCATCTTGCACAGTCACCCACACCAGGGACCTCGGTGTCCTTTCTGACTCCTCATCACAGTCCACGCCTAATGCACTGCCATATCCTACTAACAGTCTCTTTTACACCCGCCTGAATCTTTCCTGCTTGCTCTGCTGCAGTGGCTTGCCGTGTGTGGCTTGCCGTGTGTGGCTTGCCGTGTGTGGCTTGCCGCTGTCATCTCTCCCTGAGTAGTGGTGGTAGCTCCCTAGCTGGTGTCCCTGCCCTGGGCCTGGTTCTTCCTGTCCTGAGCAGCCAGAGGGAGCTTCCTAAGGCACAGAGCTGACCGTGTGGCTCTCCTCAAGCAGGCTAGGCACTTGTCATCTGTGGGAGTAGTCCGGGCAACTTCAGGGGGCCAGAAGGGCTCTCCGTGTTCAGACCCTGCTCACCTCTCCACATTGTATCCCCAGTTTACATTTCTCTGATAGAGTTTGTAGGTGCCTAGAAATGTCCGTGTTTTCACCTAAGCAGTTCCTTTGCCTAAATTCCCTTTCCAGTTTACTTTATCTCACCACCTCCCTCTCATCTTTCATGGCTGAGCTCAGTTGCTGCCTTTCCTAGGAACATCTTTTGAATCCTCTAGTTGAGTGAGATCAGTATGCCTTCTGGGCTTCCGTGGCCTCTGGGATTCTGTGGCACCCTCTATCCTGCATTCACAGCATTATTTTGACATTATTTATTTAACAAATGTTCAAACGTTGCTTACTCTATACCTGGCACTGTTCTAAGTGTTTTACAAATATTTAATCCTAACAGTAGTCCTTTGAGATAAGGCTAATATTGTCTCCAACTTTTGGTAACAAAACTAGGCACAACATTACAGAGCTCATAAGTGACGGGGCGAGATTTGAACCAAGGCCGTGTAGCTCTGGGGTCTGTGTGCCTCTCGTGTTTGTGGCCAGCCCTCCCCCACTAGATAGCCGGTTATTTGACAACTCCAGTAATGGGCCTCGTACCTCAGTACCTGTATGTTGACTTATCAATCCACAGCACAAATAGGTCAGAGACAATAGAGCTTTCTCTGTGAAACAGCTGGTAGGGCTTGCCCTGAATGTTGTCTTTATCACCTAGTCATCCTGGTCCTCTTGGAGCACAGAGCAAAGCCTAACCTCCTCACTGTCTTCTGAGCACTCAGGCCCAAGCCAGAGAACAGCCCCTTCTGCTCGCAATGCAGCCAGACTGAACCTGTCGGGGTAGGCGTGGAGGGAGAAGGCCGTGGCTCGCTGTAACAGGCGTGAGGTGGGTGGGCTTCAACTGGTGTTTGAACCTGCTGAGAGCTGTGTGCTGTGGGCCAGGAAAGTGTCTGTGACCGCAGGGCAGGGTGAAGCGAGCTGGCATGTCTTGAGGGTGAGTGTAATGAGCCTGCGGGGTGGGGCTCGGGGTGGCTGGTGCTGAGGTGTCCTGTCACTGGGGTCCGGCTGGGGACTGTGGCCGTGGTCTTCCCTGTCAGCACCTTGCTGCAGCCCGCTCGCGGCTGCTGGGTTCTCAGTGCGCGGTCAGAATACTCGCTCTGCTAGTCGGGGGTCGGGGTTCCGTCCGGCCTAATGGTTTCTCCCGCACCCAGGGAGAGCCCGCTGCGAAGAAGGCCCGCTCGAATCCTCAGGTCTACATGGACATCAAGATCGGGAACAAGCCAGCCGGCCGCCTCCAGATGCTCCTGCGTTCGGACGTCGTTCCCATGACGGCAGGTGAGCGGGGCTCCGGGCGGGAGGCCGGCGGCGGGGCGGTGGGCCTCCCCAAGGTTCTCGCCGCCATGGTTCTTGTGCCCTTGACACTCTTTCTGACCCGCGTTGACTTGAGGCATCTCAGATCCTGGGATCTAGGAACAGATGAGGCCGGGCAGGCATTTTTGAAGCTTTACAGGTGCTGGTTCACTATTTTTTAACAATGATGTTAAATAATGGCTTTTTCATTTTAGACATCCGTTGGTTTCCCACTTCAGGAGATAAAGAACCAGCTTTTCAAATCCCTTTCCCTGCCCTTCCGTCTTCTTTATGTATAGAGTGACCATAAGCTTGGTTAAGTCGGAGGTTATTTTAACTGTTTGACATCATACCATAGTAATTTCTGTTCACACACACCATTTTGTTTTCCTGGGGTCCATCATTGTCTTGTTTTCACACGAGCTTAGTCTGTGCATTTATTCCTGATGCTCTCCCGAATCCTGCTGCCTGCATGAATCTCTCCTCATGTTCACACACACCAGGTATTCTGTCGCTTTCCCTCTACTTATGTTTATTTATTTATTAAAAAAAATTTTTAATGTTTATTTATTTATTTATTTTTATATTTTTATTTATTTCTAGGATAGAGAGAGACAGTGTGAACAGGGGAGGGTCAGAGAGAGGGAGATACAGACTCTGAAACAGGCTCCAGGCTCTGAGCTGGCAATTAGCACAGAGCCTGACGCGAGGCTCGAACCCACAAACCGCGAGATCATGACCCAAGCGAAAGTCGGACGCCCAACCGACTAAGCCACCCAGGCGCCCCTAATGTTTGTTTATTTTTGAGACAGTCAGAGCGTGAGCAGGGGAAAGGGCAGACAGAGAGAGAGAGACAGAATCCGAAGCAGGCTTCAGGCTCTGAGCTGTCAGTACAGAGCCCGATGTAGGGCTCGACGAACCCATGAACCGTGAGATCATGACCTGAGCTGAAGACAGATGCTTAACTGACTGAGCCACCCAGGCGTCCCAGCTATATTTTTTCTAAGAACAAGAATGTTCCCTTACATGATTACAGTATGACCGTCAAAATCAGGAAGTTTAACATCAGTACAACACCGTTTACTAATTTTCAAGCCATCTTTAGATTTCATCTGTTACCCCCTTATTGTCGTTTATAGTAATTTAAGCAGTTGTTCTTCCCTGGCAAGGATTTGCACACCACATTGAACAGTGAAGTCTCTTCAGTCTCCTCCTGTTTGGAACAGCGTCTCAGTTATTCATTGCCTTTTTTTCTTTTTTAAGTTTTATTTTTGAGAGAGAGCGCGTGTGAGTGTGAGTGGGGGAGGGGCAGAGAGAGAAGGAGAGAGTCCCAAGCAGAATCCACACTGGGAGCGCAGAGCCCAATGAGGGGTTTAACTCAAAAACCATGAGATCATGACCTGAGCTGAAACTAAGGGTCAGGCACTTAAGTGACTGAGCCACCCAGGTGCCCCTTTCATTATCTTTGTTGATCTTGACTTTGAGGAGGACAGGCCCAGTTTTACGATTGTGTCTCAGTCTTTGTGTAGTACTTCCTCATGATGAGACAGAGGTGTGATGTGCTTTGGCAGGAACACCGCAGAAGAATGCTGTTTCCTTACTAGGGTATCGTGTAAAGAAGTGCATGATGTCAGGTCTAATATTTGTGATGTGAACTTTGGTTGCTTGCTTAAGGAGATGGCTGCCAGCTTTCTCTACTGGAAGGTACAGCTATTTTTAGGGCTATAAATTAAAAGTTAAAATTTTTTCTCCTCACTACCTCCAGCCCATCTCTTTGAAGTAACTACTACTATTCACAGTTGTGTGCTTCCTATTTTCTTTCTTTTTTTTTTTTTAATGTTTATTTCTGAGAGAGAGAGAGCGAGAGAGAGTGCGAGTTGGGGAGGGGCAGAGAGAGACTGGGAGACACAGAATCTGAAACGGACTCCAGGCTGAGCTGTCAGCACAGAGCCCGACGCGGGGCTGGAACTCGGGAACAGCAAGATGGTGACCTAGGCCAAAGTCAGACGCTTAACCAACTGAGCCTCCCAGGCATCCCTTCCTATTTTCTTAAATATTCGTAATGATTGTTTTTACTCAGAATCCATTTTTGTTTAAATTCAGCCTTTTAAAAAATGTTTATCAAAGTCATAATTTGCACATAGTTTAAAGAAAACCATTCTGTGAAGTTTGTTATAATGTGATGTTTTTCTGTTCCCCCTCAACATAATTTTTCTGCCCTGCCAAAGGTAACATTCATTTTTTCCAGGTGATTATTTTAGCTTTTATTGCTACATCTCTGAAAAACATATTCATTTTATCACTATTTGATTTATTTTCAGGTTTTGCCTGTTTTAGGTCAGATGTTTTGGGAAACAGACTCATGAGGAATTGCATGCAGAAAGCAGGGGGTGATCTCAGGGACAACTCTTGCAAGGGCATGAGGGGAGCAGATCAGGCAGAGCGTGTACCTGAGCTGCCGTCAGTCACACAGAGGCCTCAGCTGGTCTCGGGGGCTCATTGGAGCTCTGATAGCCCTTCTGAGTTGTTCTGAACTGAGGCCTGGGGGCCAGGCCTCTGGACCCTCACATGGACAGTCATAAATTCTGGCTGATTCCCAGGACGGGTGAGCAGCTTCCTTCAGCCAAGGGCATTTACTGGGGTGGAACTTCTCCTGGGGCTGGTAGCATCTCATGCTCCTGGGAGGGGAGAGGGGGAACGTCTTGGTCTTGAAGGGGATCCAAGCGGCTTCCCAAAGTGTCCACTGCAGTCTGCCTCTCACACCACTCAGATCCTCATTGGCCTCTGTGTCTCGTCTCTGCTGTGCCCTCGCCCTGACCTCTGAGTTGTTGCAGGGACCCAGAGCTCGGCACTTGTTTTTCTTCTCTACCCTCTCTCTTCACTTAATGGTTCTGTACGTATTAGCCTAGTGCCCACCTCTTAGAACTGATCCTTTACTAGGTCGGAATGAAAGTCACAGCTAATACATCCTTACAACACATAGTTTGTAAAAAAAAAAAAAAAAAAAAAGTAGCGTTATGCGGGGCACCTTTGTGGCTCCATCGGTTGAGTGTCTGACTCTTGATTTTGGCTCAGGTCATGATCTTGAAGTTCATGAGATTAAGCCCTGAGTTGGGCTCTGCACTGGCAGGATGGAGCCTGCTTGGGATTCTCTCTCTGTCCATCTTTGCCCCTTTCCTGCTCATTCTTACTTTCTCTCTCAAAAAAAAAAAAAACATTTTTAAAAATATTTATTTTTGGGAGAGCTCAAGCAGGGTAGGGGCGGCGGGGGGGTGGGGTGCAGAGGATCCAAAGTAGCTCTGTGCTGGTAGGCTGACAGCAGCGAGCCCGATGTGGGGCTCAAACTCATCAACTGTGAGATCATGACCTGAGCCAAAGTCGGATGCTCAACTGACTGAGCCACCCAGGTGCCCCTAAAAATTAACATTTAAAAAATATATGTACTGTTACATAATAATTACAATATGAAAGAAAATTAATTTATAGTAAAATAGTATGTATTTCAGTCCTTAAATGCTTAGACACAACTAAATATGTGAAACACTTAAACGTACACTTCTGCCTAGAGCAGCAGTTAGCCGTGTGGACTGATAGAGGTGCATTTTGTTGGCAGGTCACAGTAACATAATTTCCTGACACGGTGAAAATTCCCCTCGTAAAATTCAGAACAGAACCAAAAATTAAGTTTTCCCTTGGTTTATGTAGTAGGTATATTTCTGGAAAGCTTCAGTGCAAAATATAAGTCTTTGGATTTATATGTAAAATGGAGTTAGGTTCTCAGCTCAAATCATCATGAACAGATTTTTCTCCAATACACCAATGTTTCTCAGGGCATTTGAAAGTCTGAGAGGATTAGGAATCCTTCTTGCTGACGTGTGACCTGGCAGGACATCTACATTTCCTGTTCCCTTCCCACTAGTGCCAGTAGCACCCCCTGTTCCTGACCACCAGAAACATAGCTTGGAGTTTCCAAGTGGCCTCGAGGGGGCAGTCTTCCCCTATTTAAAAGCAGTGCTGTGGCCAGTCCCTTCCCGTCCCAGGGTTTCCAGTGACATCTGTGAATGACTCCTGCCCACATGTCAGCCTCCATGCTGTTCTCTCCCTGTCGTCTTCCCCTGGACGCCTCAGGCCCCCCAGGCTCTCTTGCTCTTTTCCCCCAGACGCTGCCTCCCCTCCCCTCTGTCTCCGGCACTGTCTGCCACCACCATCTGCCTGGCTGCCTGCTCAGCTTAGGACCCCCCTGGACCCCTCTCCTCCGTCACACACACGTCAGATCACTTTCTTCAAGTCACCCTTCCTTCACTAGCACCAAGTCCTCACGCTTGTCTCCCTGCTTCCACTCCTGCCTCGTCCCCTCCTGGTCCAGTCTGTGAGGCAGTCAGAGCCGTCCTGTTCTGTCACTCTGTGGCCGAGAGTCCTCCCGTGGCCCCATCACGCACGTGGGATCCAGCCGGACCCACTGGCGGGAGGTCTGGCACCTCCCGGAGCTCCCGGAATGTGCTGCTCCTCCCTCTGTCCCCACGGCCGTCCTACTGCTCCTCAGTCACTGCCGACTCCCCCTCCGGGCCTGGGTCATGCCACTTCCTGTCCTAGAATGTTCTTCCCTTAGCATCCGTAGCGTTCACCCCTCACTTCCTTCCGCTGCCATGTACTTCGTGCTAGAGGCCAGCCTTGCTGTCACTCTAGAATGGGCATTCCTGGCATCTCTTCTTTTTAGTCAGCTTCATTTTTCTTTATATATTTAATATCTGAGATTATATTATGAAGTTACTTATTCTTTTACTTATTTTCTGTCTCCCTTTCTAGAATATTAGCCTCATGAGGGCAGGACCCAGTCTTTACTGATTACCACTGTATTCTAGAATCGTGTAAATAAGTATTTGAATATTTAAAGCTGGTGTTCACAGGGCTGTTTTGTTATGTGTCAGGCACCTTGATCAACTCCAACATTGAGGGTGGAATGGGACATGGTCCCCATCCAAAGGGGGCATGTGGTCCAGAGGCCCAGCCGTGGAAAGCGGGCTTTCTCATTGAGACAGATGAGGTTATAGGCTCCCTCTCTCAGCCCCCGCCAAACCTGGGTCTTTTTAACTCAGATGTTACCTCCTCCAGAAAGCCTTCCATGGTACTGTGTGTGTGTGTGTGTGTGTGTGTGTGTGTGTGTGTGTGTGTGTGTGTGTGTGTGTGTGTGTGTGTGTGTGTGTGTGTGTGTGTGTGTGTGTGTGTGTGTGTGTGTGTGTGTGTGTGTGTGTGATAGAGATACACTTTTAGGTGACTGTACTGGGGTGTGTGTGTGAGAGAGAGAGAGAGATACACTTTTAGGTGACCGTACTGGGGTGTGTGTGTGTGTGAGAGAGAGAGAGATACACTTTTAGGTGACCGTATCTTGTGCTTCCATTTGCTAAACGAATTTCTGTGCGACGAGGCTTTGCTGTTCCATAGCATTTTTTTTTTTTAAACAGCTTTATCGGGATGCAATTCACATATATTCACTTCACCCATTTAAAAATATACATTTCAGTGGTTTTTATTGTACTCACAGTTATACAATTATTACCACAAATAATTTTAGAATGTTTTTCTCCCAAAGGAAACCCCACACCCTTTAGCCTTCCCCGTTTTGTCCCCCAGGCCTAGGCAAACACTAATTGACTTTCGATTAGTTTTGCCTATTCTGGACATGTCATATCAATAGAATTCCACAACATGTGGCCTTTTGTGACTGGCTTCCACTTAGCATTAATGTTGTCAAAAAAGTTCATCTACGATATAGCACGTATCTGTGTATCATTCTTTTTTACTGTCAATTAATATGCAGTGTATGGATATACCACAATTTGTTTATCCATTCATAAGTTGATGAACATTTGTGTGGTTTATACATTTTGGCTATTATGAATAATGCTGCTGTGAACATTCATGGATAAGTTTTTGTGTGGACATCTGTTTTCATTTCTCTTGGGTAGGTACCTACAATTGGAATTGCTAGAATCTAGGATAACTTTTTTCATATTTTGAGGAACTGCCAGACTATTTTCCAAAGTGGCTGCACCACTTTACATTCCCATCAGCAGCCTGTGAGGGTTCCAATTTCTGTGTATCCTCACAATCCCTGAATATTATCTCTTTTATATTCTCTTTCTGTTATCCTGGTGATGTGAAGTGCTACCTCATTGTGGTTTTGATTTGCCTCGTGGCTGATGATGTTGAGCATCTTTTCATGTGTCTGTTGTCCATATTTACATCTGCTTTGGGAAAATGTCCATTCAGATCCATTACCCGTTTCTAAATTGGCTTTATTATTGAATTACAAGAGTTCTTTACATATTCTAGCTGTAGTTCTTTTATCAGATACATGAATTGCAAGTAGTTTTTGTCATTCTGTCGGCTGTCTTTTCACTTTATCTTTTGCTTTGAAGCACAGTTTTAATTCTGTTGAAGCCCCATTTATCTCCCTTCTCTTCCATCAGTATATTTTTGGCATCATAACTCAGAAGGTTTTGCCTGACCTAAGGCTATAAAGACTTACTCCTATTTTTTCTTGTAAGACTTTTATAGATTAGCCTTTACATTTGGGTCTTTGATCCATTTTGAGTTAATTTTGGGTATATAGTGTGAGAAAAAGGGTCCAATTTCATTCTTTTGCATGTGGATGTCCAGTTGTCCTAGCATCATTTGTTGAAAAGGCTGTTCTTAGGGAGCCTGGGTGGCTCAGTTGGTTAAACATTGACTTTGGGTCAGGTCATGATCTCCTGGTTCGTGAGTTCGAGTCCCACTTCAGGGGAGCATGAGCCCTGCTTTGGGTGAGCCCCGTTTCTCTCTCTCCCCCCTTGTCTCCCTTTCCTTGCTCTTGTGGGATTCTCTCTCTCTCTCTCTCTCTCTGTCTCTCTCTCTCTTCCTGCCCTTGCTCACTTACGCCCTCTCTCTATAAAAGAAAAAAAGGCTGTTCTTTTCTTTTTTAATTGTATTGGTATCCCTTTTGAAAATCAGTTGACCATAAATGTAAAGATTTTATTTCTGTACTTTTTCTGTTTCATTGATCTATATATGTGTCCTGTGCCACTTCTACATTGTCATGTATTCTGTAGCTCCATAGTACATTTCGCATTTGACAAGTAGGAGTCCTTTAACTTTTTCTTCTTTTTCCAGATTGTTTTGGCTATTCTGGGTCTCTAACATCTCCATATGAATTTCGGAAATAGTTCTCAGTTTTTGCAAAAAATCCAGCTGAGATTTTGACAGAGATTGCACTGAATCTGTAGAACAATTTGTGGGTTGCCATCTTTGCAGTATTAAGTTTTCCAGTCCATGAACATGGGATGTCTTTCCATTTGTTTAGATCTTCTTTAATTTCTTCCTATAAAATTTTATAGTTATCAGAGAATAAGTTTGTATTTCTTTTAAATTTATTCTGCAGTATTTTATTCTTGTTGATGTTATTGTAAATGGAATTTTTCGATTCATTTTCAGATTGCTCATTGCTAGAGTATAAAATAACTTGATTTTTGTATATGGATCTTGTATTCTGCAAACTTGCTGAACTAGTCCTAATAGTTTTCTAGTGGATTCTGAAGGATTTTCCTTATATAAGATCATGTCATCTGGAAATTTCATTTCATTTTTTTGCAACTTGCAGTGGCTGGAACATCTAGCGCAATGTTGAATAGAAGTAAGGGCAGATGTCTTGGTCTTATTCCTGATCTTATGGGGGAAACATCTAGTCTTTCACTGTGTGGGTTTTTTGTAGGTGCTCTTTATCAGACAGAGGAAGTACCCTTCTGTTCCTAGTTTGTTGAGTATTTTTATCATGAGAAGTTGTGCATTTTGTAAGATGCCTTTTCTGTGTCTATTGAGATAATAATATGGTTTTTGTACTTTATTCTGTTAATGTGTTATTTTTGTTTTGTGGATGTTAACCCAGTCTTGCATTCCTGAGATACATCCACGGTTATCTTTTGAATGACTCTTTTTCACTAGACTATGAGCTGCACCAGGGCTGGGACCAGTGTCCCCAGGGCCCAGCAGGAGCCTAGTTACCAAGTAGACAATAAGTATTTGTTGAATGAATGAAAGAAAGGATAAACCAGTATAAAATGATTTAAATAACTTTGCACACCATTTCATGGACTATCAATTGAGTGGAAGACAAGACATCCACATGGTATTATCCTGGAGTCTGAGCCCGCCGGGTTGAAGGGCTGTCAACCGTCTGCACAGTGTACCTCTTATAGCAGGGAGCCAAGGGTAAAGGCTGATGTGCTCCCTCTCTCCCCCAGGCCTGCTCTCCATGGCCAACTCCGGCCCGAACACCAACGGCTCCCAGTTCTTCCTGACGTGTGACAAGACGGATTGGCTGGATGGCAAGCACGTGGTGTTCGGGGAGGTCACAGACGGCCTGGACGTCTTGCGGCAGATTGAGGTGTGTGGCTTCCCCGGGCCCGGGGTGCGTGGCCCTGCGGGAGAGCTGGGGACAGGGGCCACGGCTGCTCCCAAGGAGGGCTGCCTCTGCTCAGGGAGGGGTGGGCCGATGGGCAGGGTGTCCAAGAGCCGCTCCTTACTCTCCACCCTCCCTCGTTTCTCCCCCTCTTCTGTCCCCACAAAGGCCCAGGGCAGCAAGGATGGGAAGCCAAAGCAGAAGGTGATCATCGCCGACTGTGGGGAGTACGTGTGAGCCCGCGCAGTCTCGGCACTGCCCCTGCGTGTCCAGGAGCCGTCAGCCTGGGAGCCAGCGCCTGCGGTGTCCCTCCCCGTGGTGGCAACCAGGGGTTTGTGTCGTGGCCCTTCTTGGGGTCAGCTTGGAGCAGCTCTTCTCAGGCCTGGGCTCCCTCTGGCTCTTTCCCAGGTGTGGCCGTGGGCCCGGGAGCCGGCACAGGGGCCGCCTTCCCCGCCGTGGACAGGCTGTGCGTGGCCTTCTCCGGGCCTTTGCTGCCACGGCTTCTCCTAGGCCCACCACTGTGGCTCCTGGACGTTTCTTGTGGTAAAATAAACCCGAGTTCTTGTACTGCCGCCTGCTGGCCAGGTCCCAGGTGTTGTCAGAGAGCTGTGACTGGCCGATCTTCCTGTGACAGAGGAGAGCCCCTCCCCTGCTGTTCCCCCCCCCCCGGGCCGGGTCCCTGAGACCATACCCTGCCAGACCACTGCAGGGTAGCAGAGGTCAGAGCTGGTGCCAAAGTGCCTCTCTCCTCTGCTACCAGGCCGCTGAGTTAGGTAAGCCAAGTTCCATTCCTGCCTCATACCTAGTTGTGAGTCTAAGGGGCACCCGAAATCAGTCTTGGTGACCCATTCACTCATTAATAGTCCAAATTGTGGACCACAGAATTCCCAGAGCCCTTCTTTTGCCCGGCACTGTGCATGGTGCTGGGGAAACATGAGAAATCAGCTGTGGTGGCAGCTGCATCCTGCCCATACCCAGTCCCACTGGAAATTGAAGTCAGGTACCAGTTTGTAGCATGTGCAGTCTCTCGCCCTACACCAGTGTTTGGCTGGCCGGGCCACCTCCCAGCAGGTCCCGTGTGCTGAGGCTGGTCACCAGAAACCATCAGTCATCAGAGACAACGTCCAAGGCTGCCACCTGCTGCTCTGTTGCCTGCCAGAGGCTCTAGATCAAGGTCTGTACTCAGAAACCATTGGGCAGGGCTGGTTCTCCTTTGGGGTTGAGGTCAGGTGAGCCTGGAGGGGAGGAGAGAAGCCTGCTGGCCTGTGATCCCCGACAGCTTCTGCGGAGGGGTGGATGCTGGCCCTGTCCCTGTCTAGCATCCAGGGCCAGCCTCGGTCTCTGCCTTCAGGCGGGGCTTGGCTTGTACCCCTTTGGTTGGCTAGGGCCCGCTCCTGTGGCTGGGATCGCGGCCCGCAGTATTCCCAGCCGGGACCCTCGCTCCCTAACCAAGGCGTTCCTCTCACTGGTGGTCAGTCATGGCTGTCAGGACAGGCAGCAGTGAGGCCAGGAAAATGCCAGCCACTCAGGGCTGATGTGACGTCTGGGAGAGGAGAGATGTATTTGAAGTACTCGACAAGGTTGACTCTAGAGATTACGTGTGGGGAGGGGAACCGACTGACCTGAAGCCCCAGGAAGAAGGACTGGTCACAACCCTGTGAAACCAGGGGAGAGGTTGTTGCAGGGGAGGGAGCTTTGTCCCTCACTGTGCTTCCCTGATTGCCTGGGAAGGTGGGACTAGCCCAGTGGCCAGGAAGCCGGTGGGCAGGGGAGGCATCAGGTGGCAGTTGCTCCCTCTGTGCTGTGTAAGGGGCTTCCCCAGAATTTACCATGTGGGTCCGCCCATAACCCTCGTACAGGTGGTGACCCGAGCCTTGGTGGTGAGATGCCAGGTCCCGATGCCATCTGCTGGGTGACCGTGCAGGTACTTTTTTTTTTTTTTTTTAATTTTTTTTTTTTAGTGTTTTATTTATTTCTTAGAGAGAGACAGACAGTGTGAGCAGGGGAGGGTCAGAGAGAGAGGGAGACACAGAATCCAAAACAGGCTCCAGGCTCTGAGCTGGATGTCAGCACAGAGCCCGACGTGGGGCTTGAACCCACAAACCATGAGATCACGACCTGAGCCGAAGTCGGATGCTTAACCGACTGAGCCGCCCAGGTGCCCCAGGTACTGTCTGTTTGACCAGAGCGCCTGGCTGCCTGCCTTCCCGATGTTGGGCCAGAGCTCCCAATGGTAGGATCGTGGGGGGCCAACACCTGCCTCCCAGGAGGGAGTGGGGGCAGGACTGGGGTGGAGGGAAGGAAGGCAATGCTACAGAAAGATCTGTTTTCAAAGAAGATTTAATAACAGATTTTCAATATATCATAGATCGAGTAAATCAGATCACCAAGCAGTACATAGAGTATGATCCTGACTTCATGAAATACCCATATGTTCTCTATGAAGACAAATGTGTATGTGTCAAAGAAAAAGACTGGAAGGAATTATTAACAGTACTTATCTCTGTGTGCTGGGATTATGAGTTTTTGGGATTATGCTGGGATTCTGTGTTTTTTTTTTTCCAAAAGTTTCCCTGGCACACAAGTGAACAACAACTTTTTTTCCTTTTTAAAGGTCCAGATGCTTGCTCAAGGCTTTGTGGTAAGAAGAGAAACCCAGGAAAGCTCCCCCTTCAGCTTCTCAGAGGCTGTAGGTAGGACTCTGGACTTTGGGAGGAAACAGCGACACAACACAGCCCTGTCCTCCATCCTCCGAGGCCCAGCCCCCCTGGGTCACCAAGTCACGGTAGGTCCCTGCACGCTGGGACTCCCACAGGCAGGCGATCGTGTAAGTCCCCACCTCATCCCCAGAGGTGACCAAATTTAATTTTTTTTTTTTTTTTTTTAAGGAAAAGCGCAGCTTTAAAGTAGACACAGCAGCCCCTCCTGGACGTGTTCTGGGAGGCGGGGGTTTTAATAGGAAGGCTAACAGGGGAGGCCCAGATATGCAAATTCATTGAACGTAGGACCACTAGTAGATTCACCGAGTCGTGCACACACGGTGCCGACTGCTTTGGGACACACCGGATCCCCACCATGGCCCTGCACGGGCAGAACTGATCATTCAGAGGAAAAACCTCTCACTTAGAGGTGACATAATTTGGTCAAATTAACCAGGGGCAGAGCCTGGATTCTATATGACGTCTACTGGCTCTAAAACCCACCGTATCCTATTCACAGCCTCCTTTCCTGTGAAACTGCAGGCCTTTTCCCTACATAGAGACACAAAAGAAACGGGGCTTTGCCTGGTGAACGGTCACCCGGGCCAGTGCCAGGCTCTGACTGTGGAGGCGTGCTGGCCGTGAGGCACACAGAGCAGTTTTCCCCACACCACCGGCCCCGGATGTGGCTGTTTCCGGGCGGCCTCCCTTCCTGGCAGCACTTACCTGTCTGTCAGTGGGCCTGAGCTGACCACTCTGATGTATGCTTCTAATGTGCTGCCTTCAACCTAACCTGGGCCATCGGGCAACCATATAACAAATCAGATGACTGTCCCTTTGTTGACTTTGCATCCATAATTCTCCCCGTTCTCCAAGGCCTTTTCTGTTTGGTTTCAATTTGCTGGCTGGCTGGTGGTTCTAGAAGTCTGTGAGGAAGTCTATGACCACTGTACTTCCAGCTTTATTGCACAGAAAGGGATTCTGATTATGACCCTCACATTCCTATTTGGCACATCCAAGGGACAAGGCAGTCTGCATCTTAAAAACATTCATTCTACAGGCTTTCCCGGCGTCCCCAAAGCATGCCAGGTTAGGTGCTAGATGTTGAAGCATCTAATACGGACGTTTGCTAAAAGTTTTCAAACCTCTGCTGCCCCTGATATTGAGAGGAGAGAGCTGCTAGCTAAAGCCCCAAAATGGCAGGTTTCCTGTCCGATGTACACGGCAGCTGGGCGCTCAGGCTGTGTCTTTGCTCTATGACAGAGGAGAGGGCCAGGGTTTCAGGCAGGAAGGAGGCTAATCCTTGTGTCACGGATGAGAAACTGAAGCCTGAATCAGGAAGGGGACTTGTCCTGACACCAAAGTGGGCAGTGGCTGCGTTGGAACTAAAGTACAGGTCTCCTGACATTCCAGCCACTTCGTGCCCCAGTCCCTGCCTGCCTGAGCTCAAAGCCCCAGGCCAATCAGGAAGTGCCCACTCTGCAGACAGTCTGGGCCTGCCCTCTGTTACAGGAGGGTCTCCTCCTCTGTACTTGCTCCACAGTCCCTTCCAGGTCCCCGTGGAGGGGCTGCTGTCCTGCAGCAGGGCCCCGGCGTCCGCACCTGCCGCCAGGCCTGCCGTCCCGGGGCCCCTCGTCAGGGTGTAGAGTGACGGCGGGGATGCGTGTCCTTGGGCACAGGGGTGGTTCCGCCCCAGCTGGGCTGTGCCTGTGGGTTGGGCGGGCCCGGGATCGGCTTTTAATGACCCAGTATTTCAGGGCTCAGGCAGCTGGACTCTGTCTGCGCCAGCAGGTAAATTACAGGCTTAGCAAGTCAGAAATCAAATAAACACTCCAACTGCCTGTGGCGGCCGCTCCGAGAACAGTGGTTTCCGGGAACCTGCACCCGGGTCACCCTAATTACTGCCTCTGTCACTCCCCTGGGACAGAGAGCTTTTCTTTGGTCCACAGGCCCAGAGAGAGCACAGTGCTCCTGGGCACACAGGGTGGTACGGACTGGTGAGCAGACCGTTCCCCGTGCTTGGCCCCAGGTGGCCCCATGCTATGGGCGGAATGGGTTGCTCCTTAGTGTGGCAGGAAGGGGAAACGGAGTTACATTTGCTGGTGGGTGTCTGGACTTGTAGGCTGAGGGTCCAGTGGAGAATATACCCGGGTTGATTACTGACATGGGCCATGGGCAAGGAGACAGGAGGGGGTGGCATGTGTGCCCCCTACTGCAGCCACTGTCTACTTCTAAGGGTTTTTGTGTCAGTGCTAAGCCTCATGGAAAAAAGATGGGGGAAACGAAGCCCCCAAGGTTCTTTGCTTCTGGGGTGGGGGCAGCATACCGCTTTCCCAAGGAGGGACGTCATATGCCATAAAACTTTCCCGTCAGCCTTGGTCTCAGCATGAGGCTCCTCTAGCTTATTCTTTCTCTAATGTGCTGGCGGCTAGTGGGCGGCGTTAGGAGCCCAGGAATACACTCCTGAGCACGACGGCATGTCTGTGCCCTGGAAGGCCCAGTGTGGTGTCTAAAGAGGGACAGACCCACTTCCCCCCACTCAGCCCGACCAGCTAAGCTCACACTCCAGGTGCTCTTCACACAGGCCTGGGTTGGGGATGGTCAAGGACAGGTCCTGAGGCAGGACGTCTGCTTCTGAGGCTGCTGTGCACATCAGGCCAGTCGGGCTACTACACACACCAGGGGAGGGGGCAGAGGGACCTGGGGAGACGCTGGCAGGGATGCAAGTGAGGGCCCTCCTTGCCGCCCCACCTGAGCTATGATGGCATCTAGGGTTTCCTGTGTCTGGAAAAGGGCCGGACCCAGGCGGGAGGCTCTGCAGCGGCGGGGCCGGGCCTCAGTGGCAGCCACAGGCCCTGACCACCATGTTGCGGTGCTTGCGCAGGATGACATTGTTGCTGCTGTCGTAGTAGAGCACGGAGGTGGCGCTCAGCTTGGTGGGGGCGCAGCATGCCTTGGGGACCGCGTCCGGCTTCATCAGGTGCACCTGACCAGGGAAGGGACAGCGGGCAGGCGTGAGCACCACGGCCTTCTCCCACGGCCCCCCAGCTCCCGCCACCCCGACCCCGGAGTCTCCAGCTGCTCACCCTTCCCCCGCTGCCCCACTGCCCTCAGGGTCCAGCCTCGGCACCAGCCAGCTCCCTCCACACTCACTCCCCTCAGAGGTGGTGACCCCGCTGGTCTCCAGCACATGGCGCGCCCCATGCCCAGCCCCTCTGCCGCACCACCCCTCTGGGTCCCCTCCGCTCCTCTCTATGTGCTCCTGTAACGTTCCCGATCCTATCTGGTCCCCATTAGCTGTTCGTAATCTGTCTCCCCTCCCGGCTGTGAGCCCGTGAAGGATCACAGAACTGGAAAACCCAAGGGCCCCGGGTCCATCCCCGTGTTCAATGCTGTCACTCCTCAAAGCACTTGCCACCCCTGATAACAACTTCTAAGGCAGCTACCGTTCTGGGCCGACCGAGAGGGAGGGCATGGAGGCCCCGCGTGGTGGTGCCCGGAGCCGCCTGGCTCTCAGGTGCGGCGGGACTCGGACAGGGGGCGCTGACCTGCTACCCTCCCAGCAGCCTTTCTGCCAGGAAGAGCCTGCCTGAGGGAACAGCCCGTTTTCAGCCTCCTGAAAATATTTCTGCCGAGCCCTGGCAGGGCGAGCTGCAGTTTACAGGAACCCCGGGTCAGGGCCCCCCCGCTGCCAGGCCCCAAGGCGGCCCGAGGCTGTGGGGAGGCGGGAGAGAAGAGGACGCCTGCTCCATCCATGTGTCGTGGCTGCCGCCAGGGCTCCCCGCCCTCTCAGAGGCTGCCGAGCAGGACCCGGATGGAGCTGTCTGGTGGGGGAACCTGTCCGGCAGCCTGGCCCCCGCGCCCCAGTGCCCAGTTCTGAGCCAGCCTGCTGTGAGGACACCTCACAGCACCTACTTACTGGCTGTGCATCTTTGGGTCTAAATCCTGCATCTGTAGGCCTCATTTTCTCCTCTGCCAAATAGGTAGAATGGTACTTTTCTCATTTCCAACAAAAACATATCTAGGACACATGCCTTGTGCCAGGATGGGTCACAGAAATGTTCCTACTCTCACAGATTCAGTGGGGAGGAAAAAGGAGACAAGGAATATTCCAGTAGACAACCAGGGCTCGTGGGAACGGCACAACAAAGCAGGCCCTCCACCCCAGCAATAATTCTGACCCTGGACAAGGCTTCCTGTCCCTGTCCTCACCTGCAGACCCCAGCGTTCCTCCTACCCCACACCTAGTCCTGAGAGGGGCCCTGCCTCCAGCTGCCCTTTCACTGGGTCCCCTGCCTGCTCCACCCTTGACCCCATCCAGCTGCCCACTGCAGCCAGAGCAACATGTGTAGAAGGTTCAGATCATTGACACTGCATCACTAACGCCCTGCACCAGCTTCTCCGTTTACTTGGAGTTAAATCCACCCACCTGCCACCTTCACTGGGACCCCAACGCTGTGGGACCCGCGCACGCCTCCCTGCAGCCTGAGCCCATCCAGCTGTCCTGGGCTGACGTGGGATCTGCTGGTGGGACCATCGAGGGCCAGGAGAGGCATGGAGCTCGTGCATAAGGGACAGCCCAAGGACCCACTTCCTATCACCCCTGAGCTCCTCCCAGAAGGTGGCTCCTGGGGACAGCTATCCCACTTGACATGAGAAAGGCAGTATCAGCACACAAAGCCCCTGCCAGTGATGTGTTTCCTCTTGCTTGGGGGCATCACCTTAACCTCTTCCAGGCAGGCTCAGGGATACCAGGAATTAGGATTCTAGGTCAACATTCCAGAAAGAAATCTCTACCCCAAAATCAACTAGCGTTTAAAACACTTGGGAATGACAACGTGCAGAAGACGGGGTGGGAGGGTCCTGAGCCCACCGTGTCCTACAGGCACAGCCAGGTGACACCTCAGTGGAAAGACTCCAGAAAAGGCCCCAAAGGCCAGCGGAGCAAACCCCACGACCAAAGGCGGAGAAGAGGCCAAGTGAGGAGGGCAGGAAGAGCAGCGGGGGAGCCACCGCGGCCTGTGGGGCTGCCCGTGGGCGGAAACACGGAGCTCCACAGGGAAGATGAATTCCCGTATTTGGCTTCAGAAACCAGAGTGGCCGAATTTCAGTTCTAACAACCAGCGGGACTTAAGACCTGAATTTAAAATATCAGCGGCCTGGCTCTGGGAGGGCAGGAGGAACCCGAGACCCTGCCTCAGGAGACGTGGGCAGAGATACAACACTGAAGCAGCAGGTGGAAAACCCCCCGGGGGGTCTGGAAGGGGGAATTGTTTACTCCCCTCAGAGCGAGGCCCCAGGGACAAGGGAGCAGGCATGCGCTGTTTCCTCCTGTCCCCTGGCATAAACACATGCCGCCTGGGGGAACCAGCGTGGCACTGCCACCCTGCCTCACTTGCCACTCTGCCCCTCCCCCAGCCACACCTGCCTCAGCTCCGGCACCGAGGATCCCCTCCTGCAGAGGACAGTCATCCAAACCCTGCTAATACCACCTCCCTGCACCCTGAGCTCTGGTGGCTCTGCCCCTCCAGTCAGGCTGGCCGTGGTCTTGGTCCCTGTGGCAGCTGGTCCCCTCTCACAGAGGTCCAGGGTGCAAGCCTTGTAGACACTGCACATCCTGTGTCTGTGTACGTTGCTGGTACACCCATGGCTGGAGCCCATCCACGTGGGACCACAAGCATGGCACTGCTCAAGCAGCCCCGATGGGGGGCAGCACCACTTCAGTGGCTCCTGCCCTGGAGAGAGGGAAGGACAGCTACACGCACCAGTCAGGCTGCACCCCGGCAGGGACTGGGGGCACACCGTCTGATTGCAGGCCCTGCCCACCAACGAAAGCTTCTCAAGGGGTAACACAGGAAAAGCGTCCTGTGATTTGGTGCTACAGCATTGTACAAATGCCTGGTGTGACTCAACGCAAGCCCGGAGTGCCCCACACTGGCCCACTAACACCACAGGGACCAAACATTGCCCATGACATCAGAGAACTATTGCAGACAGCTGGACTGAAGGAAAAAGTGACTCAGTCACAGAAGCAGCTGTATGTGGCACACCTAGAAGACATGCCTGAAGCACTGTTGGGCACTATAGGAGGCCTTTGGAAGGCCATTCCTTTCAAAAGCAGGAGATGTAGCTGGCCTTCCTAACACATAGGAATAGACAGAGACAAAATGAGACCAATAAATACATATTCCAGATGAAAGAACAGGACAAAATCAGGGCAAAAGACCCAAGGAAGACAGAGATAAGTAATATGTCTGATAGAGAATTTGAAGGAATGATAAAAAAAAGATACTGTACTTAAGAGTGGAGGACATCAGGGGTGCCTGGCTGGGTCAATTGGTAGAGCATGCGACTCTTGATTTCAGGGTTGTAAGTTCAAGCCCCACATTGGGTGTAGAGCCTACATAAAATAAAATTTTTTAAAGAGAGTGGTTGGCATTAGTGAGGCCCGTAACAAAGAGATAAAAAACTACCAATCAGAGACAAAGAATACAATAAGTGAGGGTTGCCTGGGTGGCTCAGTTAGTTGAGCTGACTTCGGCTCAGGTCATGATCTCATGAGTTTGGGCCCCACGTTGGGCTCTGCTGACAGCTTAGAGCCTGGAGCCTGCTTTGGATTCTGTGTGTCCCTCTCTCTGCTCCTACCCCACTTGCACTCTGTCTCTCTCTTAAAAAACTGAACAAAAATTTTAAAAAAATATAATACAATAAATGATTTAGAACACCCTAGGATAGAATGAGTAGCAGGCAAGAGGAATCAGAGAATGAATCAGTGATCTGGAAGATAAGAGTAGTGGAGAGTAATCAAGTTCACCAGATGTCGAGAAAAGTTATGCAAAATGAGAAAAGACTTAAGGAACTCAGCAACATCATCAAGCATATAACATTTGCATTGTAGGGATCCCAGAATGCAAAGAAAGAGATAAGAGGGGCAGAAAATTTACTTGAGGAAATAAGGGATGAAGAAATGGAAGGAAACAGAAAGCCAGATCCAGGGGGTACAGAGATCCCCAAACAAAACCATCCCAAGGAGGTCCACACCAAGACCTATAGTAATTAAAATGATAAAAAGCAGTGATAGAGAATTTTTAAAGTAGCAAGAGGGGAAAAAAAGTTATGAACAAGGGAAACCCCACAAGGCTGTCAGCTGATTTTTCAGCAGAAACTGCAGGCCAGAACAGAGTGGTATGATATATTCAAAGTGCTGAAAGGAAAAGTTTGCAGCCATAATACTCTATCCAGCAAGACTATCATTCAGAATAAAGAAAAAGCACTTCCCTGGAAACAAGTTAAAGGAATTCATGACCACTAAACCAGCCTTACAAGAAGTGTTAAAGGGGCCTCTGAGTGGAAAGAAAAGAACATAAGTAAAATTAAGAGAAGTAGGAAATACAAAAGCAGTAAGGGGGGAATAAAGGTGTATTTATAAAAACCAGTCAAGGGAGTCACATAATAAAAGGATTTGAGGCATGATACCATATACCTAAGTCATAATGGGGGCAGAGGAGGAGTAAAGAATGGGCTCGAACTTAAGTGACCATCAACTTCATACAAACTGCTAAATGCAGCAAATGTTATATAAAACCTAACAGTCATAAATAAAAAACTAGTAATGGATGTACAACAATTAAAGAGACATCCAAATACATCACTAAACAAAGCCAACTAATCATGCGAGAAGAGAGCAAGGGAAGGAAGGAACAGAGAAGATCTACAAAAACAGCCATAAGAGAAGTAACAAAATGGCAATACACACATACTCATCAATAATTGCTTTGAATGTAAATGGACTAAACAATCAAAAGACATAGGTTAATGGAACTGATACTTCAGTTCCAATTCAGTTTCCAACAGCAGCAGTTGGAAAGACCCATCTATATGCTGCCTACATAAGAGAATCATTTCAGGTCTAAAGGCACATGCAGACTGAAAGTAAAGGGATGGAGAAGCATTTATTATGCAAAGAGGTCATGAACATAAAGTCAGGATAGCAATACTTGTATGGGACAAAATGGGCTTTAAAACAAAGACTGTAAAAGTTTGACACTATATAATCATAAATGGAACAATCCAACAAAAAGATATAACAATTGTAAATATTTATGCACCTGATGTGGGAACAACCAAACATATAAAATAGTTAATAACAAACATGAAGTAATGGATAGTAGTATAATCATGGTAGGGGACTTTAATGTCCTAGATACATCAATGGATAGATCATCCAAACAGTCAAAAAGAAAACTGTCTTTGAATGACACATTTGACCAGATGGTTTTAACAAATGTATCCAGAACATTCTACTCTAAGACAGCAGAATACACATTCTTTAGAAGTACACACAGAACATTTTCCAGAATAGATCAGATAGGCCACAGAACAAGTCTCAACAAATTTTAAAAAGATTAAATCATACCATGCGTCTTTTCTGACCACAACACTGAACCCAGAAACCCACCACAAGAGAAAATGTGGAAAGAGCACAAATACATGGAGGGTAAATAACATACTACTAAACAATGAATGGGTTAGCCAAGAAATCAAAGAGAAAAAATGCATAGAAACAAATGAAAGTGGAAACACAACAGTCCCAAATCTTTGGGATGCAACAAATGCTGTCCTAAGAGGGAAGTTTATAGCAATACAGAGAAGCTTACTCAAAAAGCAAAAAAGAATCTCAAATAACCCAATCTTAAAGGAGCTAGAAAAAACAAGCAAAACCAGCAGAAGGAAGGAAATAAAGATTAGAGCAGAAATAAAATAGAAACTCAAAACAAAACAAAACCAGGCTGTTTCAGTTGGTAGAGCAGGTAACTCGATTTTGGGGTTGTGAGTTTGAACCCCATGTTGGGTGTAGAGATTACTTATTAAAAAAAAAAAAAAAGATCAATGAAACCAGGAAGGAGCTTGTTCTTTGAAAAGATCAACAAAATTGATAAACATTTAGTCAGACTCAAAAAAAAAAAAAACCGTTTTAAAAATCAGTAATGAAAGAGGAGATATAGTCAATACACAGAAATACAAATGATTATGAAAGATCACTATGAAAATTATATGCCAACAAAGTGGATAACCTAGAAGAAATGGATAAAGTCCTAGAACCTCTAACCTTCCAAAACTGAAGCAGGAAAAACAGAAAATTTGGACCGACAAGTTACCGGCATGAGATTGAATCAGTAATCAAAAAACTCCCAACAAACAAAAGTCCTGGACCAGATGGCTTCACAGATGGATTCTACCAAAACCATAAAAAGGAGTTATACCTATTTTTCTCAAACTATTCCAAAAAATAAAAGTGAAAGGGAATTTTCCAAATTCATTCTATGAGGTCGGCATTACCCCAATTCCAAAACCAGATTAAAAACAAAAACTGCTACAAGAGACTACTATAGCCAATACTGCTGATGAACATAGATGTAAAAATCCTCAACAAAATAATGGCAAACTGCATCCAATATATTTTAAAAATCATTCACTATGATCAAGTGGATTTATATCTAAGATGCAACAATAGATCAATATTAGCAAATCAATCAATATAATACATCACATCAATAGGAGGATTAAAACCATATGATCATTTCAATAGATGCAGAAAAAGATTTGACAAAATACATCTATTCACGGAAAAATAAAACCCTCAACAAAGTAGGTTTAGAGGGAACCTACCTCAACATAACAAAAGCCATATATGAAAAACCCACAGCTAACGTCATAATGCTGAAGACCAGAGCTTCTCCCTAAGGTCAGGAACAGGACAAAGACGCCCACTCTCACCACTTTTATTCCACAGCACAGGAAATCCTAGCTACAGTAGTCAGACAAGAAAAACGAATAAAAGGCATCCAAATTGATAAGGAAGAAGTAGAACTTTCACTTTTTGGAGGTGATGTGACACTGTATATAGAAGTGTCACAACCTTAAAGACTCCACCAAAAACTGCTAGAATTGATAAATATAGTCCTGTCACAGAATATAAAATCAATGTACAGAAATCTGTTCATTTGTATGCACTAATAGTGAAGCAGTAGAAAGAGAAATTTAAGAAAGCAACCACATTTACAGTTGTACCAAAAAGAATAAGACATCTAAGAATGAACCTTTTTTTTAATTTTTTTTTTTTTCTGAGAGAGAGAGAGACAGCATGAGCAGGGGAGGGTCAGAGAGAGGGAGATATAGAATCTGAAACAGGCTCCAGGCTCTGAGCTGGAAGTCAGCACAGAGCCCGACACGGGGCTTGAACCCACGAACTGTGAGGTCATGACCTGAGCCAAAGTCAGATGCTTAACTGACTAAGCCACCCAGGCACCCCAACATCTAAGAATAAACTTAACCAAAGAAGGCAGAGACCTGTACTCCAAAAACTATAAAACAACGATGAAGGAAATCAAAGATAACAGACATGGAAAACTACTCAATGCTCACTGATTGGGAAAACCAATATAGGTAGAATGTCCACATTACCCAAAGCAATCTACAGATTTAATGCAATCCCTATCAAAAAGGCAAGAGCATTCTTCAACTAGAACAATCCTAAAATTTGAATAGAGCCACAAATACCCCTAATAGCCAAAGCAGTCGTGAACAAGAAAAACAAAACTGCAAGTGCCACGATCCCAGATTTTAAATTCTACCACAGAGCTGTAGTGAGACACTTAGCCAGAGGCAACAGCCGTGTTCCTCATGGCAACTGTTTTTCAGCATGAAGTTACCCCAGACTCAGCACTGGTAGCCATACCTTCTGCGGAAGACACAAAGAACTAAGGGACCAGGGAAAAGACGACGGGGAGGTGAACAGAAGGGGGGCCAAAGCCCAGCCCCTCACCCGGGCCACACCCGTAACGCTCTCTGTGTACACCGTGCGGCAGGTGGCCGAGTGCACGTGCCCGTCACTCACTCACCCACAGGCATCTGTCTGACAGGAGGCCGAGGCCAGTGGACGCGGTGACACGTGTTCAGAGCACACGGGAACCCAGGTGGGATGCACGTGTTATGTGCGTGCTGTGTGTCTGACCAGAAGCAGGCATGTCCTGTAAACCTGGGCACCCACATATGTACGTGAATGCCTTACACGTGCGTGTGCAGGGCACGGATCTGGGTGTGCACAAGCGGTCGGGGCAAGTCGGGTGTACGCGGGTGCAGACGCACAGGGGTCTACACAGGAGCACGGCCACACAGGCCCCAGTTCCTGTGCAGACACGGGAAGGGAACTGCGTGTGCCTGCAGGGAAGGGTGGAGAGAGCTCCCTGAGCCCCGGGCAGGCGCTGCCATCCACCTGCTGCACGAGCCCCTCCCCGTGGGTGGGGACAGGACGGACGCGGCACTGACCAGGGACTGCAGGATGGCGTGGTTGGTGGCGTTCATGCACGAGTCCAGCGGGAAGGAGCACTCCCCCTCACAGTAATAGGCTGAGTAGCCTTGGGGCGCAATGACCCAATCCTGGGGGGGGGGAATAGGAGAAGGTGAGTGCCGTCCAGATGCCCCCGCCTCCCGCCGAGCCCCTGAATCCGGCACGCGGCCCGAGACGGCTCAGGGCTGCCCTTCCCCGCCCGCAGCCCCAGCGCCATGAGCCGACCCTAGGGTCCCTGCAGGCAGGCTCCCCCAAGGGGCCTGTCGTCCACCGGGAGAGCATCGGCAGGCAGGGCTGGGCGCGGCTCTGTCCCCTCACGTACACTGGGCATCGTCACCCCACCTGCCCTGCCGCCTGCATCTCCTAGAGCTGCGGCTCTGACGTGTTATGGCCGAGGACTCAGACTAGCCCCAGTTCCATGGTTTTCCCCCAAAAGCACCTTCTCACTATAAAAGAAAGACCTTCTCCCTTCAGAAAATACAGAAGAACCTAATGCATGAGAAACTTAAAATCACCCATAATTCTAGCTGCTCCCGCACATCCACCTATGATCTCCGGGCGGGGCCCGTCACGTGAGGAGGAGTCAGAAATTACCAGCCAGCCGAGGTCCTGGAAGCTGACGTAGAGCTCGTGCCGCCGGCAAACCTGCCGGCCGTCGGCGCCGTGCACGTCATCTGCAGGGACAGAAGCGAGGCTGTTCTGGGCTCCTGCTCCGGGCAGCTTCCGCAGGGAGCTCCCAGGGCGGGGGACACCCTACCCGGCACTTGGCGAATAAATGAAGTAAAACGGACGCATTTGGTCTCATTAAGCCCAGCCTGCAGCTCTGCGGCTGCCACGGCCCAGCTCGAGACACTTCCATGGCTCCAGGTGGCTCAGGTATAGAGTAACCCTGCGCTCAGCCCAGCCTCCCCTGACTTCCCACCTGTGCCCCCCAGTGCTTCCATAAACAGCCCAGGGGACCCTGGGCCATCAGGTGGCTCCTCCTTTTCTGCACTGACCTCACCCCACCTCCCCTGCCACCCGGTTCCACGGGACTGAGTGGCTCACAGAGGCCACAGGGCAGACTCCCCGTGGAGGAAAGGAGGGCAGCAGGGCAGGGCCGGCCCGCTCCTGATCCTGAGGGGCTCAGTCTGGTGGGGAGCCTTCCCATAAACAATTGTGCATCCTGCAGGGTCCCCAGGGGCTGTGCTGCCTGGAGGAAGGGGCACCTGATTCTGAGGGAGACTTCTGGAAAAAGCCCTGGGGAGCCAGGGGAGGGCCCAGAAAGCACTTCTGGGTGTCAGGGATGGACAGGGCAGAGGCTTGGGGGCTGCAGGCGGATGGCAGAGGCCGGTCCACAGGGCAGTGCCAGGGTGGGGGGTGACCCCCCGGCCTGAACCTACTGAGGGCGCTGAGGGTTCTGTCCCCTCCAAGGTGGCTCCCGGCCCACCCTGGGCCTCACCAAAGATCCCCGGGAGTTTGTTCGCGTGTGGCAGCTCGTTGGTTTTCTTGGGCGGCCTCCTCTTCAGGGGCCTCGCTGCCCGAGGGGCTCGGCCAGGACTGGGGCTCGCCCTGAAAAAAGTGACCAGGAAAGGCTGCTTGGAGCGCGGCGCCCGTCGCCCCAGCAGGCCGGCCAGGCCAGGATCCACGCTGCGCCCTGAGATGAGAGAGGAGAGAGGGCGGTCACTCGAGGGCAGGGGCCGTGCACGCGGGGCTGCGGGGACCCTCCTGCCGGGGCCTGCAGGGGCCCAGGGGCGCGGAGGCAGAGGGCCTCAGTTTCCTCGTCCAGAGACCGGAGTCCCAGGTCGAGGAAGACGGGGGGTGGGGCCTCGAGAACACAGGGTCATTGCTCGTGATAACGGTGAACACTGCCGTCTGTGAAGCACTTTACAGGTTTGGAGTTAGTTCACATGCGCGACCCCATGCGTCTCCACAGTCCCCCTGGACCTCAGGCTGCACTGAGACACTTCAGAGCCACCTGCTGGGGGCTCGCAGAAGCGCGGTTCCCACCTCCGTGTGACGCTCCGCGTTCTCCGTCCACCCCACACGCTCTGGGGCTGTGGATGGACTTCAGACCTGACAGATCGGAGCAGCTGCCAGGACGCAGCCAGGGCTCGCTCTGGCCAGCACGGCCATGAGCAGGGCACTAACTGTCCCCCGATGTCCACAAATGAGACCCTGGGCTCAGCCGGGCAGAGACATCTGGCCCAAGTCCTGGAGCCGGGGTTCGGTCTGCCCCCAAGTTCTTATCCATTTAAGGTCCTACTCCCGGGTTTGTGGGTTAAAAAAGGGGAAAAGGCTGTGGGCGGGGACATGGTGGGGACCTCTGGCTAGGAAGAGGGACACCCAGGCAAATGGGATTTGACCCCACAGCTGCTTAGAGACGAGGATGCCCTGAGAAACACACTCATGATCCCTGAAACTGTCGACTCCACCAATAAAACCAACTTCCTGTACCTCTTTGTATTTCCAAATGACCTCTTGATTTCTTAATTGTCAAAGTAGTACAAATACAATTTGTAGTACATAATAGCAACTGTAAGGTAACCTTTGGGGAAAAATATCACTCAGAAACCTCTGCCTGACCCCAATACATCATTTTCACTTTTCTGGAATATATTCAGGTCAATTAAAGTTTTACACAACAGTGACCTTTACAAGGAAGTCTGTATGTTTTCCAACTTTTTCACATAAACACGTTAACTGCTGTTAAAGGTCTCTACTATGAATGTATAAATTTCTTTGAGAAAATATGCCATAATACTTAGAGGTTAGCTTAACTTTAGACATTTAGGTTACTTTCTGGTTTTCATTAAAAGTTGAGAAAGTGATAGACCTCTTCATTTTCATTTCCCGTGTAATTTTCTTTTCTTTCATTTTAATGTTATTTATTTTTAAGAGAAAGAGCGTGAGTGGGGGAGGGGCAGAGAGAGAGGGGACAGAGGATCTGCAGCAGGCTCTGCACTTGACAGCAGCGAGCCAGTTGTGGGCCTTGAAATTATAAACTGAAACCGTGAGATCATGACCTGAGCTGAAGTCGGATGCTCAACTAACTGAACCACCCAGGCGCCCTTACAGTTCTTAAAACACGCTGCCAACTGTTCTACTTCCATGTGTGTTACCTCAGTGTTGCCCCGCTGACACACACACACACACACAGGCACACATATGTATGTATGTATGACAATATACAAGCATCTATTTTACAGGATACAGACATACACATACACAGAGACATATGTCTGTTCCATTAGCAGGTGTCCTGATTCTCTGTGAAACCTCGCACAGGACACGGCCTGCCCCGCCCATAGTCCTGCTCAGCTGGCAAGGGTCAGCCCTTAAACTGCTGGGCTCTAGACCGGGGGCCCTGGGCCAAGTTGATTGACCTAATCAATCCAGAGACTAAACTTTGATCTATGACATCACCTGCCACCACCAAATGCACCGGACACGTTAGAGGCTCCACTCAGGAACGATCCTACTGGGACAGGAGGGTGTCAGCTGCAGGGGCTGACACTGGAAGAACCTTGGGTACACAGGGGTGGTTACTCCTTCCTCATTACTTCCCCCCACATTTTGTAGCTCATTCACCAGAGAAGGCCCCTCAGTGAAAGCCTTCCTGTGGGACCATCCGAAGTGCAGGAATTTAATGTAACCATCACAGTGAGGAGGGCGTCTGAATGCCCGACGATGGAACCAGATCTATCTCAATACTCACAGAACATACAAGAGAAACACCTACGTTCTTCTTTTGTTTTTAATTAAAGCCATATTCCTCTTGAGAGAACAGTCTGGTGGTGGAAGCCAAGTCTGAAAAGCTGGGAGAATCGGTCGGACGAACGGACAGACGTGATAACACTCTCCCCGGGTGAAATCGCAGCAGGTGAAAATGAAACCCACCTTCTATGACCAGGGCTTCCTTCCTCGGGTCAGGCTGCCACCTGCTGCATGGGTCTGAGGTTCGGTGACACGGCGAAGGGGCTGCCTGTGCTCTTTCTGATGTCGTCCATGGTCAACCCGTCCCAGAGCTCGATGAACATCAGACCTTTCTTCTTGTGCATGTCGAACACGGCCCTGTCGGTGATGATGCGGTCCACACAGCGCATCCCAGTCAGCGGCATGGTGCACTTCTCCAAGATTTTGGGTTTGTTGGTCTTGGTGCAATGTTCCATGGTGACCACCACTCTGGTCTTGGGACTGGACACCAAATCCATGGCACCCCCCATGCCTTTCACCTTCTTCCCGGGTATCATCCAGTTGGCCAGGTCACCGTATCTGGAGACCTGCATGGCCCCCAGCATGGTGAGGTGCAGGTGCCCCCCTCAAATCATGGCGAACGAGTCATCGCTGGAGAAAAAACAACTCCCAGGGAAAATGGTGACCGGCTGCATTCCTGCATTGATGAGATGCCCATCTGCCTCATCTTTTGATGGAAACGGACGCAAGCCCAGGATCTCATTTTCACTGTGAAGATGAATGGTTATGTCTGGGCTGATGTAATTACTGGCCAGAAGCGGGATGCCTATGCCCAGATTGACATACATGCCGTCTTCAAATTCAAGAGCTGCCCGTTTGATGATCCGGGCCCTGAGGTCATCTGCAAAATTGGCTTTTTCATCTTCCTCCTTTCTGAGGGTTAGATGCTCAATTCTTTTCTCATATTTTTCTCCCTGAATTACACGGTCGACATAAATGTTAGGAACGTGAATGTCTTCCGGGGCAAAGGTCCCCACGTCCACAATTTATTCCACCTCCACCACGGAGGTTTCCGCAGCTTTGTACATGGGCACATTGACATTCCTGGCACTTTTCCTGAAGGTGATGTTTCCTGAGCAGTCGGCCTTCCACCCTTTCACCAAAGCAAAATTGGCGGTGATGGCCTGCTCCAGAAGGTAGTGGTGCCCCTGAAACTCCCTCACCTCTCAGGGCTGGCTCATGATGGCGATGTGGCCGTCGGGCGCATACCTGATGGGGGTGCCTCCCTCCTGCACCAGGGTCCTGTAGGCCGTGGGCTGTAGACGGCAGGTACCCCGGCACCCCAGGCGCGGATGCGCTCAGCCAGGGTGCCCTGGGGGGTCAGCTCCAGCTCGCCTGCCAGGTACTGGCTCTCACACAGCACGTTCCCCTCCACATAGGAGCAGATGATGCGGGTGATCTGCTTGGTTTCCTGGTAACAGGCCCAGCCTGAAGTCGTCCACGCCCACGTTGCTGCTGACCACAGTCAAGTTTTTGACATGCGTCCGGAGCAGGGCCTTTATCAGGTTCTCTGGAATCCTGCAGAGCCCAAAGCCGCCAATCATGATCTTGGCCCTGTCCCTGATGTCTTTGACGGCCTCCACGGGATCCGTGTAGAATCTGGCGAGGGCTGGTGGCCAAGTCGCACACATTGCCCTCAGCCTCTGCCAGCTCAGGGACACCACGCCCAAGCACCAGCGTGAGCATCCGGAGGGCTGCCATCGTGCACACCTGATCTGGCCCGGACCAGTAGGGGACAGGCCAATGCCTCCGCTGCCACCACTGCGTCACAGAGCAGGGAGGGTGTGAGGGGATGTGATGCTCAGTCAGGGTAGCCCCTGCGCCCCAGGCCCCTTCCCACTCTGAGCAGCTCCATACCCTGCATCTCCATGGGTCCCTCCACACTCTGGACCGCATCCCCATGGACCCCTCCTCTCTCCAAGGGGCTCTGGACCCTGTGTCCCCATGCGGAGGCAGCTGCATTGCTGAGGAGAAGACACAACCATCGGTCCTCAGGATTGGCGGGAAGGCCTCCCCACCTGTGTCCAGCCCAAAGCCCCGGGGGCTAGGGAGGTCTACTGCATGGCCCCTTCCGGGCAGACCTCTTCCTGTTGAAGACACCCTCAGCTCTGGGTGGTCCCCTTCCTTCTCAGCTGGCTGTACTTTTGGGAAGCAAGTCACTAAGTGTTGTCCTCCTGAGGGCTACAGTGATGTCCTCCTTGTGGGGGGAGGGGGGAGCGGGCCTCAGAGGGCTCTTCTCTACAAACCTGAATCAAACCCTGCCATCTTCCATTGATATGAAACACAGTGAGCTACCCTCCACGCTCCTGCACCAGGCCCTGGTTTACCCACGGTGAGCCCTGGGCGCCTGGCTGGCTCAGTTGGAAGAGCATGTGACTCTTAATCTCAGGGCTGTGAGCTCGAGCCCCACATTGGTTACAGACATTACTTAAAAATTTAGGGGGGCCTGGGTGGTTCAGTCAGTTAAGTGTCCAGGTTTGGCTCAGGTCATGATCTCTCAGTTCATGAGCTTGAGCCCCACATCGGGCGGCTCTCTGTTACCAGTGCAGAGCCTCTTTTGGATCCTTGGTCCCCCTCTG
This sequence comes from Proteles cristata cristata, assembly GCA_017311185.1. Taxonomy (NCBI): domain Eukaryota; kingdom Metazoa; phylum Chordata; class Mammalia; order Carnivora; family Hyaenidae; genus Proteles; species Proteles cristata. The sequence continues at coordinate 205,948 of JAESUZ010005294.1, forward strand.
TGTCTCTCCCCAGCTCACACACTCTCTCTCAAAAATAAACAAACATTAAAAAAGTAAATACAAAAAAAAAAAAAAAAAAGGAATGTGTCCTGCCAGCTCTCAGTCTCCTCTCCCATCTGGCCCTGGGCCCCCCTGATCTGGCCACGGCCGCTTCTTCCTGCAGCTCAGATACACCAATCTTGTGCCCACCTTCGGCCTCTCCATCCCCACCTCCTGCCATAAAGTAGGCTCTTCTCCAGATACCTATGGATGAATGAAGGTGTGATCCTCGTTCTACAGATGAAGAAACTGAGACTTGGAAGGTCAGTATCCTGCAAGGTCACCGAGTAAGAGCACTGCAAGGGCTGGGATTCAAACCCAGGCCTGTCTGAGGGTGTCACCACTTCCCCTCGTCCCCTGCCCAGTAGGGGAGCTCCCAACCTGCACGGCTGCTCTTGGGGAGCAGCTCAAGTGTGGGTTCCGCACAAGGAGAGGAGAGAGAGCACCGTGGTAGGGGGCCCCCTGCTGAGGCAACCTCGCCCCTGCACCCGTTGACCCCCACGGAGGAGCAGCCGGAGGAGCCCCTGGGGAAGGTCCGCTGCCACCCCCCGAGCCTCACCATCGTCTGTTTCCACATAGAGGCGGAGCCCCAGGTCCTTGTTCCGGCTCAACAGCCAGCGGTCGCTGGCTGCTGTCACGTCCAACACCAGCCAGCCCTCGTCCCCAGCTCGGAGCGTCTGAAGATCCAAAAAGAACAAGTCAGACTCCCTGTGGACACGAAAGAACAATTAACTGAGGGCTGGCACAGCTGCCTCTGTGCTTCTAGCGCCCGCCCTGCCTGCCTCGGGACGGGCATCTCACTCGCCTCATCGCACTGCCTCTGCCCCACAGGCGGTGTTGCGCCCACGCAGGGATGTGGAGACTGAGGCTCGGGAGCTCAGGGACCCGCCCAAGGTTGCGGCCAGGACTGCAGGGTGGGGACTCGCAGGACTGGCTCTGGGTCTCTGCCCGCAGTGACATGGGGCCTCGGGCCAAGAATCTTTCCGTCTCTGAGGGTGTGCTCCCCAGGGAGCTCCCCTTCTGACCTCTGGGACATGTCCCCTCCAAGGCTGGGCCAGACACACCGACCGAGGCTGGACCGGGAGGCGGGGCGTGGGGCAGGCACCTGTTGGACTGCTCCCTGACCACCTCGAACATGCTGACGTGCAGGGTCCCGTTGAGCAGGTGGGTGCTGGCCAGCTTGTAAATCCGGAACTCGGCAGCTGTGACCGCCTCGCCCTCTGGGATCTGGGTCAGGTCGAAGCGGAACTCCTTCCAGTGGGGCTCCTGGTGGCCCAGGGTACGGTCACGCTCCACTGCAAGACAGAGCGGGGCTGGCAGTCACTCTGTGTTCTGGGCTCAGGCTGGGGGTGGGCAGAGGTGTGTGGGAGCTGGGGGCCAAGGAGGCCTGGGTGGGGACGGCTCCCAGGCTCTGCACCCCCAGGTGCTAGGTTGGCTCAGTTGGGCCATGTGGTGAGGTGTCCGAAGAGGACCCAGTAGAGCAGGTCAACAAGGGTGGCCTCTGCTCCTGGCCCCTGAGCCCCAACCACGGTCTGCCCAACCCCTTCCCTGCTGGCGCTGTGACCCAAGGATGAAGCAGAGGTCAGGTCCCTCCTCTGGGAAGACGGACATCAGAGCCAAGGCAGAAGGGGGCCACATAGGGGTGCAGATACATAACTGAGTATTTCTGAGGCTGGGGCATCCAGAGTCTGACGATGTGTGGGAGGCTGGGGGAGGGTGAGCCTTTGCAGCTGACACCGGGGCTGGGCCTTGAAGGGTGAGAGTGGATTTGCCACCATGTCAAGAGAGAAAAACACTGCAGGGAAGGGTCCAGCGTGAGCAAAGATCTAGGGCTGAGGGACAGACGGTGCCAGCAGGGAAAACAGCAGCCATAAAACACAGCAAAGGGTGAAATGATGGCAGGTCCTGGAGGAAGGGGTGCTGGAGGGAGACTTGGAGAGGAACAAGGAGCAGCAAGCTAGGAACAAGGAGCTCCTGGTGAGGCCTGATCAGGTCCTGGGGAAGCTGGATGGTCCCATGGTGTCGTCGGATCTGAGCAGGCTTCCCAGAGGAGGTGACATCTGAACGTGCCTTGAAGGATGGGACAGAGGCTTGTTGGGAGGAGAAGGTGGCAGAGAAGGCATTCTAGGCAGAGGGGCCCCAGGGGCCTCAGTGAGGGGTGCCGGGGTGCCCAGTGTGGGGGATGGGCCATGCGTGGCTGTGGTCTGACTGTCCAGGGCTGGAATTCGGCCTAGGAGCAAGCGCTGTGCCTCCGGCCGGTCGGTTCAGGGCTCTGGGCAGCAGGGGCGCCGTGTGGTTTGGGGTGGGGAGGAAGGAATGCGTGGAGGGGCAGGTGAAGCGCAGGCTGGAGGGGAGGCAGGGCCGCCGGGTGCTGAGGCTGGTCTGTCTGGGCAGGAGGCGGTGGGTGGCGAGTAAATCCCACATCTCCCCCGCTGCCCGGAAGTGCCCAGGACAGTATATTTAGTACCGTCTTACTTTAGCCTCCTGTCACTCACTTTCAAACACCACAAATCTGTGTTTCCGGAAAGGAGGGTGGGAGTCGCCCAGCACCGTCCTCAGAACCCAACACTGAGATTTTAATTACATGTCTGTGAGTCTTTTAAAAACTCTCTCTGGCTACTGGGCTCAGTGACCACAAGTCACCAGGCCGGTGACGGAGGCGGATGTGGGGAGCACTTCCCGTCCTCACAGTGGGGACCTGGTCTGGTGAAGAACAAACAGCTGGGCGGGGCGGGGCCAGTGGACGCACATATTTGGACAGGAGGACATGGGCTTCTCACCCCCATGTTGAGGAGGAGGAGAAATAGAAGGTCCATCTTCCGACAGGGTGCTGGCCACGTGGCAGATGCCCACGCGGGCCCAGGCTGCTGGGGAGGCAGTGTGACCCAGGGTGGGATGTGGGTACCCCCGCCTCAGGCAGAGAGCACGGAGGGCAGGGTTCTGGGCCCTCACCGAGCGGTGCACTCCAAGAATATAGACACAAGTGTCCCCTCCTCCCTACAGACACACGCACACTCACACGCGCACGCACAGCTTTGGTGACCATTTCCGTGGATTCAGGGACCTCACAGGCTGCCCCTGGTACGTGGCTGTGTACGAGTCCCGGACGTGCAGGATGACATAAGTCTAGGCTGCTGGCTGTCACGGGTGCGGCACGGAGAGTGAACGAGGGCGGCTCAGTCACACCCTTCACCTGTGTCCTCTCAGAGCGTCATAAATGTTTCTGCTCCCAAGGCCCCGTGGCGGCTGATGGGCGGGTCCCGGGGCCGCTGGGAAAGTCTGTGTGCAAGCCCGACGGTGACTCCATGCTGCGTCTGGGGACCTGGGGCACAACCCCAAACTGGCCAGCTCCTCCGGAGCACCACGCCCTGGGCCTCCCTCCCGTGCTGACCTGGGGAGGGAGGGGGGGCGCAGGTGCGCTGGGTCAGGAGCGCCTCGTGCACTTGCACTGACCCCAGTTCCCAGCTCCCACCTGCGGGTTTGTGAGCTCGATGAAGCCCCCAGTAGCTCAGCACAGGAAGCCCCCGCTTCCCGCTGGCTGTTGGAAGCAAGCATTAGAAGGGACGTTTTTAGGAAAGTAGTGCCTTTTGTCAGAAGTTGATAAAACTTCCTGGGATGCAGCATTAAACCAGACCCGACTGTAACTGTCTGAAGGGGGATACCCCCCTTCCATGCAGGAGCCGCATGGATGCACAGTCTTCAGCAGTAGTAGAAACTACTCTCTTTGTAGTAGAAACGGTGTTTTTCAAAAGCTGGTGTTGAGGAATAGTGCGGTGAGTATCCAGATCTTCCTCGACACTCGTTCCAGGGTGGCTGCCCCTGCCTGCTGCTGCCACTGACCCAGCTCTGAGAAATGTAGGTGCTCTGTAGCTGGGGCTTCTGGTCCCAGCCTGACCCTACCTGACCAGGTACTTTCCTAGGCCTCAGTCTCCTTATCTGTGAAATGGGGATACCGGGAGCCTTTCTATACAGGGGCCTAAAAGGGCTTCAGGAAGGCCAGCCTGTAATAGGGGTAAGGGTGCTGGCCTCTAATTCCCTAACTGAACTTGTGTGTCACAGCGACGACATCCTGCCAGCACCGGCACCACCTTCACGTGTAGATCTCAGGAGCCATGGGGGAGAAGAGGAAGACATGCTATTTCCTTCTTCTAAATAAAATAATATATAACATAAAAATATATCAGTTCAACTGAAAGGCATCTAGATGGTATTAAGGTGCCTTCTTTTCACCTGCCTGGCCTTTTGTCAAGGTACTTGATCCTCTGACCTCCGTATCCACATCTGCAAAATAGTCATTTGATCCAGGGTGAAATTTGCTGCTGCAGCAGGTACTTGGTTATTACGGTCCAGGCAGTGCCTCTAAGATATTCAGGAACATTTCCTTCTTGGTGCACCTTCATGCCCAGCCTCCACTTCCCCTTGGGGAATCTGGAATCTCCCAAAGATGCCCAGGCTCAGAGAGGCAGCCCCTCAGAATCACCACTGAGGCTGCTCTGGCTCAGGCAAAAAGCAGAAACTGATCCTTTATGAGTGTGCTATGCTCTCCAGAACACCAGAGCTCCAAGGGCAGAGGTCACCACACATGTTATCCTTCCACTTTTATATACACACAGAGAAAGAGGGAACCCAGGGGTCCCGACTCCCCTCTGAGCTCCTTCCACTACATCAGGGTGGATCTCTGCCATGTAGTGTTGGAAAAATGGCCTAAAAATCAAGTTGGAAGTGGCCTGTTGCTGCCTCCCAACCCCCTGCTACCGCTGACAGTCTGCAGAGGGAATTTATGGGAAAGGCCAAGTCTGTACAATGTGATTTCTTGGGTTTTCCCAGTAAAAAAAAAGTTTTTTTTTTCCCAACCGCTTGCAGGGTTGGGAAGTTCATTTCCCGGTCCCCTGGCAGATTTGGACAGGCTGAAGGGGCAGGGGGTGCTGGACCCCGGCCATCTGAGATACGTCCTGCCAGGAAGCCTCTCTCTGTGGTGGCCTTGGGGGGATCACTGATGTCTGCAGCAAGGTTTCTGGGAAGTAAACTATTTCCCCGATCTGCAGCCTCTGGGGCAGGGATTCCTAACATTCCCATCATGTCACCTTTGGGCCCGTGGGAGACAACACCTGACTATACCAGTGCAGGAGGCTTTCTAGAAAGCTCACTTTTCCCATTCATTTTTCCTGGTGACATCCAGGAAAACGAATTCATTCACTTGGCACATTTAGAAGCAGGGCTTACTGTATGCAGGTCACCATACACGGCAGCTGTGGGCAGCGAGATGGAATGGCCCACCCGCACGGAGGTTATAGAGCACGTAGTGCCGTAGGGCAGGCAGGCATCGAACAAGATGACTGTATATGACCAGCTGTGATGGACATCAGGACCAGGGTGGGACTGGGGACAATGCAAGGAGGGGGTGTGTGAGTCACTTGATGCCGTTGACTTTATTTCAAAATAAGTTTAGATGATTTAGATTTAGAGAAAAGTCTTGGCAGGAATGGTGCTGAGACTTCCCCGACATGCCTTACCTGGCTTCCCCTGATGATAACATCGTATATAACCAGACAGTAACAGAATTATCAAAATCACAAAACCGATATCGTGCAATGCTATTAACTACAGTCTTTTCTACAATTTTGCCAGGTTTTCCACTATTCACCTCTTAAGTTTTACCTGGCTTCAACCCAGGGCCCCTCATCACAGTCAACTGTTAGGTCTCCTGGGTCTCCTCTGATTTGTAACACTTGCTAAGACTTTCCTTTTCTTTCATGACACTGACACTTTTAAAGAGAGCTGGTCAGCTCTTTTGACTTATCTGACATTTTCTTTCCTTTTTTAAAAAATATTTATTTTTGAGAGAAATATAGACAGAGCACAGAAGAGCAGGGGATGTGCAGAGAGTGGGGGGACAGAGGATCCAAAGCGGGCCCTGTGCTGACAGCAGAAAACCCAATGTGGGGCTCGACCTCACAAACTGTGAGATCATGACCTGAAGTCAGATGCTTAACAGAGCCACCCATGCGTCCCTGATGTTTCCCCATTAGACTGAAGTTATGGATTTTAAATACTGCAGAAGTGATGTCCACTTCTGTGCACATCAAATTGTACAACATGGTGTCAATATGTATTATTACCAGTGATACTAATGGACTCGTTGATTAAGGTGGTGTCCAGGGATTCAAAGAGGCTCTGTGACCTGGGAAGAATTTGATAAAACTCAACAGTTGTTGATGCTATGATAGTCCATGACCTTGTGAGGGGGGTTGGAAGCCACCTGTGGTTTCCAGCAGCCAAGAGAGGTTCTTGACAGCCAGCTCCATTGAGGCACCTGGGCTTGGCAGGGCATGGGCCCAGCATCAGGGACGGACAGTGCCAGCACTGTTTCTACAGGTACCTTATTTTCTGCAAAGCTCCACATGGGAAAGCAAAGATTTTACTTTCTTAACTCCCTTACTGTGGCACCAGGAAAATAAATAATCACAGGACTTAAATTTGTGGTCTTCTCCTCCAGCCTCTGATAAAGTGACTCCTGCTCTCCACATTTGTGGGAACGACCTGCTGTGTGCAGGAGATGTCCTTGATGACTGTAGTCACTGACTGACTACATTCTTCCTTTCCAAGTCTGCAGCCCTGCACTCATCACTCATGGACTAGGTCTCCAGATGCCTCACCCTGAGTCCACCAGCCCAACGCCAACAAAGGCTTTGGGTATTTTTGTGCCTTAGACAAAATTTAGAGGTATCGGGATGATCTAAATCTGTCTTGTTTCTGACCAAATAGTAAGACTTCAAAAGACATCTTCCTTCGGCCCAGAGTAGCTATTAAAAAGAGAAAATCTGACCTGTCTGCCCTCAAGCCCTTCCCCAGCCACACAGGGCCCCCGGGGAGAACCCAAGCTCTGGTCCCAGGCCCCCCTGAGCGGGCCCGGCCCAACCTCATGGCCTCCTGGGCCTTCTGGCCGTGAACACCCTCCCCGGACACCCTCCCCGAAGTGCTCCCTCCTGAGTTGCCCCCATCCCGCCCCGTCCAAGGCTACTTCCCTCTCCGTCCAGCTGTCAAGGCCCCTCGTCCTCCTCTGACCCCACACAGATCAGCCTGCCGGCCTCCCCCTTTCTCCAGTCCCAGGGTCCCCACTCGGGTTCACGGGCCCTTCTAGATGGTGCACAATGAGAGCAGGACCGCACAGTGTGGGGTGGAGACTGGAGGCTCTCAGTGAACTTCCATCCAGCCTCTTGTGTGCTGGGGGCCCAGAGAGGGGATGTGTCTGCTGGTTCTTCCCAAGGTCCCCGGGACAGCGGCTCAGCACCCAGCAGCCGCAGCCCCTTGGGTTGGCCATGCTGTCGGTCTGGGGGTGGCCTCCACGTCACAGTATGTCTCCACTGGAAGCCCTCCCTCCCCGCCCCTGCCTTCAGCTCTAAAACAAGACCCAGGTCTCCATGGCCGGCGCAGGCCCACCGAGAGCTGCAGAACTGACCACCTGCCGAGTCTGCATCTGAAGGGCTTCCTCCCACCCGGGAATCTCAGTGCTGCCCAGGGGAGGCCAAGGCTCCCTTTCTAAGGTATTTTTAGTCAGTCTTCATTACCGACTTTCTTCAAGAGCTGTTTCCATAAGTGGTTCTGCACTCATGATTGCTGGTCCAGGCCTCAGATGGCTTCAGACCCCAAATTAAAAGGGAACACCCGCACGCTCCCCCACATCAGGTCTGTCAAGGCCAAAAATAGATCTGAGGAGATTGAGCAAGAAGGATACGATTCCCCAATGCAGACCCAGGGAAAGAACTGAACTGTGGGACTTTTCCGGAAAGATGCGGTCACAGTGACACATCCCTCTCTCCCGGAGGGAATGGGGTTTCTGTGAGGAGGTGGATTGGGTGTACCTCCCTGCCCTGGGCTTCAATCCTGGAGGAGCCCCCATCAGTGGTCAGGGGTGGGCACATTCTTTGGTCAGAGCCAGAAAGGCCTCTGGGGCAATGCTGCACAGATGGGGAAACTGAGGCCCAGAGGGGTGGCCTGGCCAGGGGCCACACGTCAGGTGAGGGCCCTCCATGTGGACTTTCAGGCTTGCAGCTGAGGTAAAATGAGTGGCCCTAGTTTCCTCCCGGGTGGCGATACTGGGATGGGGAGTCACCTGTCAATGAGGTTCTCCTGTCAAGGGGCCCCCCCCGAGAATGCCTGCTGAAGCCACCTTCTTCCAGCCAGGGCCCTGGGGGGAGTGGAGGTCCCAGGCAGCGCCCAGGGAGCTGCTGCACCTGCTGTCGGCCTCCACAAAGACAGTGAGGGCGGCCCTGTTCCGCGGCACCGACCAGGCCCAGGCTCCCGCCGCTGCTCTCAGCTCCTCCTGCCTCCAGCTGTGATCCTCCTCCCTCAACCCTACTAGTCTGCCCTGAGTGCGGGGATGGGGTGCACGGAGGAGGGGTGGAGGTGCCCCAAAGACTCAGGTCTGGTTCCTGTTCTCAGGTCATTCATGGTTTCCCAGGTAATAAAATAGGCACAAGAACGATCCCTGAATGAGGCTGGCAGAAAATGACTCAAATCCTAAGAGAAATACACACGATGGGGGCTTACAGGGTGGGACTTCCATCAGGGGAGGAGCCTGTCTCTTTAGGAAGAGTGGAGGCGGGAACCCTTAGAATAAGGAAACTCCTGCCTGCCTCTTTAAGAAGTAGAAGTGGAGGTGGGGATGTTCTAGGCAGAGGGTACACAGTGAGCAAAGACAGAGGTGGAGTGTGACACACTTGCTGTTAGTTAAGTCCCTGCCCGTGGCCGGCGCCTGCTAGCCTCCCGGCACGGCTCACCTCATCCCGCACGGTGCTGACGGCAGACCTTATTCACCTGCTCTTAAAGGTGAAGAAAGGAGGTTCAGAGACTAACAGGAACCTGTCTAGCATCTCACAGCTCCCAAGTGGGACTGCCAGGATTAAAATATAAGCTCAATACATCCACATCCATGGGAGCACGTTCTGGACACCTTTACTCATAACCCAAAATTAGAAACAACCCAAATATCCACTAATAAAAATGGATAAATGTGGCATACTCGTAGAATGCAATACAACACAATTATACACAAGAGCCACAGGGGCGACCAGCCGGCTCATTAGACAGAGGATCTAACTCTTGATTTGATCTTGGGATCATGAGTTCGAGCCCCACACAGGGTGTAGAGATTACTTAAAAAAAAAAAATAAAAAACAAACTTAAAAGAGAACTACAGATAGGAAGATAACGGGATGAATCTCAGAAAAAACTATTGAGTGAAATACTAGATATAAGAGATATAATATAGGGCTCCAGGTATAGGAGGCCCAAAGACAGGTGACATAAATGCATTGTGATAGAAATCAAAAAGGGACTTCCTGGAGGCAACAGGCTGATGGGCAAAGGATGGCCAGGGGCACCCATGTTACATGTTTCTGTGTGGTCTGAAGCTGTATCATGAACATATCTTACTTTTGTAACCCCCAAACAATAACCCACTTTAAAAATAGGACTCTCCGTTTATAACACACATTCAAAGACACTCCAGCTCAGCAACACTTACTGCATCTAAAGGTGGGCCAGGCCCAGGTCTGGGTGGAGAGGCAGCGCCTAGGAAGAAGAGTCCAGAGGAGACAGGGAGCTGACCTGCTGGGTGGCCTGGGGAAAACCACCTAACTTCTCTGAGCCTCACTCTCCTCTTTTCAAAGCAAAGATGTGACCTTAACTGTGATGCAAACAAAGAGACAGACCTGGAGGTTCTGGGCACGTGGTCCTCACCAGGTACCATCTCACACTGTCCCCGAACAGCCCTGCAGGGTGGGCACCATAAGGGTCTCTATGTTACAGAGGAGGACACAGTGGCTCCTAGAGGTGGCCTGGAGAGCCCAGATCACACTGAGACTAGGTGGAGGCATCAAGATGCAAATGTTGTCTGCGTCCCAGGTCCTGTCTGCCCACCCACTGTCCATCCACTGCTGACTTCCAGATGAGGGCAGGGGGTGTCACTGTCTAGACCACTTGACAACCATCTTTGTGGCTTCAGTATTTGTACGTGCCCCCCACCAGGAGGCCAGCTCCATGAGGGCAGGGACTGTGTTCCCCTCACTGTCCTGTCCCAGTAACTAGAAAGAGCTGTGTCTGGCACGGAGCACGTACCACATGACTACCTGTTGAGTGAATTCATGGAAAATGCAAGACTCCCCTACTAAAGGACCAAAGGAAGTCCCCTCAAGGTCTCTGGGGCTGAGCAGGACGTGGGCCAGGTCCCTCGTTCCCACTCAGCCCTGCCTCTCCCAAATCCAGCGCCTCAGGTCAACACGTCCTGTGCTCGGCTGCCCGAGGCACGGGAATAAATGTGTCTGGTCAGAGCAAGGGGGGGACAAAAGTGAAGACCTGTGCCTGCGGGGCTGTTTGAGCCTCAGGTTCTCAACCTGGAACCGGGCACCTGCTGACTCGAGGCGGAGAAGGACCAGGAGGAAATGCAGACTTGGTCCTTCTCGCCTCATTCCTCCCTCACCGCGGGCTGGGCCGGCCTGAGGCGCCTGGGGAGCAGCCAGGCAGACCCGCGCTCCAGCCCAGGGGACGCGGTGGCGCTGTGAGCAGGTGCCTCCGACACCTCGTTCTCTGACACCATCCCCGTGGACTGGACGGGGAAACAGAGGCTCAGAGAGGGAAGGGGGGTGACCTGGGGCAGGGAGGACTCAGTGGCGGGCCCAGGCGGTACAAGAACCTGGGTGCTGCCTCCAGCTCAGGCCTCTCCCCTCCCTGAGCACAGGCGACACCCAGGACGGGTATCCGCCCCCATTACCGTGTGCTGACCAAGGGGAGCCAAGAGTGACAGACTGACAGGCCAGGCGGGGGCCCCAGCTCTGACCGAGACACTGTCAGCCGTGACACGGGCTTCCTAAAGCACCCGCCTGGGCCCAGGGGCCTGACCCACGGGCCAGTGGCCTGTGAGAGGCCGGAGGCCTCCGGGTCCCACAGGCGGCCGTGGAGGTCGGGGACCCGGCAGGCAGCAGGTGGGGCTCTCAGGGCCCGGATGAGGCCCATAGGAGGTGGGGTGGAGGCAACAGGTGTGGGAGCCTGGGCGTGGGCGCTGACACCACAGCGACTCTGCTATTAGCCTCGCTGGTGGTTCAGCAAAGAATCCTGGTAGGTGTCTAATCCCCCCGCCCCCACAGCCCAGGTAATTACCAGTTAAAACTCCTCAAACTGAAAGAGTTGCACTAGTGCAATTAGCACATCAGGATAAAGAAGGCCTTCTGACGGCCGCCTGGGGCCGCCCACGGACCGGGCTTCCACTGGACAAAGATCTGCTTGTTAATCCCACAGCGTCAGAGGCCTCAGATCTTAGCGAAACGCACAGAGATGGCGTGGGAAGAAGCTGGCATCTGGAACCCACAGCCCCTGGATGACGTCATGGATGAGCTGAGTGGCCCTGGCCTGGCCATTTAACCTCTCTGAGCCCGTGAAAAGGGCTTGGAGGAGCTCCTGGGTGGCTCGGTCGGTTAAGCATCAACTTTTGATTTTGGTTCAGGTCATGATCTTATGGTTCGTGAGCTTGAGCCCCGCATTGGGCTCTGTGCTGACAGCTCAGAACCTGCTTGAGATTCTCTGTCTCCCTCCCTCTCTGTCCCTCCCCTTTCTCTCTCTCTCTCTCTCTCTCAAAGCAAATAAATTAACATTAAAAAAAAGAAGCGTGGGACATTCCCCACACATCCGACCAAGGCCGGGCAGCAGCTGGGAGGGACTGCAGTCGGCAGCATCCAGGCCCAGGTGCACCTGCCAGAGGGAGGGTTTTCTGTTCCTCCCATCGATCAGCTGATCACACAACACCCCTGCTGATGCATCGATCTCTAGGAGCCCCACTTTCCACGGAGGGATCTCTGGCTCCAAGAGGACAAGGACTTGCCCACGATCACATGGCAGAGGCACGGGGAGAGTCAGATGTGTCTCAACTAAGGGCGCTGCTTGAGTCACAACAGCAGCTCCCACCAAGGCCGCGCGTGCACCTTGCCCACGGGATGCCGGGGAGGCAGGACACTGGCCGGGCAGTGACTCACTCTAACGGATGGCTCCCTTGGGGACATTCTCAGAATGACTGCACGTACACCCCTCTTGGTTCTGAGGACAGGGCTCTAGCCTCAGTTGCACACGTGGTCTCCCTCATCCCGAGTCTCCCACCCTGCCCTCTAACCAGGAAGGTGGCATTCAGAACCCACTGGCCCTCGTCCTGTGCCCGGCCCCGGGCTCTCAGCAGAGCTTAGCAGCCGCTTCCTGCTGCTCCCTCACCTCGGGCACCCCCCAGCTCGGGGATGGGGGGCAGAGGCTTCCTTGGCTGTCCCCTCTGCCTGCCCTCGTGTAGGGAGCACCTGGCTAAACACCCCGCAAAACCTGCTGCTGCTCCATCCCCTGGTCTCTCTGCCTAAACCCCTCTGGAAGCTGTCTACACCCGGAAAGCCTGCCCTCCTGAGTAGAAAGCAGTATCACTTCCTTGAGGAGGTGGATGTAGCAAAGAACCTGGGCCTGTCCTGACTGCGCCACACAGAGGCTGTGCTGTCCTGGGCCAGGACATTGCCTTTCTGTGCCTCACTGTCCTCATCGGGGACATGGGGATGAATATCATGTCTGTCAACAGGCTGTCGGGAGGTCAAGAGTGACGCTGTGGGTGAAGGGAGGCTGGTGGCCTTGGCAAAGGGCCTCTCCCCATCTAAGCCTGAGCTGTAGTCCCTGCGCCCCCAGATCCACTCTGGCATCTGCTCCAGCCCAGACCCCTGACCCCACAGAAAGGAGGCAAGGCGGATAGGGCACAGCTGTTCAGGACTGCAGGTACAGAACGTTTAATACCAGGAAAGACACCTTTGAAAACCAACCATAAATGGCTCCACCACTCGTACAAAAATTTCTGCAGAGAGGAAAGGCTGGGCTTCGTGCGGGAGAAGGAAGGGGGTCCAAGCTGCTCACGAGGTCCTTCCACAGCCTGGACCCTCACGGCCTGCCACGCCAGGCCCCAGGTGCTGGGCTCCGGCGGCAAGACCACTGACCGCCCCGCTGAGCTCAGAGTCCACTCCTTCCCCACCTGCTGCCCCGACAGCCACACCCTCACCTGCAGGGGCTGGGGCTCTGGCCGCACAGCTGAGGTTCTCATCTCAGCTCTGGGCACTCTGATGAGGTGACCGGGGCTTTCCACGCTGAACTTTGTCCCTCTCTCCAGTACTGCCCTTATCACTGGGGCAGCATCCCGGCCTGTTTACTCACCCGTCTCCCCGGGATCAGACTGTCTTCCTGGCACTGCCGGGTCCACCCGACACGAGGGGATTCCTCCCCTTGGGTGCTTCCGGAGGCGGGACGGACGCACACAGCCCTGGGACTCACCCTCGCGCGCGTGTCCGTGCGGGGCCCACAGCCCACCATAGCCCCTGGACTTGGCCGCGCCAAGCTCCGCATTCCCACCCCTCTGGGGGCGTGGCCGCGATCGAAGGGGCGCGCACTGGCCAAGGCGGTCCCCCGGACCCGTCCTCACCCGCGCGTCCACCCGGTGGTCTGGTCGCATGGTCACCGGGGCCCCGGACGCCCACCCCGACGGCCTCACTCACCCATGTTGACGAAGCTCATGACCAGGTCGGCGCGGCCCGGGCGCCGCTCGGGGGGGCCGCCGTCCTCGTCGTCGTCGCGGGCCATGGCGTGGTACAGGTCCAGCATGAAGAGCGGCGCCGACGCGGGCAGCCGGGCGGCGGCGGGCGGCGCGCGGGGCCGGGGCCGCCCGGGCAGCCCGAGCACCGCCAGGATCTCGCGCTGCATGTCGCGGCGCTCGCGCGGGCCCAGGCGGCGGGCCGGACAGCCGGCCGGGGGGCGCGGGCCGGGGCCGCCGCCGCTCAGCGCGCACAGCGCCAGGCCCACGAGCCACAGCGGCCCGGGGCGCGCGGCCATGGCCGGGCCGGGCGGGCGCTCAGCGGGCGCGCATCCGCTCCGCGGCCGGCCGGGGAGCGGGGCCGCCCCGACGGCGAACGGCGGGCGGGACTCGGGGCCGGCCGCACGGGGCGGGCTCGCCTGCGGCGTCCCAGCACCCGCGGGGCTCCGGGCGGCGTGGACGCGGCAGGGGCTCCTCCGGGCCCTGGGGGCTGGCGGCCAATCTGTCTGTGGCCGCCGAGCCGTCAGGCGGCTGCTGCCGAGGCCCGCTGGGCGGAAGGCGCGGCGGGCGAGCTCCGGTCGGCCTTCGGGCGGACGCAGACCCGAGGCCGCCTCTCAAGCTGGAGCGGCTGTCTGCGCCGCGCGCCTGCCTGCTCAGCCCGTGGGTCCCGCGTGCCGCCGTCGAGCCCCGCCCCCTCCGGTGCGGACCAATGGGAGCTCGGGGCGGGGCCCAGGCTGCGAGACCGCTGCAAGGGGAAGGGGCTGGGGGGTCAGGGGTGGTGCAGCAGGTGGGGGAGATGCCATCGCCGTTGGGTGATGGACGGGTCCGGCAAGGGGTCCCCCTGCCCAGCTGTCGGGTCGTCGGGGTCGTACCGGCCTCCCCTCCCAGCTTCTGGTGGCACCGTCGGGCGGGCGGGGCCTCGGCCTGGAGACAGGAGGGTAGCGGCGCAGTGGAGAGAAAGCGGGGACCTGCGCTCCGGCAGGGCGTGTCCTCCAGCGCTCTCGCCCGGGCGGGGATCCGGGGCCTTCGTCCCACCATGGGAGAGATTCGCAGCCCCGCCTTAGTGCGCGGAATGTCGCTCCGAGACCTGAAGAAAAGCCTCAGTAGGGCGGAGACGCAGAGGGGCCTCGAGGTGCCAGTCGTGCGCGGAGAGTGGGACGCGTTCCTCTGCTGGCAGCAGCCACCGCAGTTTCCCGCTGGCCACCTGGCTACTTCCCACGGTCCTCTTGCACGCGCCGTTTGGGGCTTCTTCCGCGACACCTGCTTAGGCTCTGCTCCCGGCGCGCCCACCCACCTGGCTCCCGCGGGCTCCTGGCCAGCGCCCCACGCGAGCCCCCCGTTCTCCCCGATGTTCCCGCGACCACACTGTCATGGCCGGCTCTCGCTGTGAGCCCTGGGGACCCCAGCGCTGATCCGGCCGTGCACGGGAGACGCGCACCCGCCCCCCGCTGGGCAGGGAGCCCTGGGGCCCTTCCACAGCGCAGGGAAACGCCCTTGGCGCATCTTAATTGTCGCGGCTTTCAGAGCCTTGCAAGAGGAGGCTCCACAGGGAAGTTCATTGTTGACTCGGCCCCCTTCTGCACACTCTGCTCTTCCTAGGCGCCCTCTCACTACATTTATTCATTTATGGCTAAGGCGCTGAGCTGGGAGGAAGTGACACCTAGACTGAGCTCTGAAGGCTGGAAGGAATTGGCCTGGGATGACAGGAAAGGTCAGAGGGAGAGCTGGAGAGCAGTTTCCAGGCAGAGGAAACAGCTGGTGTGGAGGCCACTGGACTCCAGGGAGCATAATGCAGGTAACGCTTAGCAGTTACCATGCGCCAGGCATGTCCTGAGTCACATCTTTAATGCTTGCGCGTATAGAGCAGATGCCATTTCAACCCCCTCTTTTAACAGATGGGGAAACTGAGGCACACACAGGTTAAGGGACTTCCCCTACAGGGGAGCTCTTCAGTGGAGCCTGGAGGGCCTGAG
This sequence comes from Proteles cristata cristata, assembly GCA_017311185.1. NCBI lineage: Eukaryota > Metazoa > Chordata > Mammalia > Carnivora > Hyaenidae > Proteles > Proteles cristata. The sequence continues at coordinate 221,554 of JAESUZ010005294.1, forward strand.
AAACAAATGGCCAGGGTGAGGGTGAGGCTGGAGAGGTTGGCAAGACACGGACCCAAAGGACCTTGCAGGGGGACTAGATGAAGGCTCCAGACGGCAGATGGTTATGGTGGCTCTGGTGTGGATTCAATATGAAACTTCAACATAAATTAAGAAGTCCAGGAAACTTTAAAAATTCCCATCATCACTTCAAACTTCAAAGAAATCAAAACTCTTCTATCAAATTTTAAAGCGAACCAATCATTTGTTGGTGCTTTCAGGCCATGCTTAGTCTGCCTTTTTTCCAACGGGTAAATTTCCGCACCGCTTAGAAGCCCCATAAGGATGCTGCAACTTTGCCACTGAAAGTGCCCAAGGCAGAGTCTGCTGCAGAGGGTAACATGGATTGGAGGGACGAAGATTAGCGTCAGGGCCCACAGATGGAGGCAAGTACAGTAATGTGGGGGGTGGACAATGGCCATGATCCTTTCTGGTGACGGGGTGGACGGCAGAGAACCTACTTAGCAGGCTGCACCCCCAGCGCTTGGTGAGTCATATTGGGGCAGGGGCAGCGTCAAGGGGGTTCCCCGTGTCAGGCTAGTTCAGGGGCCCTGAATTTCCTGTCTTCCTCACTGTCCTTCTCTGGCCAGCCCTCTGCACTCCCCCAAGTCCACACACTACATCTGGGCCCTCCGATCTAGCCTGTAATCCTCAGGTTGTGTATTGTGCAACACTGGGCTTCCACCTAGACTGCAAGCAGCCCAGTGCTGGGCGGATTCTTAAAACAGAAATCATTGATCTCTATTAAGGGTAAGCAGAGATAGCTGTGTTCTTTAAACAACAGGCCTCACATTCCCATAAACCTAAATACACATCAGGTTTTAGCCATTCCAATGGTGTCTCGCTGCAATTCAGTTCAACAGCAACTGCTGTGGGCTGCTCTGTGCTCTGCCCTGAGCCAGAGATGAAGCTGACCATTCCTTGCCTCCAAGTGGCCCCCACAACAGGGACGACAGTCTGGTGAACATAGTCTTTATGGAAGGCAGAAGGCTGTGCTCCCACCGAGGGCCGTAAAGTGCCTGGACGGGCAAAGGACAAGGAGCTGGGAAGTCGGGTGGGCATCTAAGTGGAATCCTGGAACTCGGGACCTGGAAGGTGACTGAAGCAGGGAAAGTTTTCTGGAGAAAGTGTCAAACAAAGGCTTTCTCAGCCTCCTGGTAACGCTGTGACCTTCGTTAAGTTTCTGAACCACTCAGGCTGTTTCTCTCTGTGAATGGGGTCGCGGTGTTGGGCTTGTACACAGAACCCTTAAAACAAAGGCCTATCACAGTCAATAATGGTCAGGTGTTTTTACTGCATCGTTGAAAACCCCAGGTACTCGCACACGCAGTGCTTCCCAGCAGACACCAAATTTGTATCACGTGTTTAGCATCTGTATCCCAGAACTGTAATTTTAAGTTTTCTGGCATCCCTACATTGTCTACATGGCCTTGCATATGGGTGTTTGTTGAATGGAAATGCACTTTGTGCATATCCTATCACTAGGTGAATTTTGTTGCAAAGGCGGAGGGAAAACCAGAATTACTTGGTGAGAAAAAAACAAAAAACAAATGATGATAGTCCAGAATCTGAAAGGATGGAGGTCAAGTATTGCATGCTTCTGCTGCCAGGAGGCCTAGAGGGGAAGCAAATTTGGGTGAAAATACTATCCTACACAGTTCCGGCAGCTTCAAGTTACAGAATTCCAGGGGGGAATAAAGGAAGCACTTCCTTCAGAATCCATCAGGCTGGATTGTGTTTAAATCTGGGTATCTGGCTTCAAACAGCTTTGGCAAACACAAACGCGTCTCACCAAATTCCTGACCACATGACGAGTATGGCCTGATTGTCAGAAACACTGGTGGCCTGAGCTTGAACCCCTTACCTACCTCTTAAGTCTTCCTTACTTCTTAGCCTAATTCCTTCTGTTAGAATTATTTAATATTTGGCTGTTTTAATTATTATAAAGCCAACTAGGGACTGGGGGAAATAGAAATGCCAGACTTGAATAGGGAATCAAAGATTTGATTCAAGGTCCATTTTTTGGCCATTTATTAATTCTGTGACCTAAGGCAAATAACCTTTCTCCAACTTTCCCATCCCATTGTCTCCATCTGCAAAAGAAAGGAGATTTTGATGCAAAGCTAGATTTGATGACCAATGCGGCATCCACTTCTGAAATTCTGTCATTTAACCAGAAATCTCAGTATAATGAGGGAAATTGGCCCCATCCTCTCAAACCTGGATCTCTGTGATTTCTTCTTACATATTGGTATTTGTGTAATCACCTAAGTGGTGCAGATATCCTATAGATTTACACTAACAATAGTCCGATTACTTCTTTGTTGCTTTGTTAAAATTAACAAGGAAGGATGAAACAAGAAAAAAAATCTATTAATGAGCTCCATAATTTATCCAAGATGTTTTGATTTGAATAATGCATTTAAGTACCTAAAACACAATCATACCCAGAGTAACATGTTATATATAAGGTAATAGTTGAGAAGAAAATCAGGAAATACAAATTTGTTACTGCAAGCAATTTTAATACAAAAGTGTGTCTTGTTTTTAAACAGTTCATTGGTAGAGCTTCAGTTTCTGCCTCAATTAAAACCAATTGAGATAATCACACAGCAACATGGTCGGAGCTGAAGAGGAACAGCAGCTAAAAAACGGGAGCCCCAGACAGCCCCTCTTCATGGTCACTTGGTCAGTTGACTTTATTACGCACAAAAAAAGACGGAAGCAAACGGGACTTGTTAACAGGTGTGCTGGTGAACTCCTTTAAAGGACGAGCAAGTGTTTGTTTCATGTCCACATTTTCAGAAAAAGCCCGTGGAATTCATTCCTCAGTTTGTGGGAAGTTGATCGACCATTTAAATAAATAGGAAAAATGCAGATAAATCTGTAATTCACAATGCCACCAAGGAGTCTCCCCTTGCCGAGGGCCTGGGTCCTGGTGAGCACAGACAGGAATTATTGGTGGCTGGGGTGAATAGGAAGTTACAAACCAGGACTCTTAAAAACCCCCATCTTCTGACATCTTCGGAACAGTCACATTTACCCCTGAATTCTAGCAGCTATCGTCCTTTAAACACCCAGTATTGAAACAGTATTCAGAGTGTTGCGATGAACTCCTTTTGCTGATCATGTGCAAACATTACTTAGAGGAGGTGCCCTCTCTTCAGCTAAAATCACACAGCATTAAAAACACTGGAGAAAGCAATTAGAAGTGCCTTCCCCTCAGTTCTTGCTCATTGAGGTGTCTGTGATTTACAAAAAAAGAGTTCCTTAAACACTGCAGGATTCTTATTATTTTTTTAATATAATTTATCTTGCTGAGACAGCAAGTCAAGTTTATAAAGAAGATGCATTTAGGAATAATCCTAAAAGATAAAGCAGGTTTACAACCCTGCACCGCGCAGAAACCCTAATTTAGAGGCTTTTTTTTTTTTTAATACACATTCTCATCTTGACCTTTTCACTTGTCTTTCTCAAATATTTCATTTCTGGGCCCCATCCATTACAGGGTTACCAGGAGGCAAATTTTATCTACATAAATATTCACATGAAAATAGTAACTTACAAAAAGAAAAAAAATAAGGCAGCTTCATAACACAATTATTCTTTTACACTTTTAACAATATAACTTCTCCTGTTCAGAATAAATATACACCCAATGTACGGAGCAGGCTTCAAAGTGGATAGAGGCTTGGGGGTGCTTGTTACAGTGTTATCGCTTGGGACCCGGAGTCCTGGGGGAGGCAGTGGTGGTCTTCTTAGACATGGTGGGGATTTTGGAAGGCTTGTTTAGCCCTCTTCTGGAGCTGCCCTGGCCCCCTGCAGCGCTGCTCTCCGAAGTATCTGAACAAGCAGACTGCGTCTCTAAAAGGTCAAAGTCAGAGGCATCGCTTCCTCGCCGGCTACTGGCCCGACTCCCGGCCCGACTCCCGGCCCGACTCCCAGGGCGACTGGCTGACTTTTTAGGGTCTGGAATTCGAGAATAAAGCAGCAGACTTAATAGAGACAATATGGGGGGCGGTGAGGACAAGTGACCAGAGGCTAGGGCTCAGACTCGAATACTACCGGATATGCTGTGTGACCTTGGGCAGATCAGAGCCTTTCTGGACCCCATCTCCTCATCTACACAGTAGCTTCTCTCGGCAGCACAGTGACCTCGTGTGGCCCCAGAGTGGTGCTGAGCGGGGCTGCTCAGTCACCTGGGCACAGAGGAAAGCCTACTACAGGGGTAGGGGGGCAGGGGCAGGCAAACAGAGCACCAGAAATGAGGCCAATTCCTGGACACCCATGCAGAAAAGCAACAGGTGAACAGATGTGATCCTTCCCTGACTTTCTCTGCTTGCCAGCAGCTATAATAAATGCAGGATGCTGGAAAAATTACTGGCAAACTGCCAGCCCCAACACTGGGTGGCCTTCTGAGGAAAGCCCCCTTCAGGAGGTCCCTCCCCCCCTTTTACATTCTCTCACTTTTACATCCAGTCACTTCTGATCAAGAAAAGGGGGCCTGGCTTTAGCCGTGCACGCATCTGCTGTCAGAAGGCATGGCTGCAGGTAGCTATGGTGGTAAGAGGGAGAGGAAAGAGCAGCAGAAAATCTGCGGGTGTCTCTCTGGACATCACATCTATGTGCTGCTCTCATTATCTGCTTTCCTTGGGGAGCAGTGAAGTAGCGCCAGAGGCTGCTGTCCCCCAGTTCTTAGCCTGGCCACTTCCCTTCCCCTCCCCCCCAGTGCACATGGATGGGGGCAGGTACTTACCTGCCCGATTCGTTCTGGCACCTGTGGAGGCTGGGGAAGAGCTATTGCTGGTATCGCCAGCGAGGGATGTGCGGCTAGAGTGAAGGGTTGGGGTTGGTCGTTTCAACTTGCTGCCTGTTGATGGAATAACCTTAAAAAAAAATGTTAAAAGTCCTATTTACTAGGTGAAGTCTGAAATTCAATCTGAAAAGGCCTACTTAAGCGTCCTTACATCTGACTGACTGAAAAGCAAATTAAAAGTCCAGGAAAACAAAGATTTATTTCAAAAGTGTCCTAGGTCATGTAGTTTGAGATTTCCACCCCAGAAAAGGTCTTATGTTCCAATTTAAAATTTCACAATGTCTTCTAAACTTTTACTAGAAAGCTACTGACAAATTTCCACCAGAAATGACCCTCCCCCTAAAATCCAAATAATCCTGAGTGCCAAAGTGTTGGGGCTAGAAATGTGAAATATGCATTCTCTTTCGTATGGAGATGCAAATATCACTCCAGCCTCTCTCACTAGATGGGTGCAGGAACTTCAGTCAAGCCAAGACCTTTCAGTCTATTTCCCTCACTGGAAAAACGGCAGATAAGCACACGCTCTCCTTTTCAGTCCGCTGGGTCACCGTGGCCTCCTCACTGGTCTCCCACTCTGTTTCTGAGTGGCCCACTCCCTCGGTTCCTTTGGGCAGCATGGCTGAAATGACCCATCAGAGAGGTCTTGCTTCACTACTATAGTAACACCCTTTCTATTTTCTTCCCCTGCTTTATTTTTTGGCATAGCACTTATCACCACCTGACATATGATAGATACCCTTGTCTGTGGTCTGTCTGGTCTCCATGAAAGCAGGGACTTTTTTCACTGTCATATCCTCAGCACCTAAAACAGTGTCTGGCACAGAAGAGGGGCTCAATAAAAACTTGCTGAATGAATGAATCATGTGTAGAAGCACTTCCTAATGGAAAAAGAGCTGGAAGATACACATTATTACTACTGCTACCAGTAGGAGCAACATTGCCCATTTGAGTGTTTTTTTTTTTTTAAAACAGTAGTAGACTTAATTTGGAAGTCCTAATTCAAGAATATTTTAAATATCACTCATACCATAACATGCTATTCTAATTTTTCTTTGAAATCAACTGTGTAAACTGTTTTCCAGGACCTTTAAGATGTTCATACAAATGGAAGAGTAAAGCAACCTGTTTTCATTGTATTTCTTGTATTTTTTTTTAATTTAGAAAGAAAAGGCGAAAGCGACAGAAAGTGATTAACGGTCAAGCGCAAGGCCTCCTGGCCCACACAGGGGGAGCACCAGTTTCAGAAGCTACTGCTCGCAAGCATGCCGCTGGCAAGACCTCAGCCCTGGAGGCTCTGGGCTGGGAGTCCAGGGCGGGGTGAGGACTGTAGAAAACACCCACAGGTAAGGAAAGCTGAAACCTCAGAATCAACAAAACAAAAGGTAAAACCTTACAAAACAAAAAGGCTGATCTATTAGAATCCTGTGAGCATTTTGTACTTCATAAATAACAACATTTAAAATTTTAGAACTTTTGAGACTTTCATGAAACTGGAGCCATTAAGGAAGAAGAAAAGCAAGATAAGCAGGTGGAGTCTTGGGGTTTTGGCGGCAGAAGGTCCCCAGATCATGTTCTAAATCAGACAGATCTCTGCACTGGAGCTTTAGAGGAGCAGATGAATCCCAAAGCAGCAGCCCATTCACAGGCATTGGCTTCTTACATCTCCCGCCTTCTCAGCCCAAAGCTTTGCGTGACTGAAGGCAATGCTATCTTCTGAGGCACAAGAAACCAGTATTTCCCAGCAGGAGCTAGAACGAAAACTTTCCTGCTATCAGATAAGCCATTAGCCCATGTTTTGTTTCTGAAACATTGCTCTTCCACAAATGCTTTAGGCATTTTAATGACTGCACTCAAACATGCTTAACTGTGGGCATGTGTATTCAAATCAAGGCTTCAGACACCCAAGTGACTAGGCCACTAGTCACACACCCATGTGACTTAAATCTGAGCCTCGGAGCAGTGTTCGCCCCATACGGTGCTTGGCTGAAGGAGGCAGCAGTCACACCCCACACCAGTTTGGCGATACCAACCACCCTGGGGATGTGGCTCAGGGCAGGGGACGACAGCCACTCTTCTGTTCTAAGCAAAGATAGAACACTGCTGAACATGCACCGTAGTTGAATTTCAAGTGTTCATAACTCGTCCATTTATCTGATGTTTGGAGACTCTGAGAGGCCTGGATTTTATAAATAATATCCATCAACAAATTACCAGGAATGACAATTGTTCATCACCCTGGAAAAACATCATTCTAAACACTGGTAGCAAGTTGTGAATCCAGTTTTAGGCATCTCTTGTTTATCTACAATTTTGGTGAATCCGAGTTAGAAACCCCTGAAAAGCACTTGACTAGATGAATCGGCTGTGAGAGCAAGCACCACAAAGATGGAAAAGAGCATGGACTTGTGTCAGGAAGAGGAGCTGATCCAGTTCGTGGCATTAGCGAGGGCCTCGTCTTGACCGTGTCCTTAGTCAGCAAAACCATACTCTACCTCGGGGCTGGGCAGCTGGAGGTCAGGATAATGGCTGTCCCTGACAGGGGTGCCAGCTTTACTGTTTATCAACCAGGGTTTGTCATAACAGCGAGAGAACTGAAGTGGAGTCTGCGAAACGGAAATCCAAAGGGAAGGACGGGAACAATTGAAAATGGAACAGAAAGGAAGCAAATTGGGAACACGAAAAATAAACAGGAGACACTGAATTTTAAAGGAACAGAAAACAAAACAAAACGTGCATCAGTTTAACAGGATAAAAGGGACCAGGCAGAAAGGCAACAGCATTCTTCATACGTAACCCATCAAAACAACCAAAATTATTCGCTAGCTTCGGCTGCACGGATGGTGGCTGGATTTCCAAAATTAGTAATTCTGGATGGGAGATATGTGGAAAGAAGTGTTTCTGATATGACGATCTGAGTTCATATTTTAATAATGTCCTTCAGAGTAAAATCTTAAAGGTCCTGTTCTCTACTGGGGCCTGGAAAGGCTGGTCTAGGTAGAGCTTGGTCAGTGTATCTCCATGTTCCTCGCTGGAGGCGTTCAGAGGCTACACTCAACACTGAATGTCTGTAAATATGGGAACAGGGACGAAGGCCATAAAAGAGGTCAGTACGTACCTTGGTACCACTGGCTGGGGTGGCTGGAGAAGACGGCATGGACGTACAGCTGTGGTTACTCTGACTAGCGCTGGAGCTGGAGCGGGTGGGAGAGGCAGCCCGGGAAGATGGTTTGGACCTTCTACCCCGTGATCGGAAAGGGGTCATTCCCTGGGATGCCCCCTCAGGCAGAATAAACTTCTCTCTAAGTTCGATGTTAGTTCTACCTCGTGCTAAAATGGAATAAACACACACATACAATGTCAGTTAATCTTAAAAAAATGTGTTTTTGATGGTCATACAGCTGCTTGACCCCATGATAACAGTTATGGAAGTTATAGATTTAGTACTATCTGTGGATTCTTTTAAAATAAATTCACGATTTATCAGTCTGTCATGATTCTTACCCATAGCAATGAACTAATAAGCCCCACTGGTTTGCCATGATAAAGACTTTTATATATGAGATACTACTTCATTTTGTGGTAATGATCTTGCCGTGTCACTGTCCCCTGGGGTAAGCACACTGTAACGGGTCAAAGAAAGCAGATGCAGCAGTGCACAAACCTCTGACATTAGGTCAAAACCCCTCTTTTCTCTCTCATAGTACATGTGTACTTTTTGCTCAGGTTTTGCAGGACAGTGGAGAAAAACAGATCATTGCAATCAACATTGTCCAGACTCTTCTATTTGAATTCAGTTGCTAACAATCCTCAGGGAAGGGGTCCAGGAGCTCAGGATGGTAAAAAGACCAGGATAAACTCATTAAGAAGTAAACATGTGGGAGGAGAGAGAGAAAGATTGAGACCATGCACAAAACTTGCCAGTGAGAAATATGAGGTCAAAACCTGAAAGCAACAAGAAGCTTAAGGGACAACAGCGAGTGGGAGGAATGTCAAGTGGGAGGCGACCTGGAAACTGCTCTGAAGGCCAACAGGTGCCGTCCCATGGCTTTCTGGGGCTGTACAACCAGAACTTCAAATGTGGATTCAGAGGATTCCAAGGGTGACCAATGTAAATGTTAAATGTGAAAGACACTGCTAATTTAAAAGAAATAATTCCTCTGGAATAAGTCCTTAGATTATTTCTCACCAAGTTATCCTGTAATAACTTCTTCTCTCCCTCTCCGTCCTAAACTGTTCACTTTTTAGAATATGCTATACAGATCTGAACAAACAGGACCATGGGGAAACTTGGGAAAAGGGAACTGTTAAAAAAGCTGTTTGTCATTCTTTTCTAGTAAGATTTTTCACTCTGGCAGGAACCATGGGTTTAGCAGATTTGAGATACCTGTGCCCGCCCTGCTCTTCTGCCTAAACCTTCATGTCCTCAAGGGAACTGATGGATTTTGGTACAATGAGATTTGAAATCAGGTTGCATGGGTGTCCAAGTGGTGTAGTTCCAAACTCCCAGATCAAATTCTTCTCAATGTATTATACTGATATAACATATCAAAATGTCAGGTTACAAGGGCCAATGTGGGTATCAAAACCTGAGTTACAATCTAGGCTCAGCTACCGACCAGGTCTTCCTGCCCTGGGCCTCAGTTTCCTCCGGCTGATCCCATTGTCTGGATGGTCTATGAACACTAAGCTGTTTCCTTCCTCCTCAGGCCCCAAGAGACTGTGCCCCTCAAGCCTCACTCCTTGGCCCTCATGCATTTTCTGGACTTCAGTGTTTTCTTCTGTGTCTATACTAAAGATTCTCCAAGAGAATTTCCTTCAGCACTAACATGGGAACTTCAGTAAAGACTTCCCCTCACTAATAACTGTGGAGTCAGGATTTACACTTCTTTATCTTGTGTTTGCTAAAGTGCCCAGCATAACAGTGGACACACAACAAAAGCACTAAGGTAACAGTGAAGAATAAAAACCATTACTTAGCTAAGGATTCACCCCCAAAAGAACTGCTTATGTCCCTGAGCTGCACAGAATTTCAGACGTGTAGTTTAAAGCTAGTAAACATCTAGCAGTTTACCTGTGTACCAGGTCTCCCAGACAGAAACAACAGAGCGGTAACAAAAGGAAGACTGAAGCGGGATCTTAGATGAGGGCCAGAGCATTACATTTGAAATGTAATGATATAATGATATGTTGCCTGTGCACTGCACAATTTACAGTGTGATCACATGCAGTAGGGCACTTGACTGTCACCAATGACCTGTCGGCATCCCTGTCACAGACAAAGGAATGGAAGCACTCACACAGGCTGAGGTCAAGGAAGGCTGTGCTAGGGCTGGCACTAGAACTCCCATCTCCACCGGAGCTCTCTCTTCCCACCCCACAGCTCTTCGCATCAGTGGTTCCCCACTCACCCACACCCCACTCAGGCTTCTGTCCCCATCACACCACCTAATCACTCTAAGTTATCACTGTTAGCTTTAAACTGTACAAAGGTTGAAATATACAGGAAAGTACAAAGAGAATAAAAATTCCTTAATCTTACAACCTTAGGGACATTACTATTACAATGATGGTGTATCTATTCCTGTGCACGACACATCAGGAACATTCCTCCATGCTTGAATGCTCTTGCATAATTTCAAGGCTACAAGGCTTTAATTCATCATATGGACATCAATTTATTTAACTAACCCTACTAGTTGTATTCTTAATTGGCTTATAATTTCTTAAACATTGTGTACAATGCTGTGACAAACTACTTGTAACAGGTTTTGTGCATATCAATGATGATTTCCTTAGGATAAATTTCTGAGGAGAAAGAATGCACACAGAATTTTTGATACTTGTCAACTGATCCCCCAAATTCTATACCAACGTATACTCTCCAAAATAACATAGGAATATACTGAATTTACTTTCCTATGGCTAATGCTGTTATTCACATGTGTACACATTTACATGTACAGATAAAAATCTGATAATGTGACAAGTAGAAACACCTCTCTGCTGTTATAATTTCCATGTGGGGAATAACTCTCTCTTCTTGAAATACTCTCTTCCTGGGGTGCCTGGGTGCCTGAGTTGGTTAAGCTTCTGACTTTGGCTCAGGTCATGATCTCACAGTTTGTGGGTTCGAGCCCTGTGCCAGGCTCTGCTGACAGCTCAAAACCTGGAGCCTGTTTCAGATTCTGTGTCTCCCTCTCTCTGTCTGCCCCTTCCTCACACTCGGTCTCTCTCAAAAATAAACAAACATTAAAAACAAAAACTGGTAAACCCACTGGTAAACACTGATGTTCCCTGCTGCTGTCTGCAGCCCTGTTCTCCCTCTTAGACTTCGAACCCGGTGGTGATGAGCTCACCGACCTGAGACTTCATTACAGTCATACCTGACTCCAAATGTATCCTGTGCGCAGACCCTTTGCTGGATGACAGAATCTTATATCTTAGTGACTGATTAGACATGATCAGAGCCAGAAGCCAGAGGCGCAGTATAGGTTTCTACTGACGGCAGTTTGGCCTCCTGATTCTATCTTCTCAAGCTCCTCGAATCCCCAGTGCATTCCCACACCCACAAACCTCCTTACACTTATGTGGATCATAGGGTGTCTCATCTACCATGCATGGCTGTAAAAGGCTTTCAACTGGTCTCATTTCTCATCTCATCCCTTAGACCTGAATTTATAAATAAAAACCTGATAACTCTAAATGGCTCAAAATCCTTCCATGGTCTTCCACTGTTTACAGCAGAATTTCCCAAACTAAGGTTTTTTGAGGGTTTCTACAAAGAGCTCGATAAATACTTTCCCCCTTTGGAAGAGCCCTAATGAGATCAGCATTTTCAAAGCTCTTGGGAGTCCTACAGTAAAGAAACCTGCTTTAGCTTTAAGGTGGAGTCTTCCAAAAACACTTGCCCATAATTTTTTGAAGATCACATGTTGGAGACCAGGCACCAAAGGCAACCATTCTAGTTTTTCAACACCAAAGGGGCCACCATTTTCTAAGGGACTTAGGCTGGCCACCTGATGTTGGTTAGAACAGGCCGGTCAGTCACAATTTAGTTCTTAGCTCTTGTTTAATGGAAGCAGAATTTCAGTTTTATAAGATGAAAAGAGCTCTGTGGATGGGCAATCGTAGCACAACAGGGTGAATGTACTTAAAGCCGCTGAACATTTCGAATATAGTTAAGATGGTAAATTTTATGTTATGTGTATTTTACTACAATAAAAAGAAAGGAAAAACAATCAGTTCTAAGCCAAATCGTCTTTTAAATCTCCATGAATGAAGTGTTCTAGGAACTAATTTGTCTAGTGCTCAAAAACATATACAGTACCCTAGGATAAAAATAGATCTATTCTTAGGCAGGGCACTGTTTTCATCTCTATCCAAAATATCATGATCTCTTTTGCCATGGATGAATTCAGAAACTGAAACCTCCAGTTTTGGCAGTGTTAGGAACCTCCCTAGTTGAATATTTTCACTGTATGTTTGGCTAAAGCAATGTGCAGTTTGAGAGCTCTCTCACCTTTTTATTTTTTTAAGTTTATTTTCAGAGAGAGAGATGGAAAGAGAGTATCACAAGCAGGCTCTGTGCTGACAGCCCCTAGGCAGGACTCGAACACGTGACCATGAGATCATGCTCTGAGCTGAAATCAAGAGTTGGATGCTTAACTGACTGAGCCACCCAAGCACTCCTCTCTTTTTGTTTTAAATTTATTTTTAGAAACAGAAGAGAGTGGGGGAGGAGCAGGGAGAGAGAGAATCCCAAGCAGACTCTGCATTGTCAGCTCAGAGCTGGACTCAGGGCTCGAATCCATGAACTATGAGATTATGAGCTGAAACCAGGAGACCCACCCAGACAACTCTCTCACTCAGCTTTTCTAAGCAGTTATGTAGCAAGAGGTAACAAATGACTATGCACATTGGTATTATAATGTCATAAAGTGTATTCTATCCTTAGTCTAACATTCTCTGTGGTCTAGACAGCAAGGAAGTGCAACACAAATGAATATAAAATCTACCCAAAGTGGTGCTTCTAGAAGCCACATAAATCTTCATAGAATTCTAGGTAGCTTCAAGAACTCTTCTCTTTGTGATATTTACGCCCTCCCCAGTCACTTCTTACATCTATCCCAACCCTAAAGTGTTCACCTCCTAGTGCAATGTTTTGATTAGAAATACTCATCCTGTCTGTCCCTGGTAGACTTATGATATCTAAGACGGCTGGGTAGTTCTGGACTCTGCAATCAGTACAATCAAGAGGATTACTGAGTGCTAGGAGGTCATTCCTGGAGAGGCACAGAGGAAAGCCTTACCTTGTTTGCTCCAAGGGATGCTGAAAAGGCTACTATGTTCCACAGAATATAGGTACTAGGCGGCCCTCCCAAACTTCCTTGGGGTTCCAGTTTTTAGCGATTTATAGAAGGACAAAGCAAGCAGTGTTCCCCTTGGCCATCAGCATAAAGTTATTGTAAACAGAGCAAGTAAAGCAGGCAGCAAACAGGCAACCAGATTCCAAAATGTCGCATGCATTACTTCTTCTGTTTATTTGTTTAGTCCAATCATACAAGACATGCCCCCCCAAAACAAATTAAAAAAAAACCCAAAATCTTACTAACAGGTTTGGAAAGAAATAATGTTGTTTTACCGAGTTATGGTTAAAATCCTATATATACATTGCTCTTGCTCCTGATGTAAAATCATGAAAGAGGACTTTTAGATCAAGGAAATTAGTTTACAACATAGTTAACTTCTAAAATTGATTAAACCCTTTCAAGTTTTTATCAGAACAGGTGCTTTTAAAATTAACTTTTTTTTTAATTAATGAAAATTACTTTTATTTACTGGAGTAAATGCAGAATGAGTTAAAATAAGAAATGCTACTATGGGCATATCTGAATTCATGTGAGAACTGTGCCCTTTAGCTCTTAAACACTTCAAAATAGGACTACAAATCACTTTCAAAGAAGTTATGTAACTGTACTGTAAACATTTCTACCAGGTTTATAAATATGCCTTACCAATTTAATTCCACAGGCTGAACCAGCAATCCACACACACAAAGGGGTGGTAGTGGGTGCATCAGCCTCTGAGACACACGGCACCTTGATCAGGAGCACATACTTTAGAGCCAGAGTGTCTTATAACTGAATCCTGTCTGCCGTATATTAGTTGTCCGACCTCACGTAAGTTATTTAACTTTTCTGTGCTTTAATTTCCTATTCTGTAAAATGGAGATAACAATCTGTACTGCACAGCCGTGTAAATGTGTTATCATCTGTAAACTGCTTATAACAGCGTATGGCACCTAAAAAGCTATATAAGTATTTGTTAAATGTAGAGAAAGTCTGAACACATTCCATGGGTTCTATTTCAACAGAAACATCCTATGCTGTCAACTTGTAACAGAAAAGCCAGGGCTGGGCTATTCAAAGCATTTGTAAAGGCAGCAGATGCCACAGAGCCAAGAGGCACCACAGTTTAAGAAGCAAAGCCATTCTCAGTGGGCTGGGGTGTGGGTAAGGGGGACAAAGCTTAAAAGCCAACCTATGGGAGACTGACTGGAAATCGAAGAGCTGGAATCAGAGCGCTTTATTTTACTCCCAGGATGGTGAACTAGAATAAAAAAATAAACAAACACAAAGAGACAGAGCAGGAAACGCAGAAACGGTCAAGAAAGACAACCTGGCAGACAGTGGGGGAGCCTCCTGTGCACCCACATGCAGCTTGGCGAGCAGGAGAAAGGAAAGGTCGCAGGTGAAGAGGGCTTAGCCACCGACACCCGAGTCCCTCGCCTCTGCCGTGGCAACCCTCACATGCCTGAAGCTGCAGGTGCTGTCACTCACATAAAATTTCTTTTTGCCTTTGGGCTGGCATGTACCCCTTCCAAGTTCAGCACCCCAGAGTCTTGCTTCAGTAATCACCTGTCTTAGAAGCATCTGCACTGAGAGCCAGGTATTCTTTATCCCCTCTCCTGGCCACTGGCGGGCCTCCAGTCCTTCCCTGCATGGGAGGAGCCCAGCACCCTCCCCGAGTTTCCAGCATAGGAATCTGCAGCGCTAACCAGGAACTGCAGAGGCTTCATCAGGCTCCTTTCCAGGCTAGTGTTAATTTAACACCTCAAACCAAAACACTGGAAGATACCAATAAATTCCTAATTCTTGTTATTGTGTCCCTTAAAACCGGTCTCTCCCCTCCAGCATCCACTTCTCCTTCTTTCTCTTCCTGGTCCACTCAGGCACCCTCAACTTCCAGTCTGTGCTGGTGGAGCGACATCTAGGCAGCTTAACAAAGTAAAACCCACAAACCCACTACCAATACTTTGTGTAAGCATGAAAGATCCATGACGAGGGAGTACCTAACGTGTAATTCGTGCTCAGGAAGTGTCCTTACCTCGGCAGGGATCATTTTTCACTAAAAATTCATCCAGGGCCATCCATCCTCCACCAACTCGGACCATCACTGTGCTGCGCAGGATGCGGACCAGCCGCAGCTGCTGAGAGTCCCCGAACTGCAGGACCAAGGGGAGAGTGATGAGTGAGTGTGTCCTAGAGCAGGCTGAGGCCTTCCCAGAGCAGACTGTATTCAGACAAGACAGATGACAATTCGACAGTCTGGAGAATTTTAACTCACTATTTGTCATTTTTCACAAAAGAGTTTAAATATGGAGCAGCTAAGATATCAAGGTAAAGACCAGTGTCTTTCTATTGGGATCACTAACTTAGTCACGCCTCTACCGTGGGGCAGGGCAGAGGACAGACAAATGTTAGTTCACTTTGATTCTTTCAAACATTTGCCCAAATTAAAATGGAGTAGTAAAATGTTGTTAGTTTGCTTTCAATAAAAGGTAGATATAAAGCGTATGTCAACATCTGAATACGGTGTGCTCAAAAAGTAGATGAAGAACAGCAAATACTATTTCAAGCCTTAAGGAAACCCTTGCAAAGCCATCATCACTATTATGAGCTTAGAAGGAAAAGTGATTTTCCACACAAGATTGTCAGAAATAAGCCCTCTATCTGCTCTAATTGTGAGGTCACCAAGCAGAAAAGTTTCTTCAGCTAAACAAATTGTTATAGTATTTATACTAAAATTTAGTTGAAGAGAATTAATCCACCACATTATACAGTATTCAACAATCAACTTGAGATAGTACTACAAGCATGGCTTTCTGATACTTATTTCTTCCTTTTTCCTTGCCTAACATCCCTACTGCTCAGCCCTGTTAACATCTGGAGTTTCCTACTACATAATAAATTACCCTCTTCCCAAAATAAGAGGCAACAAAAGAGAATCATGCGGAGATCCCAAAACAAAGATCAAACATTCTGGTTGGAAAAATAGCATTCCTAAAATTATTTAATTCAAGGAGAATGCTGGGATTGCGGTGAGAAGTGAAGGGACTAATTAGTTAATTTAGATTTTTAAGGTTATAAAGGAGAATCATATTTGAAACAAAGTATAAAAATTGAAAACGCCAGAAAAGATGTTTGAGAAAGAAATATAACCAACCTCCCTCAAAATCAATGTATTTGCAGTAATTCTCTGTATTACTCTGCACTGGCTCTAGTGTGCTGTTTATACAGGTAGCAAGGTGACTGAAAAGTATCACCTCCCTCCCCAATCCTTTACTTTGAAAACAACTACATTTTCAAATAATTACATCTCTCATCCCCTACAGTTGTTAAGATTTTATACAGAGTGACCACAGCAACAGCATGGTGTAGTATAAAAAGCACTGAAATGGGTGCCCACAGATGTGAGGGAATAAACGTCCTGTCCTGGGAAGGAAGCTGCCCCTTGGGCCTCTGAGGGCACCTCCCTCATCAGCTGGCCCAGTAGAGGAAATGGGGAGGTCCTGCAGGAAAATCCCGCCACAACCAAGAGCAGGGACAGCCAGTCACTAGTTGGGGTTCTCTCTGGCTCGGTGAGGAGAGGGAGGAAGTAAGGGCCTCTACATCCTCCATAGTGAGTCAGGAAGGGACTCCGAGAAGTACTTTACCCTTCCATTACTGTGCCCTGTACTCTATCTGCCAGTGTTTAGAATTACTTCACTTAACTCATTCCTCTTTTGTCCTTAATTTTTTGTTTACTGAAGTGTTCTCTGAAAGATTCTAACTTGTTTCTGCTGAGCTGTAGGGAAAAGGAAGTTTGATCTAAGTCAGCAGCAAAAGTGGCTGGGGGAGTTGAGGCCAGACTGGTAGAAGGGGCTATAGCAGCTCTAAAAATGGGAAGCTGTGCAAACCTGGCAAAGCTGGGCTGTGAGGCAGAGGCCCCAGAAATGTCTTTGGGGCGAAGTAACTTCTGTTTCCTTCTCTTAACTGAAAAATCCCTTACGGAGACCTGGGTTCTTGCAGTGGTTCTGAGACAGCACTGTGACAGTCAGCATGGGGTCCTTTGGGTCTCAAGTGCCTCGTGCACAAAAGGAACTCCAGGATTCTATTCCCAATATTGGGAGTAACTCGTCTGACCCTTACTGTCAGTGGAGCAGTAGAGGAGGTCAGTGCCATTTCAAAGGACTTCAGGGCTCTGTGTGCAGTTATTAGCAAACAGGTACAACTTTCAGGTATGGCTGGGTACTTTCACACAATGACATTTTAAACCCAGTCTGACTGTTAAGGTCTTTTGTTTCTTCCTATCCTCTGTTCTTCCCACTGGCCCAGAATGTTACTGTAGTGAATGATTATTGCAATACCTGGAACCTAATATTGATGGAAGGCCTCAAATCAACTCTTAGTGTTTCTGATTTCAAATCACAAGATGGACTTTACCCATGCAACTTCCTTCCATTTGAAGACACAGGACCCCAGAGCCCTCAAAAAAGATCTATAAGGTTAGAATTACCAAGTGGAGTCAAAAGCATTTAATCTTTTCTAGCAAGTCTAATTTGATCCCTGAGATTTTGGCTGGCTGGACATAATCAGCAAACTTTGGGCTACAGCCAATCATGACTGCTATACTATAGTTCTCAGGCACCTTTTAATTACAAAATATGTTGTAAATACAAGTAAATATTAATAAGGTCTTTAAATAGATGGAATACTTAAGTGCCTAAGATTTTTTTATTTACTGTACATTATAAAATCTGTGTTCTCTCTCAAAAGATTGGTATAAATCAGAACTGTGCTGTCTGGTATTCTGACTTCCAAAACAGAAGTATAAGACCAGGTTCCTTTTAGAAGCACAATGGATTGATACCATAGCTTCCTGAACCACATTACTTCAAACTCAGTCCAGCATAATATCTTTAGCCAATCTAATTTTAAACGGAAAAGTTCATCTCCTTTAAAAAGTAACGTACTTCTATCTTGCTGCCGCCAAGACAGCTTTACAACATTAGCCCCATTAGCAGTTTCTCCGCTTGGTAAGACAACCAGATGTGACCCAGGCATGCTTCGGATTATGTCCTCTCCCCACAGCAAAGAACAGGCAGCATGAGCTACACAGACCATTTCCACCAAGGAGAACGTTGCAAGGCACACTGTACCTGATTGCCGAGGAAGAACTACAGACAAAGAGAAAAGGATGGAGGAAATGGAAGAAAAAAAAAAAAGAGAGAACATTTTGTCAAATTAACACTAAGGAACGAAAATCATGCAATCACGTTACCAGTCTTCAAGCATATTCTTCGAAAGCTCCTGCCACAGGGGTGTGGTTTTACAAATGAATAAGACCTAACTTTTCCACTCTATTGCTCTTGTTAATTCATGTCTCTCACGGGCATTAAAAAAAAAAAAAAAACAAGAAAATAAAAAGCAACAAGCAAGCACAAGATTGCTTACAGTTTTATTAACTAAATGCCCTGGGCTGGATCCAAGGCATAGTCACGCAACATTCCCCAACTAAAGAGCAGCCCAGGGTGATTCTGGTGTACTTTGAAGACACTTTAATGTACTGATGGAACCTAGATTTCCTGTTTCTAAGTTGGTACAAAAAAACTGTATAATCTGAACCCTCTTCACCAATCTTAGATTTTCCTTAGGACTTCAGAGAATCCAGATAAGCTGCTAAATGTATTTTAGAAGTGCTGTTTCAGATCCCTTCTATGCCCCAAGCCTGGTCCCAAAAGAAGCTAGAACACGGCATCATTCATGGTCAGTTATGTCCACGCTCAGCACAGCCTTCCAGGAAGGACTACTGAGCCTGGCGATCCTTAGTGCATCAGCTCAGAGCAGACAGAGCATCCTTTGGAGACCTTGACAGAGTTCCTCCAGCTCTCTCTGAGCCCAGGAGCCACTAAGGACCAGCACTCTGGGGGTGATCTGTTGGTTTTCAGGTAACTGTTGCCTTATCTTATGGAACAAGTGTCTCCATTTCCCTAAAGACTTTGGTCAGCAAAAGAGAGAACTTTGAAATGTCTCCTGTACTGGAACTCAAATACAAGCTACTGTTAGCTAAATATGGCACTGTTTTTCGGATGGAACTATACAGGGCATTAAGCTTAGCCAAGCAGGACGCCTGACATCTAGGACCTAGAGAGAGTGACCACATCTTAAGTGCTACCGGCTCTGGTCCTCCAAGTGTTGGTAGCCGGAAGGTGGGACCATCTGGTTACGTTCACCTGGAAGGGCCACACAGGAGAAACCACCACCACAAAGGACTGGCTTTCTCTTCCTTACCCGGTATTTATTCTCTCCAATCTGCTCCACCTGAAACCTTTTTGCACATTTGCACTGAGCCACTTGTCTGGTGACCTATTGGTTGCAAACAACAAAAAAAAAAGTGTGAAGGGTAAAACAAGGCTTCCTCTTTAGAGAGACAAAGATTTTTACACATAAACAGAAAGCTTTTTGTTATGTCTCTTTTAGGTATTTTAGGCTTTTGTTACATGCATTTCTCCCTTATTCTAAATTAATACATGTCACACATTTGCTGATCATACATTTGTTTCCACATCCCTTCAGAGAAATGTGTTAATATGCATGCATCAAAATCAAATCAAATAAAGCAAACTATGAACTGATTTAAATTTCAACTTAGGAGCCTCAGCGTCCCCAGAGGTCAGTCCTTGGGTGTTCCAGGACACATCCAAGACCTGCCCACTAACCTCTCCCTTTATAGGATCAACAGATCCTGAGATCTCCATGTGTTATTAAAAAATTCTATTTTCAATATGATGGGTGTGATTTTCAACGTGATAGATACGATTTTCAATGTAAAAAGTTCTTAACTAGGCAGAAAGGATGGTGGGTATACACCATCTTAAAAATTTCTTCACATTTTACTCCTTAAATGCTTTATTTGAAGATCACTCCCTTCCCTGGATCCTGACATAGAATGCCCAGGACTGAGAGAGGAGTTGCTCTAAGCAACATGGTATCTATGAACCAGAATGAGTGTGGGAAGTCTGTGAACACTGGAGGAACAACACAGATGTGACCCATTTGAGTAATATGTCATCTAGACTGAAAGAGCTCAATAGTCAGAGATACTCTGGGGCACTGTCCTCCATAGGGGGATTCTCCAAACAGGATTCCAAATAGTGATCTTCTGACAGTTAAGTCACAGGGTTGCTATGGTCATTGCATCCAACCACTTTGGTCAAACATGTGCTCAAAATACAATTATTTCCCATACCTCATCTTCAATTTTATCTGCGTCAGTTGTTGGGCGGTAAGCATCCTTGTTGGGGTGCAGAGCAGCCACAAATTCATAGTAATCTATGTAGCCATCTCCATCTCGATCAAAAATGTCAGCGACAGCAGTCATCTCCAACTTGGTGGTAGGGAACTCTGGAGAAAAGCAATCACATTCGGAACAATAACTAACCAGGCTTACCTGGACTGCTGGAGGGTATATTAATAATTCTTGAAGGAAAAAATATTTATGTCTTGTTTTTTTGCTGAAAAATGGTACATGCCTGCTTAGGAAATAGGTTATAAAGAAGATTTTTAAAAAATTACCCAAAAATATAGTACCAAGAGACTACTTACTGTTAAGTTTTTGGTGTTTTTACTTATAGACTCCCTCCTCCCCCACACAATTAAAAAAAAGCAGCAGTATTACAGGTATATCAAAAGACGTGATATTACAACTACCCACAGGTCTATCTTCCACCATGAGAACTTACTTATCTGCTCGGCTACTGTTGGATACTTTGACTATTTCAGAATAGTGACAATTTGGACTAGGATGAAGGTTTTTTTTTTTTCTATGTTTAGACAACTGCCTTAGGCTCTTAAAAAACTGCTTCCCAAACAAGTTCTACTTACAGTAGCCAGGGTGATTTATTAAAATGTGATTCAGATGGTCTCTCAGGTGAAAACCTCTGGTGGTCTCCCACCCTCCCGTTGCCTCTAGGATCAGAGGTGAGATCTGCTCCCTTCACGAGGGCCTACCAGGCCCTGCACGAGCTGGCTGTTGTTGACCTTTCCAGCTTCATCTCTTACCACTCCCCTAGGTCATGACAGGCCAACCACGTTAATCTTTCTATACCTAGAATGTGTCAAGTTCATGCCCACCTCAGTGCTTGGGACCTGCTGTTCTCTTTGCTTCTCTTCCCTCAAATATCACCTCACAGACAGGCCTTCCCTGGCCACCATGTAAAGTCTCACAGCTGTAAGATGTGCTTTGTGGCCCTGGCAAGTCACTTGACTACATTATGCCTCAATTAATTCTCTTGCTAGAAAATAAATGAGGGGCGCCTGGGTGGCTTAGTCGGTTAAGCGTCCGACTTTCGCTTAGGTCATGATCTCGCGGTTCGTGGGTTCGAGCCCCGCGTCGGGCTCTGTGCTGACTGCCAGCTCAGAGCCTGGAGCCTGTTTCAATCTGTGACTCCCTCTCTCTCTGACCCTCCCCTGCTCACGCTGTCTCTCTCTCTCCTAGAAATAATAATAAAAAAAAAAAAAAAAGAAAATAAATGAGATCATGTATTTTGTAAGCTGTTATACAGATGTCAGAAACTGGTATTATGCAAAATTCTGAATTTCAAACATTTTACTTAGAACCTCATCATTCACAAAAGTTGGCTCTTAATCTAACGGGTTTTGCTTGCCACGTTGTGTCAAACAAGACTTTTTTTTTATTCCCAGCAGAACGAAGTTCTTTCCATCAAAACGATAGATTGATTTTAGTAATAAGCAGTTACGTTACTTCTTCTCTATAAGGCTCTTCAGCCAGAATATTGCTTGCTTCTACCATGTGCAAGGAATCCAGGTATGACCCATGTTTGAAAGTATGAGTGAACTCACTGGATGCTAGAATGCCATCAATAAACTCCTGACGTGTTATCTTCCCATCCTGGTCCTTGTCAATTCGCCGGAAGAAATCCATCACCCGAGATTTCTTGTGATTCATCCAACGCATGTACTTTTTCCTCCAGACATCAAAGTCAAAGTTGGCAAATTCCTTCAACTAGACAGAAATCACAGGTGTCAACAAGACTTATTTTTTTGTCCCTCAAACCTGCCCGGAGCATACCAAAACTTTTCAGACATTCAGTAAAGCCATGCAGGCCTTCTGGAGGGGCATCAACAATGACATCTGCGTGCTGCCTCTTTGTGAAGGCACCATCTGGGACCTTCACTTGAAGCTGTGATTGTTTACATGAGCTGTGTGGTACAGCGGAGCAGTGAGAGGAACGGTAACTGAACGGCCACCATGGAAAATATGGAGCATGTGGAACAAGAACGGATGGAACCAGCCTTGCTTTCCCTTTGCACTGTTTTCAAGGATCACCTTCTCAGATGTAAGGGAATGGATTCTATCCCAGAAGAGAAGTCCTTAGCACTCCTCACTTATATGATTTTGAAAAGAACTGTGATCGTAGAGGCCGGGGTTAGAAGGCTCGTGTTTCCCATTGTTTTCTGAGATGAGAAAATTTAAGTTCTGGCTGGAAGCATCAAGAATCCAACCCGTGCGTGCAGCAAGCATGTTTCTCTGGAATGGCGCCAGAGGGGACAAACTGCCCATCTGACCTCCACGTGAAATACATGGCTTTGGCAGAGAACAGCAGGCCTGAGTAGTGGGCAAAGTGACGTTTAGCTGCTCGGACTATGTTGGCAAGACAGACTCAGAATGACTGAGACAGGACAGCCGCTCTCCCCCTGGTCTTTCAAACTGCAAAGTTGGAAGGAATAGGGGAAAAAAAAAAAAGCCAAAAACCAAATATGCTTAAAACTCAACTGATCTACAGAAATAACAAAAAACACAGAACACTCACTTCCGGGCATAGCTGCTTTGACAGGCACAAATAAAAAAAAATATAAAAGATATTAGAGGTTTGTTTTAGTAACTAGGAAGTGTAGTACCAGACTTTTTAGGTTGGTGGTAACGATACTTCAAAATAGATTTGCTTTTTATAATTAGTGAAGATTCAGAGAAATAACAAGGTTGTAAAAATTACCCTTGTTTCCTAATTGTGTACCTTAGATCTTTACATAAAGGGCCCAATAATGGTTGTTATTGTGATAAGCTGCACACCTGGAGGTAATTCTGCAACATTATGCTCCTGAACTTGACCACAGCCAGGTGCTGAGGAGGGTCAGGTCACAGGCCAGACCCTCGTGGACTGGCTGGTTGCTAGCTTGCTTGCCTTCCACAACTAGGTGCTATGTATGGCCTACTCTGTTGTGAGTGGTCTCTCCACATATGAGCTTTTCTCCTAGGGGGCCTGAAGGACAGAGTCCTGGCTCACCCTGGTCTGTCCTCTCCTTCTAGAGAAGCAGCCCAAGGCACACATGGGAAGAGGGCCTCAGAAGGTTAAGAAGTCACCTCCCTCCAGGAAAGGATGCCTGGCAGGGCCTTACCTCCTCCAGTCTATCCAAGGCATCGTTCAGCTTCCGCTGCCGCTCCAGCGCTAGCAGCCACACCTGCTGCCAGCGGGCAGACAGCTGGTTGATCCGTGGGTTTTTTGCTTCGGACTGTGAAAGGATTGGCATGGGAGGAGGGGCGGGCTGACTCAAGGACTTCCCTAAAAGGAAAAATAACTACGAGATTAGAAAAGCTTGTTTTGTCAGTTCACAAAGAGAAAGTGCCACATGTGTTAATTTAGGAGACCCATTTTAAAATGGTATCCAGTCAGTAAATGTGAAAAGAAATATGGGCAATATTCAGTTATTAGGCCTGCTCATTTCAAAACTATTGATCTTACACCCCTGCCTTCCCCCTACCAACAAGTACTTGTCTCATATCTTCAAATCAATTCTGTCCTTAGTGAACTGAGGAAATGTCAACTCAACCAAAAAAAGCAGTGGCTCTACAGGAGCGGATTTATCTTTTGATTAAATTAGTGCAAACCAAATGTAAATAGCTAGCACTGATGACCAAAGCACTGGAAAAGCCACAGCAATAAATATGTGTTTTAACCACTTTGAAATTTTATGCCAGTCCAAGAATATGGAATATAGTTACTATGTGTTGGTATAAAAAAAGTGAGTTTCAAAAAAATATTTTAGTTCAAATCCAATACAGTTTTTGAAACGATGGAAAAGAAGTTTTTCTGTTGTTTTTAAAGTAGGCTCCACAACCAATGTGGGGCTTGAATTCACGACCCTGAGATCAAAAGTCTCATGCTCTTACTGACTGAGCCAGCCAGGCACCCCAAAAAGAAGTGTTTTGATAGGGACTTGCAAAGTGGTCATCCTCGAAGAGCAGGAAGGAAACACCCTAACACAGGAGGCTAGAAACGTACTGCTGCCACTGCGAGACTTCTCGGTGAAAGGCGTGTGAGCAGGCTCTATGTTCTTCCTTTTGTAGGTCTTGGTGACCCGGTCCACGTCAGGCTGTTTGCGGGTCATCTCCTCCATAAACATCTGTCAGACACAAACAATAGGGAAGAGAGTTAAAGAGTTTTCTTGGACTAAGACAGAGTCAGGCAACTATACTCACTAAGCCCGAGCTCACAACGGACAGACCAGATGTCTCTGTACACTGTCTCACTCCTTTCAAGAAACAACTGAGCATGGCACTTGTGGGAAACCTGAAAAGATAAGACATAGCTTCTGATTCTCAGGACCTCACAGCTAAGTGAGGAAAACTGGGAAGTCAGAGCAATGAATGCCACACAGGACCAAAGAAAGACCTAGGAGAGCCTCTCCTGCTGGTGGCTTTGAAAATCTAGGCTGCCATGCCATGAGCATGCCAGGTGGCTCAGACCTGAGGGCAGGCTCTGGGAGCTAACAGTGACTCTCGGCTAACAGTCAGCAAGGACGTGGAGACATGGACCTATAACCATAAGGACTCAGATTCTGCCGACTACTGAATTGGCCTGGGTGAGAACTTGCAACTAGGGCTGACACCTTGATTTTGGCCTGGTAAGGAGACCCAGCTAACCCAGGCCCAGACTCCTGCTCCACGGAAGCTGTGAGATAGTAAGTGTGTGCTGTTTTAAGCTGTTAAATCTGTGTGAATATGATAAGTAGCCATTTAAAAACAAATACACAGGACAAACGAAACAGGCTCCATGAGCAACACAGGAAACTCCCATGGCTGCACGACACAGTGACGATACCTGATGCTCGGCAATGAGGGCTTTAACTCGGTCAATGTTCTGAGGGATCGGCTCCTGGTCCCGCTGAATGAGGGTGGTCTCAGCCCATTGGATCCACGCCAGAAGTTCTTCCAAGAGCTCCGCGTTAGCCACCAGTTCTGACAGGGCTGTTTCAAGACGCTGCTGGTGCTGCTTAGCCCACGTCAGGACCTGAGGAGAGAAAGAAAATCCATCACCTCAGTCAAGTGCATCCTTTGCTTCCAAAGTCTTCCATCTGATCCTAACAATGACTTTTAGGGGCAAACAACACTCAAGCACTCCAGAGGCCTCATTCTTCCTCCAGTGACAGCTGGAATGAGCAATCAGCAGTCCCGGAAGCAAATCTAGTACATATATCCTATTAGACGCAGGACTTCTTGGGAAGCAGAGAAAAATACCAAACCATGTCCACTGGAATTCATCCCTAAACACATCACTACACCAGCACTATTCTCTCACACTGCTGCTCATTACCAAGAAAACTATCATGACTAAAATGCTAACTTAATTCTTACCGAGATATTCATGGTAGGTGAAAGACTCCTTATCTGGGGGTGGGTGGGGAAAGCTCAGTGGCATTTTCTCACTAGAAACCCATTTAACCGGCATGTGCAGTCTTTCTCTACAAGCAGAAACTCACCTCCTCAAAGCGAGCTCGGATGATAGTGATCCAGTGCTTAATGGTAGTGATGCAATCAGGGTGGCACACTGCCAGGATGGCTTCTCCCATTGCTACCGCTGTGTTAACATCCACTCGCTTTTCTTCCACTTTCTTCATGAACTCCTTAAACAAAAAAGATTTGAAAACCTGAGGATCTACTCTAGCAGCACTGTTAGTTTACACTGTGAGGGGGAAAAGATTTCAATGCATTTTCCCCTCCTGTGTGTGTTAACACAGGCCTCTACAAGCCTGCATTTGGGGGTCTCTGGCACTTTCTTTCCAGCTCTGAAAGACATGAAAAGGTGAAGGGTTTACATAAGAATGACTTTCTCAGGGCTCCTGGGTGGCTCAGTGGTTAAGCGTCTGACTCTTGATTTCAGCTCATGTCATGTTCTCACAATTTGTGAGATCGAGTCCTGCGTGGGGCTCTGGACTGACAGCGTGGAGCCTGCTTGGGATTCTCTCTCTGCCACCCCCTGGCTCGTGCTCGCTAACATGTTTTCTCTCTCAAAATAAATAAATAAAAAGAACGACTTTCTCTGCTAAAGATGATAAAGTATAGGGACCCAGAGAGGTACCTCCTTTCCCAGACTGGGCATTACCCTCTTCCTATTCTTAGTTTTTTTTTCTCTTTTTTAAATCTTGTTTTTATTTATTTCCATGCATATAAATAAAATAGTCTTGGACAAATGACAACCATAAAATGCTACAATATTTAAAAAATATTTGCAACAGAGTACCAAATTAAACAGATACAAATCCAAATATAAAGCCCAGATTAAAATCTCCTAGTTACTTTCCCACTTTATTAGGACAGACTCTGGCACCCAAGATTACATTATATTCTGGAGTTTTGTAAGAGCAGTGTCTGACACTGGTAATGTGAGTAAAGACAAATGAAGGTGTATGCAGGTGAGGAGTCTAGGGGGTGGTACATTTTTCTTTATAGGATACCATGCTATTTTCACTTGTTTATAACCAATACACATTATTTTTGTAAAAAAAAAAAAAAAGTGAATGATCTTTAAGGAGTCAAAAACCCGACTAGCTCTTTACATTGCTGCCAAACCAATAAACTAGGCCCATTCTGTTTCCAGTCCTTTGCTCATGAGTTTGGAAATTCCCAAACAAAAGCTACTTTCCTTTAGCGGTGGGCAGCCCTCTCACCCTGGTGCATGGCATGGGTCACAGTACCTTGGGGCTGGATTACCTTATGGGTGTCAATGAGAGACTGAAGGGCCTCCGTGTCATCGGGAAGTGCTCCCCGAAAACGAAGTGTTTGCTCTGCTTCAGAAAGCCACTCCAACAGCATGTGGACTGTGTCCCGAAACTCCTCCGCCTGAAATAACCAAGCACAGCAGATCGAGCCTCTCTGCAGCCAAGGTGGTCCCAGACACTGGGGTAATGCCAGGCAAAGGGTTGGGGCTGAACGCCTTAGTGTGAGTAGGCACTGATGGCCCTATCAAGGCCCCACAAAGGTCATCTTTCATTTGCAAATCTTTAAAAACCAACCAAATTCTTTTTTTTTCTCTAGTACACGTAAGTGAACATTAAAATCTTGTAGAACATTCTAAAGATCAATGTTTAGCTTTACGTCAGAGGCTGGGTGGAGTTGATCCTGATAAAGAAATGAAAATGAATTTGCTCAGATGCTCCCCCTTGGGTTGTCCCCCAAAAAGTCTCTAACCTGTTTTAAGGCCTGCTCCAGTCGGGTTTGTTTGGAGACAGAGAGCTTACACACAGTGTCCCAGCGAGTGCTCAGTTCCTGGAGCTGCCCTTTCACCCACGTGGTGTCATCGCGGCTATTCTCAATCAGCTCTCGGCCTGACCGCTTCAGTACCTGAACGGTTCCTGTTCGCTTTCCCAGTTCCTTCTGGAAAACCTAGAAAAGAAAAACAGAAGAATTAGTGCTGAGAACTGAACCCAAGAAGCCAAACCACAGACAAAAGGAATCATTCAGTTCAGCTGTCCTTGGTAGGTTCCAGTTGTGTGTCTTTTATGCAGAGGGAGGCCAGACAATGTGTAACAAAGAACCACCAGAAGAGGTGGCTCTCAAGATGAGTGGCGTGGCTCTGGGTAAGCTGTTTAGCTGTAGTCCCAGTTTCCTAACTTACAAAACAGGAGTAATGTTACAGCAAGATTTCCAGAGTGGGAGTTAAGTAAGAACACATTCTGCCATGTGCATAAGAGTTTGATGTACTTTTGAGTAAAGGTGAATGCTTTGTGCTAAAACAAGAGGACATAGTGGAGGTCAACGCGACAGGTGTAGGTTATACTAAATAATGCTGTGCATGGTGTTGAGCTAGTGAGTAGTGAGGGTCAAGAGAAGCTCAGAAAAGAACTCATTTTTGTTTCAGGAGTCAGTGGAAATGGGTATCTTGAGAGGCTCCTGAATTTAAATTCATTGTGTGACTCAACTGAGAGGTACAAACAGGAAGGGAGGGAACCCCAAGACGAATTATACACATTGCCAAATCTGAATCAAAGCAATTTTGGGGAATCCTTTGTGACGGATGCAGAATCCCAGCAATACACATGGAGTGAGCAGCGCTCTCTCTGACCAGCAGAAACACAGGCTCTTCCAGACTTCCTCTCTCCCCTGGGTGGTGAGCCTGAGCAGGAGGCCTATTGAGGCAGAGGACTGGAGGGCTCCGCCCCCATGTAGTGTAGCTCCCGCCGCTCACCTTATGGGCATCCATGAGGTTCATGACCAGGTCGAGGTCCCCGTGCACCGGCTGGTCCTCAGCCAGCTGCGGCTCCACCTTGTACAGCCAGTCGACCAAGGCCTGCAGAGCGTCCATGAACTGACCCGAAAATAGCAGGGCCTCCTCCAACTTGTGCTGCCTGAGAAAAGCACACAAACCTCACTGTTTCAGGGATCCCTTTTCTCTGACTGTCTCACAGTTCTGACTGCTGAAGGGAACATTGCTTGCACTCTATCAGGAGAGGGCCCTCCACGGGGGGCTAGTTCGAAACAGATAAAAAGTGACTAAGGGATATGCCTAGACATTTTGAATCAAACTGCTCTCTAGAATGGATTAAGTGTAGTACAGGAGACCAGTGCAGATGCCCGTCTGGCAACTTAAGAGTCCAACGGTTATACACATGGATACACCCCAGTGCCCTAAGTTCTGTGCTAATCACCTTATACCACTCAGCTGGAGGAGTATGGTTTCAGTCATGGTCTGAGTCAGGAGCTGTTGTGACCCTGGGCTTTCTCTTTACCTCTCTGAACCTCAGTCATCTCGTCCAAAAAATTGTGAAGCACAAGTAATATAAAGATATCCTAATACTTAGCATAGCATGGTGGGCACACAGGGATAGGAGTACAGCTTATGGAACCAAACTCAAAAGCTTCAAATCCCAGCTCTTCTGCTTAGTATCTGAGTGACCCTGGGGGAGTTTATATCTACACATTGTGTAGATATTAAAAAAAAAAAAAAAAAAACCAACAACCCAACAACCCTCTTTATGATCATTTCCACATGTGTAAAATGGGACTAACAAGAGTCCTCCTCAGTGGTTGATAGGCGGATTGAATGATTAGTAGCCCCTGTTTGGCATACACTCCTTAGTGACTGCCCAATCAAGGGCAGGTATTACAATGGTTACATGAGGTGCTAAGTGCAGAGACTTTGCTCAGTGCCTGACAGAGAACTCACTGACACAACTGTCAATGTCACAACCTGGTCGCTGACAGAGAAGTGTGGTTACTAATATTCTGCTATTAACTTAAGTTATGGGCCTCTCGCCAATATAGTAAGGTTCAAGCTTCAAATGAGGATTCTCATACATTTTACTCAACTTTCGTCACAACTTGCACTGAATCAACTAGAGATATCAAGATGCTACAAAACCTGTTACTGATACAATTGGCTTTATTGCCATTTTATGGAATCCAGTAACAGTCTGTTAGTTTCGGGATGATATATAGTCCCACAAAGCGAATATTCATACCTCTCCACAGACTTGCCACAAACAGTATCCCATTTGTCTCTGACTTCTCCCAGTAAATTGTCAAGTTTTTGAGTGTCATCAGGAAGCAAAGTCTTTTCTTTCAGGGCTCTGCCAGTTCGAATTGTGGTATCATACACAGGCTGTTTGCCACCAAGAGTTTTCTGAAATTCCTGTTTCCAAAGAGAACAGAAAGAGCCCACGCCAAGAGTCATATGACGTCTTGATTTGGAACAAAGAGAAATTTTCAGTATTCAGGTTGGTAATGAAATAAGAGTATGGATGTCACTACTTCTTGAGCTAATAACAGCTTATTCTCAAGAAATTTAGAAATTTTGGGGGTGCCTGGGTGGCCTAGTTGGTTAAGCATCCCACTCTTGATTTTCGCTCAGGTTGTAATCGCATGATTCATGAGATGGAGCCCTACATTGGGCTCTGTGCTGACAGTACAGAGCCTGCTTGGGATTCTGTCTCCCTCGCTCTCTGCCTGTACCCTGGTCACTCTCTCTCTCAAAATAAATAAACTTTAAAAAAAAAAAAAAAGGAAAAAGAAAAATTTATAAATTTTTGTTTATACCACATATAGCAGTGCACGACAATTTCTAAAAGCCTGATGTTTTAACTGCATACTTCCATAATTGCTTTGTTCGAACGGTTATTTAAATGAGTGATTTTTATGGTTAGACACTGTGTAGATATAAAACAGCTGGCTTCATCATCTTGAATTTTCAACATTTACCGATTTTTTTACTAGCTCTGACTCCCATTTTAGCAGTGCATACCAAGGCTAGGACCTAAGAACCATGAACTGCTTTACCTTATGCTTAGAAAGCTGGAGTTTAATTTTGTCCGGGTCATTGGATATCTCCAGCTCTGAGTCCAGGTGACTCTCTGCATCTTCTAGCCAATCAATCAGTTTTTTCCAAGCTTCATGGAACTGCAATTATACAAAAAGTAAGTTACAACAGGAATGAATATGCAAGCTACACTTTCACGTAAATCATTCCAGAGGCTGTATGCATGCAGCCCAACATTGTTCAGGAAATTGGTAGCTTTCTTTCCTAACTTACTTGTTTTGCCCTCTTCCTGGCATCATCCAGTGATCGCCCTCTTTCAATAGACCGCTGGACAACCTTCTCCCATCGAGACTGGACACTGACCAGCAAGTTCTTGATCAGAACAACATCCTGTTTTTGGCTAAGGAATTTTAACTGATTCCCAGTTTGATCCAGTTCAATAATCTGGTCTCGATGAGCATTGACCTCATTAGCAAACACCTGAGGGGAAAATATTGCTCTTTTTAAACTGAAGATAAGATACAGGAGCTTCTCTTTCAGCTGGTCCTCTCAAAAGGCAGGCGACATTGTAACTTCACAGTTACCTTGTGCTCCTCTATCTGGGAGAGGACAGTGTTCAGAATCAGGCTGGGAGGAGAGGCAATGTTGAGATTCTGCTCCGCTAGAGTGAGCCAGTTGATGAACTCTTGCAGGGAATTCTGGAATTCTGTTGCCAGGTTGAGGGCCTCTTCCAGCTTTGACTGAATTTTAATTAAAACACACAAAAAGTGCGAAATTTAGGAATTGTAGCTTCCAGGACAAAGGCGTGAATCGTACACCAAGTGAAATGACCTCTAAAAAGGAAGTCTCACTTAACCTCCAAACATGCCTTGTTTGCAAAGAAGGGGGCAATTTAATGTTAGTGTCTGAAACCAAAACAACCATGTATAAAAAGGAAATAGCGCCTGGGGCGCCTGGGTGGCTTAGTCGGTTAAGCGTCCGACTTTCGCTTAGGTCATGATCTCGCGGTTCGTGGGTTCGAGCCCCGTGTCGGGCTCTGTGCTGACTGCCAGCTCAGAGCCTGGAGCCTGTTTCAATCTGTGACTCCCTCTCTCTCTGACCCTCCCCTGCTCACGCTGTCTCTCTCTCTTCTAAAAATAAATAAAAACATTAAAAAAAAAAAAAAAAAAAGAAATAGCGTAATTTGCAGCAAAGTTGCCTTCTCTGCCATTCCCCACTTCCTGGGACATTAAACAACAGGGATAGGGCTATTCAGGAAGTAAGGGAACAGATCCTTCAGTGGTGACAGTTTCAGGGTCTGTAACTTGTTCTGGGCAAAGCCTCACTTCCCCTTAATGTACTTTTTGTGGTGTAAAAACAACTGAATGAAAAGCATTTTACCGTAAAGGTGATGCTCACTACAGTGCTCTGCTTAAATACATTTTCAGAAAATACGGCACCTGAAAATGTGAGGCTGAAGATCATTTTTTATTTTTATTTTTTAAGTAAGCTCTAGGCCCAACATGGGGCTTTGAACTCATGACCCTGAGATCAAGTGTTCTATCAACTGAGCCAGCCAGGTGCCCCTGAAGCTCATTTATAAGCTACAAGTAGAAAGGGTAAAAAACAAAAACAAAACAGAAAAAACAATGCCGTAATATTCTAAGCAAAAATCTGACAACACTTGACACAAATTTTAAGACATTTTGCTCTAAATCAGAATGGCAAAAACAATGACTCATTCAGGGCATGTCCACTGCCCAAGAATGCACCCCAATTCCAGAGTCTATGAGCTCTAGCCTCGGAGAAGCTCTACCCACAACACTTAGGTGATCGCCTCCGCCTCTGGTCCATCTAGCAGGCAAGCATAGAATGATGACAGGTTGTTAAAAATGAGTATATCTAAGACAGTCATAGAAAGAAACCCAAGATGTACACTATAAATGTTATTGTTAACTGAGTTCTACTGTGTAGGTTTTTATTTTTCTCTGTGTTTTCAAGCTACTTTTGTAACACAGAAAAACACTATAATCAATGTTACAACAACATACAGACCCAATTCAAACAAATCAAGAGAAAAAATAAAATCTACCTTAAATTTACTATAGAAATGCTTAGAAATTAATATATTGCACGTTCCTAAATAATAGGAAATCTTTCTACATCATTTTATCTATATGTTCCTTAATACAGCACCATACACATTTAATAAAGGATCTTACTGATACTGGAACGTAAAGTTCTTGCAAAATCAGAACTAGCCATCCCTGACACCAAGCCCTTGTTTGACCAGTTCCACCAATGGTGGGTAAGTTATTTCTTAAGGCAATGTGCTCCACTGATGGGAAAACCTAGAAATTTCTTGATTATGAGACAGAATCTGCCTCGGTTTCTTTAACTAGTCTTAGGTTCTGCATTCTGCAGGAATTATAGATGATAATCTGTCCAAGAATTAGAACATGGCCTCACACTCTGGTCATGCTTCCTATCAGACCCCACACTAAAAGATTTCTACGAAATTAGTGGTACTCTCAAAATATCTATTTATAGGTGCGAATAGTTCTTTTATTTCTGCCCACAAAATTTCACAATGATAGGGTTCATGCCTTTGCTTGTACTATAGCTAACACAGTGCCTGGTATATCCATGCTTAAACTGTTGAATGGATGTGGCCAACAGATTTGAACACATATTTTACATTAAATCTGCCCAGTACAGAAACTCTATGCTGAGTAATACTCTGAAATTTGGTACGCATAAAAAATGATGTTGTGAAGCCTTGATCCCTGATCACTGTTCTTTTGAAAAGAATTTGATTTCTGAGGAAGAGTGAGAAGAGGTCACATAATTTATTCCTCTCCTGATTTTTTTAGTAAAACTCTTTGCACACTGCATTTATACTAGAGTCCAAATTTCTGAGAATATTAGCCCAACTCCCTGCATGTTGTGTTCCCCTCCTCCCAATCCTGAGCTAGCGACTCCAACATGACCTTGTTTTTCAGTAGAAACACAAATCAGTGATTATTCTGAGTTATAAGTCCATCGCTCAGCAATAACAGCTACTAATGTCTTAAATGGTAAAGGCAAAAAAAGGAATGAATGATAAAAGCAAATATTGGCAGAAACTAGTACCATCAGTGCAACTTCACATGGATGCAGAACAGAAATTTAACATCAGAAAAGACAGCTTGATTAGCACAAAATGATTAGATCAAAAACAATAACCAGTTCTGCGACTTCTGGTGCTATTCAATGGTCTCTGAAAAACCTTCACAGAAACTAGATGGTATTTATACACAACTGCTAAGCAAACCACTCAAGCCCAATAATCACACACTTGTATTTTGTGGTGATACCTTTCTTTCTTCCATCTTACTGCTGACTACATGCCACTTCTGTTCCAAGAGAGCTACACTCTGTTCTGTCTTTGAGCCAGACCCAGAATCATCGCGGCTTAGAAGCATGAGCCTGCCCTTGTCAAGCAGTTGATTATAAGTCTCTTCCTTGGCTTTGAGCTGGGAATAGAGTTCCTACAAAAAAAAAAAAAAAAAAAAAGTCAAGAAAGGGATTTGTAAAGCCAATTCCTGAAAGCCACCCACACACAGATTCATAAGCACAGTTGGAAAAGTCCAGGAAGGTCTCACCTTGATTAAAACCCTTTCTTTTGGATTCAGTTCAACTCCTGAGCAATGAATCCTACCATTCTTTGTTAAAATTAAAATAATTTTGTTATCAAGAGGATTTCTTTAAGGACCAGAGATCACAAAAATAGACCCCAATAATTTATTTCTCCTTTACCTGAAACATTTGCCTAGAAATTATGTTGCCTTT
This sequence comes from Proteles cristata cristata, assembly GCA_017311185.1. NCBI lineage: Eukaryota > Metazoa > Chordata > Mammalia > Carnivora > Hyaenidae > Proteles > Proteles cristata. The sequence continues at coordinate 256,089 of JAESUZ010005294.1, forward strand.
TTTTCCTCAGCCCCTTTCTTAAAATACTGTCACAGTATCAACTGATTTCTTGAAGTCCCTCCAAACACTTTTTTCTTAGACACATCAGTGTTAACGTATTTGTCTTCTTGATGCTCTCACCTTCAAGTCAATTGTCTTATGCCAACCGAGTGACCAACTCAAAATTTACCAGCTCACCAATGTATTTCCAGGCAAACTTCCCTGTCACCACTGCTGCCTGTAGCAGGGCCTCTTAAAAGCCCACGTAAAAAGAAGCAATCCTTAAGGTCATACCATATTGTTGGTAAAAATGCGCTGCTTTGTGGACACCCAGATACATACAGGTCTGTGAATTCAGAAAGGAGCTGCTGAGTAGGGGATCATGCTCAACTTCAAGAAGCCTCCATTACCATATGTGTATCAAGCTGTTCCCTTGCAGTTTCAGGAAGTCCTCCTGTGGGCTTAGATGCGGAGAGTTGGGTCTCCATTCTAGTCAGTTCCAAGAGGAAATCTTCAATTTCACTGTGGAAACCCTGGGCCTTTGAGAAAAGACACATCAGTAAGGTCAGCAATCAATTCTCAGCTTCAAAAGTAAGACTTCCTAAAATTCTATCCCAGGAAGGATAGGAACCTATCCTGAGAGGGAAATTCTAGACTGCTCACAGGGTTGGTCTGTTGCTAGGTTAGCCCGGGGCCAATATAGTTATTTATTTTTACAATCTAGCAGAATCCTTTGGACTTCACTGTAATATGATAGATGTTTGATATAACCTAATAAATCAATTAACAGACTGAGGTACTATACTGAACATGGACAAGGGGTGATCCTCACTTGATCTAATACATAACTGAATCTGTGAGCAAGGTTTGTTATGGCAAAGATCTACTAACTTTGAATAGTATATAGAGGCTAGGCTACAAACAAATCTGAAAAAAAAAAAAATCACTCAATCAAAAGCTATTCTTTACAGGCAAGTTCCAGCACAGAATTAACCTTCCTCTTAAGACACAGAGCGGGGGCTGGGGTGAAGGGAAGGGGGGTGGTGGGACGTTTTCCAGATTGTTTTCCTTTTGCTGACTCACATAGGCTTTCTTCAGAACGTTATGTGCACAGCTCCACCTCCCTAACCTGGACAACACGTGTACCTGTTGCAATGTCAACTGAAGCTGCTGCTCTCTCTCCTCTGTTTTCTGTAACACTGACTCCCAGCACTGGTTCATAGTTTCCAAACGGCTCCTTAGGCTGCTAGCATCATCTCCAGCACTAGATTCAAGAAGCTCATTGCCAGCTTTGTTGACTGTTTCCACTGTGGCTTGATGGGCCAAAACATCATTTTTTAGAACCTAAAAGATGTTGAACAACATAACTTAGCTCCACAGATATCATCAGGCCTGGTTCCCAATGGTACACCACAAGATCCAGAGGCTTCTGGTGACAATATAGGGTCTCAAGGCAACAGGCTTAGAGATGAAAACTGAGGGTGCTTACATGGTGCTTTGCGAGCTCAACTTCAATGACTTTTGGGTCTCCGCTTACTGGTCTCTGAGCATCCAACAACTCCTCTGTGTGAGTCAGCCAACTCATCAGTTCCTCTAAGGCATGCTGGAACTGGCCAAGGGCCAGGAGAGCACCTTCTAGTTTATGCTATCAGAAAAAGACATAAAGGGAACGTTTGTCAGGATATTAGAATAAAGGAGCTAGTTGTCCACTGATGCGTTCTGCCATCTGCCTCACCTGTCTGTGGGCAATTTTTTCACCCAGGTTCTCCCAGAGGTGTTTGAGTTCTGTCAACGGTTCTCGGATAATGTCTCTGTCCGTCTCATCAGTAGCTTTCTTTAACATCAGCTCACCCTGGTGATTGAGCTTCTCCATCTCAATTTGCTGTTGGTAAACTTCCACTTTGAACTCCTACCAAAGACATACTAAATGTTAGTATCAAACCAAGCCTTTAAAAACAAAAAGGAAGCAACTCTTCTTCAAAAGCCATCCCATTTACAAACCTTCATTTCATTTAACTGATCTTTAACAGTGTTGAGGTCAGTGCCGACAGGGGGCATGGTGCAGAGCTTAATCACAGTGTTATCTAGCCAGTCAAACATGGCCTAAAATAGAAACACAAACAGTAAAAAAACAAAAGAACACAAGGAGTTGGGAGAGAATTAGCATTATTGCTGCTGACATAAGCAGACAAAAATTGAAGTACCTTGTGCTGTCTGTGTTTGCAGGTGGGGGGGGCACAAAGGTATGGGATAATGATCTTTATTCCAGCAATATGATTTAAGAACAGAGCCAGTATTATTAGGATAACGTCCAAAATAAACTACACTCTGGAAAAACTAAATATGAATGGCAGTTAGTATTTGTCACGGCCACCTAGCAAGTTCAGGATGTGGTGAACCTATGATGCCAAGCCATGCTTCAAGGTAACTTGGTTCTGGAACCTTCTGGCAAGCAATGACTTGCACAGTAAGGCCCGCTTCACTGTCTAGCCACCCTGAGGACTAATATGGTGATGAAGAACACGGCAGCAAGAGTAGAAATCTGGAGGTCAGTACTTTTTTCACTAGGAGTGGAAAACTTTGGCTGGAAATACCAAAGCAGTACTGTCTTAGTTTTCAGAATGCTCCAGTCCTATAAAGGTGATCCCCTCAGATGCCAGATCCGAACTATGACAAAGACCATGGGTCTTAGTTCTGTGGTGGCCACCGGGCGGCCTCTCACCTGCAGAGTGTCCTGGTACTGCACGGCAGCTTGCATGGCATCCTCGAGTTTTTCTAGTCTCTCTTTCCAGGTTTTGTTTAAGTTCTCCCATGCGTTATTCAGCTAGGGGAAAAGGAGACTCTGTAATTAAGATCACTCTTCCATGTGAGTCCACTAATGTTTCACCTGAATTCCTTATCCACTTTTCCATACCTCATCAATGCTCTTCTTCACTTCCGGCTTCTCGGTTTCTCCACAGGCAAAAATTAAATCTGCTCCAAGGATTCGAATAAACTCCAATTCCTCATGCAGACCATCTGTCTCTTCCTTAATAGTCTACATGTAAATGAACAGAACATAAGCCAAAACAGAAAGCAGAACAGAACTTCCCAAACTTTGCAAATGTAATTTATACTCCCATCAACAGCAGATGTTGAACAGAACTGTCAATTTCACAGAAGCCTTTCAATGTCCTTAATATGCCACTTATATAAACAGTGAAACTTCAGACTCAGTTTCTCTTTTTCTCCTTCACACAGTATGTATATATGAAATATATTTATGTATAACAATATATAAAAAATAGTCTGGGAAAGGTCTAATGAGCTTTATTTTTTAAATTATTTTTTAATGAGCTTTGGTAATTTACCAAAGGCTTATTCTTCCAGCTGCCAAAGAGTTTGTTTGTTTGTTTGTTTTTGAGAGAGAATGTGCTTGAGTGAAGGGAGGAGAGGGCGAGAGAAAATCCCATGAGGTGCAGAGAGAGGGAAAGAGACTACCGAGCCTGGAGAGGGGCTTGAGCTCATCCGACATGGGGCCTGAACTCACAAACCTTGAGATCATGACATGAGCTGAAGTTGGATGATCATGACATGAGCTGAAGTCAGATGCTCAATTGACTGACCCATCCAGGCGCCCCCACCAAGGAGATTATAATCTACAGCCTGAAGTATCTCATGGGGAAGTATATCAACAAAGCTAAAATAATACGGTACAAGTCACCAACTTTAGAGCCGAGGGACTAACAAAATAGAAATGCTAGGCGGTATAATCTTGGAGAAAGTCAGTTCTGTGCCAGATCCTAAACACTGGTTCATGCACTGGCAATGCGAGTGGCAAGGAGGGGGGAGAATGGCAGAAATAAAAGCAAGACAAAATATCAAGACAGGCAGGACTTACTTTAACGAGACAAAATGAGATGAAAAATGCACTGTGTAAAAACTAGGCACTCCAAAAAACTAAAAAAAGGTAGGTCAAAGTAACAATTGTTATCTCTGGATGATGAATCCAGAATTTATTTTCGATTTTCTATCTGCTACTTTTCTACATTAAAGAAATTTACTTGAAAAAAGAAATTTACCTGAGAAATAACATACACTACAGAGAGGACTAAAATCAGAAAGTACATTCTACTAATTTGAATTAAGCTTAAAATTGACAAAAGGATTACTTTTGAGTGATGGAACTAGCCTATATCATAATCACAGAGGTTGTAGGAGAATATCCAAGTGGCAAAACTTATATATATATATAAAAGAATTCTCTACTATAAGGACATATTCAAGTGGAAAAAAGTACTATTAAACAGACAACAACAACCTCTTAAGGAAGTAGGCCTGGGTAAGCAGTTAATACAATGTAGTTGGATAAAGTGATTTTCTAGAGAACAAAAACATAAAAGACAAGGTTTTGTTTCTGTCTTACCTCAGCAGCTTCAACCTGCTGTTTGATTATAGATGGGTCAATGCCTGGGCTTTCCAAGTCATGGACGATGTCTTGGGTGTCTCTGATAGTGGTCAGGAGTGCTGCCATGTCATACCAGAACTTCTCTGCTAGTTCAAGGACATCAAGGAACTTAATTTCTCGTTCTTCAGCTCGAGCTTTGATGTCCTCCCAGAAGAATACCATCTGATCCAATTTGTCCTGGATTTCTGAGGGAACAAAGAACAGATATGAACTGGGCTTCTCTGAGTACTCGAATCTGCTTCATCAGAAATTTCACCTAGTTCTCACATTTTCTCCTGAAATTATCCTTTAAAAAGCTCTACAAATTTATTACTGAAGGATAGTTCTCTACCTTCATTTTATTATTTCAACATCGGTATTTTCCACGTATGCTGGTCTCCCACACAAAGAGATCACAGAGGGAGTGTGGAAATGAGTTATCACCTAATATAAAGGTACTGCTCAAATGCAAAAGAGCTAACTTATAAAGGAGCTGAGATGAGAACTCTGTTTCCAGTGTTCTGTGTCAAACTCATGGTTTCCCACGGAAAGTGTTAGTAGTTATACTCTGCCTACTATGGGCAATGCAATTCATATTAGGGCTTAAAAGAGCATCTGTTTCCTGGCCTAGGAATCCATCTACCAATTGTAATCTTGTTTCAATGAGGAGATGTGTTCTGAATTCTAAATGACTTTCCAATTACTTGGTGACTGGCTTTACATTCAATGAAGTATATCTGGTGGGATGCTGTAAATTCTACAGCCTAGAATTTACCCTACTGATTTTCTTTAAAAATAATTAGATTCATGAAGCACCTTTTGCAGCCAGGTCCTTGTCGGCTCCCTGAGATCGTGCGATGAGCTCTTCTCCACGGCGCTTCAGGGCCTCAAAGGAAGGCTGAAGCTTTTCCAGCTCCATGGTGGCGCTTTTGTTGTCACTGACACACTCTCTGATCTTGTCCACTTCGGCAGGGATCAGCGGTGGCATACGCAGACGAGAGGAGAGATTCTCCAGAGTTTCCAACATGGGCTCGATTTTATCATGGAACTAAAAAGAGGTGGGAACGTCAGCCATCAAGCAATACTACTTCATCACACTTCTGGGGGAAATGTTAGGGAATGAAGGGGTATAAAGCTACTACTCTTTCAGGTAACTTGCATTTGGTTTAACCCGATGGTTGTCAAGTGTTGGGTCTGCCTAAGAGACTATTTTGGGCACAGTACACCAGTGCTATGAAAAAAGAAAGTAAATGTTTATTTTCAAAACAAAAAAAGATATTAAGTAATATGCCAGAAATTAAGTCATTAGTGCTGTCAAAGTACTTCCCCAATCCCAACTAGTGTGACAAGGAAGGGACAAGACCATGAAACTGGTGAGAGTCAGTGTGTCAATATCTCAGATGACAGCTGCATGCAACAGATTAGACCAACAAGTGAGAGGCCCTCCACCAACTGTGTAAATGGATGGGGAACTCAATATGCCACATGACTTGGAGATTAAAAGTACCCTGGCATGCAATTTAATAACCCACCACAGGTAATAGTGAGAAAGGAAAAGGTTGGCATGATGAAAGGTAATTAAGGAAGGCCAAATCTGTCCTTATTCTGAAAGAACAATTTACCTTCCTGCTTTCTAGGTACTGTATACTGAATAACAGGACTGTAATTATAAAATTTTCATTTGCAATCTGAAGCAGAGAAGGGGAAAAGGGTGCAATGCGGGTAAGCTTGCCCCCTTAAGAAGTTCTCTAAAACCAATTCTGGATTCATTGGAATGAGGCTTATCAACTGTAAGTGTCTTACAGGGAAGACACAGTGGGATTTCCTCAACAAAATCACTCCCCACTGCTCCCTCACTTCTAGGTCTTGACCCAAGTGAGACCGGCATAATAAACCACACTAATAAAACCTCTTCCACTACAGTTAAGGGAGATTTCCTTATAGGTAAATCTTCTCAGTTCTCAGCTTCGTAAGAACCCCCTAATCCCAGTAGGGGCGGGTACCTTACCTCTGCAATCTGTAATGGTGGGCGCGGCCAACACAACAATGAAATGTGACGACGTGGGGAGGACAGGAGCAGGCGGCAACAACACAAAGTAACACATTCCACAATGTGAGTGAGAGATGGGACGGAAGGTGGGGGGAGAAACTTGAGTAAGTACAAATATTAACCAAGAATATTGAGACTAAACATAGGAATAAAATATCCAGACATGACAAAAATACCACTAACGGCAATATATTAGTTGAAAAGTATGTAGTTACATGCTTTAAACTCCACTGCTGGTGGTTTATGCTTCTGTCTGGCTCTTACTTCTCCCTACCCAAGCATCTTTCTCTGCACCAGGAGCTAGCTGGTAGCCTCTAGACTAAGAAAACTAATGTGCTGTCTTCTAAATTTTGAAAGTAACAGGCCCAAAAGGAATCTCCCTTTTCTTGACACATTTGTTGCTTCAAGATGAATTTATCCAAAATCATCCCTGCTACGCTCATCACAGTAGAAAGTTTTCAAGGAAACTGTCATCAGATAATATATACCAGCCAAGAAGAGACACTCCCTGCCTCCCCGCAACCAGCCATAGTGTTGGTATACCAATGTTCCTTGGAATGAAAGTAACAGGCACAGGTTCCTGGTCTACTGATGATGTATCATCTGCATGTTGGTTTAGACATTCCAGACCATAGAGGCACACCTGATACAGAGATCTCATGCTTAGACTAAAGGGTAGTTGAAGGGAACATGACTTTAAGACACACACATACCTGAGCCGACTGGGAAACAGCCTCGTCCAGAGCCAGTGCCCGCTGGCGCACCTCCTCTTTTATTTGGGCATACAGATTTTCTGCTTTCTGGTACTTTTCCTCCACCATTTCTCCCTCCTCAGGGTTTAACTCCTTTAGTTGTGGGCCTATCTTTAGCAGCTTATCAATATGGGGTTTGTGTTCAGCAATGGATTCCCTGAGTTGCTATGTAAAAAAATAAAATGAGCATTTTTATACCAGTTTTTTTGCTTACATACTTTGAACAGAGCTTGTATCAACTTTGAGAGGAACAAACTGAATTGTTGAAAACCAGCAAGTCCCAGAATCTCACCATTTATGGAGAAGAAAAAAAACCAACTAAGTCTTACGTTCTATTTCTCTTAACTTTCAAAAGCCAGTTCAGATGTCCCATCACCGGGAAGCCTTTCCAGAACACATCCTCTCTCACTCCCCCTCCTGCTCCCTGCTGATACAAGTTTAATCCCCCTTGTCTGTACCTATAAATACTTCCATACACTCTATTTTAATTTGCATGGTTAAATATCTGTCCCTCTCCCCAAACTGAGACACATTAAGCAGGACAAAGCACAAATAGCAACATTTCTAGTAATCCAACCACTCCTTGACGTAACGCTGGCTCCTTCCAGTTTATATCCAGCCATGTATAGGAATACAGAGAAAAGAATAAGCACAAGCCATTAACCACAAATAAAAGAGACATTAAAAACTATCTTTAATGGTAACAGCAATATTAGAGTGCCTACAAATTTCCCTTTTCCCTAAACTACATGCAGCCAATGCTTTCTGATATTGTTTCATTCCAGGTAGGGCTTACCCAAATGGATAAAGCCACCCAACCATACTCCAAGTCTCACAACACCCCACCATAGCTAGAAAGACTTAAAATTCCCTTAATGTTTACTTAGTTCTTTACTTCTGCAGTACCTAGGTTTCTGACATCTCCACGCTCTTTTTACAGATTCATATTAAAGACAATGGAAATAATTCTGTTGTATGTATTTTTAGTGTGTGTGCAAAAATTCTAACTGATTAAGACTTAACTTCATAACACAGAACTTCCACTTGGTAGGCATGAATAAATATGTTGTTTTAAAATAAAGCATGGAGCCAATTTTCAGTTCTACGATTACATAAAACCTGGCATGCTCCTTACCCTCATTTCCTCTTGCTGCTGCCTGAGCTGCTCATGATCAATGGCCGGAGGAGGTAACTGTGCTATCAGTGCCCGCGTCTCCTCAATCCAGGGGCTGAGCTCCTCATAAGTTTCCCAAAACTGGTTCACCAAGACCTGTGCCCGTTCTAGGCGGGTGTAACGCTCTGAATTGAGCAGACTAATGGCTTCATATTGCTGTATTAGAGACTCTGTCTTTTCCTATGAACAACAAAGTATAAAATTTATTACTATTACAAACCCTTCTTTTAAGGAAAAATATAGGTATATATCCATGAAAAACTAAAGAACTTCTTTAGTTTTATGTACAGAAATGGATTAATTGAGCAAAATTAACACTGACTTAATTTTCTTTATACTTATCTGAATTTTCTATTTTTTCCAATCATATATGTATTGTTTCTAGACTTTTTAACACATGAAAGTAGTTTCAAAGACAGTCAAATAGAGCAAGCACAACACAGCATTAACCTCTTAGAGATGACATACAACTTCAGACACAGCAGTATTACAGCAGGTCGGTTTAAGACAGAACATTTCAGGGGTTGTAATGGACCCTTTGCCCTTTTTGCACTTGTCTTTTTTCCTGATAAAAATGTCTCCACAAACCAGACATTTAGGCTTCATACATTTAAAGTAAGCAGTTCGATTTACAAACATTTCTGAGGCAACAGTGGTTAACCATAACTTTCACACTAACAAGCAACACTGGTCTACAATTCTCTTGGCCAATCCTTTTAGAAATTGGTTATGGTCATTTAGAAGGGCCTGAAGAAAGAATATCTGCATATGGGTCTGAAAAATCTATCATAGATATTTAGAGAGACAACTCAAAGATCCTTCTGGACTGAAGATAAATAGCAATTCCTCTGTTATAAAGAAAATGGACCTGCAATATATTTCACATCATATGGTAGGACTGTTTTGACATTTGTGCACCCCCCAAAACATCAAAATTGTACTTTAACACTATTATCAATAATAGAGGGGGAAGAAACTTCTCTGTCATTTCACAATTGTACTGATTCACCACCATTAAGACAAGATAAACATGGTAAATAAATGCAATTCACCTGTAATACAGCTTTTTGCTCCTCCCCACATGTGCCAAAGATTTCACCACGATGACTAAAGAGTTCATCCATTGAATCTTTGTGTCGAATGATGTCAATAGAGAAAGCCTTTGAAAGTGAACTATAGTTAGTAACAAAGTAAAAGAACCCCAAACCTGTGTTACTGAAATGTTATTAGACACAATTTGTGAAAAACTCCTCACTCTGATTAAGCCATACCAAAACTGTTCTATGAAGTTTGACACTTTGCCTATCTACACTTCTTCCATGCTTCTCTTTTAATGCCTTACAAAAGTGTCACCCATCCTAAAAATCATCCAGAAAACTGCTAACTATTCTTTCCTGGATTAACGGGCCTATCGCTCCCTCTTCACAAAGCAAAAGAATCTCTTCCTCATCTTACCAAATATTTTAAATCTCTAGCCACCATCATGAAACTGCATTATTCTACCTAGGGCAGTCAGAAACTCTTGTAGTTATTCTACGCCAGTGAAGATTCGCCTAGCTCAGGGCACAGTGGATACGTCAGTGTTACACTTACCTTCTGTACCTGCAGCTGAGCTGTGGTCTGGTCCTGTTCTAGGCGAATTGGACCCAGGGCCATCAACTTTCGTTTTGTTTCAGCAACCCAAGCTAGTTCTGCATCAGCGGCTTGCTCATACTAATAGGCATATTAAAGAAAAATGAACAAACTATGTGTAACAATTTATACTCCTTAGAATTATCATTTCCTCAACACAGAAAGGCCTGGATATTTTACTAATATGGTTTATATCTACAAAGTAAAGCCAAAGCTGGGGAAAATTTCATAAAATCATAAATCAAGATGCAGATAATTTGTAACTGATTATACTTCAACAAACAGGAGTTGATCCTATTTCAACTTCTTTATAAAGAAGTTATAGAACCCAATTAGTTGGCCCTATAGCTAGACACAACAATAGAAATTGACACTCTTGGGCTATACTTCTAATCACAATGCTTTTATGAGGCTGTGCTCTCCCCGTCTGCTAATCCTGTTTCCTACCCATACACTGAACAGTAGTTTTAGCCATATGTTTAAACCTATGGCAGCAGACAGCTGAGTCAAGTTAACTTGGAAGTACTCTCATAGCTGAAGAAGCATAAGAACCCAGGGGAACACCAAACCTTTAAAGGGTTCTGTGTAAACAAAGAAAACTAAGAACTTGTTCTATGTGACTGCTGTTTAATGAGGTCCCCCAATGTTTTCTCTTCTTCAACTTTGCCAACACACACTACTATTTAAAGAGGAAAGCTGGCTTCTCCCAAGCATGATAAATCTCATACTGAACTATCTGGCCAAGGTTAGGGATATCAATAAAGACATGTTGGGGATGCACTTGAGAGCCACAGCAAACTTCTGTGTGGTTCACAAAGCATTTGCTTATTACTACGAACCCAAGAAGTCATGTTATATTTACTCTGTACCATGGCACATTAATAGGTGCATATCCAGCTACAAAGGAAAGCAAATAACTTTTTCCAGAAAGCAGAAAGGAAAAAAGATTGAGGGAAATAGGACACCTGTGTTTACTGAGAAGGTTCTATTTTGGATAGCTCTATTTTTGGTTAGCATATTTGATAGTAATTATAGTTTTTGGTTCCTTCCCCTTTCCTAGCTAATACTAAAACAGTTGATTATGTCAAACTAACATTGGGATGCATTTGGACCTTCCGGTCTTAGATACTATCTACTATCAGAACCTGCCTCTTAACCAGTCAGTAGCTGAGAAGAGGGAGTCACACAGACTCTACCACAAATTCCTATCTGCTCAAAAAGGGTCATATATTATAGGTCAGGGGTGCCTGGGTGGCTCGGTTGGTTAAGTGTCCAACTCTTCATTTCGGCCAGGTCATGATCTCACAGTTTGTGGGTTCAAGCCCCATGTCAGGCTCTGCACAAACAGCGTGGAGCCTGCTTGGGATTCTCTCTCCCCTTCTCTCTCTCTGCCCCTCCCCCACACCCTCAAAATAAATAATAAACTTAAAAAAATATTTTGTGTCAAACTGAGACCCATTTTCATATATCTTTACTCAATCACTTCCTATCACCAAAATAATTTGTTGCTTCAGATTTAGCTTAATCTCATTATCCTTATTTCTGAGCCTGTATTTTATGTGGGTCATAATTTTGTGCTTCACACATACATCCATTCTGCCTAAAACATTACTGCAGAGGTGTTTATAAACATTACCTGCTGTGATCTCTGAATAGCAGCATCAATTTCATCCACCCTTTGTCCCACAGTGTCACTGACCAGCTTGTACTGTTCGTTGGCATCAGACACAAGTTTATCCAACCCTTCTCTGGCTCTCCAGGGCACCAGCTCTAAGAGGGCACGGCTCACTTCATTCACTGTGTCCAACACCAGCCTGTGCTCCATGACCTCCTTCTTTAATTCCTAAGGAGAGAAAAAAAAGTTTTCAGGCCATTCCTTGCTAAATTAAGCACATTAGCAGCTGTGCTGGGTGGAAAGTGCTATCTCTACCACACATCCCAGCAGGGCTCTGACCTCCTTCCTCCACTTATTTTTTTTGTCTCGGATTTTTCAATCATTCCACAGCCTGACTTTAGGCTTAGCTGATGCTTAGAACTGTCTGCAACACTTCTCGGGCCACACTATCTCTGGATAGAACAAACAGTGCCTCTTTCTTTTTTCTCCTTACTTCAATAGAAATGATAAAGTACTTTAACCAAGGGCATTTAACTCAGTAAGTACCTACATAGTATTTCTCCACATCCAGAACTGCACTAGATCCTGCAGAACAATCCAACAGAATCCTGAAGCACTCTCTAGAGAATGAGTTACAGAAGTCAATTTTAAAATGTTACATGTGAAGCAAACTTCCCACGGATCTGGGATTCAGGCCCCCCTTCCCCCCACTTCAGACCATAACAAGTGCTCTTATATAAGTGTGCCTTTATGTCAAATATTACTGTCTATGAGCAAACAAGACAGGAGGCAGGCAGAACTTTTTGGTTTAGATTTAAGGTTGAGACTGTTAGTGATGACACTTAAACCTTTGAACTTAAGGACTGGAAGAAGTAAAAACATTCTTTTCCCTTAACAGCGTGAAACATCAGCTCACCTTCTGTCTTTGCTGAAACTGGGGTATCTGCTCCCCTGTGGGAGACTGTCCTCCACTGGCTGCCAGCTCCTCCTCCACTTCCCTGAGCCACCCGGTCAGTTCCTCATAAGTAGACTGGAACTTGGTGGCCAGCTGCCGGGCTTGCTCTAAAGTTCGGAGGGCCTTGGAGCTAGTGACTGTAATCTCTGCATAGCGAGTCTTTATTCCGTCCAGTTTCTCCTGGATAAGTAATACCTCTTCACCTGTGGGGATAATGCACAATTATTTATATTTAAGAGGACATGAGGGAGTCTCCTTCATTCCTCTTTCTTCAAATTAGAGCTTAAATTGTATAGATGCTCTCCCTCTATGGTAGCAATTTCACCTAGAATCCCACACTAAGGGAGGTGGGAAATAAACCTTCCAGTTGATAAAAAGCAGCCACTTCTTAGATTATTAAGATCTGAATTCAACTACAGGTGTTTCTAGACGGTCCCAGCATCTCTCAGTGAATGCTGGCCTTGGACATACTAGAGAGCAGGGAGAGTCATCATCTCTAACCAAATGTGAGATAAGGTCTTTTAGTTTTCAAAATATTTATAAGAAGGAAACAGGACCCCAGGCTGCCAGCCTCCAGGAGCACATGGTAATACAACCAGTAAATACTAAGCTTCCCTTATGTACAAAGAGTAGTGGCTAGTGAGGGTGTTTATTTCCCCGGACGTGTGCTTGCGTGACTGCAGAGGTGCTGAGAGATGCACTTTTCAAAAGTACCTGTGGTTTGTTTTAGAAGAGCCTGACCATTTTTAATAGCTTGATCTACATTCTTCTTTCTATTAATGATTTCTTCATTTAGAGCCTGGAAGGAAAGAACAGCATGAATCTTAAAACTGTAGCACAACAAAGGGAAAGAAAGGTGAGACCTTTAGGAGACCAAGTTTAAGGTAAAGAGACGAATACCAGTTTAGTTGATACCTCAGTTATTTGATTCCTTCATTATCTTTTTGGTTACCCCACTAATTACTCAAAATCAATTAAATCTGATACTTACGGGCAAGCTATCCCTTGCACCGGATAAGAAGAGATTTAGGATTAAGTCAGTTTTACCAATCCACTGGTACCAAACCTGAGCCCAAGCAAGGCAGAAGTAGAATTCAGCAAAAATGTCTACTGAGTTCAAAACCAAGACTCAGAAAGTTCAAGAGAAGAAAATCAGCCAAGAACAGGCTGAGTTAAATTAGGATTCTGGTTAAAAATTCTCAATATTTGAAGCCAATGAATCAGAAGAATCTTAGATTATTTAAAACAACAACAAAAAACTGCTTTGCCTATTTTTACTATCCTTAAAGAAATTTCATAAAAATGAGATGAAAAGAGCAAATTGTTCTTTCCATTAAGATGACAAATAATCCTTAGAATCTGAGCACATAAATTCTGCAAATATTTTAGAAGTTACAGCTAGATGGTCAAATGCAGGGCAATATTTAGGTATTCTGGCTTTGTTACATTACCTTCTCTTTCATAAAACTGCTCAGATGGAAACCGAGTGACACTTTACCTAATGATGTAAAACATGAGTTGGAACTGAGATGGCCCCTGACTGTACTCTGGATCATCGTCTAGAATTATTGATTCAGTTTGTTAAGTACTAGTATTTCCATGGACGCATCAAAAAATAGATTAGTCCTTAGCAACAAGTCTCTAACTTTATGCTTATGTATAAAATGAAGTTGAAATGTTTGGAATTTAAAAAAGAAAGAAATGAAGAGAAACAGTAATCAAAATCACAACATAACTTAGTAACATGACCAATAAAAATGGAAAACATGAATACCAGGTGGTCAGCATGCTGCTTCTGCAGGACATCCTGTCTGTAATCCTTTACGAACACTGAACTGAGCTTGTCCTCAACCTCAGCCAGCCAGTTGAGCACCTCCACCTCATCCTCCCCGAACAGCCTAGCGTTACACAGTGCTTGTTCAAGCAGGGCTGCTTTCCGACAGCCCCAGTCTTGAATCTCACTGTATCGGGTCTGCAAGGAGTCTAGCTTCTCTGAGAGCACACCCTGTTCTGCAGAGCACGTCAGGGAGGAGAGGGACTGCCCAATTTTGACTGCCTGGTGCACATCTGTTGCATGGCTTTCTATTTCTTCCTCCAGAGCCTGGAAATCCAGATGGAAAAAATGAATAACAGAAACAAAATAAACGAAAAGTAAACATGAAACAATGAATAACAAATGATATAATAAATTAAATAATAGAAAAAGTTCACCTACTGAAGAGCAAAAATAATATAAAAAGTGAGAACAAAAACTGTTTTTTTTTTTTTGATGGCAGCCTATTAGTCGATTGCTATTTTTACTTCAAGGATGTGACTATGCCAATGAATACTCTGACCATATTTCAAATTAAACTTTAAAAAATCCCCCCAACCCACATCTTCTAGACTGTTATAGACAGTTAATTTCTGAGATTTCTGACTGCAGTGCTGTGTTCTCATTTATGACAACTCCTCCCTACCTTGTGCCGGATGATCTGCTGTTGGATTTTGGCAGACTGAGTGCCAACAGGCTCTGAGTTAGCGAGCTTTTTCTCTGTGACGGACAAGAAGTCAGAAATAGGCTCAGCTGTCTCGTGGAATTGTTTGGCCAGAACCAGGATATCTTCCAGCTGTTTTTGCCTACACAAATATACAGAACAAGCTGCTCGGGCAAAAATTCTCATTAAGACTGGTAACAGTACTACTATATTCAGTAAAAGATCAATCTTCGTCAGATACATTTTAAGTGTCAATAGTGAACAGGACACATATATGTAGCCCTTCGTGGTTTTAAAGCCTTTCATAAGCATTGCCTCATAACCTTGTAAGGTAGGCAGAATAATTATCCCATTATTACAAAACAGAAAGCTGACCCTGAAGGCTTAACGATTTGTCCAATTCACCCAGTGACTGCTTAATAGTGCAATGAGGACTAGAATCAGGCCTTCTAATGCTCTTTCTCCTATGGGACAGAGCACATGCATCATCTGAACATGAGACCAATATAAGTTTAAAGTAGTCAAAAAATCATCAGTTTTCATTTCTCTCTCTGTCACTGCTACCTTCACTGTGAGTTAAGAGCATGTGAGGAACAAAGGCAGACTATGAGCCAGAACTTCTTCCTCATCTCCCAATTCCAGTGATTTCAGGCACCAGAAGATAACTCTGAATTCAAATCTAAGGCAAAGAAAATGACCTCAGAGTAGATGAATTTGCCAACACACATGGCAGTCAAAAGAACTACAGACTTCACAGCTCACTCAGAATTCTATGTCCTAATTAATGTAACACCCATAGTAAGCTTAGATTTCAAGTATCCTGTAAATTAAGGGCAGCTAATTACAAAGGGGAGAGGAAGCCTGATAGAAAAGAGAAAGAAAAACCACCAAAGAACTGGATTAGCAGACAGGTTAATAATAAAAGGCTATAATGATATCTTTGGATCATTAAGAACAGACTAAATGTTACATCATTTAAAAAGGCCTGGGAGGATATGATGCACTTTAGTTCAACAAACCTTTACTGAACATCCACTTTGTGCCAGGTCCTATGCTGTGTACCCTGGACAAATTTATTTTAGTAAGAAATGATTTAGAGGTGCTTGGGTGGCTCAGGCGTTTGAGTGCTTGATTCTTGATTTTGGCTCAGGTCATGATCATGGTGTTGTGGGATAATGCCGCATGTCAGGCTCTGCACTGAATGTGGAACCTGCTTAAGATCTGTCCCTCTCTCTCTGCCCCTCCCCAACTTGTGTGTGTGCTCTTAAAAAAAAAAAAAGATTTAAACATAAAGAATTGTCATTTTAATGATCTGGAAGTTCAATTATGTTTAAATATAAAGAAAATCATATTTCTGGATACTATTTTTATTTTTAAAATTTTTATTATTATTTGTTAATGTTGAGAAATATGAGGTTTTTTTTTTTTTTAAATAAACTCTAGGCTCAATGTGGGGCTCAAACTCACAATCCCAAGAACAAGAGTCACATGCTTTTCCAACTGAGCCATCCAAGGGCCCCTCTGAATGCTATTTTTAAATGTCAATATGAAGTACAGAATAGTTTGTTTATGCCAGCCTTCAAAATATATCTTCAATTAATACAACGAAAACACATAATCTTAAAGATTATTATTAAACTAGTATATCAATAAATAAATTGGGGGCCCCTGGGTGGCTCATTTGGTTGAGCGTCTGACTCTTGATATTGGCTCAGGTCATGATCTCATGGTTCTGAGTTAAAGCCCTGTGTCATGCTCTGTGCTTACAGCGTGGAGCCTGCTTGGGATTCTCTCTCCCCTTCTCTCTCACTGCCCCTCCCTGGCTTGTGCTCTCTCTCTCAAAATAAATAAACTTAAAAAAATAATTATTAAAAAAAACCCTTATCCCTGATTTCTAGGTTTTTCTGACTCATCTCTGGTTTTTGGAATCTGAAAGTTGGAAGAACTCAATGTAATAGGATTTGGGGTAGCAAAGAGCAGAAATAATTCAGAAGTATAAAAAAATCCAATATTAAAGACTCTAAATAAAAGTCTGCAATATATCTGTAACAAATGAAGCCTTTCTTGGTATTTCTCTTTAAAATATTGACCCAGAAACTGTGTTAGGTTAGGAGGATGGAAGTGGGTAGGATAGAAGGAAAGAGTCATAAAAAGATACATTAGAAACAAATCAGGACTTTAAGGAGCTTATGGGGCCTATGAAATAAGTACATAAAATAATGACAATACAAGGTACAGATAAAGAATTACAGCGGTGAAGAGGAAGATGAAGGTTTTCCATGCTTGGGGAATAAAGAAAAGCTTCACAGAACATAAGCAGCATATGCTTTCTCTCTCTTGTGTCTCGGGAGCCACAACACTGTCAGTAAAGATACAGAATTAGGACCTGGCAGAAGACATCAAAGAATATGGTGTAGTTTACGAATGACATAAGGAGAAGAAGCGTGGAAACTAAGAAATGTAGATTAGGGGCAAATAGCTGAAGGCTTCGAATACTGGGTTAAAGAGTTTAGATTTTGTTTATAGGCAACAGGCAGTCATTAAATTTCTGAGCAAGGCAAAAGGGAAGCCTGAGGGTAAGTGGCTGTGGAGTGATGAGTTCGTTAGGAAACTACCTCACGTGGATGAGCCCAAGTCATGACCTGAGGTAGATAAGTAGGAATTAGAGAAATGGATGAATAGGAAAGACACTAAAGAAGAAAACAGACAGAATTTAGCATCCCGATAGATGTGGGACACAAAGGAGTGGGGGAGAAAGGGTAAAAAATGGGGTTAAGATTTTAAGCCCAGGTAACTGGAAGGCTAATGGTACTATTAATGGAAGTGGACAAAGAGAAGGAAAAAAAACCAGTGCCATCTGGGAATACATATAAGGGTAATTAAAAAAAATAAGCAGAATTCTTTCATTCTTGTTTCTCCCACAAATATGGGGGACGATACTTCGCAACTCCGGTAAGGAAACAGCACAGTGTGGGCTAGGGGAAGTAAGGACACAGACGAGGGGGTTCTGACAACTGCTGCTGGTTACCTAGAGAATTGAAAGGCTACAATCATAAATGATCACCTACACTACTCTCATACAGATTTCTAATTACCTAGCATTTCTTTTTGAAAATTGGGGACAGCATAAACTATAAGACATTTATGTGATGTACTAAGCTGAAGTGATGTTGGGGTATAGTTATGGAAAGAGCAGGCACTTCCTCAGAGGATAAAAGTATACTGCCTGTCTTTTGGCCACTTACCGAAGACTTATTAAAGACATGCATCTCTCTCTCTTTTTTAATATTTTATTTTTACGTTTTTAAAGTAGGCTCCACACCGGGGCACCTGGGGGGCTCAGTCAGTTAAACGTCGGACTTTGGCTCAGGTCATGATCTCACAGTTTGTGGGTTCGAGCCCCGTGTCGGGGTCTGTGCTGACAGCTAGCTCAGAGCCTGGAGCCTGCTTCAGATTCTGTGTCTCCCTTTCTCTCTAACCCTCTGCTGCTCACGCAGTCTCTCTCTCTCAAAAATAAATAAAACATTAAAAAAAATTTAAATTAGGCTCCACACCAACGTGGGGCTCGAACTCACGACTTCAAGATCAAGAGTTGTGTGCTCTACCTACTGAGTCAGGTAGGAGCCCCTGTTCATGCATCTCTTGAACGTCCCTATATTTAACAGAATCACAGACTAGGTCCTGGATACAAAAACATCTAATACTGGGATAAGCTATCAGAAAAGAAATATGATAAATTTCAATTCCAAGTATCAAAAGTATTATTTATAAATATGAAGGGGAAAAAAATCTGTCTCAAAACTCAGAAAATAACTTGGCTAGATTGCAGGCGTCTGTGTCTGTCGGTTTGGAACCATGATTCTATCACAGCAGAACAGCAACACATAGCGATGAGTCTTCCAGTTTTGAGAAATTCATGGAGTAGCTGAGGCTTATTTCCTGAGAGTTACTGTGATTATGAGGATTATCTTCAAAAACTTATTCCTCTTCAAGATAAAAGCCATTACACGCTTTCCAGAGCTCTCTATGACTCATCCAGGACCTTTCAGAGCATTTCAAGTTAAAAATTGGGCCAAAAAAACCCTTGTCCGACCCATTCCTCAAAACCGCTTTGACCTTACCTGGCTGCTGCCTTGCTGAGTAGTCCAGTCCATCTACTTTCAAGACCCTCCAACTGTGCAGTGATTTTCTCTCTATCAGCCAGCTCAGCGGACTGGGCTATTCTGCCTCCTTCTGCTTGAAGCATATCTACTGTGGCCTTTCGATCATCAAGGAGCCTCTGGAGCAACTAGTGCACACAATGTTGAAGGAGAATGAAAAGTGGTAACACAACATCACTTTGAAATCTGAAATAAGGAAGAAAATAGAAACGAACAATCCCCAACCCCCACCAAATCCTAAACTGAATTGAATAATGATAGTTTGTTTTTTTTTAATCCAGAGGCAAAAACATGAGATGCAGCATAGTTCCTAGCACCAGTATAAGCTTCTCACAGTCTTAGTTTTTAAATAGAGGGGTGATAGTCATTATGTGACTAACTGGGAACTTACTTTGAATGAGGAGAAAAATGCACTAAAAGGGAAATTAAACCAAACCAAAAATGCAGATGGAACCTTATACATGATATACAACATTATTCAGAATATTGCTGACCCCGAAAACTCCAAAAACCTTGTAAGAGAAAGCTGTGCCTGAAACACTGGAGTAGGATACATGAACAGATACACCCAACAACTGTTTGGTCCAACATATGCCACAGTAAACTGGTAGATTGAAGTAAGATGATGCAAATCAACTTCCACCTGTCTTTTCATGGATTTCTACTAAAACTCCTGAAAATGCTCCTAAACGAGAAGCAAATGTGTTGTCTGCCACTCCCTACGGCTGTTACAGTTCACTGTCCCAACATTCTCACTTACCTTCTGTTCTTGGATCTGTGCTTTTACCACTTTATACTCAGCAGATGGAGGTTTCTGATTGGCTATGAGCTCCTCTGTGTCTGCCAACCAGCTGAGCAACGGCTCCAAGGCATCTTGAAACTTCCCACAATGCAACAAAGCCTCCTGCAGTTGTGCAATTCTTTGTGCAACCTGTATCACAGATGCAGGGGCTCGTTGTGAGAAAGGAGAGAGCTTTTTAAATGACTACCGACCCCCTTTCCTAATTATATTTTGTAACTGCTGAATCTGTATTTGCATTCAGGTTGCAGGGAAACCTAGAATTGAGATGCGCCTTTCTAGGGTCTCCAATCCCACTGCACTAGTTGGCCCCTCGCCACTCACCTTTTTGTTCAGTGTGTTCCATCGAGCGTTGATCTCTTCCATGTCATGTTCCAAACCCTGCACATCACAGTTTTTTCCAGCACTCTGAATCAACCCCTGGCCGAGTCCATTCACCTGCTGTAGCTTCATCTGAAGAGGATCCACCTGTTCTTTCTGAAACATCTAGATAATCACAAGCCAAAGTTTTAATCTAAAGGCAGCAAACCAGACCCTCTATACCACCCAGTGACTGGTCATTCTTGGGAGATTAATGATTTAACAAAGGAGAAGCAGGAATAAAAAGACAAATCAAGCCATTTGTATAGGGAATTATCCAGGAAACATGTGGTTTCATATTTCAGTACATCCTCCTATGGACAATTACAGAGAGTTATGGCATTACTTAGGTCTTTAACCCAACGACTCATGGTTGGTTGGTTGGTTTCTGCTTGCTTAATTTTTAATGCAAAGAGCTATAGAGGATAGAGAAGAATCAGCCTGAAGATATCATTAAAACGTGCTATCAATCCTAAAAGAGTAATATCAAATGACCGTATTTAAGATTAAAAATACCTTAGGAAACACCTTTAACTGACCACTGATAATGCACCATTCTTCTCTGACTAGGACTCATAACTCAATTAGTTGTTATGAAAAACACCAACCTCATAGTTTAATCCCCCTGTGGTCATTTAATTCCATTCTGTTCCAGGGCCACAGACCACACACTGCTAATAAGCTTAGGACAGTATTCCTGAGATTACAAAGGGAAATGGGCCAATAATAGTGGGAAATGTCCTTACCAACTTCAGACACATACTCTGACATGCAGATACACACGAAGTATTTTTATAATTATAATCCTGCATATCCATGTTCACCAATAAACAATGGAATTTTGAAACAATGTGAATGAGTGTAACAAACAATGCATGTTTCTTTCTCCTACAGTTAATAAGCTCCATTATGACTTAGAAATTTCTAAAAGGAGGGGCGCCTGGGTGGCTTAGTCGGTTAAGCATCCGACTTTCGCTTAGGTCATGATCTCGCGGTTCGTGGGTTCGAGCCCCGCGTTGGGCTCTGTGCTGCCAGCCCAGAGCCTGGAGCCTGTTTCAGAGTCTACGACTCCCTCTCTCTCTGACCCTCCCATGCTCACACTGTCTCTCTCTCTCTCTCCTAGAAATAAATAAAACATAAAAAAAAAAAAAAAAAAAAGAAATTTCTAAAAGGAAACAGAGTCAGAAGAAAGTAATACTTGACACTCTAATGGTATTAAAGAAAAGAATGAAATAAGTAAGTGTCCTAAAATCAGATTTTTCTCAATCATCAGAGGATAAAATCAGCCACATTCCACACATTCCCTATAGATCCAATCTGGATCTATTTCTATTCTTTTTCCTTCCATAAAATGTCCCTTCAGTTTCAGTGAGATAGGTAAGTTAATTAAAGTCAAAGAATGACAAAAAATGGAAGAGGACAAAAAAATGTAAAAGAAAGATATAAAAGCTTGGGTAAGATTAATTTTGTCCTGTATGAGACTACAGTTCACACTTGAATCAGGAAACGGATTCTTGAAAGCATGGGTCATGGCTGGATAATCAAGTCACCAGGGAGGAAAAGCCCCAGGGAACACTAAAAAAGGAAGGTTACAAAGGTAATTACCAGTGGGCTTCATTTTATACTATAATTTGATTACACCATATTTTGTTAGGCAACACTACAAGGCGGTTCAGCTAAAAATGACTGTTTCCCCAACAACAGGGTTCCCAGAAAAAGCAAGTGCTAGGATTCCATTTTCTACTAAAGATATTTTTACTGCAGAAAACTCAAAGCAGAGGGGGGAAAAGCCAACTCCCATGTTTTAAGTTGCTTGGGTTCAACAAAAATGGTGGTTGATGTAGGGTGTGAGGGTTAGAAAAGCAAAGAAAGCAAAACACCAAAGGTAAGGAGGGAAGATGTCAAGCCCACACTCAAGAGCCCCCTTTTATCCACAAGCAAATCTTATCTCATACTGTCACATTTTCATTATTTCTGTGCTGTCCAGTATGGTAGCCAGCAGTTACATGATGCTATTTAACTAAAAATTCATTTCCTCAGCCACACTAGCCACATTTCATGTGGTCAACAGCTATGTGTGGCTAAGTGCCCACTGTATTTGGGTAGCACAGATAGAGAATATCTCCATCTTGGCAAGAAGTTCTACTGGATAGCAATATAAAAAACATAGAAAAGTAAAATACATTTAAATAGCTTAGTTACCTCTTTCATACGACAGAGCTCATTCCTGTTAAAAGAATTCCATTTACTTTGTCAACGAACATTTCCTACAGAAATATCAGGGATTCCTTCCTTCATTTCTCAACCTCCACTCTACGGATTAATTTAAGAGGGAATGGGTATTTCTCTCATCTTTTTCCAGAATTTAAAAACTATAAAAGTACCTCTAAATAAATACTATCTAATTATTTATTTTGGGGGCGCCTGGGTGGCTCAGTCGGTTAAGCATCTGACTTCAGCTCAGGTCATGATCTCACAGTTCATGGGTTCGAGCCCCGTGTTGGGCTCTGTGCTGACAGCTAGCTCAAAGCCTGGAGCCTGTTTCAGATTCTGTGCTTCCCTCTCTCTCTCTGACCCTCCCCTGTGCACGCTGTCTTTCTCTATTTCAGAAATAAATAAAAACACGGGGTGCCTGGGTGGCTTAGTCGGTTAAGCGTCGGACTTTCGCTTAGGTCATGATCTCGCGGTTCGTGGGTTCGAGCCCCGCGTCGGGCTCTGTGCTGACTGCCAGCTCAGAGCCTGGAGCCTGTTTCCGTCTGTGACTCCCTCTCTCTCTGACTCTCCCCTGCTCCGCTGTCTCTCTCTCTCTCCTAGAAATAAATAAAACATTAAAAAAAATTAAAAAAAAAAAAAAGAAATAAAAACATTTTAAAAATATTTATTTTGAACACAAATTAACAGAAGGTTTATTGTAAATTTAAAAACACTTGCTCCCTTCTCTCAACTCCCAAATAAAGCTGTTCTGCAAAACCAGTGCTTTTAGATGCATTAAAATTCCTACTCCTCAGTATTTCAATGGGGCTGTGCCATGTTATTAACTAACCAGAGCTGGCAGACATTTCCCAGAGCAAAACACTAGTAAAAATTATCCCAAGAGTGTAAGATGCAACTGGGACATAAAACAATATTTCCCAAAGAGCCTCTTACAACAGTTTTATCTTTGGTAATGCCACATTCTCCCAGTTTTTACTCTGCCTGATCCTTTTTTAAAATTTATTTCCTTTATTCTCTTCCTCCTTTTCTTCTAGATCTCCAAATGTTAGTCTTTGAGGGTGGGGGTCAGGGGAGGATATCAGTTCTGGGCTCTCTCCTTGGCAATTCCATCCATTCCCATGTCTTTAAATATTAATCATGTTACCTATGGTTAAAGTGTGTGTGTGTGTGTGTGTGTGCGTGCATGCGTGTATGCCCATCCAAGTAACTTTAACACTGACATACAAATGAAATCATGGGTACCTCAAAACCTACTCTTTTCCTCTCCCCTAAAAACTTTTTCTCTAAATCAACAATTTACTACTGCCCCTATCTGCTCAGCTGCACAAACTAGAATCGGGAAGCCAACCTTGATAACCCCCTTTCCTTCTCCCTCCCTTTCAACATAAAAGCCATTATCAGGTCTTGTTGATTCTACACCCAAAATATATTCGTATCTTGAATCCAACGTCTTCAAATCCAGTGATGTCTCTCTAGTCCAAGCCACATGGACAATTGCAGTAACCTAGCAGGCCTCTCTACTGTCCTTGATCTACTATAATGAACTGCACACACAGCAACAAGAATGATTTTTTTTTTTTGTGAACCATTCAGTGTTTTCTGTATTTCATGCCGATCATAAGACAAACTAATAAAATACAAGACAAAATAAATCTGAGATTTATAAATCCCAGACAATGTTGAGAATGTTTACTGTCTGTGAAGACTGGTTTGCTCTATCTTCAAGCTGAGAGTAATGTTTTAAAAATGTAAATGAAATCATTTCACTCCCCTATTCAAAATCTTTCAATAGCTTCTCGTGGCTTTTAAAGTATAGATCCTTTTGAAAACTTCTTAGTTCCTGTATCATCTGGCGTCTTCCAGAGCCCTTGCTTACTGTTGGCTAGCCACTTGGCCTTCTTAGAGTCCTAACATCCCAAAGTCTTCCCAGCTTCCATTTCCTGTGCCTGAAATATTCTTCTCTCTGCCCAAGTAACTTCTATGTATCCTTCAGGTTTTAATTTTTTTTATTTATTTTTGACAGAGAGAGAGAGAGAGAGACAGAGAACATGAGCAGGGGAGGGGCAGAGAGGGAGGGAGACACAAAATCTGAAGCAGGCTCTAGGCCCTGAGCTGTCAGGACAGAGCCTGACGCGGGGCTCGAACTCACAGACCATAAGATCATGACCTGAGTCGGGGCGCCCGGGTGGCTTAGTTGGTTAAGCGTCCGACTTTCGCTCGGGTCATGATCTCGCGGTTCGTGGGTTCCAGCCCCGTGTCGGGCTCTGTGCTGACTGCCAGCTCAGAGCCTGGAGCCTGTTTCCAGTCTGTGACTCTCTCTCTCTGACCCTCCCTGCTCACGCCTGCTCCTCTCTCTTTCCTAGAAATAAAGTAAAACATTTAAAAAAAAAAAAAAAAAGATCATGACCTGAGTCAAAGTCAGATACTCAGCCAACCAAAGCACCCAGGCGCCCCTGGAACCTTCAGGTTTTAGTTTTAAAATCCTTTCCCTGATACAATTGAAATTCAATATCTCTATTATGTATTATAGACTTTACTTTTTATTCAGAACATTTTCTGTAATTTTTAACTACACATTTGCGTCTATTCAAGTTCCCCCCCCAGTAATCTCTACACCCAATGTGAGGCTCAAGCCTAACCACCCTGAGATCAAAAGTCACATGTTCTGTGACTGAACCAACCAGGCAACCCTATATCTGTGTCTTTTTTGCTTAATATTTGCCTCAGTTACTATAGTGGAAGTTCCACAAGGGGAGGGACTATGTAGATTCTATTCACTGAAGGAGCCCCAACACATGGCACAGAGCAGGTACACAAAAATTATTTATCCAGTGGATGAATGAATCCTGGTATAGAAATAGTATTAGGGAAGGCAAACAAATTTAGGAAGGTTCTGCTGATCAGCTGAACATTCAAACACTGAACTAAGATTGTGGGGCTTCCCAACTTTTGCTTTAAAAGACTTTCTTGGCAATTCTGAATTTTATATAACCCCTAATTTTATACAAAATATTTTTTTCTTCCACTGAACCAGTGTCTGGAAATAAGACTAAAGGAGTCTGCAAAAGAGAAGAGGGGTTAAATAACCACAGATTGCTCTCAGTGGGCCTAGGATCCCACTACAAGGATAGCAAACAAGTTCTAACATTTTGCTTCTTCCACCGAACTCTTGTTAATGCTATCAGTTTGTATCTATTTTAACCATGTATACATGCATACATTTGTATACACACATACACACACACACACACACAGCGTCTAAATTACATTTCAGGTATGATCACTTACTGAATTCTAAGTGTTTATGTGTTAAAATGTCAGGTTCAATTGCCTCTAGGAACCATCTGTGAAGAAATGAAATCCATACATCTCTCATCTTGGAAAAACTTTTTCCCTTAGTATTTCACAGATTAGCAAAATCCGTATACTCCCATTAGCACTATAATATTTGTTTTGTTTCAATAAATATTTTCAAATGCATTGTTTTCAAATGCATTTCTACATTCTTATTGGTTAATGTCCCGGCTGGGGTGATGGCTTAGATTTCTTTTATACACAAATGCAGGCATTTGCTTGCTACCACACAGTAACCACACTTCAAAGATGGACAACTTTACAGCTGGCTACCACTGCCTTCTCTTGCTGTTTGTATCAGGTAGTATTTCATAAATTAACCCCTGGAGCTGGGGAATCCTCAGAAATTACCCAGCCCCATTTACTTATTTTGTAGATGAGGAAACAGATGTGAGACTGATTAAGGGTTTCTCTGATTTTTTTCCTTTATGCAGATTTGATCAGCTCCTTACAAATTTAATCCCTGTATTCACTGATTATTGCTCTATGCTTTATACTAAAAATATTCTGTGTAATCAAGAATGCCTGTAACTTTGGACAAGTTATTAGGATCCCAGTGTCAACCCCAAATTCAGTAAAACTCAGAAAAGGGAATCAGTCCAACAATCTGAAAGCTTGAGGGGATGCTACATCGCAAAATATTTGGTCAAGCCCAAGGTGACACCACCACCACTCAGCTAAGCATGGGATCTGTAGCAAAGTTGGCAGCTTGTGGCCTGCAATCAAAATGACTTTCCATTGCTGGTAGCTGCAAGTTTAACTGGTGCTCTAGCTGACAAAGCTGCCCTGAAAGGCTCTGCAATGGGGTGGATATGAGAACCCATGTTTCTTGTAGCATCCACACATATTCAGATGTATATTCACTCATTCATTCAGTCCATCACAGTGAATGCCTATTAGAAGGCAGGCACTGTTTTGGGTCCTGGGGATGGTATAAAATCAAAACCACCTCTGTCTGTACTCAGTAATCCCTGATGATATTAGATTAGATGAAACTTCTAAGTCCTTTATTCCTTAACATTGCCCAAATGACACTGGGGCAGTGAACTCTAGAAAGCTGCCAATCGGGGCGCCTGGGTGGCTTAGTCGGTTAAGCGTCCGACTTTCACTTAGGTCATGATCTCGCGGTTCGTGGGTTCGAGCCCTGCCTAGGGCTCTGTGCTGACTGCCAGCTCAGAGCCTGGAGCCTATTTCAGAGTCTGTATCTCCCTCTCTCTCTGACCCTCCCTTGCTCACGCTGTCTCTCTCTCCTAGAAATAAATAAAAGCAAGAAGCAAGCAAGCTGCCAATCTTAAAAGTCTTTGACTAGGAGTACTCAAGGATGTGAACACTGTTCCTGGCGGTTTCTAACATACTCCATTCTCTAACATTAAGAATCTCAGAACCTTAAAGCTAAGAGAGAATCCAAGAGGACATTCAGCCCACTTTATGGATCAGGAAACAAGAGGTCCAGGAAAAAGAATGACTTGCTTCAGCACACAAAGTTTGACAAGATGGCTAAAATACCTCTATTTTTAATAAACATTATGATGCCTTATTCTGGCTTTAAGAAACACACATTTGTATTGAAAAGCTGTTATTCACACATCTAGATATTGCTTTCACCCAAACTGTTTTGGTGAATTCTTTCAACTAACCAACACAGCTATGTGGAAGAGAAAGGGGGAGGATATTGACAGTGATAGCCATGGGTTATCTTATCCTCACAGGGTTCTGGCCTACCAAATGAAAAAACTGGAAACTCAGGACATCTAACTAATTTGCCAAGTGGCTGACTCTCCCAGGTCTCTCTCCAAAGCCCTCACCACTGCTCCTACCTTACCGCTGACATCACCGATTAAAGAGCACCCTCTTTATTTAGGACAGAACATGGTCACTCTAATTTTCAAAAGCAGAATCATTCTTTCCTGCTAATAATCTTTTCCAAAATGCAAACCAACAACTATTGGGCTTTGTTTATCACTGAATAAAAAAATGAAGTACAAATTGTAAAGTTTTTCACCAAATGAAAGACATATTTTGCCCATAAATGCAACAGAAAGATCAGAATAGCCCAGTGCCCCAAAGAGAATCAAAGAAAGGATTATCTGTGCCCTTTCTAATCACTACCAAGTTAACTTGCACATCTCACTTTACTCCACCGATACTTTCCCAACGAAATGAGCAACAATTACCTCATTTGAATTTAATTCATCAGTTGTAGCCAGAGGCACTTTCCCATGCAGCACTGTGCCAGTCACCTCTTTTATTTCAAATCCTGAGGAATCAAGGTCCCCCTTAATCCACATTCTAGTGGGGGAAGCCTCTTTTAGAATAGGAGTTCCTTCTTCTGAGATAGGCACTGAATCAGTGTGGGCAGTATCTCCCAGGAGGGCTGCACCAGCAAGAAACATTTCCTCCATAGCAGGCCGTGCAGCAGCTGGGGCTGCAGACCCCTCCAGGGCGGGCACTCTATCAGCCAGGGCTGCAAACATCTCTGGGGTGGGCACTCTATCAGCCGGGGCTGTAGGCTCCTCCGGGGTGGAGCACTCTATCAGCCGGGGCTGCAGACCCCTCGGGGTGGGCACTCTATCACCTGGGGCTGTAGGCTCCTCCGGGAGTGGGCACTCTATCAGCCGGGGCTGCAGACCCCTCGGGGGAGTGGGCACTCCTATCACCTGGGGCTGTAGGCTCCTCCAGGGTGGGCACTCTATCAGCTGGGGCTGCAGACCCCTCCGGGGTGGGCGCTCTATCAGCTAGAGTGGCAGGCTCCTCTGGGGTGGGCACTCTATCAGCTGAGGCTGCAGACCCCTCTGGGGTGGGCACTCTATCAGCTGGAATGGCAGGCTCCTCTGGGGTGGGCACTCTATCAGCTGAGGCTGCAGACCCCTCCGGGGTGGGCCCTCTATCACCTGGGGCTGTAGGCTCCTCCGGGGTGGGCCCTCTATCACCTGGGGCTGCAGACCCCTCCGGGGTGGGCATTCTATCAGCCGGGGCTGCAGACCCCTCTGGGGTGGGCACTCTATCAGCCGGGGCTGCAGACCCCTCCGGGGTGGGCCCTCTATCACCTGGGGCTGTAGGCTCCTCCGGGGTGGGCCCTCTATCACCTGGGGCTGCAGACCCCTCGGGGTGGGCATTCTATCAGTCGGGGCTGCAGGACCCCTCTGGGGTGGGCACTCTATCAGCCGGGGCTGCAGACCCCTCCGGGGTGGGCGCTCTATCAGCTGGAGTGGCAGGCTCCTCCGGCGTGGGCACTCTATCAGCCGGGGCTGCAGACCCCTCCGGGGTGGGCACTCTATCAGCCGGGGTTGCGGACCCCTCCGGGGTGGGCGCTCTATCAGCTGGAATGGCAGGCTCCTCTGGGGTGGGCACTCTATCAGCCGGGGCTGCAGACCCCTCCGGAGTGGGCGCTCTATCAGCTGGAGTGGCAGGCTCCTCTGGGGTGGGCACTGCAGCAGCTGGGGCTGCAGGTCCCTCCAGGGTGGGCACTACAGCAGAGGGAGCGATAGGCTCCTCCGGGGTGGGCACTCTAACAGCTGGGGCAGCAGGCTCCTCAGAGATGGGCACTGCATCAGCTGGGATGGCAGGCTCCTCCAGGTTGGGCACTCTATCAGCTGGGATGGCAGGCTCCTCCGGGGTGGGCACTCTATCAGCTGGGTTAACAGGCTCCTCTGGAGCAGGCACTGCAAAAGCTGGGGTGGCAGATCCCTCTAGAATGTCATCCCTCATGGCAGCCACTGCAACAGCAGGGGGAGCAGCCAGGATGTCCTTGTCTTTGGTGGCCACTGAAGCAACTGGGACATGTGCCTCTGTGGTGGCCACTGAAACAAGTGGTGTGTCCGCCTCTGGGGAAGGCTCTGCAACAGCTAGGATGTCCACCTCTGGGAGAAGCAATGCAGCATCTAGGGCACCATCTTCTGTAGCAGGCAGTGAGGCAGCAGGAATAGGCTTCTGTGGGATGGGTGTCCATCCCTCCAAAGCTGGTTCAGTACTACTAGCCTTGGTAACTTGTTCCTCTAGAAAGATATTTAGCAGTGAATCTGAATCTCTCATTTCTGTCTCCCCTCTCTCTGATGATGCCACAGTCAGCTTGGGCTTTGTCTCATTCACAGTTTTCAAGCCATCTCTGCTAGGTCTCGGTCCTCCAACCAGCAGGGGCAGATTCAGACCATCTGACTCTGTGCACTTCCTCTGGAGAGCCTGGAAGATCTGCTCTGGGAAGGCTCTATGAAAATGTGCTGGGGCTTGGTCCCCTGAAAGCTTGGTTTCATAACCCAGCTCTTGCACCTCACTGTCTTCATCCCAAACTTCCTCCTTGGACAATTCACAAGGGTCCATGTTTCCCAAGGAAGTCAGATTGTTACTTTCTTGATTAATAGCTCCTTTTTCACTTTCCAAATGAATCTCATCTGTTAGTAAATGTGAATCATGCAATAATGCCTCTACTTCAGATACTGAGGTAACATCTGTTAGTTCATAGCTAAAAGCACAACTGAGGGGGACCCTCTCAACATACTCCTCAAAATTCCCCTCAATGTGACTGCAGTCTACCTGGGACAAATTGCCATTTTCTTTGGCCAGCTCAGCTACAAAGGCTGATAAGTCTTCTTCATGAGAAGCCCTGTGATCAGAGTTGGGAATTCCTCCTGGGTCCAGCTTTCCCAGTGACACCAGATCTCCTAGGTGTCTGAACTTAAATTCCCCTGCAGTCTTGGGGCTAGAAGGCACTTTGTCATGCTCCTCCTCACTAACAGTGGAAGTGTCTCCCATGGTATCAGAGTGGGCAATAAGTTCCAGAGCATTAGGCACCTGAGAAGAATCCAGGGCATTAAAATATTCACAATCCAATCCAGTATCAGAGTCTTTTACCCTTACATTTAAAAGGCCTATGTGTTCCTCTTCTAAGTCAGCTCCTGGAAAATGACTAATGACAAGTGAATTTTCTGCATCCTGGGATGGGGCCAGCCCTTCAGAAGAGGCTTGCTTCTCCAGCTCAACTAGAGGAGTTACTCCTTCTTCACATAAACACTCCTTTTCAAGTTCAAGAAACATCTGTACTGAATCTGTGTCAGAGAGCTGCTCTGAATCAATAAGACCAACAGTACATTCTAAATCAGAAACAAAACCCTCCAGCCCCTGGGCGGTTCTATTTGTCAGCTCACCTATAGCACTCTCACCTGTGAAAACACAACTGTAATCAAGAGGTGTATCCTGGAGAACAGAATCCAAATGGTTCTTTGCAGGCTGTAGGTCATCAGAGCAACAAATCTGACCAAGAGCTAGGTGGTCAAAAGTCCTTAAGACAGCAGCTGAGCAATCGGCTCCATCCTCTGCCACCACTACAGTGTCTGCTAAGCTGTTCTTTTTCTCATCTGCCATTAAAAAAGCCTTTCCTCTCTCTGACGGTTTCTCTTCCTCCCACTCTTCCTCAGCCTCCATCATAATCCATCGCTCATCCTCCTCAAACTTTAGTTCAGACTCTGTTTTCTCTCTCAGGCTGGGAGTTATGAGAATATGCAATTCTGGATCCAACAGCTCTTCACTCAGGCAAGGGGAGAGAGGTGGCATTTCCACAGTGCAAGCTGTATCCCCAAGGGGGTGCTGCTTCTCGCTGAAGCCTCCCTTAGCTAAACTTTTCATGGCTCTGGGCCAGGTTGCACTTGAGAATCTGTGTTCCTGCATTACATCTGTGTTACCACTTGTTGCTGCAGCTTCTGATTCTAGAGGCTGGAATTCACGGGGAGAGTGCTCACTGTGCGGCTGCAATCTGAAGTCTTGGCACTCTCCACTTAAGTTTTTCATATCCTGCACTTCTGGAATATCCATGGATTTGGACACATGTTCCAGAGTCACGGACTCTGACTGAGGTTCCCTGTGGTCCAAATGACCAGAACTTTCTGTCAGTGCAGAACTGGATTCCTTCTTCTCTTGCAAGGAAGGATTTGAAGCACCAGCTTCTGAAACCTCACTGAGAGAGGCTTCCATCCTTTCTGCAAATTCTGGGAAATTGGGTGGCATGAAGGACTTCCACGATCTCCTGTTAACATTATCTTTCCGTTCTGCATTTGGCCGCCTTCTGGGTGGAACAGGTGCTGACTTCTGTACATCACTGCTTAACTTTAGTGCATCAAATATTATTCTCTCATCCAGCTTTTTGCCTTCTGGTGCTCTAGATTCAAAAACATTAGATGCTGCTCCTAATGTACCATTGCTGGATATAGTACTTCCTTCCATCTTTTCCATGGTGCTTTTCGAAGTCTGATTAAGCTTTGACCCCTGGTCAATTTGTTCATTTATCCTCATTGTATCATATATAGATCGTTGTGGAACATAACAATCCTCTATATAGCCATCCTCTTCCTCTCCTTTCCCCAGGCAGGTGGGGTTCTGCCTTAAACAGTCTGGCCTGCTGAGTGGCTTACCCATACTTTTTCAATCAAGGTGAAGCATCAATCTTTTAAAAGTTTTTCACAGGTTACCCAAAAATGCATTCTGCAGAAGTTAAAAATCCTTTTACAAGCTCACAACCCAGGACCACCAACTGGATCTGCCCTCCAGAAAAGCCCGGAAGTCCAACTCTGAAATTATTCTGGGAGTTCTAAGAGAAACAGTTTTTCCCTCACAGGCTAACAGCCTCATAGTTGCAGACAGGTAAGTGGTATAATTTAATCAACAAATATAAAATAATTCCTTGTATGGCTTCTCTTGCGTGTGTTTTTAAGAGCACCGCTCTTCCTAATTCAGTCAGTTTAAAAAAATCATTTGATATTGACAAGTCTTATTCAGTATCTAGTTCCACTCACTTCTCACCCAGAGCTGGAAGAAGCTTTATATCGACTGTGTGTCCCCTAATAACAATGGCACAGCCTCCCCAGTCTTCAAGTATGGCCCAAGCTCCTAGGAATTCCTTTCATTTTATCCTCAGTTCCAGTCCTGGAGAGTCCAGCTGGTCTGAATTAGCCATTCGTCCTCCCTAGTTCGGGTGTTTGCATTTGAACTGGGCTGGTCGGCGGATATTCCTGCAACTTTAAACACAGGAAGTCCTTCATTCGGGGCCAGCTTGGGGCTTCCTGTCTCCAAAACATCATGGCATTGTTGTGGCTCCAAGCACAGCCCTACGCGGTGGCCGCAAAACAAGACGAGTGGAGCCCGGCGCCGGGCCTTTGAGAAGCCGGCAGGCTGCAGCGGCGGCCGAGGGCCGATCGAAGGGCTCGCTCAGCGCGGCCCTCTCCCCCGCGCCAAGCCGCGCGCCCTGAGGGCCAGGGTTGCCTCACCGCAGGCTGGCAGGTGGCTCCGGGCCGCGCCGGCCTCCAGTCCCGCGCTCAGGAAGTTAGTTTGTCCCTCCGGCAGTTGAGTCCCGCGTGCTGTGGGCGCCGCCTCCCCCGCCGCCGCCAGTCCCCGGCCCGCAGCCGCCGCGCCGTGGGCTGCATGTCAAGCAGCCGCCTCTATTCTCCGCCACCGCCGGCCCCGCGGCCCCGCCGTCCTCCCCGCCCGCAGCTGTCACGGTCCCGGCATGCAAACTTCTGGCTGGGAACAAAAGGCTCCGCTCGGGCCGGGCGGGGGCGAGCCCTCCTCCCTCTCGCCGCGCAGCCCGCTCACCCGCCGCTCGCTGCAAGTGCTGGGCTGGCGGGCGGCTCTCCTCCCCCTTCCCCGCGCCGCCGCGCCGCGCCGCCCCGCCCGGGCAGCCCCCCTGGAAGCCCGGGAGCGCGACGCGGAGAACCAAGGGGAGGAGGGTGGAGGCGGAGCCGCGGCGGGGGCAGGGAAAAGGAGCGACCCGAGTGGAGGGAGGGAGCGACGGAGAGGATTGGAGGCCGAGGCAGCGGAGGCGGGGCTTCCGCGCGGTTCGGGGCTTAGCAGCCCCAGCGCCAGCAGCTCGGCTCACCAAACCCACGCCCACCGCGCCCCGGGGCCCGAGGGAGAGCCCCGCCCCCCCAAGAGGGCGAGAGGAGGGGGACGGCACCCGCGCGAGGCTCGGCCGCGCCGCGCAAATCCCCTGACAAAGGAAAGCCCCGCCCTCCTCCCGCTGGCCCGACCCCCTGCCGCCCCCGCTGCGTCCGGACCCTCCGGGCTCCGAGCCCAGCCCAAGGGCGAGCGAACCTAGAAGGGACGCCCCGCCTTCCCCCAGCCAGCCGGTTCTGGCAGGGGCCCCTCGGGGCCCCATCTGCTGGCGGGGTCGCGCTGGCTACGGCGGGCCGCTAGCATCGCTCTCGGCTCCAGCTCTACCACGAAAGGCCGTCCTAGTCCCTCCAATGTCACCTTTAGCGCGCCCCTGTCGGGCCCAGGAACACTCTAGCCTTAAACCCGGCACTTTCCGTGTGTCCGAACGCATTATCTTACGCCCATAAGCCAAGTTATTGGATAAACTCTAGGCACCTTCTCTTTCCCTTTCCTGTACATCAGGTCTTGGTCCAGCCTCCTTCCAGAATTTCTCTGCCCGCAGACTTGAGAGGCGGCAAAAACTGAGGAAGAGGGGCAGGGGAGGGGGGGTGGAGATGCCGGCAGCAGAGACCCACGCCCTAACACCTGGGCTCCTTTTTTGCGGCGCACATCCAAGGAAACCTGAGCCTCCCTGGGGCCAGCTCAAAGGCATGCGTCTCTATTTCAAGTCTCAAAACGGAAAATACGAGAGAAAAGTGGCCCACAATCCTGTCCACAGCGTTTTGGCTCTTACAAAAGCCATCTAATCACCTGGTGACTGTTAAACCAGGAAAGTACAAAGGGCAACCCAGGAAACTGTCCAAGAGAGGCAGCTGCATTTCTGAAGGGGTACCATACTCTGCTCCCTTTGTGATGGCCATTTTCTGATTTAATGAAGGAAAAACAACAAAATCTATTAAAATTTCTTAATCTCTGTTGAACCATGTGGTCAATATAGATGGGAAAACTTATGGAAAAGTTATTTCTATCCTTTACACAAACAGTGAGTGAAGCCAATAGTTGGCATGCGGATATCTGGCAGTAAAACTCTGAGCTGAGTCTTAGGCTTAACTCAGGGAGCCAGAGAGGTCTTTGGCAAAAATGAGGTGTGGGCTGAAGCCTGTGATCAGAATTAAGCAACGAAAGGGGCGCCTGCCTGGCTCAGTCATTAGAGCAGGCATGCGACTCTTGATCTCTGGGTCATGAGTTCAAGCCTTATGTTGGGAGTGAGGCTACTTTAAAAAAAAAATTAAGCAACTAAAAAAGACTGTTCACTGGCAAAATGTGTTACACTTCATTTCTCACTTCAAAAGAGGCTGCTATCAAATTTGCCCTCTCAAATCCAAAAGACTATCTCCTTATCTGTAAACTGATGTGGGGGATGGAGGGGATAGACTAGATAGTGCCTTGATAGCCTTTCTAACTTTTTCTTTAGCTCTGAAAGTTTTAAAGAGCTGCTCTAGAATCCTGAGTCTTCCTGGTCCTAGACTACAAGACACTAGAAACCCTGTCCTCTGAGGAACAAACAGTAGAAAGAACCAAGAATGGTTGCCCTAGAGAAGGTTCCAGGCAATGTGATCAATGTGAAATATCTGAAGGGCTGGGATGTGGGAGGAAGGAGGCTTGTTCTGGATGTCTCCTTAAACTGGCACACTAAGATCCAAGGGCAGATTTTGAACCAACAAAAAGCTTTCTCACAGCTATTCAAAGAATAGTGTCCCATAAAGCAAGGATTTTCCTGACCCTGGAGGTATTTGAGCAGAAAGTCAAGCAATCACTTGGCAAGAATTTGGGGAAACAGATTTACAAATCCTCTATCAGTTTGATCAGGATGAATTTTAATGTCTTTTCAAACTGACACACTGTGATCCTAAGGTTTGATCAGCTTACAGATCTGACACTTAGTATCAGGGAATCTGGGTCTTAATTTTTCCTTTAATTATTCAGTACAACTGGAAAAACCCAAGGAAGGCAAGATCAATTTCACTAGCAAATCTCCCTGGCCAAATACACTCACTTAAGTGTTCAGATATCGTAACAGACTGTTTAGTGTGCCAGGGCCCCTCTGGTTTGAAGAATCTGAGGAATTCTGGCTCTCAGCTAGGGTGGGTGGTTATTCCATTATAAAGAATGATCTTCATGTGGAATCACAAACTTCATGGCCAGAAATTCCTTTCCTGTTTCCTCACTATGTCAGGTGCCAACCAATTCGGACTTTATTAAATCCCTCCTCGCACCTATCTATCTACCTTATTCGCACTACTCTCATCAAATGTTCTGTGTTATAATATAAATACACAGAGGACTTTAACAACGATGAAGTTCAAATTCAAGGTATTTATTGGCTTAAGTTACACTCTCTGACTAAAGTGTTAGAGATTATTATAGAGAAATTTCCCCAAAGTTTAAACACAGTCTTATGGAAAGGATTACATAAAGTTGCCCAATCTCTCCCTGACAACAACAACAACAACCAAAGAAGCTAGAGAGTGCTGAGTACTTTGCTCCTTTTTTTTTTTTTTTTTTATCATCAGCATGTGTTTAGGAAGAAATCAAGACAAGGAAGCACAGGGCTCTTTCCTCCATGTCTTATTATTATTTTTTAAAAATCTGTTCATGAGCTTCTCTTTAGTTTTGGTATGTGGAACTCTGCCAACAGCCATCTCAGTGACTGAAATAAATACCTGATATAGCTTTCAGCCTCTTGTTACCCTGATAGCTCTAACAAAAAAAGCATCTGTTCATTTCACATGCTGTGTGTAAACTTTTTAAAAGACAAGTACAGAGAGCTCCAGAGAGCCTCTTTGGATGCTTCCCCCACTCCTGTAACCACAAATATATGTGCTGAAGCCAAATTTCAAATTAGTTTCCAGTTAGTTGATTACAGAGTTCAAAGAATTCTCTACTTATTCTGAAATTCCTAAGAACAAAATTTGGTGTCAGATTTTCTTTCAGTGAACTTGGAGGAAGAAAAATCCTGGCCCTGCCTGCTGTCTTCCTAATTAAAGACAGCTGGGTGGAGTCTCCTCACACCCTAACACTGCTCTCTTTCCAAGTTTTGAACCTTGCATTTTGCCTTTGCTCTAGTCTTTTTTTTTCCTTTTTTTACAGAGAGAGAGAGAGAGGATTGGGGCGCCTGGGTGGCTCAGTCGGTTAAGCGTCCAACTTCAGCTTAAGTCATGATCTCATGGGTTCCAGCCCTGCGTTGGGCTCTGTGCTGACAGCTAGCTCAGAGCCTAGAGCCTGTCTTCGGATTCTGTATCTCCCTTTCTCTCTGACCCTCCCCTGCTCGTGCTGTCTCTCTCTGACTCTCAAAAAAAAAAAAAAAAAAAAAAAAAAACAGAGAGAGAAAGGAAAGAGCGTGAGCTGGGAAGAGGGGCTGGGGAGAGAATCCCAAGCATACTTCATGCTCAGCAAGATGTCCGACATGGGCTCAATCCTACTACTCTGCGATTATGACCTGAGCAGAAATCAGGAGTCAGTTGCTCAACGGACTGAGCCACCCAGGTAGTCCACCTTTGCTCCACTCTTAAACTACCAGCCTCTCAGGACAATCAGGAGACCCAGATCCACATTTCCTCAGATTCTTCAATGCCTTTTCATGCGCTTCTCTCTCAGAGGATTAGTTCTGATTAGAGGAGGATACAGAAAACTGGTTACATCTTGCACATTTCAAATCTACAAAATACCTTTCATCTTAGGATCACTAGACTTTACAAGCATTTATTTAGTGGCAAGTGGAAACTCCGCAGTATTAGTCTGTACCTGTTGGGCATCAGTAACTACCATCCTAAGGTGTTTTTATTATACAAAGATGGCTACAGAGTGGCTCATTAAGCAATAAAGCATGTGAAGCTTGTTTTAAATGGGATACTAAAGATTTCGATGCTCTGTGAGTTCGCATGTATTTCCAAACCCATGAGAAAACTTTCCATACACTCTACAGGAACTCTCATGACCCCAGTAAGCCCTTTCCTGCTGCAGACTTCCCAAAAGACAGTGTATTAATCTCTCTTTTAGCCACTCATTGAGAGAATAACGACAAAAGCATGGGGCTCTGTAAGTTTAGAAAAGACTGGACAGAAGTATGGAGGGAAGGAAGGCTTTATGGAGGGAATCACATTTACTCACTAGGATGTCGATATGCAGGATGGTGAAGACAAGATTTCTAAGTGAAAGGCTAGAGTCAAGAAACCTAGAGGCAGGGCCTCTAAAGAAGCAAATTCACAGTTAGCATGGTTTAAGTACAGGGTGTATGAAAGGGAAAAATGAGAGGTCAGAATGGTAAGAAGCTCAAGGCCAGTTCAGCAAAGCCCCTGAATGCCAAGCATGGATTTATACTTTATTCAGAAAACTTTTATGACATTGAGATTTACTTATGTAAACTTACCAGGGGGTCATAAAAGTTATTGAGTGGTGTGTGGAAAGTTTCCTAAGAATTTGGGACTGGGTGCTCATTAAACTCCCATTTAATAATTTAATATTATCTCATTTTACAAATCCAAATTCTTAATTTTTTATAAATGAAACTTGAAGTGGTAAACTTACTTGTCCAAAGTAG
Organism: Proteles cristata cristata; assembly: GCA_017311185.1. NCBI lineage: Eukaryota > Metazoa > Chordata > Mammalia > Carnivora > Hyaenidae > Proteles > Proteles cristata. The sequence continues at coordinate 294,493 of JAESUZ010005294.1, forward strand.
CATAGTATTGAATACCTGGGCACTTAAGATTTGAGCTTTAGTTGGTGATACTGCATTGGTGTATGTACAGAATAAACTATAGATGCAGGAGATTGAAGGTAGAGCCATCAGGAGGAGCTTTAGAGTTTAGTCAAGAGGTAACAAAGCCCTGAACTTGTGAAAATGAGGAAGGGAGCTGTCAAAGAAATCACAGAGGTAGAATATTTGGATTTCACAACTGACTGGATAGAAGGTACAGGTTAAGGGGGAAATAATAATAAACATAAGAGATAATGCTATAGGGGCGCCTAGGTGGCTTAGTCGGTTAAGCGTTCGACTTTCGCTTAGGTCATGATCTCACGGTTCGTGGGTTCGAGCCCCGCGTCGGGCTCTGTGCTGACTGCCAGCTCAGAGCCTGGAGCCTGTTTCAGTGTGTGACTCCCTCTCTCTCTGACCCTCCCCTGCTCACGCTGTCTCTCTCTCTCTCCTAGAAATAAATAAAATTATTGAAAGAAAAAAAGAGATAATGCTATAGCATTACTCTTGAATTACTGAGGGCATAAGAGTCCTATAAAACAGAAGCAGAGAGGAAGAAACTATTTGAAGACATTAACATTCAATTTAGGGTACACTGGATGTGAAGTACTCAAAAGCAGCCTATGTGGAGGTGTCCAGAAAGGCCCCTCACACAGAAGACTGAGGTTTGGGGACAGAGGTACAGATTTGGAAGCTTTCTCCCACAGACGAGTGAGGGAGTGCACATCCAGGGGTTAACAGTGTAGAAAAAAGGGAAGAGAGCAGAGGACAGAATTTTCACAACCACATATTTGGGAAGCAGGAGGTCAAACCAAAAAAGAAAGCAGAATAGCAGCAGAGAAGAGAATGGAGAGAGTACAATGTCAGGAAAGAAAGAGGCTATGATGTTAAATGCTGCATAACAGGGGAGGATGAAGAGTTAGACTTGGCAACTAGGACATGAGCGAATACTTCTAAGCGAACAGTTTCAGTGAAGTGATGGGGGCTGGAACACATTAGGGGATTAAGGATAGGCAGTGCTGAGGAAGTATTCATCCTCTCTTCTTCTTGAGACTGTTCTTTTGGCTTCCATGGCACTGTGCCATCCTGTTGCTATCTTTTTAGGCAGTACTTCTTTGTCCCTTGGGTTCTTTCTGCCCTCTTAAGGCAAGTAATTTCATAAGATGTATCCTTGATTCCTCTCAACTTGTTCAGTATTGACTGGGGTCTACTATGTGCTCTAAATTATGCCAGACACTAAAGGAGAGTGATGAGGAAGATGTAGTCAGGAGCCTACTTGCCAGTGGTGGGGTAGAGAGTGGGCGACATTCATTTTAATTCACTTGCAAGAAGCACTCCGAAAGAAAAGCAAGCAGTAAGTACTGTGACAACATCAGTCAAGGGGGCTAGATGTGGCCTACAGATTTAGGAAGCTTTCTTGAGAAAGTGACCAGGGAGGCTTTCACATGGGATGGAGAGAAGTCTTTCCTGTTCCAGGTTTGCATGACTTCATAACTTTCACATATGAACAACTTCACAAAATTGCTTGGTTATTTCTATGAAACAGGCCCTTGGGGTGAATTGCCAAGAAATCTTGCTATAGGGGTCCTTTCTCCAATATTAGAAAATGAGGTAGGATAAATAATACAGAGGGAAGAGATTTATGAAAACTGTCTCTTTCATTTTGTTACTAAAGCAATTCTTACCATCAATCAACTAACAGTCACACTAGGTTTGACTGTAAAGAGCTAGACCCAAATCAGAGCTTTTCTTTTGGGAATGAACTGGAAGATGACAGAGATATTAAGTGGGTCACTTAGACAGATACAATGAACTCAAGCTGGAGGAGGCCTCATAGAAGTTCAATTTCTTTGAATTCTTAGCATCTTCTTCCCTTGACTCATATATACATATAACTGAATATTAAAAACAATCTGCAGAAACTGTGAAGAATTAAAGCTTTTCTGTAAAACTATTTGGATCCGTTATATACATTTGGCAAAGAGATTAATTATAACTCTGTTTTTTAAGCTGCTTTCCTCTGAAACTAAGCTGATACCTTTTCCCTCTCACACCTCAATGTTTTAATTAAAGATTGATTAGTATTAAGAGGTGTCGCTTCCAAAGATGCTGACTTGGTAGTTGCCATTGTATGGCAACAAGGGAAGATAACGTGGTCTATGTTAAAAGCTAATTAGGCCAAGGACCCGGAGAACATTAAAGCTGATCTGATGGGTAACTCTGAGCTACTGAGAAGTCACTGAGCTGGTAATGGCTTCTGGTTAATTCTGGTTAATGATATGAAAATAACACTGATTTGTAGAGCACATAAGCCAAGGTCAAATTGGTCTCTGAAAAACATGCTGGCTGTGGGATTTTGATATGAATGAATAAATTAACAAGTTAATGAATAAGTAAGCAAACATATGCGTATGTATGTGTACATAAAGTATACTCACTGCTGTGTTAGGAGTCATCACCTATACTGCGTATACACTGCTACTCTAAGGTTAGAAACCAGCTCCACACTTGTTCCCCACAAATACTGCTTGGGAAAGCTGTTTGTCCATCCACTTGTTTCACTGCTGCTATTGAGCTACTGAACTTTATCCTCATAATTTTCATTTTTCCCAGAAGAGAAAAAGCTAATCTAATCTGGTACTGGGCCTTATAGCAAATCTTCTGGAGAATAATTATCCCTAGGAACAAAGGCATACTTATTTTATTAGAAAGATTTCATAATATTCTAATTTGTATGCCTAGATAAAAATTTTTTTAGATAAAAAAGTATCATTTATTGAGCACTTAATATACGCCGGGTACTTTCATCTACGTCACTTCATTGAACTCTCATAAAAACTCTAAAGGTATGATTTACCACTGCTCACATTTTATGGTTAAAGTAACTATACAGAGAGGTTAAGTAATTTTCCCCAAGGTCACTCAGCTACTAAATGACAGAGCCAGAATTCAAAGCTGGATATTTCTGACTCAAACTCAGATTCAATTTTCTTCATTACACTAAGCTGCATGAAGTATGAAGACTCTCCCTGTGAACTAATTGGGTAAGTGACAATGACTATAAAGTGATGGGTAACTGCAAGCCAATATTTCAGAATCTGGCTTTCTTCAAGTGCACTTGGTAGCAAATTCCTTTGTTTTGTTCAGGCTAATACTGAAATAAAATTGTGCTCCTTTATTTATTTATTTTTATTTCTAGGAGAGAGAGAGAGAGACAGCGTGAGCAGGGGAGAGTCAGAGAGAGAGGGAGTCACAGACTGAAACAGGCTCCAGCCTCTGAGCTGGCAGTCAGCACAGAGCCCGACGTGGGGCTTGAACCCACGAACCGCGAGATCATGACCTAAGCGAAAGTCGGACACTTAACCGACTAAGCCACCCAGGCACCCCTGTGCTCCTTTAATATACGCTAACTAGTAGAGAAGGAAGGAAGATCAGAGGCAAGAAGGAGAGGTGAAGAATCCAGGCTGGGATTATAATTTCTTGGGATACACAAGGATTTGCTTCAAGTCTTGCAAAGGAGACAGCATTTTGAATCCCAGAGCTCACACGGCTTATGAGAAATAAAGAGCACTCATCCAATCAGTCAGATATTCATTAATCTCCAACTACATGTACACCAACATGTTAACTACTTCGAGAGATACAAAAATGAATTTATTGAAAGATGGGACAAATGCCTATAATCAGAAAACACCAAAGTTAGGCAGTATAGGATAAAGGCCAAATGAGTTACACGTATTAAGTGGTTTAGGAGAACAGAAGTAGTGAACTTGGGTAGATCAAGGAGGCTTTGTGGAGACATGGTACTTGAACCAAGACTTCAGGTATAGGTAGAAATACGCATAACGTATAAAGAGTGTTTGAGATAAGTGGATGCATATATATATGAAATAAGACTGGAAAAACAGTGGGGATTAAATATGTAGTTTCCAAAGCTGGAAAAGGAAAAGACTAGAGGCACAGATATAGACTAGTTCTGAAGGATGCCATCATTTAATCCACCAGATCAGATGGCTCCTACATTGAACTGGGTTAAGGATAAGCACATAAAGAAAGAAGGGTAAATACAGACAGAACTTAAGGGAAAAGCACCTTGGAAGCCCAAGTTCTAGAAGGCTACAGCATAATTTATGTCTGTTTTTTCCGTGGGAACCATGTACGTACACACTAGCTGTCCAATCAGAGGAGCCCTCTGCATTCCTAACAGAGGATCCTTTGTTCAAACAGCAAGGCTCAGAAGAGAAAGAGTCTGATAAAATCACACTGAGATCAGTACACCCAGCTGGTGCAAGGGCTGATGCCATTCCAAAACACACCCTACAGGAAGCAGCTCGAGATACACAGCTGATTGATTTCCACAGCAGGAGCCTTGCGGCAGGGTGGGGCTGGGACTGGTCAAGCATTAAGAGAATTCTTTAGCCGCTGACTCAAGTTAGTTCACCAGGATCCTGACTTTATTCAACAGATCTGTATAAGTCACTCCCAGAACTAATACTATTTCTTAACTAACTTTTGAAAAATTGGGAGGAAAACCATGAAGCTTCACCAGGCAGTAGAGCTATTTTGTCAGTTAACTCTTTACATCTCATGGCATCTGAAGGGGGGGAGGGGCAGAATCAAACCTCTAACTTTTTAGAAGGGGGCTGAATACTTCTGTGTTGATAGGGCTATCCCACTAGATGCTAGCAGAAGTCTCTCCAGTTGTGACAGTCAAAAATGTCTCTGGATATTGCCAAATGTCCCCTAAGGGGCAAAACTGCCCCCATTTGAGAACTATTAGTCAAGCACGACCTTTGGTGCCAAACAAACCTTTCCAATCCCAGCTCCAACATGCTGTGTGGCTTGAACAAGACACTACAACACCTTCAAGTCTCAATGTTCCTAACTGCAACTGGGATGTTAAATGTCTGATTGATGGGGGGTTGAGGTTAGACCTCACTTCGACTTAGGTGTCTCTTACTGTACTCAGCGACACAGCAATCCATTGTGCTTGCTTCCCATAACACATTGTCCTACCTCAAGGGCTGGCATAGAGCAAGTGCTCAGTAAGGATGGACTGAAAGGAATATGGGATCCTTTCCTCTTATGTCCCACCAAGGGATCGGACTATTACCACAGCACCTATTCTTATCCTGAGTGGCCGAAGTTCTGAAAGGTCCACATGTCAGATCATAGTACTAATACCAGGAAAACAGCTTGTGAAGGTCTAGGGCATAAGTGTATCCCATTAATCTCTCACCGCCAATACCAGAGGCTGGTATTTGAAAAGCACTTGGTAGTGGTAGTGGCAAAGTATTAAGGAAGGTGGGGAGGGAGCACATTCTTTCCATAGCTAGGTTTTCCCAACAGGACAGCTGAGACTTGGGAAGAATCGGTTGGGCAGGAGATAGCTCTTTGGTGCCGTGATGTGACAGGACTCCCTGCGGGACTCATTTCATTCCTGGTGAACCAACCAATCCTAACAATAAAGTGCCCTTCGGAGGAACTTCTTGGAGGCTCCCTGCTTATGCTGTGGCTCGTGTGCCAGCCAACGAGCTTCAAAGTGCCCATGGTTTTTCTGAAGATAAGGCTGAGGACCAGGCCAAGGCCGAGACTGTTTACCATTCGTTTGTAGACACAAGGAGAAATAGTCCTGTTCTGCAAGTCTGTGCTTATCTCAGCCCGTGTTCACTAATCACATACTCAACAATGAACACAAGTTCTGCATGGGGTAAATTCTAGTTTTTCTGGAAACAGATTTTTCTTCCTTCATGTACAAAATCATATGGTAAACTTCAGTTGCAAATGCTATATGCTGACCTGATATGTGAAGAATTTCAGTAAACTCGAATCAAATTGCTCAGTCCATTCTTATGTTGCTTTAAAGTCTTTCCCTGCTATCAAAATTTCCACACAGAGTTTTGTGAAATCCATCCATCAATGGATTCTTTCTTGATGACCTTTCATTTGATTTTACTACCTTCACTGAGGTTTGAGTCTCCTTTAAGATGATGTAATGACTGGGACTTTGCTTTGTGATGCTGATACTTAAAATACTAATGGGGCTACTTTAAAATGGGGCTGGGAAAAGTTCAATATGAAGCAAACCTAAAATCCCTAAATGCGCCTTCACCTTCTCCCCACCCAGTTGCTAAGTGAGGGTGGAAAGGATTATTAGGGAGCACTGGGATTCTTGGGGTTTAGGGGGACTAGGAGGTGATCTCCTAAGGGTTACTAATATCAGCAGCCAAACTGTGAGCTCCTGGGCTGAGGAGAGCGACCAACAGACTGCAGCCTCTCCTTAAAGGCACTGAACTATGAAGCTTCCTAAAGTGTTTCCACACAGGAAGTTCCTTTTCTCTTTAGAAATGCATCATCAAACACCTGCATCAACAGCTCCATGAAAAATAAACTGCTGATGCCAGGGAAAGTGCCAAGGAAATTTTAAACCAGACACAGATTAGTCCCAGCAAAAATCAAGAATCCAGGGCCGGGCTTAAAGGCAGGCTGACTTAGAGGCAGTTGCTGCTACCTCACAGTCTTAATCAGATTATTAGAAGGCTGTCTACAACATAAATATTTAACTTAATCAGCCCAGCACCATTTCCAGCTGAATTCTAAGTTTCCCACATGTAGGTGGTAATTTTCTTCTAAGGCAGTGGTGCTCAACAGAGGGAGATTTTTGCCTTCCTGGGGACGGTTGGCAATGTCTAGACAGACATTTTTGGTTGTCACACTGGGGAAGGGTTGCTGCTGGCATCTAGCGGGTAGAGATCAGAGAAGCGGCTAAACATCCTGCAGTGTGCAGGACAGCCCTGCCCCCCTCCCACAACGAATTATCCAGCCCCAAATGTCAAGAGTGCAGAGGCTGAGAAACCCTGTTCTGGGGCATTCTCTTTACTTCCTGGGACCCTAATAGTTCCTCTTGGAGTAGCCCTGTTTTAGGAAGAAAGGAATAAAAAAACCAAGACAGGCCACGGGTCAGTACAAGGCAGGAATCAGGGGTGCCTACTCAGCTTACCTTGCTGCTGTAAAGCTGGAGATACTGAAACATCTAGGTGACAGACAGGTCACATACCAAGTGTGATTTCCTTTCTCTCCAAGGGCAGGTAGATAATGCTGATCTCATTTGTTTCATTCTCTTAGTGAATCTAACTGGCAAAACCACAGATGGGTTGATACTGCCTTTGTAATTGTTTGAAAGGAAGAAGTGTCTTTGTGCAAACTGGCAGCCTTTCAGCTCCATGTCAGGCCCTGTCTTCTAAGAGTTCTCATGTGTGCTCAGAGGGAAGCCTAAACTCTCTTGCTATGAGGCAAAAAAACCCAAACAAACAAACAAACAAAACCAACCCCCTCCCCCCAATCAAATAAAGAAGTTTACAGGGCTTTCTTGTTCTGGTGTTATGGTGGGATACTGAGGTCTTCAGACAAAGGCTAGAAGTTTACGGTCCCTGACCCTGGGCTCTGGGTAACCTGAAACAGGACTGAGAACAGTCCTAAGGAAGCCTGCTGCCTTACCTGTATCCCACCATCCCAGCCTCGAAGACAAGGAAGAAGACCAACAGACTTGGGTGCTTGCAACGCACCATTAAGTGAAATGAACTTCTGTGAGAACTTATGGATCCTACAAAGGTCTCCATTTTTCTCACTTGTTCTTTCTTACCACTGAGCAGTAGAGGGCGGAGTCTGAGGCCTGACCCGAAACATAGTATATAGAAATACACATCAAACTCAGAGTGCATGAAGGGCATCCAGATACTGCTCTTAATGCCCAAACCACCGCCTACTTCCTGACTGAGAGGCCACTGTGGTTCCTGGGCGGGTGTATGTACAAGGAAGGGAGGAGGAAGGGGGACTTGGTTTGAAACTCAGAATGATTTCAATTCTTAACTTATAAAACTAGCACAGGGAATTTCAAAATGAGGAAAGCCTCTTATTATCATCAGAGTTACCAGATCTTTGGCTTAAGTTTCAGTGAAATAGAGGTCCCTCCTTTCTTGTTAGTGTCCTGTTACGCACATACAACCCCTTTTCCTCAAGAAGCACTGACTCTCGGGGCGCCTGGGCGGCTCAGTCGGTTAAACACCCAATTTCGGCTCAGGTCATGATCTCACGGTTCGTGGGTTCGAGCCCCACATCGGGCTCTGTGCTGACAGCTAGCTCAGTGCCTGAAGCCTGTCTTCGGATTCTCTCCCGAAGCCTGTATCTCCCTCTCTCTCTGACCTTCCCCTGTTCATGCGCGCTCTCTCTCTGTCTCAGAAATAAATAAAATACATTAAAAAAAAAAAAAAAGAATCACTGACTCTCTTGTTCAGGAAAACTGAATTTCCTGAAGAGATTAGCCAATGTCTTTTCCTCCAAGTTTTCTGAAAACATACTCAATATTCTCATTTGAGATTTCTGGAATGGCTGAACCCTGTAAAGCCTAATGCAGGAAGGTTTGAGGTCTTTGCTTATTTAAAGTGGAAGGGGACTCTCTTCCCATTGGACAGATCCTCCCTGGATGACCAGATTCTATCATTTATTCAGAAGCAATTGAGGTAAAAGCCTTTCTGAAGAATAATGACTTTCAGTTTTTCACGTTAATTTAGGGAGGATATAACTTTTCCCACAAGCTGCCTTTCCACGCATTTCTCAGCACTACTGCACAGTCACAAGTAAGCCGGGGCTGTCCCCAGAACTGACTCATTGGTCTATGTCGCCCATCTGCAATGGAATTAGTCCGGTCCCAGCAGATCCTACACTTGTGTCTCAGAGACTCATATCCTCTTCTCTTCAGCAGACTCTGTGCTGAGAGGGTGATTCCATTAAAAAAAAGGAAAAAAGCTGAAAACTTAAAGCTACTGCTGTTTTTTATGTTCATCTTCATCTCTGGTTTTTCCTTATTAAAAACACTTTGAATCTGAAAGCAGAGTCACACTTTATGAATCAGGTCTGCTGCCAGTATGAGGGAAGATTAATCCACTGCTGGGTTATATAGCTCATTAACCCAGAACTCAACACTCAAAACACAAAAATGACTCAGTCCTCAGAATGGGTCCAAAGAGACCTTCCCTCTACTCAGCCTTAGGGGGACCATGGAGCTGACACACAGAGCTTTTCCCCTCCCATTGTTTTCACTTCCCATGAGCTCAGCTTGAGCAGAGCCAGGAGCCTGCTCCTCCCCTCCTGACCAAACAAACGCCTTTGCTGGGAGGAGGCAAAACTCTTCCCAAAGCCTTTGACTTTATAAGGCGGACCTGTGGAGCCAGGCTTCTGATTTGTACCCCCAACTTGAGGAGGAGACACACAGGGCACACAAGTTCACCACCCTCTTTCTCTCTCTTCTTCCAGTCTTGCATTTTAACACTGGAGAGAAACACACTTTGCCCGTTGACCAGCCTTCACATCCGGACAGAGTATTGGTGGTAGGAGGCTTATTAGAAATCAGTGAAACAAGGATGCTATAACGAACAACTAAGCAGACACTGAACTCTGAGCATTTCTAGGCTACATACTAGGATACAAATAAAATACGGTAACGTCCAATAATTTCTTAATCTTAATCTTCCAGCTATGTGAAAATTCAGAAAGTTTCTAGCAATTAAGGATTAACTGAAAAGGAAACGATCAGCTGTCCTCAAATCCAAACGCTAATATATTCCTGCCTATGGACTCTTTTTTTTTTTTTTTTAATTCTAGCTTGTACTTAATGCAATTTTAACAGGCTTATTTACTTCATTTTCTAGCTCAATGACGATTAGAAGCAAGGCACAGACTGCTAAAGGCAGACCCAACGACAGCAGTGAAAAGTAACTGTAGTGAGAAATAATACCTGCTATCAGGGAAAGGGGGGTGGGGAATGAGCTACATACACATACATTAAGAGACACTAAACAAGAACTTCAGTACCCAACACAAACTGCACAGTAATTTAGGAACATTTAATATAAAGCAGCCCCAAATGTCTCTAATATCCTTGAGGATATCACCATCACAGAGAATAATACCATCTTTTTAATAACGTTAACCTGCACTTATAAAGAAAAACTTATGTACAACATAGGGTTTAAAAGATTAGGCAAATAAAATTTAAAATAATTCCGATGTAAACCAGAATCTAGTTTGACACAACTATTTTGGAGCCCAAAGGGATGAGCTTCCGTTTTCTAAGAAATTCATTTGGTTGGCCAGACAGTTAATTCTAAGTAACCCGGAGCCTGTAGAAGACAGCCTCTGCTTTCAAGGTGCTTACAACGGCAAAGCCAAGAAAAACACATGTGACAAAGCAAGAAAGGCCACCTGCCACTGGAATGGAGGTGCGGAAGTTTCTAAAGGAAAACGTGTGTGCTCATGGGTTTGAATTTTCCCTCCCTATCCTCTCCTTATTTGGGTCCCCGAGAATCCCCAAAATGATGACTTGTTGCTCCAAACTGCACTGTCTCCAAACACTGTAAGGAGGGTCTCAGCCAATGTCCCACTTCAGAGCTGAACATCCCCTAAGCTGGAGATGCTTCTGAAACAGCCATCCTTCTGCCCTCAAATCTTGTAACTTTTCTCAGGACTGCAGGGCTCTGACCGGTGTCAACCCCTCCTCTCCACGTGTTTCTACTTGAAAAAATACTGATAGACAAGGGCTTTCGAGAACAAACGAACTCTGACCGCAGGAGTATGACTGTGTAGGTGGGAATAATTAACACCAGTGATGGAAACAAAATGCTGGAAGTAGCCTTTTCATATCCACTCTGTGTACCAAGAAGGAAAAGCAGCAGAGGGGTCTCCAGCAGTGGCGTAAGGCACTTTTTGACATTTACGACAGGGGAAACTCAGGATGAAAGGCTCCCATCCTGAGAGCCATGACCCAACACACAGTCCTGAAAGCTCCAAGCCCCTGACGTGGCAAAATCGCATTTTTGAGAGTCAACTCCTCCTATCTTCCCCTGTTCCTTTAATTTTGACTCACAAAATCTCAGGACTGGAAATTCTACTCAGGCAAAGAGTTAAAACATGTTTGCAGTCAGGGCTTTTCAAATTCTCCTTCAGGTAAAGAACTTGTACTCCTGGGGGCCTGGGGTGTCATCTTACCCACATGCTCTAAGTAGGAAGTTTCTTTAAAGTGTTATGTTTTATCTCAATAATTTGTGAGAATTTTGCATTTTATTTCATAACGCATCAGTAACTTTCTCCTGAATTAGGAGGGAAAGAAATCAACACTTTAGGAAGATGACCCCATATGTATCTTATGATTTCCCACATCTCAACTGGAAAACAGAGACCTGGGGAAACATTTGCTGCTGTTAAAGATCACAAGGAGATCCTCAGAGTAAGCAGTAACACTCAGACATTTCTTTCTATACCCTTGGTTGTAAACACTGAAATAAATTACAATAGAAAAACGTTCAAACCAATTGCCCAGAATGTGAGAGACTGTTTAGTCTCCAGACAGTGTGCTTTGATGGTGATGAAAGTGAGTAGCGACTCCAGGGACAAAAGTTAAGATGAATATACAATGGGTTTCCAAGTTATAGGAAAAGAAATACACATAACTGAAGGCAAAGGATAAAAAAACAAGGGCAAGGCTTACCTTAAAATCTGCTAATTGTTGGTTGATGAGGTCCACTTCAGTCCCCACGACCCACTGGAGGGCCTCCCCCTCCTCTGCCGCCGTGGTCATGTCATTGAGGGCTTTCAGCTTCCTGTAAAAGTCCTCCACACGGCCCAGCGTCAGCTCTAGCTGCTCCTGGCGAGCTCTGCTTCTCTCTGTCAGTTTGCCACACTGCTTGTTCAGGGCTTCGAGCTCCCTCTTGAGACCCAGCAAGTCCAAAGTCCCCTCTTCCTCCAGCATTTGCCGACACTCTGCTTCAGAGGCCTCAATGTCTAACCTGAGGGCTTGAATTTTGTTAAGGAATAGCCGCACATCCTCAATTTGAGACTGGAGGCTATCAGTGTCTCTGCCGATGGCACCCATGCCATCTAGCTCATCATCCAGATCTGCCAGCTGAGAAAACATCTCTCGGACTCGGCAGTGAAACTGACCAATCCCCTCCAGCTTGTTTTCCATTGTCATGCAACTGCTGTTCACTCTTTGCTTCACTTCCAGGAACTCTTGCTGGGTGACCTCAGCTTGATGAAGAAGCTGGGAAGCATCAGATCCATCTGGGGCATCTTCTACCAGGCCCTGGGTGAAGTTCCTCAGATAGTCTACCTGCGGCTCCAGGGTCTGCAGCACTTCCTGTTGAGCTCTTAGCTTCTCCAGGTTCTTGTTGCTACAGGCTTGAGAGCCTAGAGCATCAAAGATCTCAAGTTGGTGTTTGGCCCCTTCAACCTTCTTTTCAATATTCTTAAAGCTTTCCTGGAACTCCTTGAGCCTCTGAGTCATTTCTTCAAGAGACCCTGTTTTGGCCTGTAGTTCCTCTGTAATGGAATCCATGTTCTGGTTGATCCCAGCCTTCTCATCCCGGATGTCATCTTCATCTGTTTCTGAAGAATTGATCAGAATGTCAGCAGCACTGTTCAGTATTTCTAGCAGGGAGCGGCGCTTTTCCACCTCACTCAGCATAGCCTTTGATCTCAGAAGATTGGACTCGAGCTGCACGGGGTCCAGAGTGACCTGCAAGTCAGACATCTTGACCTTACAATCTTCTATCCATGGCACAAGGTCTTCCACATGCCACTGATATTTCTGAGCTTTCTGCATACAGTCCTTGAGCCTGGATTGTCTGTCTGCAGTTTTTTTACTAAGCTCTTCCCAGTGGCTTTTGAGCTCAACCAACTGGTTTTGTAAAGTCTTCTTCTCTTCTCCAGGAGGTACAGAAAGAAGCAGAGATTCTCCCTCAGCCACAATCACCTCATAGGAGCCACTGTGTTGGTTAAGGCTCTTCTGAAACTCTTCATTCTCCTGTAGCTGAGACTGTAGCCGCTCCAATTTTGCAGAAATTGGGCAATTTTTTGCTTGCTGGCTTTGTTTGTCATCCAACCAGGTTCTCAGCTCATCAAACATTTGCTGGAACTGCTGGGTGCTGGCAAGAGCTGCCTGGAGTCTGTTCATGCGGTCAGCTGAAATGAGAAAATCAAGTTTAAACCAATCAAATCTGGACATGGCACTTAAAATATTTGCTGAGAGTATATGGTCAAATCTTAGGGGAAAGGAAACATGTTAACTGAGGGTCTGCCACAAACGCACCACACAGCTAGTCTCCTTCATACACTAGATCTGATTTAATCCTCACACCAACCTTGTAAGGTCATCTGAGTAACAGAAGTAAACTTTTACATCTAAGCTGATAAATATCAAGCTATAAACATTTCTAGAGAAAGGCGACAAATTGATGACAAAATTCGTCTGGTACAAGGCCATCATAAACAATCCTGAACATGTTCTAATTCTGAATATGGTATAAGGGTGTGTATGCACGTGCGTGGTATAAATAAGTATTAGTGAAAGTATGTGTGTAACCCAACCTATAAGTACCTCCATGAGCATGAATCTCTATCTGCTGACAAAATTGATATTGGTGCTCTTATCTCTAGGATGATGCTATACACAGCTTTCCATATTGCTAGTGCTCAGCCAATGTGTGATGACAACAGCACTTCTCACTGGAGCTGGACAAAGGCATAGGGTAACACTAGTGTGAGTCCAAAAGCTGCTTACAGGTCACCCTAGGTTCTTGGGACGATCATGAACGTAATCTTTGGGCTTGCCACTAACATCAGCAGTGTGTTTTGTACCCTAACTTACCTGCAAGGTCTTCTAAACCTTGAAGAGGCAGGGCAACTGTCTCCAAACGCTTCTTCAGTTCATCCTTGAGGTACTGCTCCCCAATGAGTACTGAGAGCTCATCACAAAGTGTCTGCGCCTCCTTAATCTCATGGTCTAACTGCTCCACATCTGATCGAATCTCACTGGTCTCCTCCAGTTGCTGCTTTACGGCCTCAGGCTGGGTGCTGATGGCTGACTGGCTACTTAGTCGCTGTCCAACTGCCTTTACCTTCTCTGATAAGTTCTGAAGCAGTTCTTGGTACTGGGTGCTTTTGACAATAGCTTGGTCAATTTGGCTGGAACGGGAATTGAGTTTGTCAGTAAGCTCAATCCACTTCTGATTGATGCTCTGGAGTTCTTTCTGTACTTGGCTGGTGGACGGAGAGACATCTCCAGGGCCTGTTAGGATGCCCTGAGCTGCCTCGTTCAGTTGCTCATGCTGTTGCCTGCGTGTTTCAAATTCCTTCAGCATAAACTGTAATAGAAACGACATCAAGATGTTTAGAGAGAAAAGACAGATCTGAAAAGTGTCAAAACAAAAACTGATTTTGGATTGTGCCAAGTAGTGCCAACTCCTTTGGAAAATAAACCAGAAAACTCCAAGGACCAGGCTGCTAGGAAAATGCAGTATCACTTATAACAACAACTGCTTAATAAAAACTTGTTTTGCAAGGGTCATTGATTGCACCTATTCTATTTCTTTTCCTTACTTGTCGTACTCTGTTTCAACATCAGCTACTAAGGTTGGCCTTGTTTTCTGGATTGGCACTCATCAGCTGTGCAAGACAAAACCTAGGCTTCTGAATTGCTGAATTGCACATCTGGAACTGGGGGTCCCTGAGCCAGATAGCTATACCTCTGGCTGGGCTTGCCATTTCAACTCTCAATACCTCTGTTTTTCCTAGTTTCTTTCTTGGAATTCCAACAGCACAAACAATCTGTATGTTACAACACAGCACAATTAGATAATGAGCTTCTTCAAAGCAAGTAACATGTCTTTTTACTCTTTCCTATCCCTTATTTCACTCAGCAAAGAGGTTAGGATTACAGGCTCTGGAGTCATACTGCTTGAGTTCAAATTCTTACTCTCTCACTCACTAGCTGTATATATAACCTTAGGCAAATTTTTGAAGTTCTTCAAATCTCAGCTTACTTATCTATAAAATGAGGAGAGGAAGTACTCATCTTGGCTATTTTAAGGATTAAATAAGATAACTTATGGAAAGTATTCACCACTTACACTATATAAAAATAAATAAGACAGGACTTTAAGGAATAACAGATGTGTAAACAATGAACTATAGCAGAATATAGAAAAAAGTAAAAACAATAAACACTGATGTGAACAAGGCACTGTGAAAGGAAGAAATAAGATGATTAATTCTGTGGAGGATGACAAAAGCAGAAGAGGGAAGTCAGAAGGGCTTTGCAGAGGATGAAATAAAAGAATTCTCCTAGTGGGCAGAGTCAGACTGGTGAGGGGCATTTCAGGGAGAGCGCCTAGGATTAGCAAAGGCACAGAGTTGTGAGAGTATGGTGTGTTCAAGGAAAGGAAAAGTTACCTGGCGTGGCACAAAACCTAGGTAGATGCGGGAAGAGTGAGAAAGGAGGCTGGCAAGACAAACTGGGATCAGAAAGTGGAAAGCCTTATATACGACACTGAGCAGGTACTTGGACTTTATTCAATAGGCAGCCACAAGCCAGTGGAGCATTTTCACGTATTTAGATATGTGAGTTAAGGAGATAATTTGGTAACTGTGTAAAGGATGCACTAGACAAAGAAGCCCATTAGTAGGCTGTTGCGATAGTCTAGGCCTGAGATCAAACCTACCAAGGGTAGTAGCATTTAGAATGGAAAAGGATTAGAAAAGCAATTCTCAGAGTATTCTCCAACAGTCCTCAAGAGTCCCTAGTACCTTTCATAGGGTCCATGAGGTCAAAACTATTTTCATAATAACTAAGATATTATTTGCCTTTTATAACTTTTCTCTCATGAATGTTCAATAGAGTTATCCTTAAGCTACATGACATCTGGTATTGGAATAGATTAAAATGCAGAAGCAGATATGAAAATCTATGAGAATGTTCTATTCATCCAGACATCAAAGAGATTTGTAGAGCCATAAAACAAGATCTCTCTTATTAAAGTTCTTATGTTCAGATAATGTTATTTTTCATAAAAAATAAATATGTCACTTATGTTAATGTTATGGCTTTCCCAATATTATTTAAAATTAATTAATAAGTACCATATATATTTTAAGTTTTTAAAAAAAAAACTTATTTTTTTAAGTTTATTCATTTATTTTTGAGAGAGAGCAAGAGAGTAAGCCCATGGGGGAGGGGCAGAGAAAGAAGGAGAGAGAGAATCCCAAGCAGGCTCTGTACTGACAGTGCAGGGCTCAAACCCATCAATTGTGAGATCATGACCTGAGCCAAAGTCAGATACTTAATAGACTGAGCCACTCAGGCACCCCAACAAATACATATTTTTAAAATTCCTCAGTGTTTTAATATACTAAATATTAATAGATACCAATAGTTAAACACAAGTTCTTTGGGGGTCCTCAATAATTTTTAAGAGTATAAACAGTTGAGACCAAATAGTCTGAAAACCACTGGAATAGGGAGCTAAAAGAAACAGTCCCTTCAAATACTACTCTTAGGTCCTAATTTAGGGAATGTGGTGGAAGGTAAGAAGAAATGGAACAATGGGGCGCCTGGGTGGCTTAGTCGGTTAAGCGGCCGACTTTCGCTTAGGTCATGATCTCGCGGTTCGTGGGTTCGAGCCCCGCGTCGGGCTCTGTGCTGACTGCCAGCTCAGAGCCTGGAGCCTGTTTCAGTCTGCGGCTCCCTCTCTCTCTGACCCTCCCCTGCTCACGCTGTCTCTCTCTCTCCTAGAAATTAAAAAAAAAAAAAAAAAAAAAAAAAAGAAGAAATGGAACAAGTTTGGAAGAGGATATAGAACAAGAAAAGATTCTCGGGTGCTTACAAAAATAAAGGGGGAGAAGGAGGAGAAGAAGAAAAAGGAGGAGAAGAGGAAGAAGAAGAAAAAATGTTCTTTGAATGATTTCATTAGAAATGATGTATTTAGCCAACCTAAATTTCTATTAAACAGTTTCTTTAAATATTTATTTATTTTGAGAGAGAAAGAGAGTGTGTGTGTGAACGGGTGAGGGGCAAAGAGAGAGAGACAGGCTCCTCATTGTCAGCACAAAGCCCAATGCAGGGCTTGAACTAAAAAACTCTGAGATCATGACCCAAGCCAAAATCAAGAGTCAGACACTAAACCAACTGAGCCACCCAGGCGCCCCTTGGCCAACCTAAATTTCTATAACGGCAGGTACTTAAATCAGTTTTTTTCTTGAGGTTGAGCAACAGAAAATCTTTAAATGAAGCCAGCAGATTATGTGGAAACTAATTTGACAATAAACTATTTGTAAAAATAAATAAATAAATAAAAATAAAAATGTTAAAAAAAATAAAAAATAAATATAAAAAATAAAAATTCCATTAACATTATGAAAACAAACAAACAAAAAAAGACATTACATTAAGTAATACAATCACTACCACTGGGGATTAAAAGTAAAATACGATCAGGGGCGCTTGCGTGGCTCAGTCGGTTAAGTGTCCAACTTCGGCTCAGGTCATGATCTCATGGTTCGTGAGATCAAGCCCTCCATCAGGCTCTGTGCTGACAGCTCAGAGCCTGGAGCCTGTCTTCAGATTCTGTGCCTCCCTCTCTCTCTGACCCTCCCCTGCTCACGTGGTCTCTCTCTCTCAAAAAATAAAACATTAAAAAAAAAAAGTAAAATACTATTCTACAATATAGTCACATCCATTCATCTTACTGCCACTGTTAATGATATTAATAATATAGTTATTGACTGTTTACCTTTTAAAAAATATTTTTTTAACATTCATTCATTTTTGAGAGACAGAGAGAGACAAAGCACAAGTGGGGGGGGGCGGGGGCAGAGAGAGAAGGAAACACAGAATCTGAAGCAGGCTCCAAGCTCTGAGCTGTCAGCACAGAGCCCGACACAGGGCTCCAACCCACAAACTGTGAGATCATGACCTGAGCTGAAGTTGGACACTTAACCGACTGAGCCACGCAGGTGTCCCTGTCAGACAATGTGATAAAGCCCTTACAAACATCTCATTTAAACCAAGGAAACTGTAGGGCGCCTGGGTGGCTCAGTCAGTTAAGCGTCCAACTTCGGGTCAGTTCATGATCCCATGGTTCATGGGTTCCAGCCCCGCGTCGAGCTCTGTGCTGACAGACAGCTCAGAGCCTGGAACCTGTTTCTGATTCTGGGTCTCCCTCTCTCTCTGACCCTCCTCTGCTCATGCTGTCTCTCTCTCAGAAATAAATAAAAAACATTAAAAAAAAAAACAAAAACAAGGAAACTGAGACACTGGAAGGTTAAGTGACTTGTCCAGGGTCATTTGAAATCTACATGTTGACAACAGCATTCAAATCCAGATTCACGTGATTCCCATTTCTTTGCTTAAAGCAGTAAGCTTTGTGGCTCACCTGGACCTGCTGCTTTTGTGCTGTCAGCATGTTAGGGTCAATAGACAGGGGGCCCAGCACGCCCATCATCAGTTCCTTCTCCATCAGCCAGGGACGGAGCTGGGACTCTGCAGCCTGGAAGCTGGCCAGATGATTTGCAGATTCCTCCAGCTGCTTTTGCCGGGCCACGGTCACTTCGGTGGCCCTTTCCCATCGGGAATCTGTAGAGGGGAAATGAGAGAATATGTTCCTTTACGTTCACCAGGCACTACTGGCCTTATCCCTAAGTTATGTTCCTAACCAACTACAGGAAATGACCCCTATAGCATTAAAGTTTTTTAAGTTAAAAATAACCTTCGTTTACTTTTAACTAAAGTAATACAGTTCTGTACTTGATTGTGGTAGTGGCTATATGAAACTATACATGAGATAAAACTGCACAGAACTACATACACACACACAGACATGAATTCATGTATATTTTATACAATACACAGATTATTTTATAGCCTGTTTTTTTAATTCTTACTATATTATAAACATCTTTCATGCCAATGTTTTTTTGCACACCAATAAACATTTACCTACATCATTTACAGTTCAATATCACAAATGCAGCATAATTCACCTAATCCTTACAGTGAACAGATTATTTCCTATTCTTATCACCAATGCTCTCTTTAAAACAGACTGTCAGGTTGACTTGCCCAAGAAAGCCAAATTTCTGACACTGTGAGTAGAGTCTCTAGATCATTTCCCTAATCAGATTCAATCTCTAACCCCATTTGGGCCTCTTGCTTGCTTCTGAAAATAAACTAAAAAAAATAAGTCCTGCTTTATAGGATGTGCTGAAATTCTATATTTGCTTTGAGGACAAGCAATTTAGTGAATCTGCAACATCCCTGTGATAACTTACTGAGTTCCTCTTGCATTTCCTTCCAGTTTTCTGCTTCTTGTGAGTTAGGATATGTCATCAGTAACCCAGCCAGGGCTTCCTTTACTTTTTGGATTTTTGGAGAATTCTGTTCCAATTCAGCCAGAAAGGCCTAGGAGAGAAAATATCAGGGATGCCATGAGATTTCTGGACAGGAAAGAAATCTGTGTGTGTATAGGAAAGGACTAGAAGACTGGGTTGCAATTATAGGCTCGACTTCTGATTCTATCAGTGACTTGTTTTGTGATTTCAAGATACTTAACATTTCTGCTTCAATTTTTACTTTAAAATGAAAATCTAAGCAGCAGGATTTTTATGGACAACACATTGGTAGAACTCAGTAAAAGGGAATTATTAAACCCCATGCACAAAAAGTGTCAGATATGATGGGGAAGATGACAACGTCAATGCCAAGGACATTTATGTAGTTGGAGGAGATGGCATGCTATGCCCAATTAGAATATAAGAAATTTTGGCAAAAAAAAAATTTTTATAGGATTTTCCATATGGTCGTATTTCTTCTTGTATTTTTCTGAGTCCTACATGCCAACCTGAAGAATGAACTGCAATTAATGCTATATTTAAATCTCCCAGGAGTTGAAAAAGGGCTTTGATGAGAATGGTTTGGTTTACAGCATCATATTGAAAACCAGATCCCATTCTTAGTGAGTTGATGCTTCTGAGGAGGGATATTCTCTTTCTGTAAGCAGATCTAGTTTTGTTTCTGAATCTTATTTATAATAATTTCTAACTTCATAGGTAAGAAAATTCTCTGGGAGAGTTTAGGCATATTAATCATTTGAAAGAGCTCCAATGGCCTGGGTGGATGGTCATGTCTCACTCTCAAATCCCAGGCTCAGGCAGGAACATCGGTAAAGGGCCCCTTCCTCTTAGTGTTTGGGATACAGCTAATGTTACATAGTACCTTGTTAGATTCAGCTTGGGCTCTCACTGTTTCCGGCTTGGTTGGAGATGAAGAGGTATCCATGGCTTTCAGGACTTCCTCTTTTGATTCCAGCCACTGCAGCACTGAGCCTGCCTCCTTCTGAACTTCCTGCATTCTGCTGAGGACAGCTTGAAGGCTTTCCTGGTGTTCCCGAAGCACTCCACCCAGTTTCTCATATTTCAAGTTTACATCTGACATGTCACACTGGATCTCCGTCAGATCTAGCATCACAGAAACAGGAATCAGATTGGGAGTAGCTCTCCAAGTGTCCTTCTGAGCTCCTCATGCTAAGTTACTCATCAGGATCAGGCGTCTCTCCTATTCCTCCCAGTGAACTAGAGATTCTGTTCCTGCTAAATTACATAAAAGTTCTTATTTACATATACAAAGCAAAAGAGCTTTCATTAATCTGCTTTTGGATTTTGACATTAGGTGTTCAGATGTACAAAGGAAATGCTAAATAAACTTGGGAAATGCAGAAGTGAAGGCAGTGAAGGATTTGGGGCATTCTTCTGCTCCCTCTTCTCCAAACTACAGAGAAGACATGGGGCCAAGTGGCTGAAGGCTAGACTAGACCACCTCTAATGGGGCTTCTTTATGACTCAAAGATTCACATTTTTTTTAAGGTCTTTTTCTTCTTGCTCTTCTCTAGTGGTGTGATTTATTTCCTAGTACCTTTATTTCACTGGCTACCAACCTGTTTAGCCTTTAGCAAGCTAGCAAAGAAAGATCACAGTGGCTTCTCCCCAGATTTTTTTTTAACCCTCATACCCATTCTGGCAGCGGTTCTTTCACACATACGGAAACATACACAGATGCCAACTCAAACACTGTCCTAACACATCCAACAAAGAGGCATTCTCACCTTTGCAGGTGTGGTATCCGTTTACACTGCCTACAGAGCTTCCTACAGAGGGCAGTATGGAACCTGAGCAGAAGGACAGGGAGACAAACAGGGCAAGACAAACTTGTGTTAGGAATACATACAGGCACTGAATTTGTTCTCTGGCACTCACTTTGAGCTCAGGTACCAGGAGGTTAACACAGCACAAGACAACATACTCATGGAAGGAGACAAATCATTTTAGCTGCCAGACAACAACTCTGCTGTTTTGGCTATCGAGCGGTAGGCAGAAGACAGAAGGCTTCTAACTCCTTCTAAAGGAAACCCGAATTCCCTTCCTCAATCTCCACTAGTATTCTTTGGACTCTGTTATAACTTTGCGAAGCAAGTTTTGGTAAATGATGAAGTCTTTAGAATAGCTGTGATGTCTGCTGTACTCTGGAATGAGGATTTATAATAAAGCCAAAAGGCTAAACTTTAGCATCAATGTCCTTCAACATAGTAAAAATGAACAATAAGTATAATTAAGGAAACAAAAAGTAGCATTCTTTTAATAAAGATATTAAAACAAGGGCTTCTTATATTGCTTCAAACGGAAGATTCTGTCTTTTCTTTCATGATTTTCTGCTCCCACCAGAAATTCTAAGTGCCAATAAATCTGGCTCATAAGCATTCCAATAAATTCTGCCTTTGGTTCTGTTTCTAATTACAATGTTCTCCCTGAGTTGATTCCTTGTACTTCAGGAGTGTCCCAAGTTAAATAAAAAACAGATCAGTGATTATAAAGATTATACAGAAATGTGAAGAATATTCATGATACAATGTTACATTAAAAGGTCAGAATAAAACTCGTGCACTGATTTCTTTAGAAAAAGTTATACATAAGGTATTTATTAAAAATAGTTAATTATAAAACTTTTAAATGTTAATATTATTGTATTTTCAATGAAAAAAAATGGATCAACAGAGAGATCATATTCCATTGCAGTACAGTGATGGCCAAAAAAGACTCTGGACTAGAAATTAATTAGGAGAGAGGGTCCTAGCTGAGACTGTCACCAACTTGGTATGTGAGCCTTGGTCTATGGACAGACCTCAGTGTCTTCTCCAGGATATGAAGATAATACTAGCTATCTGTTAGCTCTCATGGAGTTACTAGAGAGAGGTAGTGAGGTAGTGCATATGGAAGCACTTTATAAAACAAAAGGAGCCACAAAAATATCAGAAACTGGAATATTCAGGACTTTCCAGAGTTAGAAGAGAACTGTGAAAACATTCAGGCTAGTGATTTTCAAAGCACCTAAGGAGGTGCTTTAGGGACTCTGTAAATGTTTGGTTTAAGTCTAATATTCAGAATGTATTTCTAACCACTTAGAAATGGCAACAAAACATGCATGTTCAATTACGCTAAACACCACATCTTAACCTACTAGATACAACCAATTTATGCTGCTCTCAGTAGAGAATAAATAAAGATAATAAAGTAGCTCCTGTACCTCTCTGCATGTATTTACACTTCTTTTTGAGGGTCACTGATTAGAAAAGCTATAGCTCTTTGCCAGGACTTTACCACAGTCAAACTTACACATCCCCTCATACAAAGAAAAAAAACTTATGGGATGGATGTGCTACATTAAAGAAAATGACAAAGAAGGCTGTGGTGCATCTACTTAAATCAGGGTTTCATTAGGGTAGAACCCTGTTAACAAGAATTTATTACATCACTTTCAAGCTTCTAGTTCAGCTTAACTGACAAGTGTTCTGAGACTATAAGGTGAACCTTTTAAAACAGTTGTCATCATTTCTGGATATGATACAAGCAAACAAAATTGAGAAATAAGTCAGATAACAAAGTTGTCATCCAAAAATCCTTTTTCAAATTTTTATATTCCCTAAGATAGTCTCAATATTCTCACCGGTGGATTGGATTGCATAATAGATAAATGACATAAATTTACTTATAAGGGAAATTTATGCCACCAAAATATCATTTGTATTGTTTTATATTGAGGAGTTCGATTAGATATTATATTTAAAAAGACTCTAAGGCTGTAAAACGTTTGAAAAATCACTGATCTAGTCTAGAAGTGAGAAAAGTATACTGGCCAAATCTGGCCCTCTGCCTATTTATAAGGTTTTATTTGAACACAACCACGCCCATTTACCTATATATTGTCTACAACTGTTTTTGTGCTACAATGGCAGAGATGTGTAGTGTGACAGAGACCATATGGCTCACAAGCCTAAAGTATTTACTACATGGTCCTTTAAGAAAAAGCTTGCTGACTCCTGATGTCACACACTAACAAGTTGCTGACTTAGAGGTTTCATGTGTTGGAATATAAGAAGCACTAATTCCCTAAAATGTTGTCATTTCTGGGTAGTTCCAAGAGATCTTTACACTCCAAAAGAAAAGCAGCCATTCTCAAGAGGAAAAAATAAACTTTTCTCTTGCTATATAAGTGACTGTAGGTGTGCACTAACAGTTTGGTAATAAAACCTATGAGATCCCAATTAACAATCAGAAAGTGACTGTGAGCTCATGAATTTTGTTTGAAAGACTTTATTTGCAGCCAGAGATTATTCAAACATCTGGGCACAATCTTTGTGTCCACTTCCAAGAAGTGTGGCAGTCTTTGGTCTGTCGACACTGACCCCTAAATGCCGTGTCTCTCTCAAGAGATCAAGCTAATACCCTCCAGGACTGACTCCAATTTAAAGATAATGCACAACCGTCCATTCACATGTTTAAGAGAGTGAAAATTTGTCAAAATAAAAATCCCATCTTAACCCTTCTCTCTTCATTTAGGCCAACTAGTCTCTTTAGTTTTTCCCATCATAGGAAGGAATTCTGCAAAATGGAGAAATGATATATATAGCAAATGGGAAACAGACCAGGTTGAAGGGGAGACTGCTTTGTGGACCACTCCCCTTTGTTTTCATACCCAACCTTGATTCTGACTTTTAATAAATAAGGGGTTGTAACCACAGGCCAAAGCAAAGAATGATGTTTATTCACTATGTTTTTTAAGAACCTGCACTCACCTGTCTTGGCTTGGGAATCAGGTGCTGTGATCTCCATGATGAGATTCTCTAAAGAAGTACCTTTGCAATTGATTTCCTCCACCAAACTTCCCTTACTTGCCCAGTCATCTAGAAGATCCTGTTAAAAGAAGAGACAGCTAAATGTAACATCTGGGGGCTTTGGGACACCTGTTCTTCTACATATACTTCCTAAAGTTTTGATAAACACTGAGTGACCATCCTCATGTATTCAGCCACTTCAAGATTGATTTAGCCAGCCATTATATGGGAGAATGATATCCTGGAATATTCAGGACCTTTTCATCCATCCAATGTTTATTGAGCATTTACTGTAGGCCAGGAATCATACCTAACACTGGGGATACAAAATACGATTATGACATAGTTCCTAAAACCAAGAGCTCAGATAATCAATTGCACTATAGTGGGATAAATGCTGTTACAGAAATATAGATAGTAAACTCTGACAGCACAAGAGGAGACACACTTAACTCTGCCTAGAAGGAGGAAAGTTTTGAGTTAAGACAAACGGTAGAAAAAGGGAACAGGATGCATGTAAAGAATAAAAAGGAAATGGCAACTGGAAGGTAAAATGAGGAGCTACATATGGAGATATACAGCAATACCTAGAATCATAGGCTACACTTTGCATTTTCAAGGGAACTTTATATTGTGCTTGAAGTCAGAGCTCTAACTAACAAAAAAGACGATCATCAGGAAACAATGGCATTTACTCTAACTAGGTCATATTGTCTCTGGATGTGGATTGCCTGCCATAGAAGCAGAATTTTACTTCTTCCAAAACAGGGACTTCATCCTAGCCTTGAATCCTTTCTTCCACAACTGGATTTCCCTGACAGTCTACTCAGTTTACCTTTAAAAAAATTATTTTAATGTTTATTTACTTTTCAGAGAGAGAGAGCAGGAGAAGCGCAGGGAGAGAGGGTGACAGAGGATCCAAAGCAGGCTCTGTGCTGACACAGAGAGACCAAAGCAGGGCTCAAACTCATGAGCTGAAGGCTGACGCTTAATCGACCAAGCCCCATGTGCCCCTACTTAGTTTGCTTTTGGCCTTAAGCTGCCGAGCAGCATAGAAAGACAGAGCTGTGAACATCCAGCAAGTTCATGCTACCTAACTACAAACTGAGCCTTATCAATTCACAGGTATCAATCCTTTTATTAATCACTCTTGATTCCAAAGAGTCACAGTTTGCAGACGATGCATCAATTCACAGGATATCTTAAATTTTTGAGGGCAATATAGTGACATCTGTTGGGCACTATGTGAACAACTATTAATAAGTTCTTTAGATATAAGCACGCAGCAAGTGAGGTTTTTTAGGATTTTTTCCTTTCCTGTTTCGTTTTTTTTTTTTTTTGCCTTGAGGTATTGTGAAAAATTTCTTGAAACACTAAGGGCACTATGGACCAAGAAATTGGGAAGCCTCTGCCCTAGGGAATTCCCTATAGCAAATGTTCCTGGAACGCTCTCTGTGAAAGGAACCAAACTCTTCCCTGTCATCTAGCTTGAGATAAATCTTGCTTTACTAATAAGGAGAATGCATAAGAACTAATTGGAGGCAGAC
Source organism: Proteles cristata cristata (assembly GCA_017311185.1). NCBI lineage: Eukaryota > Metazoa > Chordata > Mammalia > Carnivora > Hyaenidae > Proteles > Proteles cristata. Next base: position 320,102 of record JAESUZ010005294.1, read on the forward strand.
TGGCTTGGTGTCACCAAAAAGAAGAGATGTATTAGAGGTGCAGCAGAGGCCAAATGACTAAATCAAAGAAAGGACTCTGCAGGGGATTGGAGAAAGGTTGATCCTACTCGAGAAGGTACCTTCCAACCACCTGATTCTCCACCTGATTGTGGAGATAGTTCTTCTTTCCTCAATTTGCTGATCATATATCTAGTCACTGGCTCACACATACCTAATTCCCAAACACACAGTGAGAGTGTAAATTTCTCCAGGATTGCACTTTGACAACTATCTCTTTTATGACCCACCACAGCATGGGAGGCCTCCGAGAAACAGCTGAAACTTTATAGATGTTATTTCCCCCAGGTTACTTTTGTGGTTTTGGTATATACGTTATGTATATATACATATGTATTTAGAGAGAGAGAGAGAGAGAGAGAGAGAGAGCGAGAGAGAGAGAGAGAGAGCAGGCGTGCTAGGGAGAGGAGCAGAGTGGAAGAGAATCTTAAGCAGGCTCCATGCTCAGCACAGAACCTGACCCAGAGCTCAATCGCATGACCCTGGGATCATGACCTATACCGAAATCAAGAATTGGGACACTCATCCGACTGAGCTATGCAAGTTTTGGTTTTTAAATTGGAGATGTTCTAGCGCTCAGGGCTGGGGTAGGGGTAGGAGGGAATCACATGAAGAAAATGGAGGGATTTCTATTCTGATGATGCAGGTGGTAACTTAAACTTGTCACACCACTTCCCCACCACAGGTGGAGATCAGTCCACACAAGCTTCCAAACAGATGTCTAGCCTGGTTCCTGGAGTTCCTTTTTGTTCACCTACCTTCAGGTGTTCAATCTGCTTTTCCAGCTCTTTAGTACTTATGAAAGTCTCTGTAGGTGGAATATTTCCTTCTGTTTCCTTCAGCCATTTCTGGAACGTCCTAACCAGCTTCCGAAATTCATCCAATTGCTCCTGACAAGATGATGCATCTTCCTCTCTGTCAATGAAGAGATTTTGGTATTTGCCAGACTAAGCTTCATAAAGAGGTCAACTTGAACTAAAACTACACTCATTCTGGAACGCTAGGCAGCTTTTCCTTACAGGGCCTTTCCCTCCCATAATCTTTTCCACAGCAGCTTTGGCTAAACCACCACATACAATGTAAGAGAGCATCAAACTAAGGAATCTGTTGCCCTTGTTTGGACATTTCTGGGGAGAGGAGTCCTCAATCTTACTCCAGGCTGAAGTGAAAGCCAGAGAAACTGAAAGGAGCCTGCTATTTAGGTGCTATGATACAATGGAAAGAATGTAGGCTTTGGATGTGAAGTCCAGCTCTGCCACTTTTTAGGTAGTTGACTCTTTCAAAGCCTAATTCAAATGCTAATCCCCTTAGCAAGGATGATGCTGAAACTGAGTCTCAAAGAAGTCAGTTTGCGCACACAAACGAATAAAATAAACCAAGAAGAAAGGAGAATTCAATTTTGAAATTAAGTTTCGGAAGTGGCCACATCTATCAGACTTTAAGCCAGAGATCCTGGTTCTTCATACAGCTAAATGGCCCTGAGCACTGAGGAAAAGAGGCCTTCTGGCCTTTGTCCCCCTTTCTCCACTAAATAACCCACTATTTATGGTATTGTTTTCAGTGAGTGCTTTTCTCTGGCCACTTTCCTCAAGGCAGTCACCGGCCAAATCAAGATTATATATATGGCTAAACCAAGAGAAGTGTTATCAAGCTCCTAAACCCACATGAGGTTTTCTAGTGGAGTCATGACTTTTTAACAGTCAGCTGATAATCTGAAATCAGCTACCCTTGTCATATATTCCCATGTTTGCCTTAAAAGAAGAATCCAGACACTCCTCCAAAACAGCAACTTAAATGTGGTCAAAACAAGCAGAGAAAGAGTCAATGTAACCCTTAATTACATCTGGAAAGTCTCCTCCAATTTTTGTCTTTATTTCAAATCCTGCCACAATCATACTTGCTGTCCCAAATTTGTTCTGTTGGGTCCAGGTGACTGGGCTTTTGATTGTACAGAGGGGAACTGAGCCCCATCACTAAGAAGGAATTCATTACTTAGTAATAGAAAACCACTAAGGACCATGTAGATTGAATAGCTTTGCCTGAAAGGCACACTTTTCAAATCCTATGACTTAGTAGCAGAGTGCTTGATGCCCACCTTTTCTACTGAAGGAGGAAAAGAAAATCATTTCATTCAACAGCAAGAAAAAACTAGCTCCCCAAATTGACCAACACATATGAAAACTCACCTTTCCTTAACTGTCTTCTGTAGCTCTGTGAAGTCCTTTTTGAGGTTCTGTACCCTGTCCAGGTGCTGAGAGAGGTCTAGTGCAAAGCCACAGGAGCTCAGTTCAGTGACCAGGTGCTCAAGAGTCTCGAGGTTCTCCTGTTGATCTTCCATTTCCAAATTCAGCTCCTGTTAAGCAAACAGGAAATGAAGTAAATCCTCTCATCATTATAAATACATATACTCAAAAAATAAAAGACAGCTACTTTAAATCTGGGACAAGTTCCCTCTAATCTGAAGGAAAAAAACAAAACAAAAAAAGAGGCATCCTCTCTGGATCAATTACAGCAATACATATGGAGGATTTCTCTAATCCACCTGAGAATGGCTAGGAATTTAAAAGGAGTCTTGTCTCGTTTAAATAAATGTTCAAAGATTTGGGAGGCAGCAGGACAGAGTAAAAAGAATGGAGATTTTTGGAGTCAAAAAGATTCTTGAAAACCAATCATGGTTGTGATTTTAAGCTATTAAACTTCTTTGAGCTTCCATAGCCTATTTCTTCTGTAAAACAAGACAAACATACTCTCTCCACTATTATTTAACACTGTATTGAAGATATTTGTCAAAGTGATTGAGTTAAAACAACCTGTGGCATAAACATTTGAAAAGAGGTAAAACTATGTTTGCAGATCATATGAAGTATACTTATAAACCTCCAAGAGAACCAATAACACAATTAATCAATGAAGTAATCTAATACAATAGTAACCTTTATGAATAAAACTTTTAAAATATTTCTGAGATACACAAAAGCATACCTCAATAAATGAAAAGACATCCATAAAGATATGTATGTACATGTATATGTGTGCACATTTGCAGGCATGAATAAATTTAACATGACCCAAATAAGACTACCAACTTTCCCCCTATGACTAATAAAATTGATTCTAAAATTCACATGGAAAAATAAATATACAATTATAAGTTATGAAAAATCCTGAAAGAAAGCAAGAAAGAAAAGACTAGCCCTACTAGATATTAAAATATACCATAAGGCCTCGAGAATAAAAACCAGTATGCCATGGTATATGAACAGACAGACCAGCAAAGAAGAACAGAAAATTCAGAAATAGATTTGAGTCTGTATGGATATACTATATATGATAAAGATGACCTCTCAAATCACTGAGGAAAAGATGGACTTTTCAAAGAAATGAAATTGGGAACAACTAGATAGACCTTCAGAAAATGATCAACTTGGATTCATACTATGCACTGTTATCATAGAATAAACTTAAAATGTGAAAAGATTCAAATGTAAAAAAATGAATCAAAGAAACCATACAAGTTCTAGAAGCAAGCACGGGTGAACTCCTTCAAACCTGTGTGTGGCAAAAGGCTTTCAAATTATAACCAAAAATGCATGTTCAATAAAAAGTGATAAAGTTTACTGCGTAAAAATATAAAAACCTCTTACATGGCCAAAAACACTAGAAGCAAAGACAAAGGACAAAACTGTGAAAAGATTTTTTTTTTAAACTCTTTAAAAAAAAAAAATAAATAAATAAATAAAACTCTTTTAAAATGTTTATTTATTTTTTTGAGAAAGAGTCAGACTGCAAGCAGGGGAGGAGCAGAGAAAGAGGGAGAGACAGAATTGGAAGCAGGCTCTAGGCTGAGCTGTCAGCACAGAGCCCAATGCGGGGCTTGAATCTATGAACCATGAGATCATGACCTGAGCCGAAGTTGGTTGCTTAACTGACTGAGCTACCCAGGCGCCCCTGAAAAAAGATTTTCAACATACCACATAAAAATAATTAACCTCCCTGATACAGAACTCTTGTAAGTTGAAAGAACTTAAAAAAACTGAAAAAAAAAAAAAAACCCTCAAAAAAAAAAACAACACCAAAAACCAAACTCCTGACAGAAAACAGTAAAGGCCATGAACCAACAGTTTACAAATAAAATCTCTCAAATGTATAAAAATACACTCAACTTCATCAGAGAATCAGCCAAGGTGGCCACTTGGTCAAATTAAGCTTAGGCATATGCTATGACCTACAATCCTGCTCTTGTATCTGTGGTACGTGACACTCTTCACCAAATATTTCCAACTCTGTACCAACTACGTACATGGTAGGAATACATTTCTCTACCCCCTTAAGAGCCAGGTGTGGAACCTGCCTTAACTAATGAAATGTGAATGGATTTGATATGACTATTCCCTGTTACAGTGGTAGTCATGAAGGCATATGGCAGGATGAAGTTCCTGTGAACTTGAATCCCTGAATGACCGTGACAGGCTAAGTAGCCCTACTGATCTGGGTTGAACATGCAGAATGAGTGAAAAATAAATCTCAGCTATGTTTTTATAAACATAAAAGGACAAACAATAAAAGAACAAACAGTACCTAGTTTACAGGCAGTTGTCATAATTCTTTAAGATAATGCAGGCCAAGTTTCCACTACATTGACTGACATATTATGGGCTCAGTGAATGCTGGTCCCCTCCTTGCCCTTCTTTTCTCTGTTCTGCCAGTTTGGCAGGTATATTCTCACCTGGATCTGCTGGAAGAAATGTGCAATATCTTGATCTGGCTGATTTCCAGAGGCTAGCATCCGGCTTTTGTTTTCCATGAATTGCTGCAGCTTATCAGAGAGATGTTCAAACATCTCTGCCTGGGGAAGAAGCTTCTTTAGGGAGCTCTCCTTTTCTTGCTGCTGTAGACAGAGTTGTTCGAAGCGCTGGCTCACCTCCGCCAGTTTGCCTTGCAGCACAGCAGCTGTGGTGCTGTCTGCTGTCTCCATGAACCGAGTTACCATCTCACGGGTGGCCTCCAGGCTGCTCTTTTGCCGAGCAATGTCCTGCTTCAGTTTCTGTCACCAAAAATGTGTCTGTTAGTTCCTGACTCAGTTATCCTAGGATATCTGAGCCACAAACCAATAAACTTCTCATAATTACATGCTCACCTCCTCAAAGAGGGCTGGATTGCAACTAACCTCTGTGATCAGACCACACAACCCATCCCCTTGGTTCTCCACCCCATTCTACCAGAGACTTTGGAGCACTGCTTTTCCTCGAGCTTAACAATGGTTTGGAAATTGGGTAGAAATATCTTTATGTGGATTAATCATCATCGCTAAGTCTTATAACTCTTGGGGCATCGGTCTCACCATGTTAGTGGCCAGGGCTTCCTGGATGACTCCTGATGACAGTGATGCCACCTGCTCCTCTTCCAGGTTTTGCTCAACTTCCCTGATGGACTGCAACAAGCTCTCTAGGCTTTCCTGGACACTCTGAGATTGGGCAATTGCCTTCTGCAGCAGAGCAGAGCGCTCAGCCAGGCTACTGGAGAGGCTCTGAAAGTGGCTGAGTATGGAATCTGGAAAATGAGGGCCATAAGAAGAGTGTGGACACTATTTTTGTGTTGTGCTTTTAAAAAGGATGTATTTAAGTTGCACGTGTTAATTACTATAATAACAGACATTATGACAAAAAGAAGGAATAAGCTTAAAGTGAATTTATATTTGAGCCAAATTCACAATGCACTATTTATTTAGCACCTACTAAGTACCAGAAATTGTGCTGGATGCTGAGAACTGAAGACCGTTAAGATGAGTCCTTTCCTTCTGCAAACTAAAGACCATAAAAGCAAGCATAGGTAGCAAAAGGCACATCACAATTAACCACAAAAATATAGCTGTTAAGTGCTATACTGATGCAAAGAGTAATGTACTAGAGAAGCCTGAAGGAAGAGTAATTCTTTCTTATCTTTTATTTCTTTAAGGGTTGGAGGTGGTAGTCAGGACTTTACAAAGGAAGTAACCTGTCAGGTACAGCCTAAAGTTTGAGCAAGATTTCATCATGCATGCTAAGCACTCAAATAAATGTTAGCAGCTAAACCACAGGGAAAACTTCAGGGGTGAAGTAATGAAGAAATGACTAGTTTACCTGGGAAAGGAAAGAAGAAGGGCGTGGCCAGAAAGCAGAATGAAGGAGTTGGAACCAGATGCAAAGGCTGTCAATGGTGCAGGGACAAAGCTCATTCAAGGGTGAGCTATTGCCATTTGTATCCTCAGCCCCTTGAGGGCACCAGAGATACTCACACAATACAGGGAGCTATATTACAGAACAGTGGTACAAACTAGGAATTAAGGGAGCTTAATTATTATTGTTATTGCTGCTTCATACCTGTAGTTTCTTGCACGTGCTTGCGGTCTGGGGCTGGCTCTCCTTTAATTTCCATGAGGTCATGAGCTACTTTTTGGAGCTTTTCTACAGGTACTTGGTGCTCAGCTAATTCTTCCTGCAACTGCTGCTTGTCCATGAAAAAGGCCAAAAGTAAAACCTCTGAGTAATCAAAGCCAGTTCTAGGAACCGGGAGCTACTCAGCATGATGCTATTTGGAGCTACGAAGAATAACGCTGTTTATCTGAACCCACAAATGTTAGAATTTAGTGTTTTAGGAACCAGATCTTGTCTGAGGCATCCCAACCACCACCTTTAACCTCTGGGAGTATTTGCTTTACCTTGGGGTATTCCCCGCCCATGCGCTAGAACAGCCTGTGTCCCTGCCTACCTTTGTTGTTGCAAGCTGCTGCTGTAGGACCCCAGGGTCAGAGGCAACAGTGTCTGAGAGGAGCTTTTCCACATTGGCCTCACAAGCCCGCGTCCATGTCTGCAGGCTGTCGGCACTGCTCTGGAACTGCTGATACTGGCCTAGGAGCATGTTCAGGTGAGAGCCCAATCGTGTACACTGTGCCAGAGAAAAGAGGGAAAGAAGGCTTATGCAAGGTCAGGCTAGAGGCAGCAGCTTCCTGGGTAGGCGCAGTCCGAAGAAAAGCCTGGCTTTGTTACGGGGATCTCACTAGAGCTACAATTAAGGGTAGTGCTGGGGACTCCACAGACAGGTAAGTAGCAACCATCTTCTACAAGTGGGGCCTCTGCTCTTTGATCCATACTATTCACCCCAACTTTATTACAGGCCTGTGAAGATTTAATGAGTTGTATGGCAAGCCACCAAAGAAATGCACACCAGGTTGCAGGCAAAGGCAGGGACTAGGAGGTACAAAAAGTATTCCTTTTGGTGAGGTCAGAGATGGCAAAATGCACAATACAGGTAAGAAGAACTGACTGGATTCTACATCTTGGGAGCTAATGGGAGTTCTCCGATTGGGAAGAAGGTAAGGATTTACCCTAGATGCTCTGTCTAGGAATAAAGACTATGTACGTGGCTCAAGTTTCCCCTATACCTTATCTCCTAGGAACCCATGTTTGCTGGTCAGGATACAGGAAGGTGAGTACCTCCACCTCCCCTACCACAGTGAGACATTCCCTTGATACTGCTGGGACCAAGGCATTAGCCATGGGCCTCCACATTCTGCATTTTTGCAAAGCTCATAAACATATTCTGCCTGTGGTCAATATACAAGTCAGTTCATTCACTGTATCCTGAGGTTCTTTTTTTTTTTTCCAAGCAAAGAAAAATGGAATTTATTCTTTCAATAGTAACTTTTTTTTCCCACAGCAATTTTCTCCCACACCTACTTAATGTTATTGGTAAAGAACAATGAATAATATATATGTATATAAATATATACCCATTTATATATGTATTTCTTGGTTAGAAAGTTTTTAATGATAAAAGTTGTCAAGAACCTCTCAGTACCTTTGAATGGAGAGCAGTGTATTTTTCTGTTGCATCCTTCAATTTGCTCTTCACTAAGCTTTCAGTTGCTGATGCCTCTCTACCCTCCTCAAAGCTGTTTTCTGTGTCCAAAACTTTCTGTCCTGAGATGGTCACAAATCTCAAGTCTCCTTTGTGGGAAATGACATCCTCTGAGAAGCTGCCCTGTCGCTTCAGCAGGGAGGGAAGGGCTTCGGGGCAGCTGCCTCCCTGATGCATGTTCTCCAGCTCTCTCTCTGACCGCTCCAGCCAGTTCTCAAACTCTTGGTGGTCCTGCAGAAACTTCTGCAGCTCGTCGCGAAGTGTCTGCACCTGCTTCAGCTCTGCCTCCGACCGGGCCAGGGAAGTGGCATATTGCCCCTTTAGCTCTCTGAGCTTGTCCTCTAGCACCTGGCGTTCCTCAGGGGTGAGGTTGTGGCCTTGTTGGTCCAGGAAGGCCTGAGCAGACTGGGTGGCCAGGATGAAATTTTGCTGTTGAGACAGCAATTCTTGGTGACGGGCCTGGCAAAAAATCCCCCAAAGCAAAGGACAATCAGCAAGGATAACACAAGAATTTGGTTTTATCTACAGCTAGAAGTAGAGAAAGATCTTAATAGTCCACTTTTCCGGCTGCTCAAAAAACCACCAGTATCTCTCACTCTAAGGATTATGCCATATACTAATCCCAGCTGAAATGACACATAAAAGATCTTACAGTTTCAAAGAGATTTTGATGTATTATCTCAAGTGATTCCAGATGCAATCTGCCATGTAGGCAGACAATATAATATCTATATTAAAGATATTAGAATAGTTGATAAACAGAAAGATGTTATTACATGTCTTGACTAAGGTCACCCAGACAGTTAAGGGACAAACTGAGACTCTAGTCTGGATCTCTTTACTAAGCCATCCTAAGCCTAAGAGAAGGCACAAATGCCCAGCTGAAAACTACTCTCATTAACGGAAGGGGAGAGTAAGTTGGATAAACCAGACATATGACAGTATAAAAATTGTAAATACTTAGCTATGAAATATGTCACTTACATATCCATGAAGACTGTCCCAACTAGGAAAGCTCTTGGAAAATTCATTAAATAAACAACTTACATTTTAGTGAGAGTAAAATGTATTTCTGGATAGCATACGTAATTTGTATTTTTTCTTTGTATGTGCTATGTCTACATGCTTACACATGGACCTTTTTCTATTTTGATGGAATTTAAGTTATTTTAGGGAGTGTGGTTGTTTTGTTTTGTTGTTTAAAATGTTCTTCCTGAGTCTATTAGACAACAGGGGGAGTTCAGTCAGTGTTCTTGCCTATCTACAGTTTATGCAACTCCCTAGGATCAGGACAACAGCCTAGTTTTTTCCAGAATATTATCCAGTTTCAACCTGGATCAGCAACCTGATAGCATTAGCTTCCAATGTCACCTCAGGGAAGCTGGGGTGACAAATATTTCCTTCTCAAATAGATAGTAAGGGGCAGTATCATAGCTTGTCTGTACACCCCCCAGATATCCCCATTCTCATCCACCCATGAATCTCCTTCTTGGGATCGAAATGCCTCTTGGTCAGTATCAGGAAGCTCCTTGTGACAGCAGAACCATTGCTGCTCTGTGCTGTTATGAGACTGCCACAGCTTTGGGGGACAATCTACAATGGAGCATAGAAGTAGCACACAAGAGGCAAAAATCCTACTAATAAAAAATACAGCAATGACTCACAGAGGCCGTTCAATAGAAGACTTCTAGCTAAGGCAAATTTTCTTTGCTATAAAGATATCACTACTAAAATGGGTAATCCACGTGTTTTCTAAGTTCCCTAAACATATTGTTTTTCAATCATGCAATATAATATGCTTGCATATGTCAGTTAATATCCTAGGAGACGGTTCATTTGGTTGGTTCACTGGCTTATCTCCAGTGCCTGATATATAGCAGGTGCTCAATATTTGCTGAATTATGAATAAATGAATAAGAGATAAATAGTCACAGGAATGGTTTCTTGAGGGCAATAGGCAGCCATTAAAAGGATTAATCAGGGATATAGCATTTTAGAGCAAGGGTGAGAAAGGAGAGGGAAAGGAGCCCAGGATGGTTTAGTTCAAGCAATTACATGGGAGTAGAGGAAGGAGAACACATCTGATTGGGGAGGGGTGTTACAGGAAACAGGAGATCCATTTTTGAGGTTGAGTTGTTTGTGGTTCCAAGTTACAAATAGGCAGATGAATTTATGTACTGGTTTGAATCTCCGCACAGGCATTTAGGCTGGAGACAAATACATACATGGAATTCACTAGTATAAATAGTAACTGAAGTGTCATAGTGGATGAAATTACCCAAGGGAAGTATATTCTGAAAGAGGAGAACAGGCTTAGGCCACAACCTAGAAGCACATAAGTATTTCACAAGTTGGCCAGAGGAAAGGAAAAGGGATTACCAGGGCAGAGTCCTGCTTCGGAAATCAAGGCACAAAGTGTTTCAACAGTGTCAAAGGTGCTGAGGCATCAAAGAAGGCATGAACTGAGAAGTGCTCACGGGTTTAGAGGCAAAGAGGTTACGGTGACCTGCCTGGGGCAGCAGAGAGCTCCCAGCATAGTGAGGACAAGCTAATATCCTCCTCACCTTCATCTTCTCACACTGCTTGTCCAGCTCCTCTGGGGCTTGATTCACCCCCCTGTGGCCGTCAGTGGTATCCGTGGCTCTTTTCCCCAGGCCAGCTCCGGACAGCTGCTCCATCGATCCCACTCCAGCCACCCAATCCAAGAGAGCATCAATCTTACTCCTGTTCTCTGCCAGTTCCTTTGCTGCTTTACTCTGAAAGCCACAGAAGAGGTTTAGTGAGAAGGTATACTCAACTATACAAGCATAAATTAAGTAAAATGGTGAGACTTCTATGCTAAAGAAGAGAAGCTCTAAGACTATAAACAGTGTTTGCATCCACAAAAAAGAATGAGCTTCTTCTAAATCTGTTGAAAAACATTTACTTAAAACAATCTCTAGATTTTGTCTACATCTCATTGCTTAAAAAAAAAAAAAAAAGTGAGTAGGGGGCAGCGCATGGGTCGCAAATTCCAGAATTTAAAAGGGCTTTAAGAGAGGATTTAATCCTGGCTTCCCAGAAAAGCTTCATGGAATCCTTTCTAGGTGTGTGGAAATGATACCCTGGCTTGGTAGGGTCAGAAACAGCACAGTCACACTCAATTACTTGCTGCCCTTCCCTAAGGGAAACGTAGACTTCTCCCATCCTCTTCTCTGCCAAACAGAGCACAGAGTTCTAAAATTTGCCTTTCAAATTCCATTTTCTGACTGTTCAAGTATTCTAATTTATTAAACATTCATGTATTTCAGAATTCTCCATCAGGTAACTTATTTCCCTTTTCCCCATTCTCCATCTCCTCCGTTAGTGTCAGAATCCACGGCCAGATAAAGGATGCTAATTCAACCTGCCAGTGCTGAGGAGGGTGCAGACAGCCTTTTGAGACTTTACCTTCTCCCAGGCTTGTACCAGTGCCACAGCCTGCACTGAATTTATAGCTGTGGCACACTAAGACTCCCCACATATTTCCCCCTAGCTCTGTTGGATCATCAATTTAGATTCATGTTGGAAATATGCCATTTGCTCTTTCTTCCCCAGTGTACTATCCTTCTTCACTAAGCTCTTTCCAACATTTTTCAATTAGAGTACTGAGTACACAGATAGCAAAGAATATAACGAAAATAAATTGTAAATACATATATACATACATATATGACTCACAGACCAGCCTCAAAGTAACCCCTGTTCATGATTCTATGTTGTCGGTAAGACAATGAGTTTCCCCTCATTATATACCTTTTACTTATTTGCCAGGTACCAAAATTTTCATTTTTGAAAAATACCAAGTATCAAAGCAGTCTGGTTACCTTTTCAGTCTCCTGCTGTACGGCTGACGTCACCACTTCTTCCAGCTCCTTCTGGGCCACCCGTGTTCGTTCCTGGAGAGCCTCATACTGTTCCTTAGCCTGATGAAGCTTCTCCCGAAGAGCTGTCAACTCGTGGGGGCTCAGCTTGGCCTGGTTCTCTTCCAGGAACCCTTCAATGTCTTTGACAACACTGGCAAATGAGGTGGCCCGATTCTGAATGTCATCCTGTAAATCCTTAACACATGAACACAGGGATGGCAGAGACTTCAGTGTTACTTCTAAGACTGCTAACGGTACAAAGATGGAATGGCTAGTACGACACACACCTGCACCAGATGTGTTCTGACTGTGATCTGCTTTAAGATTTAGGCCTAAACCAGTGCAAACAGTAACTTCTTAAGATATTTTTTTACTTAAGAAATTTTCTAATATTTAATTTTCTAAGCAAAATTTAAATTTCTAAGCAAACATTTGATGAAGACAAAAGAGGAGACTCCCCACAAACATGATTTTTATTCTGGGATGAGTTACCCTCAAAGAGATCATTCTTCTATAAAGAGGACTTGACAGTGGGATTCCAGCTGAGTCAAGGCTTGGTTTGTCCCTTATACTCTCTTGGTTATATATCTCCTTTTTCTTTTTTTAAAATAATCCCTATAGCCAACATGGGGCTTGAACTCACTACCTCAAGATCAAGAGTCACATGCTCTACCAACCGAGCCAGCCAGGCATCCCAGCACTCCTTATTCTTAATGTGGCCTAGAAGGCCCAGCAAGATGTGGGTCCTGCCTCCCAGCATTCACTAATCTTCCTTTTACTCTTTGCAGTCCAACCAAACTAGCTTCCTTTCAGTTCTTGAGTATGTTGTACTTGGTATATTCTCGTTCTCCTTCCATGCCTTTTGCAATAACTTCTATAAACCTGTCTCAAAGTTTAAGTGACACTTTTTCAAAGTAATATTTTCTGACATCCTAGACAAGATTGGGTCTGGCTATTATATATTCTTGTGTAACTTTTCCTTTATCCCTTTATCCTTTTTTTTTTTTAATAAAAAAAATTTTTTAATGTTTTATTTATTTCTAGGAGAGAGAGAGAGAGACAGCATGAGCAGGGGAGGGTCAGAGAGAGAGGGAGTGACAGACTTTGAAACAGGCTCCAGGCTCTGAGCTGGCAGTCAGCACAGAGCCCGACGCGGGGCTCGATCCCACGAACCGCGAGATCATGACCTAAGCGAAAGTCAGACGCTTAACCAACTAAGCCACCCAGGCGCCCTTTCTTTTTTTCCTTTATCCTTTATCTCTACCATAGTTGCATGCTTGTTTCTGTGATGATCTGTGTAATGTCTGTCTCTCCCACTAGACCGTAAGTTTCATGAGAACATGGATATTTACCATTATGTTGCCAGCACTAAGCACTGTGCCTGGCACATAGCAAGCCTTTATAAATATCTGCTGAAGGAATGAGAAGAATGAATTAACTCATACTGACCTTCAAGTCACTCTGGTTCTTCTGCAAAGCAGACAGATCATGCTGGGTGGCTCTACCTTGGTGGCCTGCCAATGCGCTTTCTGCCTGTCCTACCCAGTTGCAAAGATCCTCCAGTTTCTGGTAACAGGTATTTTGTTGTTTCTGCAGGGTCTAATTAAAATGCAAAGGGGCCGAGAGATAATTAAGAATTCTCATTTTACAAATACAAGATAACTCCCTGAAATATAAAACATGAAGGTTATGTCTTAAGGATGGAAAAGTCGGTGAGAGACTAGAACAGGAAAAAGCACAGAAGTCATATTCTGAAAGCTCCCCTCATTTGGACAGTCTGCTGAGCAATAGATCAATAGTCTGGAATAATTTCAGGTGAGAATGCTCCCAGGTTTTGGTTTGGAGTTCCTTTGCCAGACTGCTGTAATTATCCATGGAAATGAAGAACAGAGAGCCCAGATGCTTCAAATTCATAGATGATAATGGTGACAAATAAATTAATGGTTATGACCAATTCCTCCACCAGAACTGGAAGATATGCTACGCACTAAGTTAAAATATGGCAAATTAGAAGGACTGGATTAGGAGGAGGAAAAAAAAATCAAGAAACTGGATAATTCATACACTAACTGAGCTTCTTAATAATTGAGCTGACGTTATAAATCAGATGTCTCACAGATGCAGACACCCATTAAGTGGAATGATTACATGCCAGGCATGAGGGGCTTGGCTATTTTGAGAAGGAAACTGCCCAAGAATAGCAACTTGCTCAGTCCTTTAGGTATCTACATTGATATCAGAGAAAAGCCAGGCCCAGGGGGAGGGAGGGAATATGTTTCTGTGCCTGATCCTTTCTCCAGATCTCATCTTGGCCGCATGACACTGAAGCACCTAACTGAGCCATTGAGCATGATGTGTTCTCCTGACCATCCTTCTACAACCGTTTTCCACCAGTTTCTACCTTCTGATGGTGTTTTAGTCACCTGCACTTACAAACAGGTGCCCAAATTGGCCCTCTCTCCCCCTCTTTAGGACAAATAGAAGGGCTCTGGAAGAAAACTCCTAAGAGCTCTTCAGCTGTAAAACGGGATCTTCATGGGTTAGGATGGGTGCAGACTGAATCTGAAAAAAGCAAAGCAAACAAGTTAACACACAGACATACACATGCATTCAGGGCAAATATAGAGAGAAGCAGAGCATTTCTGACAATAACAAGGTTAATAAACATTGTGGAATTAATTATGTGCTCAGAGAGAATGTTCACATGCAGTTCTACCACCTGCTGCAGCTCTGCAGCGTACCCTGGATTCAGACTATGTCTTAAAGTGGCTCAGACCAATAATATTTTATTAATTATTCACAAACTATACCATGCTATATAAATTCCCAAGTGAGGACATGGCAAATTTTCAGATTTGGACAGTAACTAAAGGGTTTCATTAGTATTTTATTTCTATTTCAATGCAGTTGGAGTAGCTAAGCAGTAATGGGGGCATATGGAATTGACCAACCTAATTTTCTCTAGGCCTAACTCAAAAGTTCAATTCGACTTTGCACAATATTTAATAAAGGCGACCCTGAGACAGATTGCTGGTGATAATGACATTCTAATAGCATCTCGTTGAATTCCAACTTACTGTTCAAACAGCAAAAATGGCATAAGCATCATTCTTGGTATTTTTAGGTTATGATGTCACCATTAATGGAATTATGTTGAGTTTTGCAAGAGGGTTGTGATGGACAGTGGTAGGTTGGTTTGGTTTCAAAATGTAACACTGCTGATTCTACACTGTTTTCCATAATTGAATGAGCACTAGGCACTAGAGTGTGAAGAAAGGTGCTAGAAAATAATTATTATTTTTAACATGATAAAAAATTAATATGATTCTGATAAAAATTTGTCAGCTGACTGAAGGTGTTCAAGGAATATTACTATCAATCATTTGAAAAGCCCCAGAATAGGGGCGCCTGGGTGACTTAGTCGGTTAAGCGTCCGACTTTCGCTTAGGTCACGATCTTGCAGTTCGTGGGTTTGAGCCCCGCGTCGGGCTCTGTGCTGACTGCCAGCTCAGAGCCTGGAGCCTATTTCAGAGTCTGTATCTCCCTCTCTCTCTGACCCCCTGCTCATGCTGTCTCTCTCTCTCTCTCCTAGAAATAAATAAAAAATATATATATATATAAAAAAAAATGAAAAGCCCCAGAATAAAACTCGTTTAAAAACCATTCTTCTCAAGAGCTCAGAGTACCTACATGTTCCTAATGGCCCTCAAAAGACTGCTGGGGGAGAAAGGAGGAGAAACAAGAGCTAGAGATACAACTTTCGTTTGAAAGTCAGAAACAATGAGGCACAGTGAGGGTAGAGTCTCACTAAAAAGAAATTACTTGCACATGCATACAGAGGTAAACACATGTATTCTCTCATACACACACATAAAACCAAAAACATGGCAAGAAAAACAGCCAGAACAGCTGCCCCCTAGACCAGAACCAAACTGGCCTGGAGGACATGAAATTTCAAAATTGGTAAACGCAGCCTCCTAGAATCATGATGGATGGAGTCTGGCCAGAAATCTCAAGGACAGAGGATACCCCAAAAGATAAAGTGTGCCCAGCCGCTGGTTCAGTCTGACCTTGACCTGGGATGCCTGCTCCATTTGTTGAAAACGGCCCTGCAAGTCATCCATCTGAGCGGTGGTCTGCTCCACAAGGTCTTGGAAGGACCTCTGCAGTTCATTCAGAAGCCTCAGCATCTGTCGATTTTGCTGAGGGGAGAAGTCCTGGGCATGCTCGGAGATAAAGAACTGAATATCAAACGCAAGAGCATCCAGCTGAGATTTCTTGTCAGCCATGGGCTGCTTCAAATCCTAAGTGAGGAAATGAAAAAAAATAAAATAAATAAAAATAAAACTTCTTTTATTTATTTATTTTTTTAATGTTTTTTTTTTTTTTTTATTTCTAGGAGAGAGAGAGAGACAGCGTGAGCAGGGGAGGGTCAGAGAGAGAGGGAGACAGACTCTGAAACAGGCTCCAGGCTCGAGCTGGCAGTCAGCACAGAGCCCGACGCGGGGCTCGAACCCCACAAACCGCGAGATCATGACCTAGCGAAAGACGGATGCTTAACCGGCTAAGCCACCCAGGCGCCCCAATAAAAATAAAACTTCTAAGGGCGCCTGGGTGGCTTAGTAGGTTAAGCGTCCGACTTTCACTTAGGTCATGATCTCGCGGTTCGTGGGATCGAGCCCCGCGTCGGGCTCTGTGCTGACTGCCAGCTCAGAGCCTGGAGCCTGTTTCAGTCTGTGATTTCCTCTCTCTCTGGCCCTCCCCTGCTCACGCTGTCTCTCTCTCTCCTAGAAATAAATAAAATATTTAAAAAATAAAAATAAATTAAAAAAAAATAAAACTTCTAAAAAAATAATAAAAATAAAACTTCTAATTCTCTATCAAAGCAGAATCTGTTGGTTTTAATCAAAGAGTCAACATTAAAGAGAGGCTAATTTTGCTGTATTTTTATAATTGATAACTGATAATTTCTAGGGCCAAACAACCTACAGGAAATCTCTCTCACTTCTGCTCTCCCCAAACTCCTCATATATTACAATTAGGTTTCCTTTACTGGACACCTTGATTTCCAAATGCAGTAGGCTTTTAATTATTTATGTTAATAGAATTATACTACTGTTCATCCCAGGTATCTGAAGGAAAAAAAATTTTTTTAATGTTTGGAGAATATATTATGAATTTCTGGTCTGAGATAGATCTAATTGTATTTTCTTAGATTCGAAGATCTATTGTATTTGTTCAGCAGGGAGTTACTGGGAGGTCAGAAGTGAGAAAGTACTTAGTTTGTCTGTGGTTCACTAAAACATAATTTGGAGAGTAAATAATGTTGCTTGTACATTTTAAAAGTGTAAAATACTACAGCTAGACTTTCTTATATAACAGTTCCATTGCTTCCTTAAAGCACTAAAACTTGCCTAAACACTAGCATTTATCTGTTTTTAGACAATTAAAAGCATGCAGTTTCCATGAACATTTAGTGATCATCAGC
Source organism: Proteles cristata cristata (assembly GCA_017311185.1). Lineage (NCBI taxonomy): Eukaryota > Metazoa > Chordata > Mammalia > Carnivora > Hyaenidae > Proteles > Proteles cristata. The sequence continues at coordinate 337,427 of JAESUZ010005294.1, forward strand.
CAGGTTAACACTGCAATAAAAACAATGACAGTATCTACATCACTGTCACTTTGAAACCGAGAGTAGTCAGCAATCTTGCAGAGCAGACGGAAAGGACTTCTGGGTTACTTATCATCAAGCTAAGTATCTTTCTTCACCTGTGACAAATGGATTTGGGAAACTGTCATTAGGAAAACAAGACTTCAACCATGACAGTCTTCCCATAAAGGCATGTTTTTAAGTTATAACTAGGGGAGGAAAGCAGTGCATGAAGACGCTCTGTGTTTTTATACCATATACTATGTTGCAGGAATTTTTTTCACTCTTGCTTTTTTTTTTTCTCTTAAATACTCCTGTTAGTGAATAGATCAAGTCTGAAACTCACTCCCCTAATGATATATTTGGATAAAAGGGTATAAACAAAGACGGCAAGTCAACTTTTGCAAGACAAAAAGGGATGGGGTTGCAAACAAGAAGCCTGACCATGGACAAACCTTTATGTCTGCTTCTCTTAGGACTGGGGAACAGGAACAGAAATAGGGGACATACTTAGTTCTGCTCTGACTTTAGAAAGAAATTAAGGAGTGTGCTATCCATAGCAGAAGGAGGATAAACCACTGTGAGTATATCTGATATTATCTTGAGTATAAACAAAGAACAATGTTGGGAGGAAAAAAACCCCATGTCAGTTCTTGTAGATCTCAGTCTTTACGTTTCTCTCACTTCCTTATAAAAAGAATCAATTAATTTAAGGTTTAACAAGAAGAAAAGCATCACTCTAGATCAGGGGTTGGCAGTCAACAGCCCCCAGGCCAAATATACCTATCATCTGTTTTTGTGAATAAAGTTTTATTGTAACACATCCATGACCATTCATTTATGTACTGTCTATAGCTGCTTTCATGTTTCAACAGCAAAGGTGAATGACTACTACAGAAAAGGTCCATTTGTATATGACCAGCAAGGCCTAAAACATTTATTATCTGTCCCTTTATAGAAAAAGTTTGCCAAGCCATACTCTCAACAATGGATCAACAATTCTCCTGAAATTGGTGTGTAAAATTATAAACAAGGACCTGATGCTAGCCTGAGCCTAGCAGCTCAGTTATCAAGACAAGATGAAGTTGATAATCATAGGCCATCCTGTAGACTCTCCCTCAGAGAATAGCTGAAAGGAGAAATAACCAGAATCACTGAGTTTCTAAGGGTATGAGAGCCTAAAAAACTAAACACAGCTGACTTTACATCTAAAACGGAAAACCAGTCTAAGAAAGAGAGACACTGGTTTGCTTGGCAGGAAAATCAAACTGATGCAATTCAAAGAACAACTAAAACACAAAACACACCTGAGAATGGATAGAGAACCTACCTCATACTGCTGGAGACACTGATTCAGGCTGTCCGTGTCGGTGTCATCGTTATATTCTTTGCTGTTCAGAATAAGATTGGTATTGCCAACCCAGGCTCTCAGATCTTGAAGTCTGCCATCTAGCTGTTCACGCTGACTTAACACTTTAGTCTAAGAAATAAGTGGCAAATTAGACTATAAAAATCTTTTCGCCACCCCATACTTTGTCAGCCTTCTTGAATAAAAACAAGAAGCTACCTTCTTGACTTCCACAGCACTCTGGAGGTGTAGTAGTCTGGAACTCCAGGTGTCACTCACAGAGCTGAGGGACTTTTGGAGATTCTTGGCATCCTTCTCTAGAGCCTTTAACAGTTGAGCAGGGACTTCTTGAGGCTGGCTGATGATAATCTGATTTACATGCTCTAGTTCCTGATTCACCAAGGTGGACAGATCCTTTAGCTCAATGTCTAATATCTGAGGGGATAAAGTGGAGTTACCTCCAAAATTAAGGCTAGAACTCTTACTATTTAGGAATCAACTGTGAACACAGTTTTCTGTCACCTCATGCCTACATGTTTTACAACTTAGAAAATGTTTTTATGTGCATTCGTTTGGTTACCACAATCACTAATTCTTGAGGTAGGCAGAGTAGATATTATTATTCTAGATTTATAGAAGAGATGCCTCTGCACTTGAAAATGTTATTTTTTATTTTACTTTATTTTAGTCTGAGGTCACCCAACTGATAAGAAATGGACTCAGGACTTGGATTCAGGTTTCCTGACTCAGTGTCGTACACCTTCTGCTACAAGTTGATGCCTCTTTAAGAGTGTCATTAGCCTTATATAAGGTGACACAAAACAAGTCAAGGGGCACTTGGGTGGTTCAGTCGGTTAAGTGCTGACTTCAGCGCAGGTCATGATCTCACTGGTTGTGAGTTTGAGCCCCGCATCGGGCTCTATGCTGACAGCTCAGAGCCTGGAGCCTGCTTCAGATTCTGTGTCTCCCTCTCTCTCTCTCCACCTTCCTGTGCTCATGCTCTGTCTCTCTCAAAAATAGACATAAAAAAAAATATATATATATATGAAAGTCAAATGAAAGAATGACCCTTTCATTCCAACTTCCAAGGGGACAGAACCAAAAAATATTAAAAAAATCCCAACCAAGTCTTCCCACTCAGCCAGTCTACAATATTCTGATCCTCAGCAAATAAGCCAGAAATAAGCTGTGGAAAAGCGTGGTGGTTCTGGGCATTGTCTTCACCTGCCCTTCAGCCACCCTCCCAGAGGCCATACTCTGGATATTGAGAGAACTGCTCAGCTCTACAGTCTGTCCTCATTGTTTCTCCAATCCTGTCACGTCTTGACCTCCAGGTTCTTCTATCTCAAGACCGTCTAGTTTTGGGGCACCTGGGTAGCTCAGTCGGTTAAGCATCCGACTTCGGTTCAGGTCATGATCTCACGGTTTGTGGGTTCGAGCCCTGCGTTGGGCTCTGTGGTGACAGCTAGCTCAGAGCCTGGAGCCTGCTTCAGATTCTGTGTCTCCCTTTCTCTCTGACCCTTCACTGCTCACACTCTCTCTCGCTCTCTCTCTCACTCTCAGAAATAAATAAAACAGGGGCGCCTGGGTGGCTCAGTTGGTTAAGCATCCGACCTCGGCTCAGGACATGATCTCATGGTTCGTGGGTTCGAGCCCCGCAACGGGCTCTGTGTTGACAACTAGCTCAGAGCCTGGAGCCTGTTTCTGATTCCGTGTCTCCCTCTCTCTCTGACCGTCTCCTGCTAATGCTCTCTCTCTCTCTCTCTCTCACACAAATAAATAAAACATTTTAAAAAAAAAGAAAGAAAACATTGAAAAAAAATTTTTTAAAAAGGCTGTCTAATTTTATGTCCTCAGGAATCTCATGCCATCAGTTATCACTTCTTCTCTCCCCTAACAAGTTCTCTTTTTCTATTGGTTCTTTCTCTTTGGCCCCCAAATCTGCTCAAAACATTCCTCTTTCAGCATACCTCCTCCAGCGAGTTTCCTACCTCTCTCCTCACCTGCACTACCAAGCTTCTGTAAAGAATGATTTACATTAATTGCTCCCACCTTCCAACCTCCCATTTGTTCTCATGGTAACCTTCTTCATATCCTGTGATCCCACTAACACTGTTTTTTATCAAGGTCACCAATGACTCTCCGGCACTAAATCCCCCTTTCAGTCCTCGCTGTACTGAGTCCTCCTGTATTTCCTGCTGCTGTAACTCCTCCCTCGAGTCGCTTCTGCTTCAGGTTTCTGGGAGACCAGTGTTTCCTGGTGTTCTCCAGAGATCTCCAGTTCTATTTTTTTCAATCCTTTTTTTTTTGTGTGTTTCCTTTAAATGGTAGTATTTTTGAACATGTTTTTCCTCCTGAAGAGTCTATTTCCCCAAGCTGGTAGGCCTCAGGGAAGTCTCTGGGAACCCACCTTGGCCTGACACAGCAGATCTTGTAGCTCTGCCAGACTTAGGTCCAGAGGTTGAATCTGTTTGGTCCTCATTTCAATGTCTCGTAATAGAGATAGATAAGATACCAGCTTCTCATCATGTTCTAGACAGAGTTGCCGATTAAATACATTCTGTGGAACCAAAAAGAAAACTCACTCAAATCTGACATTCTCCTTTAAGTCTACTTTTCAAAGTAGGCTGGGTCTTACCAATACAAAATATTACTACACATAGGGTGGGATGAAATAAAACATGTTATGTCGCTTCAAGTTGACAGATAAAAGAGTGACTTTATTCACTTCCTCGGGGAGGAGAGACTCATGGTTACCAACATAGCATCGTTTTAGTGAAACTTCCAAAAGCTATTCTGACTTCAGATACCATTGCTTCAAAATTCATATTAGCTCCAATGCTGGTTTCTAAATTAAAGCACTTGCAAATTTCTGGGAGACATGCTGCCTATTTTCTAACAACTATATAACAAACAGATGATGATAAATTAAGTTATACCTTAGAGAATCATCTAGTTCCCTGAAACTGTATGCATGCACATAATTATACATATGTAAACTCAGTATCCAGTCAAGAGTTTTAGCATTAAACTAGTTACATCTAAAATATATATATATTTTTTATGTATATATATATATATATATATACACACACACATACACACACACATATATATATACATACACATACATATATGTGTGTGTATATATATATATACATATACACTGGGGCGTCTCGGTGGTTCAGCCGGTTAAATGTCCAACTCTCAGTTTTGGCTCAGGTCATGATTTCAGGGCTCATGGACTCAAGCCCTGCCATCAGCACAGAGCCTGCTTGGGATTCTGTCTCTCCCTCTCTTTGCTCCTCCCCTGCTCACTTGCGCTCTCTCTCTCAAAATAAAGAAATAAACATTTTTTAAAAAATAAAATAAAATCTGCATATACAAACACGCTACTGGCAAACTTACTTTAGTTGCTCGGAAGGGCTCTAGGTTTACACCTTCATCTCCCTTTCCCCCAGCTGTAGTCGTGAAATCAGTTTGTTCACTGACAGGGCTTTCTCTGAGCTTTTCTTGTAGGGTCCTCTCATCCATTGTCGTTGCAGGGTGTTTGAGCGGCACTGGCTTTTCTTCACTGGTCTCTGCAATAATGGGACTAATGGTGGCATCTTGTTGCCCTGGACTCTCTTTTTGAGACACATCTTTGAAGAGTTTCTCTGGAAGAAGGGACACTAAGACTCTGGGAATGCCCTGAGTCACTATGGCTTCAAAAGATGCTGCTTCCACACCTGTAACTGTAGGGTTGGATATTTCCAGAAATTCTTCTCTAGTTATTTCCTGAGTTGTTACTATTTTAGAGGCAAGAATTCCACAGGTTTCGCTATGACTTTTGCTGTCCTGATAGATGACTTCTTTTGGGTCTAATCTCGAAGTTCCTTCCAGTTTAAGAGTTCTTGTTGAGTCAGACGGTACTTCTTGGTATGATCTTTCTTTATATCCATTAGGGGAGCAAATCAGACCTTCGATTTCTTTGGGTTTAAAAGTAACACAGAAATCTTGGTAAGCACTGGTCTCTGGTCTGATGGTTCCCTGGAGAGGCTTGTTTGTTTCAGAAATTTGAGATTTGCCTTCAACTTGGGTCTTTCCAACTGATTCCGGATACTGTATTCCTTCAGGTCTTGGGGTCACAGAAGAGAATGGCTCACTCTGGGCCCCACTAGTAATTTGAGATAAGTCTTTTTCCTCTTTTAAAGGTAAGCAGAGGCTTACATTTTTTATTTCTCCTTCACTGACTTGATTAGTTTTGGAGAATGTTAAAGCATCCCAATTTACAGAAATTTCTTTGGTTATCATTGGGGAAGAGTTTTCATCTTTACAAATAATAGAAAAATCCAGCTCTCTACCAGCTTCTTTTTCACTTATGGCTACTTCCACAGGTGGACTCTCTATGGTGGGTCCCTGGTCAGCTCTAACTATGGTTTCTTGATTCAACTTTTCTGTGGAAAGAACTGGTTTGTGTGTTTTGACACTTTGTTCTATAATCATCTCCCTCTCCTTCGTCTTACATTTCTCCCTGGTACTCATTGGTTTCTGTATAACCTTCTCACTCAGCAATTTGCCTAAAGCTTCATAATCCGATTCTTGTACTTCTGAAATAATTCTTTCTTGGTTTTCCCTTATCTCTTTAGAATCTAGACCTGATGTAGACCATTTCATATGAGAAGTAATTTCTATTTGGGCCCCTATTTTTTCCTGCTCTTCATTTGTGTTTTTTTCCATGTTATTACTAGCCATCTCTTTCAGTTTAAAATCACGAGCTTCTGAGTGAGATAGTGTCACTGAACTCTGGCCCAACAATGTACTTTTATGATCGTCAGGAATTATGATACTGACAGATTCTTCAGTGTCTGGAGAAACTCTCCTTTTATTTTGATCCTTGCACTTCATTTCCTGTAACAAAATTTCTATGCTCTTTTTGGCCTGCCCCCCATCAGAAACTCTTGTCTGAACCTTTCCTTGTACAGACTGGCTTCCAATCTGAAATAATTTCTCACTTGCTCCTTTACCACAACTCATTCCAGCAGTCTGATTACACACAACTAACATTCCCTTTCTTAGAAATTCCTTCTCTATATCACATACTTCAATCCCATCTTGCTTTTCCATCTGAGCCCCATTATTACGGCACTCTAAAGGATCTATCTGGATCATAGTTGCCAGTTCAGGGCTGATCAATCTTTTCTCAACAGCTTCCTTTAAAGTCACTCTCTGATTATTAAATATGTCAAAAATTCCTCCATTTAATACCTGATGAGATGCAATAATTTTGACCATGTTTTCATCCACTAATTTCTGTTCTAATGCTGATGCCAATGTCAGTCCCTTTCCTGTGGCAGTATCTATGATTCCCGCAGTATTTGCCTGAGCTTCCAAAATCTTCAGTGTAGATGCAAAGTCTACTTTTCCAAGCTGAGTTGCTTGAGACAATGTAAGCACTTTGTCACTTGCTCCATCTTTAATGTCTGAGAAGGGAATTACTTCTAGATATCTCTGTCCAGATTCAATATCAATCTTACATTTCTTTACTAATTCTGAATAAGGGACAATTCTGTAATTCTCAGGATCCACAATCCCATGCATCATTCCTGTAGACAATATTGCTTCATTAGTTAACAGTCCTTCTTTTTCAGCTTCTGCCAAGGTCAATCTCTGGCCAGAAATGAGATCTACAAAGCTTCTAGTCAAAGCCTGAATTTCTTGGATTTCTCTTTTCAAGTCTGGAGTAACAAGATCTAATTTTATGGCTTCAGAGAGGGAAATCATTTCCTTGGTTTCAGGATGAAAAAAGTGATGGAGGCTTAGGTTCTCAACTTTTTTGAGTTGCTTGGCTAAATCTTCATCAATGATGCCATGTTTGAAGGCATTATCAACAGAAAGTCTCATCCCAGATGTATGGTGAATGATACCTCCATCTGTCACCTGCTTAGTTAGCAACTGAACAGCCTTCTCTCTCTCCAGAAGTCCTCTGTCAATGCACTGTACAACTGTTAAAGGAGCTTTGCTCTCAGGGTCTAGAATTCCAGTTGTTTCCATCTGTAAGCTAATAAATCTCTCCCTGACTGTTTCCTCAGCATCTCTGCCTTTGGAAGCTTTCTCCAGATTTATAAGCTCTGTCTTGTCAGCACTGTCCACCAAGCCAAGGTTTGAGGCCAAAGTTACTGAAACCTTTTTGCCTCTTTTCAGATCAACAATGCCACCAGTCACCACCTGCCCCTCTAAAATTCTCGAGGCTGTTTGTGTATCAAGAAGTCCCATTGCAACTGCTTCCCTCACAGAGCAGAGCGTGTGGTTACGGGGGTCTAAAACCCCACTTATAGTTTTGTCTGCCATGAGGACATTATGTAATAGTTTCTCATCCATCAGACCTTCATCGATGACTTCCTCAGTGGTCAAAGACTCGCAGGTCTGAGAGTCAAAGAAGCCACGAAACATGTTCAGCTTTCCCAGGAGTTTCACAGCAGTGTGGCTAGGCACGATACCTTGGGCTATTGCTTCATTTAATAAGAGCTTCTGCCCTGTTTGTCCATGAATGATACCGCCATGTAGTAATTGTGCAGATAACATATTTAAGGTAGCTTCCTGGAGCAATTCTGAAGGATGGCTGCCTGACAAGGAGGTTTCACGACCATTATCTTCTGCATCCGTTTTTTCTGACGTCATTGTACGACTGTCTGCGATGATGTGTCCTTCTGGATTATGTTTATGGCCATCCCTACCCAAAAATGTTTTACTTAAGGTTTTCTGTTTGTCTAGAGTATGAATATTCATGTCATCTTCAGACTTTAGTTCTGACTCTAAATCTAGAGCTTTCTTTACCTGAAATTGTAGATTTTTGCTTTGGGGATTTAGGAGTGGCCTTCCAGTTTCACCTGGAATTTCCATTTCGAGTATAATTGCTTGTTCTGTCTGACACAGAAAGGAAGTCTTTCTGGAATTCTGCCATTCTTCCTTCGGTGTCTCGACAGAAAAAGGATCTTTGTCTCCCTCCAAGGTCACAGCCTCAGCTTGCTCAGTGGGTACCAAAGGGAGAAACCCTCTGCTAACATTTTCTCTAGTAGACATTCCTGTTAGTTCTTCCTTTTTGGTACCTAGCAACTGTCCTTTTAACTTTGACTGGACTTTATCTAGGACCATCAAAGAATCAACATTTGGATGTCTCACTTTTTGTTCTCCCCCAAACAGGTCCGTTTCAGAGTTCTCTACTGAGGAACCTTCAGTTTCCACCGTGGTCCTTGTGCCTTTTGCTTCAGTGCAGTCTGCCTGATTGGGATAGTTTTTGTTCTGAGAAGAAATCAGGAGCTCATGTGGCCTCACACTCAGCCCATCACAGAAAGTTTCTGTGCTTTTGACATTCACTGATTCTTGTAATTCCTTGGGAGTTTCTATTCTCTGATGCCCAGTTTCAAACACTTCTGGAAGACCTGCTTGATATTCACCTCTTGTCAGTGTCTCTATCAGCTCATCGCCTAACAGGAGCAACCTTTGTCCATCCCGCACATTAATATAGCTGTGAGTCATCAGCTGAAACAATAGCTTCTTGCCACGGCTTACTATGCCCTCAGTCTGGCACCTGCTATGTGGTCGACTTACTGCTCCAGGATTAATGTTCAATTTGTTTCGTTCTGAAGAATCTACTAATTGCATGTAGGGCATCACATCGGGTATGCAAATTGATTTTAAGTTATTGACAAGATCTTTGTCCAACATACCATCTTCTACTGCTTTTTTCCAGGACCAAACCTCTGTGCTTGCTGGTAGAAACAGAGCTTTAATATGCTGTCGGCCACTAAGGATTTTGTGAGCTAGTTCATCAGACACGATACCTTGCTCCAGAGCATGTGTGATTGGGAGGATCTCTCCAGATTCAGGCCACAGCAACCCCATGAATGACCAAAGGGACTCCAGAATCACAAGGGCAATCTTAGCAGCTACCAGATCCTTGCTCACTGCTTCATCTATTGTCAGTCTCTGCCCAGTGACAGTGTCTATGATGCCTCCTGTCTGAAGCTGCCTTATGAGAATAGCACAGGCCATATCCTGGTCAATCAAATTATGTCTTACAGCCTCTTCTACAGTAAGTCTGTGTCCTGTTCTTGGATCTACTATGCCACCAGCAAAAAGCTGAGCTTCCAGCAGCCGGACAGTGACCTGTCTATCTATTAGGCCTTCCTGAACTGCACGGAAAACACTAACCTTCCGGCCTGATTTCAGGCTCACCATTCCCCCTGCCAATTGTTTGACAGGCAGCAGTTTCAACCCTGATTCCTGGTGGATAATACATCTCTGCGTCAGATCCAGCAAACTGATTTTCTCAGCTGTGTTGGGGTCTATCAAATTCTTGGATGATTTCAAGTAAGACTGTAACACTGAGTGAAGTCTTGCAGAAATGAGGCCTTGGTGAAAAGCCTCCTCTAGGTTAACACAGCCCGCATTAGGGGGGAGACTGAAGCCTCCGGTTGCCAGGTGAGCTTCCAGCACTTTCAGTCCAACTCTCTCACTGATTATTTTCTTTTCAATTGCTTCCACCACGGAAGGAAGGCCTTTGTTCTCAGTAAGCCTGCTTATTAAGGACAGGGCATCCTGTAGCTCCCGCAGCTGCTGGTACATCTGGAGATTAATGAGGTTTCTGGCTAGACCCTCCTCCAGAGAGAGCTTTTCATTGGTCTCAGGGGCAATGAGGCCAGACATGATAACCTGGGATTCCAGGAGCACAAGGCCTGTGTCTTGGTCAATGAGGCCCTTTTGCATGGCTTTGAAGATGGGAAATATCTCCACTGTGCCTAGGTCAATCACCCCAGCAACAGCTCTGCAGCCCTAAAAGGAAAACGAAAAAGAAAACTGAATCAGAGAAACATGACTGGTAAAAGCATTCATTCAAAGAACCATAGTCATCAAATTCTGACCACAAGAAAACCCTAGCCTGCAATGAGCCCCAATGTGTAGGAAACACTCAAGCTTGGCAGTGTTAATACTAAAAAAGAGTTTTTCTAAACTGCAGAATATTGAACATGGCTGGAAGTTCACAGGTTACTTGACAGATGCTGGCATTAAGCATATCTGAGCGACGAGCTCTACAAAGTAGCAAGCAATGAAGGTGAAAGGTCGGCTCTCTCTATGACTAAATCACCAGAAAGTTTCTTCCAGAAATCTACCAGTTCCCCCAGTGAAAAGTCAACCCTATAAAACAGCTTCTCAGTGTTGCAACTGGTGCAGAAGATCCTGAAGTAGCACATCTCCGGTAATGAGCTTAGCAAAACCAGTTCACAGGATTAGAAGAGTCAAGCAGCCCAATGGCCATATGACAGGTGTACAGCTCTGTAAAGAGCCCATGTATACCACTCAAGCGGCTGTTTCACAACTGGGGCAGTCTCATGCGGTGGCCATTGCAACTATCTCCCAAGGCAATGGCCCTCGGTTAAATTAGTTCTGGGGATCGGAAATAGCAAGTCAAGGAAGGAACAGACTTAGGACCTTTGCCTCTTGAACCACTAGGGACTCTTCTTCTGGTCCAGGTTAAAATGGGTAATACAGCCACCATGATACACCTATAATTTGCTGGGCACTTAACATATGTATTGAACACTGATACTTACTCCTCACAACAATCCTATGAAAGCAATTATTTTAATCTTTAGTTTGCAGCTGAGAAAATGAAGCACAGCGAGATTATTAAGTAACTTGTCCAAGGTCACAAAACAAGTGAAATTCAGAATCAAATCAAGGCCTGATTCTAAGTCTCATGCTATTATTATACTGCCTCCTCTGTCCGACCCAGAAGAGGGTGAAGGAAAGGCACAGCAGACTGCATCACACTCAGGAGTTAGGTCCTATGTCCAGTAAAGCAGGCAAATCTACACATTGCCAAAATCACCTTTCCAAGAAAAGCCTAAAAATGGCTCCTTCCTGTTTTAAAGCCTTTTATCACAGAATGATGGTATTCAGAAATTAAATCATTTAATGGACGCCTGTGTGGCTCAGTCAGTTAAGTGTCCAACTCTTGATTTCAGCTCAGGTCATGACCTTACGGTTCATGAGATGGAGCCCTGTGTCAGGCTCCACACTCTAGTGTGGAGACTGCTTGGGACTCTCTCTCTGCCCTGTCCCTGCTCGTTCTCTCTCTCTTTCAAAATAAATAAACTTAAAAAAAAAAAGATATTAAATCATTCAAGATATTAAAACATCAAGTAAGTTTCGTCACTTACTTTTATTACTTTCAACTTTCCGCCTCTTCTTGTTCATTATCTTTATTTTCTATAGGTGATTTTGTCTGCCCCTCTTCAGTCAGTATTACTTTCTGATCCTCATTTAACTCTTGAATTTATCCATGGGGGATGTTGTTGAAGCAACTGCCAATCACTTCCCTGCCTCCTAAATAATGCATTTTAGGGGCACCTGGGTGGCTTATTTGGTTAAGCGTCCGACTCTCACTTAGGTCATGATCTCGGGGTTTGTGGCTTCGAGCCCTGTGTCGGGGTCTGTGCTGACTGCCAGCTCAGAGCCTGGAGCCTGTTTCAGAGTCTGTCACTCCCTCTCTCTGACCCTCCCCTGCTCATGCTGTCTCTCTCTCTCCTAGAAATAAATAAAACATTAAAAAAAAAAATAATGCATTTCATTCTGTCTTGGGGAGAGTAAGCTCTGTAGGAGCAGGCACTCTGCCCATTCAGTGTCGGAGGACAGTACTGGCAGTTCAATAAACATTTGTTGAATTTATGAATAAATTGATAAATAGTAAGGAAATCCTTAAAATCCTTAACCTTCTTGCCCCTAGATTTTAAAGGCATGCACTGAGAATTTCAAATTCTATTAGCTGCACACTATAAGAGATAAAGAATGGAGAGCAAATGAGGGAACACATTTGATTCACATCTGTATCTCACTATAGTAATTCAAATAATGGACTAACATATAGAATTCTCAACACTACTTAAAATATTATGTGTTGTTCCCCATCCTCCTTCTGTGTTCTGAACCTACAAAGTAGTTCAACTTGTATAACACAAATGTATATTATACGTATTTACCAGGTATCTGTTCTATAGAGATTGAAGGGAAAATTGCACTAGCATAGGACTCTTTGAGATATATGAAAAATTAGTTTTACAAAATCCACATAAAGACTGTTCAGAAGCAGACAAGATGACGGAAAAAATTCTTTTGAGAACTTCTAATTTCTTCTGTGAGATTCCTCAAATGCTGATATTGAAGAAAAATTTGGAGTCTAGCCAATTGCTAGACAAAGAGAAAAGACTACATGCTGTTCCTTCCAATACTCTCAGAATTGAAGGACAGGCAAGAAGCACTGAGCTCGGCAATAATCCAGAGAAATCCAGTTCAGTCCCACAAAACATGGGCATTCTGACCTAAACAAGCAGAGGAAGACAGAGGAAGAGGAGGAAAGGAAACGTAAAAGGTTTCTACTTACCAGAGTTGCAGCACGCCTTGGGCAGATAGAGAGAGAGCCTTACGGAGCAGCTCAGCCGCATCGCACACACAGTGTAAGCTTGGGGTTAGCGTCCAGCATGCGACTGTTTGTTTTTTTTGTAAAAAAGAACCCCAAACAGGTCGTCCTCTTTTTCCCTTTTGTGCATTTGTGCTTAAACTCCAAAGGGTTAGTGAAACTTGTAAGCAAGGATGTCAGTTAATCAGAACAATACTTCACATGAAACACACAAACAGTAACAGGGGACACATCATGCTCAATGTAGTGGTGCTCAGCAGCTTGTCTTTCTTCCCCGCTCCCCTTTTTAACCTTTCAAAATGAGAACTGGGTGTTCTCAGCAAGCAATTGTTAAAACTTTTCACATTGTCCCTTATATGGTGAAGCAATAAGCCGTTAGAAGTGGGCTACCTTACGTAAAGAATGCTAAACCAGCATATTCTTTCTGGAAATCTACTCAAAGAAATCATAGCTGGTTCTGTCTTGTGGTCTTTACAACTCTAGCTCCTGATGCACCAATTTCATACCCAAGGACCAGAGTCAAAGCATGTTTTGTCTGAATATCACTTTGAGCATCATCGAGACCAAATCTGATAACCACATGAGCTTACATTTTGACCTGCCCCACACAATTTGGCCATTGCTTCACAACATAGGAAATAAGCAGGCAAACACATATATATCCCAGAGACACATGTATGTAATATGGTAAGTTTACATATACACACAAATATCCAGGAAGAACTCAGGACAACCAGCAGGAACTTGACCATTTTCCTATGGTCTGGGAACGGAACATGAATGGGAACTGGTAAAGATGTCATATGATGGGATGACCATGAGTGAGGGGAACCAGTGTCTCAGTCAGTACAGCCAATCCACCAGTTTGCTAGGAAAATGGTTTCTCATTTATTTAGTAGCTATGAAAAAAAGTATGGAGGAAGAGGTACACAGCCCTTTCTTCCCAATATTCAGAACTTCTGGCTGTCAACTTTTGGATGACAATGCCATGAAGGAGTAATCTTGCTGCCCCGTGATCAGATATATTTAAGGATTTATATTCTCTTTAGTTGCGGTCTGCCATAAAATGGCAGATAACAGAAACTGTGAACCAGGTCTATAGGGTTGGCCATAAGCATCTTCCAGTGTTGTTCGTGACTGACCAATACATCATGGAACCCCAGTAAAGAAACACAAGACAAATGGCTGCTATGGTGAGGTTAAAAATTAAGTCACATTGGTCATGGAAAGCTAGTGAATATGATTCTCAATCAGCAAAGCTGCTTTCATACCATTCAAAAGGTACCATTTCCATTTGGAGAGAGAAACTAAATGTACCTTTTGTTCTGTCTGTTGGGCCAACTGGCTCTGAAGTTGCTGAAGCTGGTTTGCTGAACCATCACAAAGGTCATGGTAAGCCTTATTTAGGGCATTCAATTGTTCAGATATTTGTTCCTTCTCTTTTTCTGAGAGCCTAGAAGATGAAGCATTGAAGCTCTTTTAGAAAAAACTTTCTCTTTAAAAAAAAAAAAGTTTTAAACTGACAAAACAGAAAATAATCTCTCATTTATCTACTACCCAGCCATCCACCTTTGTGAAATTTTAGTATTGTACCAAATTTACTTTAGATCTATCCATCAGGTTATTGAGATTTCCCAAGCCCTCCTTAACTTCCCTATTTCTTTTCTTAGTCTATCATTTCTCCCTATGATCTTCAGTATCTTCTTTTTGTAGTTCAGATCCCACAGTCCATAGTCTATCAGCTCCCTGTTATTATCCCTGTACTCTGTCCTTACTAATGTGATGAAACTCCTGCCCCAGATCAACAGAATCACTGGACTTCTCTGCTCCCGCCTGCAGGCTAAATATATTCAGAGACACACACAGAGAGAGAGAGAGAGAGAGAGAGAGAGAGAGTGTGTGTGTGTGTGTGTGTGTGTGTGTGTCAAGGCTGAGGAAGGGAGGAGACCCTGTGGAGGAGATCCTACTGATTTCCAGTGTCCAGTGGACCTGAGAGCTTCCTAACAAACCTTCTAGGAGGCCCCAGTCAATCCTAATTCCCTTGCCCTCAGCTCCCTCACAGCAAACAACCTCAGTCTATTTCAAAAGGAAATGCAGACGGCTGGGCACAAATTCTCTCACCTTCTGGCTTCACTCCTGGCATATTTACCTCCATCTAATCTCCTTTTCCTTAAACCTCAGAGGAATAGTTGTCTTGACTCTCTCTGGTCTAGGGTTGTAATTTCTACCTACTGATGAATTTTGTCCTCTCCTGTAACTCTGGGACCCCCTCTCCTGTTATTTTGATCTCTTTCTCCCTTTTGGTCCTTGATACTCAATCCATAAACACAGTTAATTCCTCTGATCTTTTAAAAAGAGGTCTTTCTTTTCTTTTTTTTTTTTTTTAATGTTTTATTTATTTCTAGCAGAGAGAGAGACAGCGTGAGCAGGGGAGGGTCAAAGAGAGAGGGAGTCACAGACTGAAACAGGCTCCAGGCTCTGAGTTGGCAGTTAGCACAGAGCCTGACGCGGGGCTCGAACCCACAAACCGCGAGATCATGACCTAAGCGAAAGTCGGACGCTTAACCGACTAAGCCACCCAGACGCCCCAAAAAGAAGTCTTTCTTGATTGTATATTCTACTCTAATTATTTACTGTATTATTATTGTCCTTTCCCATGGACAAGCTTCTTCGAAGAGTCATCTACTTTTGCTATCATTAACTTCCTCACCTCATGTCCTCCCCATCATACTAAATCTAACATCATGCTCCAAATTTTCAGTCACCAAAAATTTCCAACTTGCCAAATTCAACAGAAACTTCTCAGTCTCAATATTTCTTGACCTCTGACCGTTTTCTTCTTTTTGGAACACTTCTCTCATGGGCTCTAAAGTATCACTCATTATTTTCCCTCTACTTCTGTAAGGCTTCCTTTACAGGCTGAAAAGTACCAAGATGCCCTAGAACCCTTGTGAACGAATCCACTAATGGTTTCTACTATGCTGATGACTCAGATCTGTATCACTTTAGACTTCTCTCATTAATTCTAAATTTACATACACAGCTGCCCATTGGACAACTTTAGGGGAACTATTTAAGGCATAAATTATAATACATTCTAATCCACTCATATCCTGTGGGTGCCTCACATTCATAATGTCCAAGAATAAAGCTGCCTTCTCCCTCAGTCCACACGTTCTCATGTATTCCCTATCTTGGTTAGTGGCATCACCATATGCTCAGGGACCTAAGCCAGAAACCTGGAAGTTATATCTGACAATTTCCATTCATTGCCAAGCCCTATAAGTTTATCATCCTTAACATCTTTGGAATTCTTGCCCTTCTCCACCCTCAACATTTCTGGCCTGTATTATCACAACAGCCTCTTTACTGGTCTCTCAGACCCCCACTTTGTCAACCTATTCTCTGTAAAACTACTCCAGAAACCTTCATCAACAAAATCTAATCATGTAGAAGACCCCTTCCCATAGCCAACAAGGTAAAATGCAAACTCTTCAGCATGAACTATAAGGCTTTTCATAATCTGGCTCTTGCAACCCTGGATTCTCCAGTCTCACCATGACTTTGAGTTTTAGCCAAGTAGATTCAGTTCCCTAGATGTGCCATAATTTCTCATTTAATACTCACTTATGACCATGCTTGGCCAAGAAGATCTGTGAAGTTTTAATGGTCTCAGAGACTTGTTCCCTCTTCGTTGTCAGTTCCTCTGCTAGAACCTAGGTGGTAGAAACAAAGAGTATAGCTTCAGAAGCCAGTAAGAATCAAAGTTATTTGAAATAACTTTTTTAAAATCCCAGGGAAAAACCTAGCTTAAGTCAGATTTTTTATTACCAATGAGCTATATAAAGTTGGTTAGGAAAGTAGAAGTACAAACAGGATGACTTCTTAAACTTCTTTAAGTTTGGCAGTTAACAGTTATTGAGATAATCATTCCTGGGGTGACCCATATGTGATTTGTTTTATTCCATCAAATACGTTCTTACATATTATTAAGAGACAGATGGCTCTTATACTCACCTGCTGTTCTAAAATAGCTTTTTCAATGTCTGTTGATTCTTTGGTCTGGGATGAGGTAGCTTTGCTTTGTGTGTTCTTTGCTAGGGTAGAAACCCAGCCCAAAAGTTCTTTAACCTTCTCCACATGCTCCTGCTTTTCCTCTTCTACAACTTTCTAGAACAGGAATTAGAATATCAGTATCTTGGTCAATATCTTATTAAACTGGCCTGACTTCTGATTTCCTAAAATAGAGACATGAAAGTTACCTAAATCAGGAGGAAGCTAAAATAACCCCAAGATAAATATAATTTACCCAGTCTAGAACATTGTTCATAGGTGCTTAATTTTGTGATACTAGTAGCTAAATTCAACATATCTAGATTAGCACCTTTCTAAAAAAGAACAAGTTTTTAAACATATGAAGAGTATTCAATAATTATTTACTGATCTTTAAATACCCTTTAAATATAGCATCTTTTTTTTCATGATTCTTAGATTTACAGGTAAAGAGAATAAAGTCTACAGAGATTAAGTGAGATAGTTATTGACATGAAGGAAGTTGCTTGCTAATTCGCATAGGCAAAAATTGGTATGAGTTAATATTTTCAATAGCATTTCTTTTATAAAAGTGAGTAATGTACAGAAATTTATTTTGCAAAGATGCAGAAGATTTTTATTAAGTACAAAAAAATTATATACTCGTTACAACAAATTCACATAATCTGAAGTGCATAATATATATCCCTTTAATCTCATTTCCCTAGAAATTTGGTGTCTAGCTGGCCCTTGAACAAGGGTTTGAACTGTGTGGGTCCACTTATACATGCATTTTATTTTATAATACAGTACTTATGTAAATGTATTTTCTCTTCATCATGATATTCTCTTTTCTTTTTTTAAAAAATTTTAAAAAAACATTTATTAATTATTGAGAGACAGAGACAGAGCATGACCATGGAGGGGCAGAGAGAGGAGGATACACAGAATCTAAAGCAGGCTCCAGGATCTAAGCTGTCAGCACAAAGCCCAATGTGAGGCTCGAACTCACAAACCGTGAGATCATGACCTGAGCATGACCTGAGCTGAAGTCGGACACATAACTGACTAAGCCACCCAAGCACTCCTTGTCATCATGAGATTCTTAACATTTTTTTTTCTCTAGCTTATTTTATTATAAGATTACAATATACACTACGTCTATTTCATAATTTTAAGTTACACAGTATGGAATTTTTATGTTTCCAATTATTTCCCATTAACAAATTATGCTTTATTAAGGATATTTGTTCACATCTCCTTTCTTCATATTTACAATGTATGAAGATACTTGGAAGTGGAAGTAGGAGGGTTGGACATTATACAGTCAGTTCTCATTATTCAAATTCCATATTTGTGAATTTGTTCTATTTGTTAGAATTTATTTGTTATTCTAAAGTCAATACTTGTTGCAATTTCAGTCTTTTCCAGATATGCCCAATGTCCCTAGCTTAGGTAGAACAGGGTGACACTGTACCTTCTTGTTCTAGATCTTATACTATAAACAAGTAATGTTTTCACAGTCTGTTTAGTGTCATACTTTTCACAATTTTTGTTGGTGATTTCATCATTTAAAATGGACCCAAGAAGGGCACTTAGGTGGCTCAGTCGGTTAAGCGTCCCACTCTTGATTTCGGCTCAGGTCATGATCTCATAGTTGTGGGATTAAGCCCCGCATCAGGCTCTGTGCTGACAGCATGGGGCCTGCTTGGGATTCTGTCTCTCCCTCACTCTCTGTCCCTCCCCCACTCATGCCCACACTCTCTTTCTCTCAAAATAAATAAACTTAAAAAAAAAAATTGATTCAGGGTACCTGGGTGGCTCAATCGGTTAAGTGTCCGACTTTGTCTCAGGTCATGATCTCATAGTTAGTGGGTTTGAGCCCTGTGTCGGGCTCTGTGCTGACAGCTAGCTCAGAGCCTGGATGCTGTTTCAGATTCTGTGTCTCCCTCTCTCACTGACCCTCCCCTGCTCACGCTCTCTCTCTCTCTTAGAAATAAATAAAACATTTAAAAAATTGATTTTAAAAATAAATAAAATAAGATAAAATGGACCAAAGCATAGTGCTGAAGTGGTGTCTCACGGTCCTAAGCAAAAGAAGGTTGTGATGTGTCTTACAGAGAAAATGTATGTTAAATAAATTTCATTTAGGTGTAAGGCACAGTGCTCTTGGCCTGAATCAACAAAATATATTAAATAAGGTGTTTTTAAACAAAAACAAACATAAAACAAGGTTGTGTATTATTCATTGACAAAAATATGTGACCAGAGGCTCACAGGAACTTAACCCTGTATTTCCCATAAGTGTAAGAGCCCAGTATTCCTTAATGCGGTGTGCATAGCAACCCTACAAAACATGACTACTGTGAATAATGAAAACTGGCTGTGTGTGCACTTTACATTTTGATAAAGAAAACACAGGACTTTAAATTCTATTTTCAAAATGACTTAGGACTCAACCATCCTCACCTCCTCCTCCTCTAGCCGCCGAAGCGCATCACTGATGTATTTTACATGCTGAGTTGTTAAGGTCACCAGTGCTGTGTAGCGAGTCCTCAAGTCCATGAACTATGGTTCAAAAAAACAATTTAGGTAAATTATCTGCTGGAAAAGTATATTTAAATAGTTGAAAATGAGAGGAAGTTTTCATGAAATCACATGCTCAACAGAAAGGTGAACCCTTAATCAAACAGTCAGGGCCCCGACAAATCTTTCCTCAAGAGAAGACAGTGGCCTGTCCTTTCCCCACCCTTTCACCTCTTGCGTGATGGCATCTGAGGAGGAAAGCATGCGACGGCGCTTGCCAGGGGATTTCTGCTGTGATTCCACAAATGCCTTGTATGTCATCAGTTGCAATTCATAGTCCTGAGGGAGGAACACATTTCACCACATTTATACATACTCATGCACCGTAACTCATGTAGCAGAACCATAGTATTTCATTGCTGGAAGGCACTTTGGTGATCATTTAAATAGTGATCAGCAAACTTCTTCCTTAAAGGGCCAGATGGAAACTATCAGGCCATACGATCTGTCATAGCTGCTCAACTCTGCCACTGTAAGGGAGAGCAGCTGGAGACGATCATAAATGAAAGGGTGTGACAATGTTATGATAAACCGTCGTGGATGGACACTTGAAAGATGGAGGTCATAGAATTTTCACGTGTCATGAAGTATTATTCTTCTCTGGATTTTTTAAAAATTTTAGCCATTTCTCATGGGCCATCGAAAAATAGGCATGCACCTCAATTTAGCCTGTGGGTCATAGTTTGCTGAAATCCTCTTCATCTCATACACTGGGAAACTGAAGCCCAGAGACAGGAAGTGAGTTTCCCTGATTACTCAGTGGGTGAGCAACAGAGAGATCCTAAACCGATGCTCTTCCCATGTCGCTGTGCTATGCTGACACCACCTCGGCAATCCTCAGAGTGCCGTCCTCGTCCAGGACCCCTTCCTGTCGCATACGGATGGGTGCGAGAGCCTCTTCCTTCTCTCCTGCCTTTACTCTCTTCTTAATTCCTTTTCTGTCCTGCCATCAGAATAGCCTTTCTAAAGCACAACGATGACCACTTCATTCCTCTGTTTGAAAGCTGTTAATGATCTAGAGCAGAGCTTCTCAAATAGCAACATGCACATAAACCATCTTGGGGATCTTGAAACTGAGATCCTGATTTGGCAGGTTAAAGATTCTGCATTTCTGACAAGCTCCCCGATGATACAGATGCTCCTGATTCCAACACCTCATTTTGAGGAACAAGAATAGAAAGTAAAGCCAAGAGAACGAATAAGGTCTTTCATAGGCTGGCTTCAACCTTCCCATCTCATTTTCCACAGTCACTGTTTCTTATGTACCATACACCCTCTAGCTATGTCAGAATATTTGCTATTTCCTCATATAATCATTTTATCTCCATTCCTCTGTGCCTTTGCTTATGCAATTCCCTTTGACTGGAATGCCTTTTTGGTTGTCTACTTAGAAAACTCTAGGCAGAAAAAAAACATGGAGTGAGTTCTTTAAGCAGCTTATAGCAGCAGTAATAAAAATATTACTATTTTATTACTACTACTACTACTACTAAAATAGTACAATAGTAGTAATAAAATAGTAATAACAATAAAAGCAGGTGCTACCATTTACTGAGTGTATCTTAAGTTTGAGGCAATGTCCTATGTATATATTATCCCATGTAATCTTTATAAATCATTCAGTGAGATAATGACTCCATTTTGTAGATATAGCAACAGATGCCCAGAAAAGCTAAGTACTTGCATAAAGTTCTAAGACTGGAAAATGGTGAAACTAGGATTTAAATTCAATCTTTGTGACAAGTTTTCATTGATTAACTAAAGAAATGGATTCATTCAGAGTATTTGTTGAGCAACTACTATGTACCTATCATTGTTTAGAGTGCTATATACATAGTGGAGAACAAGTTAGAAAAAACCTTGCTCCCTTGGAACTTACATTCTAGTGGGAAAGAACATAATAAACAAATAAATATATAATAACCTCAGGTCATTTTTATTTCAATATGTCATTAGAGAAATAGGGAGGAGGGACCAGATCATGCATGGTCTCATAAACCATAGACGGCTTTAAATTTTTACTATGAGTATGATAGGAAGTCACTGGACAGTTCTGAGCAGGTGAGTGACATGATCCAATCTACCATACTTCAGCTACTGTAAGGTACACATCTCCCCCACATTTCAGTGTCTCTAAAATTAGAATATGTCTTACAATCAATGGTATTTGCATAATTGGCAGAGTCTCTTCTTTTTTGGCAGTGTATAAAATAATGGTGTGGCTTATCATTGAAAATGTCTGAGATTCAGTGACATGCAGCATGTTCTAAAAAGTTGAGTCTGGCTACTATGTGGGAAAATAGCCTGTGGGGCAGGAGTAAAAGCAAGAGATCAGCACAGAGGATTAGAATAGTCTAAGGAAGATTACTCACTCAGACGTGAAACAGGGAAATGGGGGCCGGTGGGTAGGTAACAAGAGATCAAGGACATATGGGAAGATGGAGTCAAGCTGTTCACAGACTGAACATAAAATTTAAGGCAAAGAGAAGATTTAAGGATGACTCATGGGTTTTTTGCTTTAGCAAGTGGGAAAATGGGACACTCCTGAAATAGGCAAGATAGTGAGAAATATATCTGAGAGGAAATCCAAAACATTGTGTTTCTGACAGGCACATGTAAAAAACCCTAAGGATCATCTAAAGGGTGACTCCTGAATCAGAGCTGATGTCTGGTACTACTCTGAGCACCCTCAACTGTAGCACCATGAAACATACACACGTATATTAACTGGAGGATGGGGCCAGCCCCTCGCGGAAGCACTTACTTGTCCAAAAGCAAAACCGACAGTGACAAAGGAGATCTTCCTATGCTAGAGATCATTTATGTTCCTTTGGGGATATGGTAGAGTTACCTTTACAAGAGTGGAGTATTGCTGGGAAAATTTTTGACACTGGTCCAGCTTTGTCTGATTCTTCTCAATTTCCGCAAACAGATCCTGGAAACCAAAGCATCGTAACAACATTACTAGTGTCCCTATTGTCATCAAAACAGTTGAGCATTTATTACCTTCTAAGGCAGTTTTCAAATCTTAGCAACATCAAAATCACCTGTGAGGCAATCACTAGCTTGCCAGGCACCCCCTCCAGCGTTTCTGATTTGGTAGGTCTGGGAAGGTCTGAGAACTTGCATTTCTAACATGCTCTCAGCAATGCAGATGCTACTAGTCTGGACTCCAAACTTTGAAAACCACTGTTCTCCATATTTTACATGTATCCCTTCATTTAAACCCAACAACAATACCTTATGAGTGAGATAGGTTAAATAAATACGGAACTAATCTATTTTATTGATGAGGACGTAGACTGCTGAGAAGTAATTTGGTCAAGGTCTCATAGTGAGTGAGCCAGGACTGGAATCAAAGCAGTCTAACACCAGACTTCATACTCTAAACTGTGATGTTAAGCAAAATAAAATACTACCAAGTAAAAACCACTTTGAATAATTTTTGTCCAGTTACATCCTTCCTGGTTTTCCATGCCCCATCTTCTAATCCTAGTAAAATCAAATGCAGTATCAAGAAACAAAATGAGGCAAGATAATTTTAATCTGTCCATCTATGGCTTTAATATATAGTCTCTGAAAGTCAGGTTTTGAAGGGATATTACAAGTCTGTCTGGCCTAAATGCAAAACCAGTATCATCTTGAGATCATCTTGTTTGAACTCTTTTCAGAAGAGGAGGCTCAGAATATCTTGCTATTTGGGGGAAGCTGACTTGCTAGTTCATCATATCCTTCCACGATGAACTAACTCCTCCCCACCCCCTGCACACACAACTTCTACCATGCTACTGCTACACCCACCGTCTGCTGGCTGAGCTGCTCCGACAGCACTCTGCTATCCTCTGCCTGGCCTGGCTTCATCATCTCCTGTTGGGCAGTGGTTTTCTCAATCCATTTGATGAGAGTTCCATGGAAGGCTCTGTAATCTCCCAGAACTTCCTGAATACTTTCTAGTTCAGATTGGCTGGAGGAGCACAGGGAAAGAGACTGCCATTAGACACCTCGGTACAAACACAATAAAGTAAATGGGGCAATTCCTTCCTCAGCCCATTCCTCCAGTTGGGCTTGATCACAGAGGATATGTCTTTATTTTGTGGAAACAGTAGTACAATGCCAACTGAGACCTATGCATGTAACCAGTACCCTGTGGGGTAAAAGTTAAGTACAAACCAGTTGTGTGTGCTAGCCCTGGACACAGTCTTGGAGCCTGGCATCCCATGATGATCCTTGTCAATTTTTTTTTACTAAGGCTGTCAAGATCACCAGGGATGGCAATAAGACAGTGCTGGCTGTACATGTCTGTCTCCTGATGACAGAGTGCCCAGTTATGATCTAGGAATCACTGTAATTTCTTGGGGAAAGATGGGTAAAAAATTGTAATTTTCCGTTAATTTCAGGAACAGTTTCTTATATCACTTTTGTTAGTCCAACTAGACTTGGGATAGTAAATCAATTACATAGACTCAATCCAAACTTAGGAGTTATTATAACTCCTCTCTCTCTCTTTGCCTATCCAGCCTAGCCTCAGTAAGGTAATTTTGTCTTTCCTCTTCAAATTTGATATCAGAAGCAGGACTTCAAGTAACAGAAATAAAAAAAACATTGAATTGGCAAATGAAAGTGGAAGCAAGAAATTCTCCAAAGCCCCACGATGAAAACCGCTCATAGTTGGATTCAAAACTAATAAAACAAGAACCAGAACTCAAGATGTAGCCTTGAGAAAAGATCACCAGTTCACCTTTCCAATGTATATTCTAAGACACCACTGTCATCATGGCTTAACTGGATAGGATGAAAACTGGATAGGAGAAGCATTACTAACGGGACCATCACTGCTCATCCAAAAGCAGCCTCAGGTCTGCTTTGGGGTTGGTGGCCCCAGTTTTCTGTCATTTATCTTGTCCAGAATTCATACTGTCTTTTAATTTGTACTCTTCTCTACCACTTCTTGCCTTTAAATAAGAATGTACAGATTTCTGTTTAACACCTAGGCCCTGAATCCTAATAGGAGAAAAGGGTGGGGCCACCACTCACCGGGTCTCAAGCTGGACAATGACCCGGTGCCAACGCTCCCGCAGCTGGGAGCCTTTTTCCTGACAGCGCTCCAAATCCAGGCTTCGCTCTGGGGTCAGACGACTCAGCTGCTCTGCCACTGCCTTGGCCTTGGTAATTTCCTCATCCAGGACTGTAAACACTGAACTCTTGTCCTTCACGTCACTAAGCCAGTGCTATAAAAGGACAAGTACAGCAACAGATAAATATATTCCATGCTAAAAAGGACTCAGACTAAGGTAGAAAACAAGAACATAGTCCATAGCTGGCTCTGCATTGTATCTGGGATTCACAAGCCAAACCCTAAAATGTTTGTGCCAGAAGTGCCTCCACAGTCCTCAGGCACACTGGGAGGCCAAGGGCAGGCAGTACACTACAGAGGGACGTGCAAAGAACTAGTGTTTGAAACCTGGCTATCTAATTTAGAAGTGTATCCACTGACTGTATCCAATTTAGCTGTGATTTTACTGGGGAGAAAATAAACAGAAAGGCAGTCATTTATTTCCCCTTTCCAGCTCGACATATTTCTCAGTCTCAATTTCTTTGGATTTACATTAAAATATATTAAATATGATATCCTGCCCAGTTTAAATGCAAATTTAAATCAGTGCCATGCCATCCAAAATTGCATTTCTCTGCTAACCCAAAGCAATGGACACGTTAAGTCAAGCTTCTGTGAAACTCAGAGCAACCAACCCGTAATGTAGATCGATGAGACTCCAGAGCAGAGAGATCTGCTGGTACTGCTTCTTCTTGACTCAGCTTAATTTCATAACCTTTGACCAAGAGTTCAGCGTCCTGGATGCTACGCACTATAACATCGATGGTCTTTAGCCTGTGAGGGTAAAGTCGCCTTCGTTAACACACACGTTAAGGACTGGGCCACAGACTTGGAGCGCCACAGACTTGGTTCACAAGATGTCTTACTAGAATCGCTTTTACCATTCCTAGATGATGACAGAGTTTTATAAAAACAAAAAAGCATGGTATATGGGTTGCCAATTTTAGCCAATTCAAAATAAAGTTCTAAGTGACACTGGGACACATGTATATGTGGTGGACTCACGGGAGAAACGACTTGAGGCCAGAAACCCAGTCAACACTTTAATAAAGAGTCTAAGATCTGTGACTCCTCAAGATCATGGGTGGGTAGAGGGAATATCTTAAAAGACTATATTCAGTTTAACTGAACATTTTTATTTTCATTCTGTAGTGTCCCTTCTTTTTTTCAGAGCTAGCTAATCAAAGAGAAATACTCCTAACACTGCAAATCCCTCTCCCCGTCTGTATCATTGACATTGTTCATTGTACCCCAAGGAACCCACTCCAGTTACTTGGAATGAAAGCCAAGGTCTCTCTTCATGGGTATATGGTCTTTAAGATCTGCAACCTCTCTCTAAAACACTCTAGGCATTCCCCTTCTCATCCCAATGAAACCATTGCCCTTTGGATCCAAACCTGCAGCTCACTCACTTATTCAGATAAACTATGGAGAGACCATACACATGGTCCATTTTCTCCACCAGCAGATTGAGTTCTGAGCGCAGAGTTGGGACACTCGAACCAGATGGAGACTGATGCAGAAAGCTGTTGCATTTCGTGGATATGGCATCCAAGTCTGACCTCAGTTGCTGTAAGTCCTCTTGCGTACACTGTCAGGAACAAGACACACAACAAAGATGGAGACAGAATTGAACAAAGAAGTAATAGCAAAATGCTGCAAACAACCTAAATGCTTATCTGTAGGAAAGTAGTTGAATAAACTATGAAATAGCACTGAAGAGGGAGGATGGGAAGAACACACACAAGTATTTCCTGAACATAGTATTTGGACTATGGACAAATGTTCAGGCTAAAGATAAAAGGAACCATAAATAAACACTGAACTCCAGTTAGTAGGCTTGTGGGTTTTTTGTAGTAGCATTGACTCAGCAGTTCTAAAACTACTCATCTCTACGTGCTGCTAGAACTGAGCAATAAGTAAATTTACTGTAGGTAACATAAACTAGGTTTCTCGGTCTTAGGGAAGGAAGTTACAAATATGGAAAGAAGAAAGGCTAGAATGAGCCCTGTGGTATTGGTATGTTTGGAACAAAACGGAGACAGATGTATATGAATTCATAGTTATGGCTGTGTGTGTGCGTGTAGGTGTGAGGGAGAGAGAAATTGATAGATATACTGGTCTACTTTTGTGATACATTTATATGAATATAATCATACATACATCTATAGACATAATATGTATATACATATAAGTATGCGTGTGTGTGACACTGGGGTGTACCTATATGTGTGTGTGCATTATAGGTTTTTAAGTATGTGTTTTTCTAGTTCTATTTGCTTAGCAGGCCTAGACACAATGACACCCCAATAATAAGAGCATGCTTAGTATACAGATCTTGGTTTCTAAACAGTATTCTCTACCTCTCCAAGGAGGACCCCTCGGAGAAATGGCTGATTCCAGAGTTGGGGATGGCAAAGGCAAGATGAACCTGGAATATCTTATCTTACTTTGTTAAGAAATAAGAAAGCACAATGGGGCGCCTGGGTGGCTTAGTCGGTTAAGCGTCCGACTTTCGCTTAGGTCATGATCTCGCGGTTCGTGGGTTCGAGCCCCGCGTCAGGCTCTGTGCTGACTGCCAGCTCAGAGCCTGGAGCCTGTTTCAGTCTGTGACTCCCTCTCTCTCTGACCCTCCCCTGCTCACGCTGTCTCTCTCTCTCTCTCCTAGAAATAAATAAAAAACATTAAAAAAAAAAAAAGAAATAAGAAAGCACTCGAAGAATAGTGGAACACATGAAAATGATATAGATACCAGCCTGAAGGGGCTCTCAATAGCTAAATTTGAGAAATTCTGAACATCAAAATAAAGACAGTAACAACTTATAAACCATTAACATAAGAATCCATAAGTCCATACTGACATAAAGAAGGAAGAAAGGGGAAACCTGGGTGGCTTAGTCAGTTAAGTGTCCAACTCCTGGCTTTGGCTCAGGTCATGATCCCATGGTTAGTGAGATGGATCCCCACATTAGGCTTTGCACTGACAGCACAGAGCCTACTTGGGATTCTCTTTCTCCCTCTCTTTCTGCTCCTTCCCCACTTGCTCTCTCTCTCAAAATAAATAAATAAATAACTTTTTAAAAAGGAAGGAAAAAAGGAGGGCATAGAACAGAAATTTTAAAATCTAAAAGGAATAATAGAATTAGATAATCACCTTTTGGCAACAGTCATACTAATAATTAATTCAGTCAAGAATCAACATTAGATGCTAAAAAACTAGGTGATTAAAGTATGACATAAAACAAGATATTTTACATGGTCTCCAAGTATCTCCCCACAATATGGTTAGTAATTACAAAGGGGTAAAGAGCAACAAACAGTACGAGTTATCACCAGTAATGGGACAAATCAACATCACATGCCTTCTGATATCATGCTGAGAATACACGATCATTTCTGTGGTATTTCTGCCCCAAAATGTGTAAGATATATCTAGTCATGAAGAAATCTCAGATAAACAGAAATAAAGGAATATTCTACAAAACAAATGACCTGCCCTCTTCAAAATGTTAGGGTTGGGGAGGCTGGGTTGCTCAATCAGCTAAGCATCTGACTTTGGCTCAGGTCATGATCTCACACTCCGTGAGTTCAAGCCCCACATGAGGATCTCTGCTGTCAGCACAGGGTCTGCTCTGGATCCTCTGTCTCCTCTCTCTCTGCCCCTCCCTTGCTTACACATGCATGCAGGCATACTCTCTCTTTCTCAAAAATAAACATTAAAAAAAATGTTAGGGTTATGAAAGATGATGAAAAGTTGAGAAATTATTTCAGTTTAAGGAACTTTGAAGAGATATAGAAACTAAATGAAATGTGTGATAGGTACTGCATTGAGTCCTGTACTAAAAATTTGGGGAGAGTTAAGTACCCAAAAAAGGCATTATGAAGTCAACTGATGAAATTTTAATAAAATCTTAGATAACAGCATTATATCAATGTTCATTTCCTAATTTTAATCATTGTCCAGTGGTTATATAGGAGACTCCACTTGATTTCTGGAAATGCGCACTAAAGTATTAAGGGGTAAAAAAGCATCATATACAGAATTTACTCTAAAAAGGAGAAAAAAATTTTTCTTAATTTTTAATGTTTATTTTTGAGAGAGAGAGAGAGAGAGAGCGTGCAAGCAGGGGAGCGGTAAAGAGTGGGGGAGATATAGAATCTAAGCAGGCTCCAGGCTCTGAATTGTCAGCACAGAGTTCAACACGAGGCTTGAACTCACAAACTATGAGATCATGACCTGAACTGAAGTCAGATGCTCAACTGACTGAGCCACCCAGGGCCCCCCCAAAAATTATGATGTATACATATGTAGAAAAAATTACAAAGCAAATACAGAAAAATGTCAACATTTGGGGAATCCAGGTGAAGGCTATAGGAGAAAAACTTTTTTTCTATATACTGAAACTACTTCAAAATAAAAAGTTAATGAAAAAAAAAGGAAGGTCCTCTAGAAAAGCTGAATATTAACATTTCATAGAATGTTCTATTTCGCTGGGACAAACAGATTTCATGTGACTACAGAAATCTTGTAAGTTTCAATATGAAAATTACAGGTTTATATGATATGCTTTGTTCAGGCATATTAGATCCCTCTTGGCCACTGAAAATTACACTGCCCACTCATCCACTTCTTTACACTTTGGAATAACTGAGAAGGTTAAGAAAAATCATTCCTAATTTAGCCAGTCCTTTCCATTCCTTCAGGCTCCTAGGTCAAATCTAATATTCTTTTTTTTTTTTTTAAATATTTTAAATGTTTATTTCATTTTGAAACAGAGTATGAGTAGGCAAGGGGCAGAGAGAGAAGGAGACACAGAATCTGAAGCAAGCTCCAGGCTCTGAGCTGTAATCACAGAGCCAAATGCAGGGCTCCAACCCATGAACAGTGAGATCATGACCTGAGTTGAAGTCTGATGCTTAACCGACTGAGCCACCCCCCTAATATTCTTTAAAGAGCTCTCTCATATCATCACAAGTAGAAATGGTCTAATAATACTCTAAATTCCTATAGCAATATTTGCTTTGAAATCTGTGAATATCCTAGGTACTATCTTAAAATATCTCTTATACTGAAGTTTCTAATTGTGACTTCAACCTTTTATTCTTCTTTAAACTACATTATAAGCCCAAAGCAAGGACTTTGGGTTACTCCCTTTACACACCTATGAGCACATAACAAAGTAGTTAATATTTGCCGCTTTTACTTCAGAAACAAACAATGCCCTACATTTTGATGGCATTTTACATTTTTAGAAAACTCATTATATATACTAGATCACTTAACTTCCAAAGTTTTGGAAAACTGTGGAATTAAGTGATATAGTTTGGATTCTATTATCATATCCATTTTATAAGAAAGGAAACAAAGAATGAGAGTTAACTTGCTGAAAGTCAAGTGTGCATCAGAGCCTAGAAAAGAATATGAGTCTTTCCTTAGTATTTTTTGCATCATATGGCTGATGGAACTACGTCATAGAAAGTACCACATGCACATAAGGGATAGAGCAGATAGTAGCATCTCTACCAAGCAGTATTAAAATATGTAGCCCAAATGCAGTGCTTAGAAAAATCTGCCAGTCAGTTTGCCTCCCCAAGTGCGTAGAAAACTAATCAACATTCAGTAACACACTGGGAGCTGAAATCAGGCTTTGCCATAGGTAAAAGACATTTACATGCTGCAGGGAAGGACTCTCGAGTAGGAATGCCAGGAGTCTATTGTCTTATTTCTTAGGCTCCATATTGTCTTCACACCCAATTCACTCTGAAAGCATGTGCACTGCAGCTGGCAGCCACCTTGCTTGAGGCTTACCTCTTGCTCCGCGATCCTTAATGCATTGTCCTGCCGGGCATCTTTGTCAGTCCTAGAACTGGCTGGAGACTGAATTCGCTTGACCAGCCGCTGTTCACACTCCTCCAGGCGTAGTCGGATATTCTTCAGCTCTGAAATGTACGTCTTGGCCACAGTTTCTTCTTTGTCCTCTGTGAATGCACAAGTACAGA
This sequence comes from Proteles cristata cristata, assembly GCA_017311185.1. Taxonomy (NCBI): domain Eukaryota; kingdom Metazoa; phylum Chordata; class Mammalia; order Carnivora; family Hyaenidae; genus Proteles; species Proteles cristata. The sequence continues at coordinate 367,982 of JAESUZ010005294.1, forward strand.
ATACCATTAACCACCATAAGAGAAATCAACAAATCTGAAAACAAGAGGTTCACCCTTAGATGGAGAGCAGCAGACCTGATATTCCTAAATGAAAGCAAGGCCTTATATGGGGGGAACCTTCTGCTTGATCCCAAACTCCCTGCATTATATACTCATCTTTAAGAATCGAAACATGTTATTTCCACAAGAAAATGTGACAGGCTGATAAGCAATGACTGAAATACAGCCTCTTCATCCATGATCTGATTTTGAATAATTCATCTCTGTTAAGTTTTTCCCTGTCTCAAGTTTTTAGCAACTCAAATGGTAAAAAGGTGGTGCTTTCTAGTCTATATGAAGGGTCCAGCAGCACTCTTCAGGGCTCTCATTCCACAATTCCTCTCCCTCTTTCCAAGGCACAAACCATTCTCTATGGACTTCATCAGGTGCTGAAAGTGGGTTTTACAAGCCTCCACCTCCTCTTCCAAGCGCAAACGATCAGCCACAGAAAAGAGTAGAGAGTCACGGCTATCCTGCAGAAAGTCTTCATAGTGGGCCTGGAGGTTCTTCATAACCTGATGGCACTCTCCTGGAGCTGAGGATCGAAGCTAGAGAGAGAGAGAGAGAGAGAGAGAGAGAGAGAGAGAGAGATAAAAGAGATTTCAATAGAATGGGAACATAATACATTCTCCTTTTCTCCTTTTTTACTGATGTTTCACATATAGACAAATCAGTTGCACACACCATAACTGTAAATATGGTTTTTTTTTTTTACAAAAAGAACTTGTCCATGTTATCAGCATTCAGATCAAGAAACAATAATACTAGCACCCTAGAAGCACACACTATGCCCTACTGTACACAACCCTGACTAATGGTTAATTCACCATTATTCCTATAATACAGGAATACATCTATTCAAGAGCTGCTCGTCCCGCAGAGTGAGAAGATTTTGGTTGGCCAAGAAAATGAGGACCTTGTTTGTTTTCATCAGGAATTTCCTTAACCATTCAGGCTGCTGTTTTTCTTTCCTAGGCCCCCCTAATTCTGAAACACTATCCCTGACTCCACTTTACTTCCCTTGGGTGGGTAGGAGTCTTATAGCAACGAAAAAAAGTTCCTTCTGAAAAAAGCTTGCCAACAGGATGTAAGCCTGAGGAAAGGCTTTTCACAATTACCTTTTCCAGGTTCCAGGTCTTTACAAGGTCAAGGTCCTTCCGCAGATAGTTCCAGGAGATAAGGCTTTTAGTGTTAACATGTAGCTGATGCCAAAGGGCCATCACTTTCTGATAAGACTGTTCGACCCTAGAAACAACAGAGAACCTGGCTGTGGCTGTTCTGAAACCTGAGCTCCACATCAGAGATCTTTCAGGGGGAAGATGTGACTGCCTTAGCAGAACAGGGTTTACATGCTGAGCAGAGAAAGGCAAGTAATCAAATACTAACAACACAGCAATGTTTAGAACAAAATTAATTGAGATACTCAAACAATTTGGATTTACTATGGTATTATGATGTCAGCATGTTTAGCAGTCTTATAAATGTTACTTTTATATATCATAATCAAAGGAAGTCAGAGATAGGATACACCTGTGAAGATAAGTAACAGAGAAAATTAGAGATCAAATAACCCCATTTGGAATTGTTGAAAAACAACAATCCCTATCAATGCTTTAAAAGCACATTGCTGTGGTCTATATAGTCACAGAACTGCTAAAATGTTTAAAAGTTAATAACAACTTAAAAAGTCATCTGGCATGGAGGAGGAGGAGGAGGAGGAGAGAGGAGGAGGAGGAGGGAGGAGGGAGGAGGAGGAGGGAGGAGGAGGAGGAGGAGAAGAGGAGGAGGAGGAGGGGGAGGAAGGAGGAGGAGGAGGAGGAGGGGAAGAAGAAGAAGAAGAAGAAGAAGAAGAAGAAGAAGAAGAAAGAAGAAGAAGAAAGAAGAAGAAGAAGAAGAAGAAGAAGAAGAAGAAGAAAGAAGAAGAAGAAGAAGAAGAAGAAGAAGAAGACGACGACGACGACGACGACAATGACGACGACGACGACGACGACTGCAGTGTGAAGAACTGGAAAGATTTTTTTCTAAAACATCCTGTGCCTGATTCATTCTCAACTTCTGGAAGTCTTACAAACGGATTTACTGAAAACCTCCTATGTAGCTGCAAGTACAAGACTTGCTATCTTAATAGGAGGTCTTTCCCAAAAGAAACTTTAAAACTTGGCTGCTCTGCTTAAGACTGCAAATGCAGATTCATCCCTCCATCAATTCACTCCAGCCAAGCAGCACAGGTGGCAGTACACAGTGGCAGCTAAGCAAAGTTACCTGCTGGCCATCTCAATGGCATCCTTATTGGGTGAGGGGATGAGGAAACAGACTGATGGGACCATCGCCTCATTCCCTGTGGGGCTGATCACTTTCCACTTGGTTCTCTGCGAATTATCTTCCAACACACATTCATCATTCTTGCAAATGGTGATCTGAAGAGACAAACCCACAAGTTACTGCTAATGGATAAACCAACAACCCATTATGATGTGGTGCCTGATCCCAAAGCTATGAAATGCTTAAGAAAAAAGATCATTTTGGGGTGCCTGGGTGGCTCAGTCGGTTGAGCGTCTGACTTCGGTTCAGGTCACGATCTCACAGTTCGTGGGCTCAAACCCTGCGTCGGGCTCTGTGCTGACAGCCAGCTCAGAGCCTGGAGCCTGTTTCAGATTCTGTGTCTCCCTCTCTCTCGGACCCTTCCCTGTTCATGCTGTCTCTCTCTCTCTCTCTTTCTCTCTCAGAAATAAATAAAACATAAAAGATTAAAAAAAAATCATTTTGGAGATCCGCCATGAGTTCACATGAGTGGAGAACGCCTCACTTAGTGAGGGTTCCTGATTTTGATGAAAAGATAACCTTATATATAAATATACACAACACAGGAAAGGTTGTGACATCAAAGAAATCAAGGAAGCATGTTTGTTAATGTTTATTACAGGTCAAGTAACTCAGTATATGGAAGTTCTAAGGGGACTGTCTTAACACCTCCAAAAGCAATCTCTCTGCATCTACAACCATTAGGGTAAAGGTTAAAGGGACATGAATAACCTCAGCTCTGCTTTTGTGATACTTTCTCATCCTCCCTCTTGTTCCCACTCAAATCCCTGAAAAGATTTAAGTATTTTGGAATCATCAATTCTCTTTCTTGGGAGACAAGGAACCAACATCATCATCCCTGTTTTATAGACAGAAATACTGAGACACAGAAAAGTGCCAGAGAAGTTCATTCTTATGCATTACAAATATTTACTGAGTCTATTATGTGCCTAGAATGTTGCTGGGCCACTGGACATAAGCATGGTAAGATGGTAAACTAACAAACATGGTTGATAGTCCACATATTCTGGTGGGTGTAAAGAGGTATAATACTGTATGACAAATGCAATTTACCAGGGAATGCATGGAAGGGACATGACCAAGTCTTGCCTAGAAAGATAAAGAAGGATTATTCAGGACCTTGAAGCCACATTAAGGAATTTAGGCCATCTAAACAGAACTGTGGATTATTGTAGGATGGAAGTATGGGAATAATTTTTTTTTCTTTGAAGATCATGCTGGTAGAAGAATAGAGAATGCATTGAATGGGGAGGCTACTGCCATTATTCAAAGGAAAGGAATTATGGTCTAACTGAGGGTCGTAGCTGCAAGGGCAGAAAGAAGTACATCTAATCTAAGGGATATTTATTTGCAAGGTGGTATTGATTTGGTTTTCCTACTAGTTGTGAGGATAAGAGAGGAAAAGCCAAAGATATGGCTCAGGGACATCACTTAGGAAATCGAGTGGATGATGATACCAATCATGGAGGCTGGGAGCAGGTCAAGATTGTAGAGTTTGGGCTTTTTTTTTTTTTTTAAAGACTGTTTAAGTTCTAATTAAAAAACAAAAAACCTGTATCATTAGGCCTTTCCCTATCATACCCCTAACTGAAGGCTTTGCTTCTCCCTCCCTTCCTTCTGGAGCCAGAGGTACCTTTCCTCCTCACCTCTATTTGTCGATAGTCACAAATAGCCTTCACAGAAATGGTACTCTTTAGCACGTGGTCGGGACTGCGTGGCTTTAGCTGAACGATGGTTTTTGATCTCCCAACAAGACTGGCAACGGAACTCTTGGACTGTATTAGCTGCTCCTTTTCATCCTACAAAGTGAGAAGAAACACAAAAGACATTAACGCTGCTACTCAGGGTGACTGAGTCAACAAAGAAAACTGAGTGCTCCACTCCCTCAGAGAATGTCATTTCTCAGTTAAGTAGGGATCCTTGGTGGAGCCATCTTAGAAACACAAAGATAAAGAAAAAAGGAGAGGATATTTCTTGTCTTCTCCAAGCGCTTTTATATTCAAATTGCTCAGCTTTCTCCCTGTGCCCTTTTCAATGAATTATGAAGCCACATGCAAAAATAATGGAAACACAAAAACAAAAAAAAGAACTGCCAGCTGCCAAATACAGCTATACACACTAACAAAGGATTTCCCCAAATAAGGTGAAGAAAGCATGGAAATTTAAAAACAATAATAACAACATTGCTGTCGCTATTATTATTATTTGCTTTCTTACTGGTAGAAGCCAGTTCTTGCCTTCTGCGGAGGAGAAGCTAGTATTGTGCTCTTTAAGGAATTTTTAAATAATTATACCTCCCAAGCTCTACTACTACTATTTCGCTTTCTTAAAAATTGAGTCAAACTTTCTAGAGAAAGATCTTAGCTCTTCCACCAACAATTTATAAACCAATGCTGTTGGTGAAGACATGACAAATGATTCAGGGTTTACCTTTTAGTGTCTTGCTGTGCCATGTGCACATAAATTTGACTGGTTTGAAAGAAGTATCATGCAAAATTGAAACTCTCAAGTCTGCAAACCCAATTATCTTAAAAACTAATGAACTTCTTGTCCACAAAATTGGTAGCAATGTACTGCCAATTGTGTTAGAGAGTAAAGGATAACTTTCATGTATTATCAGGATGTGTCAAGCCCATTTTGAGGTATAAAAAGTCCTTAGAAGAGGACTTTCTTAGGATGGAAGTAGATGTGATGAGAGTAAAGAATTAATAATGTTAAGAAATGCCATTAAAGAATTAAGAATATGCAAGTAAAGAAAAAGAAATGCTTAAATAAACTACCTGTGCCTGTCCCCGGGAGCATGATTGGAAGAAATACAACTTTAACTTATTAGTTAAGAAAGAGGAATGGAATATATCAGGGAGACAGCCACACTCTTCCATACTTGAGAGCTGGTCTACCCATTTCCGTTTCCTTGCAATAAAGATGTCAATTTCTGTCTAACCCACAGCCAAACATCTCAAGCTCCAGAGACCAAGTGCTCAGCGTGGTAAAAGTTCTGAAAAGAACCAGAAGCCATGACAGATGCTCCCGAACCTGACGGACAAGCTGAGGAAAAGCTGAGGAGCAGACCCAGGTGACTTCATGCCCAGATGACGCCGCCAACCCGATGCCCCTGACCTGGAGAGGAGGGAACAGAGCAGCGACCCTCGAGAAGAGAAGATATGACAACAATTGCAGAGAAGTTACCCTAAGACAGGAAGGTACTCTGTGGAAGGGAGGAGATAATAGCCAAGGATTATTATATTCCTCCTTCATACTTGAAGTACCTCCAAGAGAGACATTCTAGAGACAACATCTAAAAAGTCAGGCTTTTATCCTTCATTCCAAGTTCATTAAATTAACAGGTTACTGGCCCAGGTAAAACACTGAATGTGAACCCATTCATAGGTTAATAATATCTGAAAGTGTAAAAATAAATCAATAAACAATCGACTAATGTTCACAAATACCCAAGTTTCACCTATGAAAAAGTTTTGAGTTCCTGGTTCTCTTATTTATAATTTTCTACTGAAATGTGGGAATCCTCTGGCTTCTCATATAGAAAAAATAATTTCCCTATTACATACTCTTCTATCTTAATTTGGGATGTAGCTAGTGCCTTGTCCTGCCAACTCTGTGTAATATACATTTACTACATGTAAACATTCCTGCTCTGATTTTATTATCAGCATTTCTGAAAGAATAATTCATTGGAGAAAATGAATATAAAATTGACTTGGAGTAAATACTGGATGCAAAAATATTTTCTCAAAGTTAATACTGCTACATAAATTTGACAAATATTGCACTATATCTAATTAATATTTTAACATCATCCTTAATTAAAATCAATATTCTAATACCTCATTTTACCAAAACAAAATTACCACAGAGGAAAATTGACTAAAGTCTAGTTCATTGATTTGGTTTTGTTTAAATTCTCTTTGCATGAGAGAGTGAAAAAAGAATTTGATGTCACCTAATCCCCTTAAACACTATTTTTCATGCTCTACACCTCATCTTTGGTCTCAACTTTTGAATTAAAATAAGAACAATGCAAAGACAAGCATAGTGAGCACTAAGTGGCTCAGGGGAGAGGCCTAGGCCTTTACTTCAACAGCATACCCAAAGGATTCCTATTAGCAACTTCTTTAAGGACAGAAAAAAAAAAAAAGAAAAAGACAGAACAAAATTGGGATTAAACTCTATCTGAACGTGAGCCAAAGTTTATAACACCAACCCATTACCGTATAGCTTTCAAGAATATAAGCAGCCATTACCCTACAGCTTTCAAGGATATAAACAGCAGCGGCTGATATGGTTTACTCTGTTTCTCAGGAGTAATCATCCCGCTGATGCAACACCCACCATGGAGTCCTGGAGCAGGTCCTCGAGGCGAGATAAGCTGGTGTTGTGGTCACAGGAGTATTTTCGTTTGATGGAGTCTTGGAGGTTCCTCAAGAATGATTCCAGGTCCCGTGCATCACTGAAGAACTGTGGGGACAAAAGCAGGACCCCATGCTCAACACATCACAACACACAGATGTTGACCAAGAAAGAGCAATCTCACTATAATTCCTCTCCTGGATTGATGATACTTCACTACAAAATCCACAGGAGTGGAAACTGAGGGCATAAAACGCCACATCTGGGAAATGTTAGTGATGACAACCACAAAGCCTACTGAACCCTAGAGAAACATCAGTCAGCTTCCCCTTCTCAGAAACACTGCTAATGAGGATACTTGGCTGTGAGGCAGGTGTCATGAAAAGCCTAAAGGTCGCATGATCAAATGTTCCAATTAACTGAAAAGAATATAAAGCGATCAGGGAGATTATTTAATTTAGGGCAAACCCAAACAGAGGCAACAGGTTATTTCCTCCTCCCATCCTCATCTGAAAATAAGGAATATGTTCTTGACCTTGTGATAGACTGAAGAAAGAAAAATGGTGCTGGGATTTTACAGCTTCTCCCATCAGAGGGAGGAGGGTCTACTTCTTCCCTTGAAGCTGGGCCCAGGCACCTGACTTGCTTTGCCCAATGACATAATAAATGTGACAGCAGAAAAAAGGGCTTGTGTACTGGGGCTCACTCTCTCTGGTCATTTGTGGAACAAATGTAAAGAAGCCTAGGCTAGCCTATCAGATGTTACACACTTGCATGTGGATTTGTACCCCATCACCCCCACCAACCATCAGACGTGGAAGTGATGCCATTTGCAACCAACCAGCCCCTAGCCTGCCTGCCAGCTGCCTGCAGCTATCCATAAATGAAGCAAGATGAGAAAATCATCCTTTCTCATCTCGACTGAGCCTAGCCCAAATTACCAAACCACAGAATCAAGAACTAACCAACAGATTTTTGCTTTAAGCAGCTGTCCTTTGGGAGTGGTGGTTTACACAGTAAAGTGGTGGTTTAACTGATACGGATGTGCTTTTCACCTCACCTTTTCCATGTGCAGGCTTGTGTGCAAACAGAGGTACATAAAATCCTTGTCTGAATGGAAAAGGGTATTCTCCTCATCCTCTCTGATGCTTGTGAACACACACACACACACACACACACACACACAGAAAGATGTGCACAGACACAAACACAAAGTTCACATACCTGAAAGTAAGCAGTATTCTCTTTTACATGTTGCTCAACACACAAGCATAGCTGCTTCATCCACTGCAACTGGGACTGGACCGCGGCGCTGTAAGCCTGCAAGAGCCAAGCACATGAACAGAAAGGCAGGGGTTTAGCAAGATACGTGTGTGATGCTCTCTTCCAGGTCCAACTCTGCTAATGATAGGCCAACAGAAGATACACGGAGACGCTTGACGGGCATCTGCTGAGTGCTTCCCATGAGAAACAGGCTTGTCTTTTATCCCACATGGGTTACATAGAAAAGGCCTCTTCCACACTCAATTGCAGCTACAGCTGACCCTTGAACAATGGAGGGGATGGGGTACTGAACCCCCTTGCAGTCAGAAATCCACATATGACTTTTGACTCCCCAGAAACTTAACTGCTAATAGCTTATTGCTGACTAGAGGCCTTACTGATAACATGAACAGTCAATAAACACATATTTTGTATATTGTATGTACATATACTGTATATATACTATATGCTTACAATAAAGTAAGCTATAGCAAAGAAAATGTTACTAAAAAAATCGTAAGGAAAAGAAAATACATTTATAGTATCATACAGTATTTAGAAAATAAATCTGCATATAAGATGGCTACATAGTTCAAACCCTGTTGTTCAAGGATCAACTGTAAATGATCAGCAAAACCTGAGTGTGAATAAATCCCTCTCAGATTCCCCCAGTCTCTCTCTTTTCCAGACAAATGCACCACACCAACAACAGACGGCCTGCCTGGATGCTTATTTAAAATATATGATTCAATAGGAGTCAGTATCTCTTCTACTTTCTCATCCTATTCTCTTTTGTTTGCAGTCTTTTGGGGGCTGGGATGAAGAGAAAAGATCCAAGACAAATGATCACTGACACTTCCTTCAGGTGTTTCAACAGAACAAAGTCTCTGAGTTGGATGCTTCTATTATGACAACCCTAAGCACTTGACCCTCACACATTCTCAAGTCACATACCTCCACAGTCTGCTTGGCTGGGTGGTTCTCAAGTGACAGCAGCTCTGCTGTATCTTGTAGAGACCGAAACACATCTTGTTTCTCCTCCAGCTGCATTGTCAACTCCTGAAAATTGAATTCAACTAGATGCAGTAAGTACAATTAAGGGGGAAGAAGCAATAAAGAAAAAGTTTTGTTCCCTGCCCCACTTTAAAGGAGACTCCACAGGGTCACTGCCAAAATGAGAGGAATAAACAGCACATGCCAGAGGATTTCAAAGAGCAAAAAAGCTAGAATTACTGGACAATAATTTACAAAGGATAAGGGACCTGGGTCAGACCTGAAAAAGCAGGGGAACACAGGTGAGCACTGGAGACAGAGAAAGTAGATAACTTGGCAGGAGTGGCTGGTTCATGTCCCCTAACACAGTACCTGACACACCCTGAGATCCCCATCAGTGACTCACTGGCTTTGCTCAGATTATTCCATCAGCCTTCAGTGCCCTCCTCTGGATTTATATTCTGTTAACACTGCAGGACTCAATTTAGATGTTAGCTATTCTATAAAGCTGGGTACTGATCTTTGCTGTCACATTTGATCCCTTCTTTCTAAGCACTTTCTTTTTATCTTTACCATAGCCTGATTTCCATTCTCAGACAGTTTATTGTATTAGAGCATTTATCCTTTCTTCTTTATTTTAGACAAATCATATGCTATTCTCTGATCAGAAGTTTATATATTTTTTTAATTCTAAAGGAATTTAAAAGAATCTAAAGTAAAAGAATAAAAAAGCTTCCTGGGGTGCCTGGGTGGCTCAGTTGGTTAAGCATCCAACTTCGACTCAGGTCATGATCTCACCATTCATGAGTTCCAATCCCACAACAGACTCTGTGCTGACATCTCAGAGCCTGGAGCCTGCTTCAGATTCTGTGTCTCCCTCTCTCTCTCTGCTCCTCCCCCACTCACACTCTATCAGTGTCTCTCTCAAAAATAAACATTAAAAAAAATTTTTTTAAGTTTTCTATTTGCACAGAGTTTACAAATCTTTAAAAATGTGGAAATACACTTAGAAAGAAAACAACCTCACTGTATTGACTGAAAAAGAATAAACAAGTGTTGTCGTTGTCCAATGTTAAATTTCCCTTCCCATTTTACAAATGAAGATATTTGACCAAAAATTTAAGTGAATTTAACAGAATTCAGAATTTGCAAAAAGCCAAGAATATGCCTCAATTAAACAAGATTAAGCCCTACACTAAGTGCTTTCCCTATATTAGCTTAGTCAATCTTTTACACAAGCCTTTGAAGTGATACTATCATCCCATTTCACAGAGGTCCAGAGGTTAAATGACTGGCCCAAGGTCACAGAGCCAGTTATTGGAGGAGTTAATTGGAACTCCGGTCTCTCTCACTCCAAAGCCTGTCATCCTAAACACAAAGCTATTCTGAAATAACTCAACTTGCAGCCCAATATTCTCACTGTCCAAAACATTGCCCTTCTAAACACATGCTAAGTAAATTCATTGTAGGGCTTGGTTTCCTTCCCTTCTCTCCATGGCATATCTCACACGCACAGACGCATTAAGCAGAGGGTCTGGGTCCCTATTTCTATCTAGCAAAATGCAAATCCAGATATCCAAGCTCTCAACAGACTAGCCTCTCTCTGTCTCCTTCTGCTCTTACATAAATATGACAGGTCTGTTGTGCTACACTCACAGAGAAGTAATTTCTTTTGGCTGAGATATTGGGATTGTTGTCACTCCAATCATATGCTAGTTCTTCCTCCTCCTTCTCATTCAACCAGATCAACTCAGCTGTAGCTCTGGAGACAAATTTATGTAGGCTCTGAAGGTGCCTCATCCGGAAGCTGGAAGTTTCCTAGACAAAGCAGGGATTACAAGGTTAGACTGCTAGGCTTTCATCTGTAGAAGAGAGCACATGTGACATCAAAGTAAAGAATAATGCAGGAAATAAATTTAGCCTTGATTTTTCATCTCTAGGTGCTCCTCCATGGACCCAAATTTAAATTTAGTACAAGTTTGGCATAGGAATCCCAGAGCCCTGCAAAAAATTAGAACTCACCAGGCTTTTGTGGGGCTCCCTGAATAAAGAATGACCCTAGGCCTGTCCTACTCTGGACAATCTTGAAAAGATAGGAATGAAAAACAGACAGAAGAAGAGTCTCCTTCCTACCAATCTCAGACTTTTTGTTCTGGTGTCTCAAAGCATATACAGGCACTGCTTGGGCAAAACACAGAAACTGGGACAGGTTCTACTTAATTTAAACTTTCTGGGGCAGTGATTTCTGATCCACAAAAAAAATTGAGAAAATGTTGTAATACATATGAACAATTGCACAGTAAATGATATAACCTAATAAGGAGAAAACCAAAACAGGGCCAAACCACAGACTTTCTGAATTATGGAAGACAGTTGTTTGGAAGGAACTAGATTGTCCATGTAGAGAACAAAAGAGTCAAAACTCACCTTCAGTTTACAATACTGTGTCTCCAGCTTTCCAAGAGTTTCAACATAACTAGTATGGAAATTCTGGGATATTTTTCCCTGATAAGAAAGGAACGAAATAAAGATGTATTAGAGAAAAAGTAAACTGTATGTAATGTATGGTTTCAGCTATGTCTGCACACAGTTAGGGATTGATTACCCAAGAAACAGAAGTTAAGATAACAACTCTCTTGGTCAGGTTGTAAAGCCTGGAGAAACACTATACGTTAACTAACTTGATTTAAAAAACAAAACAAGGGGAGCCCGGGTGGTTTAGTTGGTTAAGCATCAGACTTTCGCTCAGGTCATGATCTCGCGGTTCGTGGGTTCGAGCCCCGCGTCGGGCTCTGTGCTGACTGCCAGCTCAGGGCCTGGAGCCTGTTTCAGAGTCTGTGACTCTCTCTGACCCTCCCCTGCTCACGCTGTCTCTCTCTCTCTCTCTCTCCTAGAAATAAATAAAACATTTTAAAAAATTTAAAAAAAATAAAATAAAATAAAAAATAAAAAAACAAAACAAAACATTATGGGTCAAACCAAGAAACAGACTCTTAACGAAAGAGAACAAACTGGTCATTACCAGAGGGGAGGTGGGCAAGGGGATGGGTTAAACAGGTGATGGGGATTAAGGAGTACACTTGTTGTGGGGCGGCTGGGTGGCCTAGTTGGCTAAGTGTCCAACTTTGGCTCATGGTTTGTGTGTTCAAGCCCCACATCAGGCTCTCTGCTGACAACTGCAGAGCCTGCTTGGGATTCTCCCTGTCTACTTCTTCTCTCTATCCCTCCCCTACCCCACTCAAAATAAATACATAAACTTTAAAAAAAAAAAAAAAAAAAAGGAGTGCACTTGTGAGGAGCACCAGATGATGTATAGCAGTGTTGAATCACTGTACTGTACACTTGAAACTAATATTAATTACTCTATATGTTAACTAACTGGAATTTAAATAAAAACTTAAGGGGCACCTGGGTGGCTTAGTCAGTTAAGTGTCCGACTTCGGCTCAGGTCATGATCTCACGGTTCATGGGTTTGAGCCCCATGCCGAGCTCTGAGCTGACAGCTAGCTCAGAGCCTGGAGCCTGTTTCAGATTCTGTATCTCCCTCTCTCTCTGACCCTCCTCTGCTCACGCTGTCTCTCTCTCAGAAATAAATAAAACATTTTTAAAATTTTTAAGTAAAAACTTAAAAAATAAAAAATAAAGCCTGGGGCAGCAATGAGTGAGGTGAGGTGGGGTGAACACAGCTGAGAGATCTCACGCTTCCAGTAGCTCTGGGTGGTTTTTAGGAAAATCTATGCCTGATGATTCCCAAAGTACTCGACTGCTTTTTCGAAGGGGAAATTTGAAATTACAAATGGGGGCAGGGGGAGACTGAGTGAGTAATTTCTCTGTTCCAGCTCGCCCTGCAGGCAGGAGGTGAAGTGGAAACAAGATGAGGTTTTGGAGCAGAGGAACTGTGTTTGGAAACTGCATCCACGACATACCGATTCTGACCTTAGCTTTTAGTATTGCTATTCTTTTTAGTAAAAAGGGGTTTAGTAAAAAAAACAAAAACAAAAAACAAACAAAGAAAAGAAACCTTGCTTGTAAGGGTATTTCAAAGAACAAAAGAGACACTTGATGTAGAAAGGGAATTTGGTGTAAAGTGCTACTCGTGGTTCTCATTCTTTTCCAGAGCCTCCTTCTCCTTAGAGACAGCTGCACAGCATGCTACCCGGTTACCCCCCAACCCCAATATCCCCTCCATGATGATTCTGAATGCACGCACCTCATATAACCTGGCCTCTTTGACACTTGAGCCCAGTTCTTCCACACTGGCGTGGATGTGCTGCTGTGTCTCCAGCTGCAACTCCACACTAGGCAGGTCATTGCCCCACTCTGCTCGCTCCAGTTTCATCTGGAAAAGAAAAGATATGTATTTAATTTGGTTGAATTAGCAAAAACAAATTTTTCAGAACTGATGCTTGGGCAAGGGGGCTGAGGGCAGGAGACTGGGAAGAGGACACCTAAGCCATCTCCATCATGGCCTCTTATAGGAAAACATGCCACTTATCACCCTCAGGGAGCTGGAGACCAAACCCCACCAACTCCTGCAGTAGGGGCAGCCCTTTGTTGTTGCTTATGGGATACATTCCTGAATTTACCAACCAGAAAGGTCTTTCCACAGGCTGAAGGTTAACTTTATAGTTTAGGCATTTTCCTTTATGGAGCTCTTCATTTCACAAACAGAGTGGATATAAGAAAGAAATATCTGAAAATATTAAACTTCATTCACGGCATCAACTATTGGCCAGTGGCAGGTAATTTTTAAATAGCTTGTCTTTGGATGTTTTTATTTATTGCTACATGAGGAATCCACCATGAGGGCGTGGGAAGAATTGCATAGAAAACACAAGGATTAGAAGGCTAAAAAGGACAAGCTCGAACTTGAACCACTGTTTCAGAACACATGTACACAGTGCCCCTTGAAATTGTGAAGCACAATTTAATGGCTTATACTCCAGAGGGAAGACCAACAACAAAGAGTGAGGAACAAGCTCCTCTGCCAATGAGGGAGTTTCAGAAAAGGTAACTGAGATTTATAGGCTATAATTTTTCCCATGAGCTCCACTTAGAGCACAGTTAACTGAAGGGAATGGATTCCCAAAGGGTTTCCAATCAGAAAAGCCTATGCTATTCGGTGTGGGACTTTTGAGGATTTGAGCTGACGCTATCCATTTAATACTTGAGAAGGGGATTTGGGTTCCGGGCAGCATTAATAATTTAGAGTTTACCCAAGGGGCATAGAGCATCTTGGCCCTCCTAGACAGGCTGTGGGGTCCAGAAAACCTTAATGCACTGCATAAGCATTTGTAGCATACACCCACCTGCATTTCTTCTACCCAAGACAGTAGTTCATACACAAATCGAAGATTGCCTTCATCCTCAGAGGAGGAGATAGACACAAGTTCAGCCCGAGTCATGGGTTTTCGGAACCAGGAGGTAGAGGAAGAATGGGTTCCCTTGGTCAAGGGTTCTGCCTTCAGATGAGTAGTGGTTAAAGTAGAGGGTGGAGCCAATTCAAGTGAAGTGAAGTGGCCCTTCCTATACAAGTTTGTGCACTCTAGACGCAAGGTGACCAGCTCGTCTTGCAGACGCATAACCCTGAAATGGAGGAAGAGAATAAAGGAATACACTTAAATCTACAATACGCATTTTTAAAGTAGGCTCCACACCCAAAGTAGGGCTTGAACTCAAACTCTGAGATCAAGAGTTGCATGCTCTACTGACTGAGCTAGCCAGGCACCCCTGTAATGCATTTTTTAAAGATAAAATATCCCCTATCCATTTGACAAGGATGAGGCAAAAATAAAAATGAGATCAATCAAGAAAAGAGTTTTGAAATAGAAGTGTTATATGAACACAAGGTGGTTTTAACATCTTCATCGTTCGGAGTTGTTGAGGCAAATGCCAAATTACAGTGTTAACTGGAGGGAGGGAAACCAGTGTCTGTTTATATAACTCCTGGATGGTACAGCAGAATGAATAATGGATTAGGGGGTCAAAAAACATGAGTCTTAGTCTTGGTTATGTACAAACTGTGTGACCTAGATAATGCCCATCCCCTCTATGGGTCTTAGTTTTCTCTATAAAATGATGCATTCGATCACCAGCAGTTGTAACCCAGATGTGGTACTGCGTCCCAGCAGGTCACCCTGAAATATGTGTGGGTGTTATAAGAGGCCACAGTGATTAGGGAATCCTACAGGTACTCAGCGGGCAGGGTCTGCAATAAGGGGAAACTGTCCTCCACCATGATAATTTTCCTGCCCCACATACTACCCTGTAGTATCCCCCCGAGATACTGACCTCCAAGAGCCAGGTTACAAGA
Source organism: Proteles cristata cristata (assembly GCA_017311185.1). Classification (NCBI taxonomy): domain Eukaryota; kingdom Metazoa; phylum Chordata; class Mammalia; order Carnivora; family Hyaenidae; genus Proteles; species Proteles cristata. The sequence continues at coordinate 383,280 of JAESUZ010005294.1, forward strand.
TTCAGCACCAGACTCTTGATCTGTGAGCCTCAGCGATAAGCACGCCCTCTGCCTGAGCCCTGTGCTCCTCACCTAAAAGCCAGCTCTTCCAGCTGGTAGTAATTCTCATCCCGTAGGATCTGGAGGTCCACCTGCAGCTGCCTGATGAGACCCTCACATTCCTGAATGTATATGATGACATCTGACTCGCACTGCACTGGCTGTCCCGATTCCAGGTGAGCAGCGTCCTAAGACAGAAAGGGAGTAATGGGAGTGGGAGAAGGCCAGTGCCCCCACCTAGGAGGACCGAGGGAGCCAAGCGTGAGGAAGTGACGCAGCTGGATTTCTGACTTGTGACTCTGGATCATTAGCGCACAGGGTGAGAAGGGGAGAGACAACACAGACACTCACAGCCTGCAGTGTATTCTTAGCTAGTGTCAGCTTCTCTTCACAGTTCAAAGCACCATTCTGGATTTTGTTTGCAATCTGTAGCAGCAGTTCCAGCCTATAATAAGATGAAAACCGTAGTCATGTGCCGGGCTCGAAGCAGCCTGGGTGGGTAACATCAGGTCACCGGCAGGCCCTGTGCCCACCTCTCCACAGCTGGGCGAAGCGACTTCTCTCGCTCCAGCATCTCGATGATGAGCTTTCCCCACTCTTCCTCCACGTCATTTGGGTGGTAACCTTGAGGCAGTTTAATCCGGCCAAACTCAATCCACACCTGAAAAATCCCAGAGACACTGTTTTAGTCCAAAGACACAGCCATGCCCTCAGGCCCGGTTTTACGTGTTCTAGACACATTGCTTCTTGCGTATTTACCCAGCCATCAGCAGTTTCTCCTGTCATCTAATAAGAGAAAAGAACTGAGTACTTAGCAGTACCTCACCCTGAGGTAAGAGCAAAGAAACCATCTCCAAAACACAGGGACTACTAACTCTAAGCTATTCTAATCTTTCCATTCCTTCTATGTTTTCCATAAATTCACCTGTCCTCTTAATAACCTCCATTCTGGAAAGGCCAAACGTCCAAATCTTACACTTTCAAATTCTCTACGAATCAGAATATGTGTGGAAGTCTCTCTCCTTTCCATCTTTGGGAAAGGATTAGCTTTCCTCTGAAAAACAGGAAAACTCATTCATAAAACTCAGTATTTCTGAAAAATGTCATTTTTCAAAAGTCTCTTTTTTTTTGTTTGTTTATTGTCAAGTTAGTTTACATGTAACACCCAGTGCTCATCCCAACAAGTGCCCTCCTCTATGCCCATCACCTCCCTTCCCCTCTCCTCCACCCCTCCTCAGCCCTCAGTTTGTTCTCAGCATTCAAGAATCTCTCATAGTTTGCTTCCCTCCCTCTCCCCAACTATTTTGCCCCCTCTTCTCCGGCTTCATCCTCCATTAACCTCCTCCTAATCTACCTATACGTGAAAACATATGATATCTGTCCTTCTCTGCCAGACTTATTTCCCTCAGCATAACACCCTCTAGTTCCATCTATGTTGCTACAAATGGCCACATTTCATTCTTTCTCATTGCCATTTAGTATTCCATTGTATAGATAAACCACATCTTCTTTCAAAAATACAGATGGTTGATACTGCCCTTTTACCACAAATTTTCAACACCAGCCTAAAAGCAATGTTAGATTTGTCACCCTGAGAATATTGCTATTAATGCAGGTTGGGAAGAAGGTGCCGGCAGTCTAACAAAGAAATAACAATCAGGCAAACCAGCAAACCCCAAGAATTAGCAAAGCATAAGTTTCCTTACCTCTAATAATTTATATAATTCCTCAATTCTCCCTTTTTCTCTCTCCTTGGCCAGAATTTCTGTTTCTTTGAAGTGTATATATTGGTTATAAAGTGCCTGCAAAATTAATATTTGGTAAATGAATGGATGCATGCAAGCAACCTGACCCAATGTATACCACCTCACCCAGGAGCCAGCAGCAGTGAGTTCTGAGACTTAACCCCAGCACTGAATTTATTTTTTATTTTATTTTTTTAAATATTTTATTTATTTCTAGGAGAAAGAGAGAGAGACAGCGTGAGCAGGGGAGGGTCAGAGAGAGAGGGAGTCACAGACTGAAACAGGCTCCAGGCTCTGAGCTGGCAGTCAGCACAGAGCCCGACGCGGGGCTCAAACCCACGAACCGCGAGATCATGACCTAAGCGAAAGTCAGACGCTCAACTGACTGAGCCACCCAGGCGCCCCACCCCAGCACTGAATTTATAAAAGACAACTTAGGTCTGTGACTTTACCTTTAGTTCAACAGGGTTCTGGGGAAAGGATTTATCTGACATCAGTACTGTATGCTGTTTGATCCAGGGAATGAGGGAGTCCACTCGGCTTTGGTATTCTTGCCACCTGGAGTCTACTTCCTATTGCCAAAAGGTAGACATCACACACCTTCTAATTAGCGGTACACAAGACAAGCACAGGAGACAGTAGCTCAGGCCACCCCAAACCACATAAAATCCCTTTCCTCTCACTGCCTACACAGCTGCTCAGCCTAATGTGTGGAGTCCCAGTTTCAGGGCTCCTTAAGGGCTCTCATGATGGGATTCAATTTCCTGACACTAGAATAGTCTATGCTGGATGCTACAGAATTAGCAATATCTGGACTTGTTCCCAGGGCCCAAAGACAATGGCCATGTATAAAGATGACGTGGATTCAGTCTGCTCTGGATAAAAGTGTTCCATGTATAGTCGGCGCTTGACAAATAAGGTTTAATCAATACATTCTGCCCAAACATATCGAAGTCAGAAGATATTTTAGGAAAAGTTTTCTTTTACCGTAGCACTGATTCCTTCTCCGCCCTCAGGGACTTTAGGGAAGGCATCATAAATTGAAGACACGTAAGTGATCACAGACTTTTCATCTGGAGATGGCACATCCACATCTGAGACAGAAAGGGGAAGAAATTTCTTAGTCAGAACAGAGGAAGCTGCCAGGAAAAAGAACAATGAATTTAAGCCAAACAAACTTAGCTCTGGTCAGCTCTCACCTTCTGCATCCAGTAAGCGGGTGACCCCCAGTCTTTCTGCTACTTCGAAAGCCTGCTCCAAATTCTCCCGGTTACTTTGGATTTGTACCCTTTCCATATCTACCAGATCGGGTCTGTAAAAGTCCACCAAGGCATGTGAAAGGCCTACACATTCACACAAAGCAAACCTCGTAGAAGTAGCTGTTCCAGAGCTGGAACACACTGATTACATCAGAGAGAAAGCAAGACATTTAGAAAGGTACTAAATTCCGTTTTTAATTACATGCCAGGAGCCCAGTGCCCCCTCATCCTAAACCCATAACAGCAGGATGGTTGGATTTTATGGGAAAGGTATCGTAAACTAGTATAGAGTGAAAGTTGGGATATGTTTTATGACCATTAAGAGTGCAATAATTTTAATTTTTGTTGTCAACATTCCAATCTTCCTCACTCATCTCACTCCAGACAGGGGCTATTCCTCTTCCACTCCAAGTAAGCCCGCACTTCTGGCCCTCTGCACTTGCTTCTTCCTCCAAGTGAAGCCCTCTGACCCTAGGAGGCCTGCGGCTCACTCCTTTACAGCTCTGCTCCAGCACCCTAATCAGAGAGGCCATCTCCAGCTGCCCCATCCAAAGTACAACAAACCCCATCACTCTCTACCCCTCCACTGTGCTTACCACCATATAACAGAATGCATTTCTTTGTTCACTGACTAATAAATAAATTCCATGAAAGCAAGAGCTGTTGTCGTTCTGTTCACTGGTGTTTGTACCCAATGCCTAGAAGAGCAGGAGTTCAATGCACATTCCTTTTTGAAATAAGAAAATGAATCAGTGTTGATCCCTGGCTCAGGGAAAAAGTGGCATTATAACTTTTCACAAGCAAGATGAGAAGAAGCTCCTCCAGCCAGAGTGAAATCCCACTGCATTTACCTGTATCGGTGAATAAGTGCATTGAACATCTTCCCATCACTCCAGCAGGAGGAAAAGTTGGTACATTTGATCCCTGTATAACCAGCTGTCACCTTCTGGGTCCATAGGAGAAGCTTCTCCTTGGCTGACATGTCTCCTGATTCTCCACTAATGTAGATATCAGAGATCTGCCAAAAGATGTGGCACGAGTACTTTAGTATAAATAAGAAGCCTTCTAGCGTTCTCTTCTCCATGCATATGGCTCTTAGAAGAAGAGGGAGATCAAAGGCTGGCAGAACTTCAGATGACAATTCTAACAGATACTCACTCTGTATGGTAGTCAGAGATACAAATTAAAACCACGAGAGGTCATTTTTCACTTATCAAATAGGGAAAGTTTTTTGTAATGATACTAGTTAGTATTGGAGAAAATACCTACCACTGGACAGTCTCACATACCGCACAGGTGAGAATACATATGCTGTAACTCCTCCAGATGGTAGTTGTGAAATCAAAAGTCTTAAAATACATATATACTTGTAGGAAACCATCAGAAATAAACATACCAAAAAATTTATATAAGAATTCTTATCAACATATGGTAAACATTTCAGCAAAAAGCTATAGAGCTTAAACTCTAATAAGGGATTGATTGGTTACAAATTAATAGCACATACACAGGGTAGAATTTTTTATAGCCCTTAGAAAGGTATGCTTTGACAAATGACAAAGGAAAATGATCACCATATGTTATGAAAAGAAAAAGAATGCAAACAAAACAATATTAACAGTGGTTTTGTTAAAACATATACAGAACATCTAAGTATACAGTCATGTGTACATATATACATACATATACATGCACACAAGTTATGTGATAATTGCATAATGTACATGAGGGTAAATAAGGGTAAATACAGGAGAGAAAGATACCAAACTAGTCATCACAGGAATCTTTAAGTGGTAGTGTTACAGGTGATACTTCTCTTTCCCAAATTCTCTACATGATATACATTTTTATAATAAGAAAAAAAGTTAGTTTACAAAACTCCCCAAATCTAGCACAGGAACTCCTTTAAAGAGAGGACAGTGTGGGAGAGAAGAATGTGCATGCCTTTGGTTTCATGCAGACCTGAGTTTGAACCTCAACTTCAAAAACTGTAAGCTGGACCTCAGTCATAAGATCTGTAAAGTGGGAATAATACCTATTACCTTTCCTCGGGTAATTATATCCCACAGCACCCAGCCCAGACATAGGGCTGTGCTCAGCAAAGTTCCACAGGCTCCTCCTCATATGGATGATGGTCTTCCTCTAATTCTTACTCCCATATAAAGTTAAATGCCATCTTGAATCACTGGCTATTATTTCATACAGTTGACCTTATCTCCCCAAGACTATACAGGTTTCCTGAGTACCACATCTTAACAATCAGAACTATCTAAAATTCAAGAGCAGACCCTATGAGAGAGAGCTCCTTGACACGGCACATGTTCAAGCAGAAGTGGGGATGCTGTGGAAGAAAAACTTCCAGGTCTGAGACTCAGCGATCACGGTGCTTCTGTAGATCACACACTGTACCTAGTGTTGCGCTAGTCATATGCTAGACACTTAATATGTTTAATTACTGATTATTTAGTTTAAAAAAATAATAAAAATAAACAAATGTATTTTAGGGTAAGGTCCATGTAGAATCCTGAGACAGGTTACTTTTTTGACAGCAAACTCACTCATTAGCAAATTCCAAACAGTCTGTAGTATAATCAACCAAGTTTGAGCTCATATCAACAATGGTTGTCTCTTGTGGAGTGAGACTATGGATGATTTTATTCTCTTTTTACTTTTCTTTTATTCACACTTTAAAAACCGAACATACTTTACATTTATAATGAAAGCTACAAAGCAACTTTTATCAATAAGACAAAGAATAAGACTTTGAGTCAAAGAGACAAGCATGGAAAGGAGGTATTTACCAGGAATGTGACTTCATGCAAATAAACGACCAAAGCTTCTTGAACCCCATCTTACCTATATTTAAGATAGAACAATAACTTTCTCATAGGGTCATTATAAGGAGTAAATAAAGTGGTGTAGATAATATGCCTAGAGAATGTGCATTTCCTTCCCATCATAATAACACAGCATGCCCAGAAGGATTTGGGGGCCAGGTGCTATGGGCAGGGAAGGCACAGGCATATCAACAGCATATCAACCCATCTCTCAGCTGTCTCCATCAGGTGCAGCACTGTGAACGGTGTAGCCTCCCTGGTCATCAGTACATGGGAACAATCAACAATAAGGCACTTTCAAATCTCTGAATACTAAATTTACAAACTCAACTCATAGCAGATAAGATTAAATAGCAGGTGAAGATACTCTAAAATTCAGAAGAAAAAAAAAACAAGGCCAAGAACTTAAATACTTTATTAAGTATACATAAAGCTGAAGACTACTAAATATTACTACGATGTCTAAAGAAAGGCTGTGGGAACAAAAGAGCATGGGTGGCCTTCATGGAATCTAGAAAAGGCAAAGCCATAAGAAAAGGCAAAGCCATAAGTGCGGCCTCCAAGACAGTGATGGTGAAATGGTGGCCTAACCAGTAGATCCAGGATTCTTGTCCCGTTGACAAGTGTATTTCTACAGGAGAAATCAGGCTGCCAAACTTTGATGATGCCACCGAGTAAGATCAGCCTGCAAATCTATCCTCTCTACCCACTGCCTCTTTACTCTGGCTCCATGTTCACCTGACAACCTTCTGATTATTTGGTCACGATACAGACATCCTAAAGCAACAAAATGCAATGAGTGGTCGATTCAAATACTGTGCCACTTAGCAGTTATAATCCATAATGTAATTAATTCACATCAATTAGTCTCCAGCCAGTATGATCACTGTGAATCAGTCCCCTAAAACTCAGTCAACTCCGAGTGTATCGATAAAAAAATGTAGAGTTGCAAAGCTGAGGACCCAACAATGGATCATGGTACCTAAGCCATCATCCTGTGACTGCACTGAAAATAGCCCTCCCTAATACCAATTTTATTCCGGTCTTCCTTACTACCACTTGGACGTGCTTATCTCAGTGGCTAGACACCACCCACCACTTGACAGATCCCAGCACTTCCACTGCAGCCGCTTCACATACACAGTAAGCAAAATACTGCCGGTAACAGGATATGTGGAAGTGAAAAGGGATAGAATTTGAATAAACAAGATGAAATCTGAGTGTTTGGCTATTTTTTTTTTTTATTCCAGTTAAGTAATGGGTACTGTATGTCCAGTACAATCAGTGGATCTCGCTGGTGGCAGCGAGTGATCTGTCAATCACAATATCTTTGTATATTGCACTGAAAATAGTTCAATGAACAGCTTTACTTCAGATTTTCCACACAGCTATAATGAGACAGGGAAATGTCTGGATTCCTCAGGGAAAGGAAAAATACCCTGTTTGGACTAGGGCCCTTCCCAGAATGTGAGCTGGATGAGAAAAATGGGATTTATCATCACAACCATTTCAGTAATTAAACTGGGCTTCTATCCACCTCTTCATGTAATGTTCACATGTGATGTGCACAGTGCTGTCCTTGGGGCTATGTAGAAGCTTCTACCTTAATCTTCCAACTGCAGAAACCCGGCTTCAGTGTCAGAGCGCTCTCTCCCTCATCTGGGTTTTTAAAAATGAGCCATGTGGGGGTGCCTGGGTGCTCAGTTGGTTAAGTATCTGACTTTGGCTCAGGTCATGATCTACGATTCGTGGGTTCGAGCCTCGCATCAGGCTCTGTGCTGGTGGTTAGCTCAGAGCCTAGAGCCTGCTTCAGGTTCTGTGTCTCCCTCTCTCTCTGACCCTCCCCTGCTCATGCTGCGTCTCTCTCTCTCTCAGAAATAAATAAAAACACTAAAAATTTTTTTTAAATAAACAAAAACGAGCATGTGGAGAGAGAGGACAGCCTCGACACCATCCCAGAGACTTTGTGTGTCTACCTGAAGTCTCTTTCAATGCATGCTTTCCAAGGCTCAATTAATTCCTTCTCTGAAGTGTGTCTAGAAACTTAAGGTGTTCCTAATAATTCAATATTTATTAAACAACTTCTCACTGTGTTTAACATTATTCCGGGCACCATGGAGATGAAGAAAAAAAGTCAAACACAATGTATTCATTCTGTTATTATTATTATTTTTTTAATGTTTTATTTATTTCTAGGAGAGAGAGAGACAGCGTGAGCAGGGGAGGGTCAGAGGGAGACACAGAATCTGAAACAGGCTCCAGGCTCTGAGCTGGCAGTCAGCACAGAGCCCGACGCGGGGCTCAAACCCACGAACCGCGAGATCATGACCTGAGCGAAAGTCGGACGCTTAACCGACTAAGCCACCCAGGCGCCCCTCATTCTGTTATTTCTTGACAACCATTATATACTAGGAGCTGTATTTAAATTCTTGATATCTCAAGATAAAAAAGCCAAACAGGTACCTGGCTGGCTCAGTTGGTAAAGCATGGGACTCTTGATCTAGGGGTTGTGAGTTCAAGCCCCACATTAGGGGTAGAGATTACTTTAACTTAAAGAAAAAAGTCAAACACCAATTGTTCATTCTGTTTTTCTTGACAACCACTATGTTCTAGGAGCTGTGTTGAAGTTTTTGGTATCTCAGACAAAAGCACAATCTTGGGCCTCAAGCCCAAGCAGTTTAGCAGGGGAGACAATATGCCACACAGATCAGTGCTGAAATAAGCAACTAACCCAAAGGAGCACTACCAAGGAACCTCTCTGAGATGACATTTATGCTGAGTTTCAAGATAGAAGTAGAAGTTAGCCAGTTGAAAAGAGGGAAATAGAAAAACAGACATGCTTGCCTTGAAAGAATTCAGGTGGCAGACACCCTATCTGGCTAAAATAAGGCTACCCCATATAAGGCACTCCCCAATTTTTCCAAATGACAACAGATGGATTGGGAGAGAGGAATGGAGAAAAGAGAAGCTTTGCGATCCTCTTGCATATATAAACTTTTGGATATTTTTTTTACATATATACACATATTTAAGTAATAGATCTAATGCATTAATTTAATTAATGTCACTTGCTGTGATGAGTACCGGGGAACTGTATAGAAGTACTGAATCACTACGGTGTGCACCTGAAACTAGTACTACACTGTATGTTCACTAACTGTAATTTAAATTAAGTTTAAAAAAAATAGCATTAATGCTTTTTCTACTTTTACATTTCATAAAACCCTGTTATTGAAACTCATCACATGCATTGTTAACATCAATGTCTTTTTCATCAACACAGCTACTTTAACAAATAAAAAAAAACAACTAAAGCTACTTTTTGAGTGAATATTCTAGAAAACATCACCTACACTTCTTAAGATCTCTGAGACACAACAGTACTTTTCTGAATCCATGTTGTCACTGGAAATCCTATCCCCAGTCACAAGAATCCAGTTGCATAACAATAGATTAGTTTTTTTTTTTCATTCATTTATTCTACTGGTATTTATTTATGGTTTCCATAATGTGAACACTTGCTGTGTTTATTATAAGTAATGTGATTTTTTTTAAGTTTTTAATGTGATTAAGACTTATATACAATAACATCCAACACTTCAATTAGGAGGTTTATAGTCTGTAAAATAGTATAACAAAAGCTTTCTTAAGTTTTTGGTCTCTTTTGTTTAACCAACTATGTCAGTTGATCCCTATAAAAGTTGATATCGATTAAACTAGTAAATGGTAACACAAATTCATTTATCCTATTTCATGAATTGCATTTTCACTGGGGGCCCAATAACAAGAAAAATTTGATAAGAAGTCAAATATAAAGAGAATCCCTCTTTTCTGAAGGCTAGTTTCCAGAGGGGGAAGAAATCTTACCTTCTATGTAGCCATATGTGGGAGGCGGAGGGGTCATATGAAAGAATTATGATGAAGACCCCAAAGAAGCAACTATAATATAGTAAACAGTAATATCCAGTACAGGGTCTCAGTAGAATGAAAATTCTTTCAGGTTAGAGGGATTAAAAATCATACTTAAAGAAATGTGATTTAAACTCATCCTTGAAGGATGTTATCAAAAAGACAGAGAAGAAACAAATTCTAGGTAGAGGTGGATGCCAACAAAGACTGGAAGTTAAAATAGCTGAAACTGGAAAAGATGGTTAAAGGGTTGACCTGTTATGTTAAGATAGGTAGATCTGGGGCACCTGGGTGGCTCAGTTGATTGTGTCTGACTCTTGGTTTCAGCTCAGGTCATGATCTCACGGTTCGTGGGTTCAAGCCCCACGTCTGGCACTGTGTTGACAGTGTGGAGCCTGCTTGGGATTCTCTCTTTCTCTCTCTTGATGGTCCTCCTCTAATCATATGCTCTCACATGTATGCTCTCTCTTTCTCTCAAAATAAATAAATAAATAAATAAATAAATAAATAAATAAACAAACTTAAAAAAAAAAGATAGGTTCAAATGGAAAATTGACACAGGAGAGAAGGTCAGATAGATTATGGAGGGCTAGAATACCAGGGTGAGGAGTTTGGACTTTGTAAGTCTATATAAGTCTCAGAGAACAGGACTAGATGTGGTGAGCAAATAGATACTTAATTCTCATGTCCAGAAGTTCCTAGCTGATCTCATTCCACTACAGAGATGGCATCAGACTGAAAACTTCCATCCAAGAAGCAGGAGAGGGCATGGTGCAGTTGTTCATTACAGATGCCTGGCTGGTTAGAGGGATCTAGCTGCAGCTGTGTTTATTACCAACATCTGAGTTAGGTAACAGTCATGGGGTGCACATTTCAGGATTCAAATTCAGAGTCTTGGAGGGCTCTCTAGTGAATACGACTAGACTGGAAATCCTAGGTCATAAAATATAAGCATCCTTCAATTCTACTAAATATTAGTAAACTGCTCTCCAAATAATAGTTCTACTTTATACTTCCACACACAGGGTATGAAGAGATTTTTCCGTCACTCTACATCGTCACTTGCACTTCGTATTTTCAGACTTTTTATTTTCTGATGTGTATAAAATGCTATCTTGCTCTGACATTTATATCGTTGGTTACTAGTGACAAAGACATGTGTATGAGGCATCTGGGTCTCCTTTTTTGTAAATTGCTTATTCCTGGGTTTTCCCCTATTTTTCTGTTAGGGTGCCTTTTTTTCCTTTATGTGTAGGGATTCTTTAAATACTATTACTAATAACTACCATGTATTGTGCTTTACTTGTATTAACTCATAAAATTCTCACAACTCTACAAAGTATATGCTACTTACTCTTGTCCTCAATTTACAAATAAGGAAAGTATATCACAGAGAAGGTAAGTAACTTGCCCCATGGTCCACTGCTAGTAAGTAGTAGAGCTGGAATTCAAATTCAGACGATCTGGCTCCACATCCTTAACCATCTTACTTATATTGCATTTCACAGATTCTGAACATTAATGCTTTTTCAGAATATGCATTATACAATCATTACCGTTATTTTCTTAACTTACCATTTGAAATGGAAAATTTCAAATATGTGCTCAAAGAAATTGAACAGTTTAATGAATTCCTATGTACCCATACCCACTTTCCACCATTTCAACCCACATTAATCTTATTTCATCTACACTCAACCCACTTCATCCTCCCTGATATTATGAAGCAAACCCACACACGTGGAATTTCTTCCACAAATACTTCAGTGAGTACCTCTAAAACATGAGGACTCTTTTTTATTATTATCATTTTTAAGTAATAATCTCTACACCCAACGTGGGGCTTGAACTTACAACCCTAAGATCAGGACTGAGCATCAACCCTGCTCTAATGACTGAGGCAGCCAGGTATCCCTAAGTCCTGAAGACTCTTTTTTAACATAACCATACCACCATTGTTACACCTAAAAATTCATGATGATTCTTTCGTAACAATTTTTTTGAGGAGGGGAGCCGCAGAGAGATAGGCAAAGGGAGAATCTTAAGCAGGCTCCATGCCCAGCATGAAACCCAACTCAGGGCTCCATCTCACTACTGTGAGATCATGACCTGAGTTGAAATCAAGAATCAGATGCTCAACTGACTGAGCCACCTAGGGGCCCTGTGGTAATAATTTTTTGAAAAAGAAAAGTCCTTTCTTAACCAAAGCTCCTTTCTTTTTTTCTTTTTCTTTTTTTTAGTGTTTATTCAGTTTTGTGAAACAGAGAGAGTGAGTGGGGAAGGGGCAGAGAGAGAGGGAGAATCTGAAGCAGGCTCCAGGCTCTGAGCCATGAGTGCAGAGCCCAATGTGGGGCTCAAACTAAAACCATGAGATCATGACCTGACCCGAAGTTGGCTGCTTAATCGACTGAGCCACCCAGGCACCCCAACCAAAGCTCCTTTCTTAACTGTGACTTTAATTGCTACATTCTTCTAATAGGATCAACCGGTTAATTTTGCTTTCTCTGCAATACAAAGCCAATATTAGTCAAACAACTCCCTATATTTAAAGAGGAGAAATGAGAAAGGGATACTTGTAAACTGAAAAGGGTGAGCCCAGAAATAATATACCAAGCAATTTCCTCCTCATCATTTCTAGCCCACAATGTTATCTTAATAATACTCAAACTGTATGGACTCTAAGGTTTCATGGCCAGGATGCTGGTATACAGCCATGTTCTTCATTCAACAGAACCCACTAACTGTGTGGACAGGAGACTGGCAGGGGAGCCAAGACAGGGAGGAGGAAGGGACTGTCAGTAATTTTCCTTGTTCCAGTAAGCCAGGTATCCTGGATATTGATGGCAGCTGGCAGTAGGGAGTCCTCCTGAGAGAAGGCTTGTGCCTGACACTCCGACCCAGCTCCAAATCCCAGTCCACTTATCATTCTGAAAACCATTTTTGTTAGCTGGCCCCTATCATCCCATTTCTGTGTTAACTATTTCCTGACGAAGGAAGTATCAACTATAACAGGTGAGCAGGAACGTAGACCATTTGTTTCCTATTATCTAAACCCCACACTCAGGGCACCCGAGTGGCTTAGTAGGTTAGGCTTCCAACTTCAGCTCAGGTCATGATCTCATGGTTCGTGAGTTTAAGCTCCACATTCTCTCTTCCTTCCTCTCTTCCTCTCTCTCTGTGCACCTCATGGGATTCTCTCTCTCCCCTTCTCTCTCATAAACGAATAAATAATAAAATTTAAAAAAATAATAAACCCCACACTTGGCAAGAATCAGAATCAGTTCCCATTTCTCTCTATCCCTAAAAGAAACCAACCCCACTGCGAAGTTTATGTCCACCCAAAGCGGGGTCCTGTGTCCATCAATACACCCTGGGTAGATCAGCAGGAGAGACAATACAGCCTGAGTTATGCCAAGGACAGGCCGCACTCCAGAACTTGATCTGTTTCCTGAGGAGGGTTACTACTCTGACATACTAAAAACAAAACAAGCACCAAAAAAGCAGACAAAAAAATCAAGCCTGTGGAACTGCCAGCTGTCTCCTCTTTAGGAAGGAGCTGGAGTGTGACCAGCAGCAGCTGCTCCTCTGACCCCTGTGTCCTCCCAGGGCAGTCACTCTCAATGTAGAGAATGCAAGCTCCCATCAGATGCTCTTGCTTGGGGTCTCAACCACATTTTACAGGAAGCCCATAGGGTCAGAACACACCACTTCTGTCTCCCTGGTGGCTGCTGTCCTTGAGGCCTGTGAAGAGCCCGCTGATAAGGGAGCAGCTCCCTGAAGAAGTTCCTATAGAAATCAGTGAGGGTTTCAGGCCTCCTAGCCTAAAAGACTTTCATTCTGAGGGGATTTCACACTTCTCTTGGGACGGTACTTCTTATCTGTGATACAGGGTGGCCAGTCCGTGGTCCTTGCTTCACACGGTGGACAAGGAGCCTTAGAAATGTTATCAGTCACCTGAGCTGATGCTCCATCACTAAGCTTTTCAGCCTAGGCTGTGGTCTGGGTGTGCCTGCTTTGGAAGGGTTGAAGGGATGGGATGCCCAGAAAATACGACATACCAATGTGATTCACATACTGAACAGCAAAAGAATCACACTGCTGTCAATCCTGGTGAACTACAGAAAAGGTTTCTCCCGCCAATCTTTTCCATAAGACTCTGCACAGAGCTGTTCAGAACCTTTCCTTCTCAGCATGGAGATCCCATACTAGAAGTGCCATGGTCGCCTATGGTACATTATCTAGAATTGATTTCCATTAGGAGTTCTTTACAATTTTACACTCCGGGGCACCCAGGTGGCTTAGTCGGTTAAGCGTCCGACTTTCGCTTAGGTCATGATCTCGTAGTTCGTGGGTTTGAGCCCCGCGTCGGGCTCTGTGCTGACTGCCAGCTCAGAGCCTGGAGCCTGTTTCGGTCTGTGACTCCCTCTCTCTCTGACCCTCCCCTGCTCACGCTGTCTCTCTCTCTCCTAGAAATAAATAAAAAACATTTTAAAAAAATTTAAAAAAATTTTACACTCCAAACTTTTTGAAAATCTCACTCAATTATAAGCATGTTTCCTAAAACATTATGATGCCTCCAAACTTCAACTTTAATGCTAACGGTATCAAAAGAGCAATCAGTTTAACAAAACTGCTCTACATCCACTCCATACAAAGGTAAGAGCTCAAATACTTGTATACTCCACCCCAGCAGCCTCTACTGCTTTCCTTCCCACCTTCTCTCTCTCTCTCTCTCTCTCTTACATACACACACACACACAGACACACACACACTCACTTTTATACAGAAAGCCCTAAGGAGACCTCTTGCCCAACTATATAATAAGTATCTTTTTTAAGTGTTTTATTTACTTTTGACAGAGGGAGAGGGAGGGAGAGGGAGAGAGAGAGAAGGAAAGGGAGAGAGCGCAAGTAAGGGAGGGCTAGAGAGAGAGAGGGAGACATAGAACCAGAGCTGTCAGCAGAGCCTGACACAGGGCTTGAACTCACGAGCCACAAGATCATGACCTGAGCTGAAATTGGAGACTTAACTGAATGAGCCACCTAGGTGCCCCATAAAAAGTATTTTCAATGGCCACATTTCCCTCCAGCTGCTGGGAGTCCCCAAACTCTATAATAACAAAGGGCACTGATATGAGCCTAGCCATGGAGCAAATTCATCCCCCAAAGAGGACATTTTAAGCACAGATCAAGCACAAGAGATTGTGTCTCTATTAAGCCTTGTGCTGGTGGGTTTGATAAGCAGGGCACCGGTATGGAGGCCACATCTCTGCTCTACAGACACCAGGACAGCTGCCCACAGCCTGGGCAAAGAAAATGCCCTATTTCATCTTCCACCTTTTGCTGCTCTGGGATCCTGAAGTTTTTATTTCTTCTGCCACAGCAAGCTGATACCAACAGAAGTTCTTCAGTCACCGGTGAATTATAACTTTAGTCACCTACACAATCACAGACTTACATACCAGACCCCATGCCAACCACTGCCTCGCTGTGGCACTTCACCTCAGTGTCCAGATCTCTTGAATTCCTACTTACTCCTTGACCCTAGAAGCATTCACAGTGCCCACCACCATCACCACGGACACCTATGCCTTGATACATACCTCACAAACAAAAACTTGTTCAAGCCATAAACAAGTCCAACCAGAACACAAACTTTTTCTAGCCTTGAACCTTCAAACTATTCTAACCTCTCCTCTCTGCATTAAGCTCCAGATAATCCTGTGCCCCTCTCCTCTAACGCCGCAATTAGGAACCCATGGAGGACCAGCCCTCTCCACATATACGAATACGGAAAGGGTGTTGTCATTAGCAGTGTCCCCACAGGAGTGAGATTACATCAGCCCTCGTGAGAATATCACTCTCTAGGGAAGAAGAGCAATCACATCAGGGATTGGTGCCGCGGCCCAGACCGCTGCCACATTCCTCGTGCCTTCTGAACTCATTTAAGAGATTCAGCTAGGCCTCCCCTCGTCCACCACACTACAACTTCTGGTAGCAGGGAGGCTCAAAAACACACCTGCCTGAGAAAGTTAAATACTACCTAGCACTGCACTTTGAAAGATAACCCTGCCAGATAGCTTGAGTAATTATGCTGCGTAGTTACCTGGAATCAGGCATTCCCCAGAGACAATGAGACTTGGTTTCAAGCATCAAGGGGCAGACCTGAAATAGACTCCACTTGCCAAACCCAGTCACTAACTCTTGGTACACCACATGGGGGTAAGTTTGTGAAGAAGCACCAAGATCCTCACTGCTTAGCACGCTCCACTCTAATATGTTTGACGGCCAGGAATCCAAATGTGAATGTAGCCCACCTACCTCCTCCAGACCCCATGATGGGGTGTGACTTGCCTCCAAAGAAAGGGTACCATCCTCTTCCGAGAAGGATGTGGAGCTCTTTTCAGGCTCTGTGTCTCTAGGTTGGATCCCCTGTGAGTGTGGCCCGTCGCTGCCGTAGCCAGAGGAGGAGGGCAAAATGCTCACAGTCCTGCCGCTGATGGATAAATCACTCTGAGAAGTAGGCAGTCTGGGGCCCTGGGGGGGCACTCGACCCACGTGGGCAGGTTCTGTGCATCTGTGACCCCTGGACTGCTCCGGCAGTGATGAAGGGACAGAAGGCTCTGCAATCCAGGAACCTGTCTGAGGGGCACTGGAAATACCTGCTGTTCCCACCCCCACACCCTGGCCCCCTGAAAGTTGGTCTGGAGTCCCTGCGTCGGCGGGGTGGTCTGACTGGTGAAAGGTGCCGCTCTGAAGTCCAAGCTGAGCGCCTCCTTTCCCCACTGCAGTCTCTCCTTGCAAAGGCAGCAGCACAGCCCTGCTGCTGCAGGACGCCGTCCTCGGAAATTCCACCAGTTGGCTCACTGACTTCTCGCAGTTCCTTTCCGCTGGGTTATCAAGCAGGTGAGCAATAACAGTCCTCCCCTCTTGCAGGGAATCCCAGACCCCTCTGGCAACTGATGACTCATTCTCTAACAAAAGGTGAGCAGTCTGGATCTCCCCTTGGAATCTCTCCTTCACCTGCACGATCATCCCCTGAGCGCCCACCCCTGAGCTGGGGGCTGAGTTCCGAGGCAGTAAAATGTCCGAGGGGGGGTGCTCTGCCCCTCCCGCTCCTTCCTCCTTTTGGAGACTCACTGTTAACTTCGGCAGGGTTTCCGTCTCTTCAATGACTCTGGTTCCTTCCGAGGGTTCCTCCTCATGAGATACCTCTGGAGTAGGGGTTTTCTTCCCCCTCCACTTCCTTTTGAACCGAACCCTTTTCTTAGGAGATATGGGAGCCTTCTCAGGAATAGCTCTTGAATCTTTCGGCTCCTTAACACAGCCCAGTGAATTTCCCATCGCCTTCCTCTCCTAATCTCATCAAAAACGCAGTTAAGCCAGTCCTGGGATCCCAGAGAAATCCCAACCTTGGCTTCATCGGATTAGATGCACATTTAAAAACATGCACTATGCCGGCAATCCCTCCAATTCTCTCTCCCTCCCTCCCCGCCTCTCTGTCTCTCCCAGCCGCTGCCGATTCAGACAGCCATCTTACAGGCTCAGAGCTGCAACAAGACAAATTCAAAGCATCTCACTGCAGTTCAGAAATCACTTGACCTAAAAGCAGACAGAAACCGGATTGGCTGCAGCTTCCTCTCTCCAAATATGAGGTAATTGGAGCACTGCCCTCAGAAACACAAACAGAAAGCAAAAAGGAGCTAGAAACCAGGGGATGGGGGGAAACTAGGGAGAGTGAGGAGGAGGGGTGGGATGTAAGAGTAAAGGGAAAAGGGAGGGGAAAGAAGGGAGGCCATGGAAGAAGGTAACGTGAAGGAAGGAGGAGGAGGAAGAGGGGAAAGCAAACCAGCGTGCTGCTAGTAACTGGGCAGGGAAGGGCCAAGAAGAACCAGCGCTGGGGATGCTGCCATTATCACTGCCCCCAGACTCTGAAAGGAAAGAGATTTCAATTGTTGTGCCAGATGCCCAGGATACAATATCTAGCAATGAAGACAGATACTCAAATTTTTCAGGTCAGAAATAATAAAATTATTTTAAACAAATTATAACCTAAAGAGAGACCCAAGCCTACTCCTCATGGTTAAGAAACACAGGCTTTAAAGATCTAGCCTTCTACAGTATTTATTTCCCTCCTGGCCTTCCCAGAGAGAGAGAGAGAGAGAGATCTGTTAATTCTGTTAGCCTATGACACAGAGGAGACACTGGGAAATCAGTTTTGAGTATTGTGTAAGGAGGCTCTGTAAAAAGGATACAGCTTCCAAATACAACTGAGAAGCTCCACCTCTGCTGAACAATAGTTACACACATGTTCACCAGTAATCACTGATGCCACCGGCTAACATTTTTTTCAGCATTTGCTGCGTGCCACGCACTGTGCTAAGCTATGGATTACCTCATTTAATTCTGACAGTAACCATGTGAGGTCAAAACTACTATTTCACAGGTAAAGAAATAGAGATTTAAGAAAGTTTACTAATTTGCTCAGGGCTACACAGCTAATAATTGGCAAAGCCAGTCCATAAACTCCTATTTAAGACTGTTAATTTCAACTCCATGTTATGCTATGTTCTAACTGTGGTGGGGAGGGGTCTGTCCTCAATTAAGTAGAACAGGAAGATACCCACTGTTCTGAATTGTCAATTAGACTCACATGGGCCAAGGACCCAAACAGGTAACACTGGGAGTAAGAGAGGAAGTTGCTAAAATGAGGCCCAGATGGTTTTTACTCAGGTTGCAGTAGGGCAGGAAGTCTGAATTAAAGGTCTAAAAAGTTAAATTCAAAAATCACCCTGTTATGTCAATGGGATACACCTACCCAATTTTTAGTATAGTGTCTGATGGATGAGATAACATACAGCCCAAGGGGCTTTGGACAGAGTAGAAAGAGGCTGCAGCGGTTTACTCTATAGCGAAAGGATCCAGACCACACAGCAGAGGGAAATAGCTTGACCGGCTCTATGTTAATGCTTTCCACCTCTACTGAAAAACGCCCTGCACAAAAGGAAAGCAGGAAGAAACCCTAAGACAGCAGCTCCTACATAACTGCTTACCGAGACCCATCTGCTTCCACTGCAATAGGTGCTTCTCCCTAAGCCTTTTCCTACAGCTGAACACAAAGCTGCAGCACCATCTTACGGCGATCATAATCCACAGCAAGAAATGAGCCCAGGAGACCAGCATGGGAGCGAAACTCAGACTACAGGAGATCATTTAACCAGCAAAACCCCCTGACATCACAGTATAATTCACTAGGCAGGCATCAGCCTTCACTCCTCCAACAAAGAGAATGGAACCATGGAACTTTTCAGGTGCACACCCAGGGCCAAAGCTTGAATTTTATTCAGGAAATACAAGCAAACCAAATTTCCGCAACTGATCAACTGAGAGGCAAGAGACACAGCTGCTTAATCTGACTGCTGCTGACAGGGAGGCCTTATAGAATTTGGTATATTTATTTGTGGGAGCCTTTTCTGTTTTAAACTTCCTGTATATGTTGGACAGATTGGGCCTTCATTTCCTTCTGCCCTAGAGGAAAACTGGCCTAGGGAAGGAGCAGAGCTTTCAGTAAAGGAGCCCTAGGTTCAAATTTCCAGCTCTAGTAACTTAGTGGCTAAGTAACTAACTTGCTAAGTGGTTCAGTTTCCTTACCTGTAAAATGTGGATACCACCACCTGCAGAAGCGGGTGAATGAAGGCCGATGAGGTAATGCCTATAACGTGCTTGGCTCAGTGCCTGGTCTACAATAAATCCCTTTTCTTCCCATTTGTGACTTAAGCAACAAGATATGCGACACTCTACCATCACCACCACTAAGGTCCTAATATACTCTTTCTTTTCTTGACGAGGCTCTTAGGAAAGTAGATCTGTTCTAAGACCCAAAGTATGGGTGTTTGTTTTTCTTAACAGGGGCTCTGCTTCCACTATTTCACTAAGTAAGTTAACTCTGGTCACTAAGACTTCACCCTGTACCTTTTTCTCATCTCGCCTGAGCTCTGAACACAGGGCCCGCTACCTTCTGGAAAAGTAGCTGACTAAGGGTGACTATGGAAAGACCTGGCACATTCTTCAGGTCTTCTGCTTTGGCTTTTTCTAGTTAACTGTTTACTGCCCACAGCTCTTACATGGAGACAGCCAGAGTGAATGAGTTCATTCATTCATTCATTCTACAAACATGAATGGTGCCTCATTGCTAGGCCAAGTTCTAAGGGCCATAAAGTGCACAAAAATGTAAGCCTCACATCTACCAGCTAAAACTACTTTTTACCTTAACTCCCCTGAATTTTTTTTTCAGAGTGCTAGACGTATCCTTGCATTTGATAAACATTTGATACTCAGAAAGCTAATTCTGTCAGATTCTGACTTTCAGAATTTATCTTTTAGGAAAATTATAAATCCTAACATTAATACAAGTTTGGATAAAAACAAGGGACAGGAAATCCTATTATTAGGATCTGAAAGTGTAATCCAAAAATGTCGGTTGGATTCTGTTTCAGCTGCTCATCTGAACAGCCAGCACTGGAAAACAGCCATCACAGTCTATTTATCCGGTCTACCTACCTCCCAGCTTTGAGACGATCAAATTAATAAAAGACCTATTCACTTAACAAATGTTTATTGAGTACCTGTTCTAAGCCAGACGAAGAAGAGAACAAGAGACAAAATCCACTGTTAAGCTGGCATCCTACTGCAGAGATCCAGACATTAAAGAAATAAACGTTAAAACAGTAGTGTTACCCAAAACAACACTAGGTGTCACACACTGCTCCTGAGAGTAATTTGGCAACATAAAGGAAAAGTGTATGTATGACCTAATAATTCTAGTCCAGGTACCTATCCAAAAAAACCACTTTCTTATATGCATAAGGAAAAAAGTACACAGATGTTCACTGTAGCAATGAATGCCTTCAGCACAGAGTCCACTTTGGATCTTCTCTCCTCTCTCCCTCTGCCCATAACCTATTTGTCCGCACATACACTCTCTCTCTCTCTTAAAAATAAACAAACAGGGGGAGGGGCGCCTGGGTGGCTTAGTCGGTTAAGCGACCGACTTTCGCTTAGGTTATGATCTCGCGGTTCGCGGTTCGTGGGTTCGAGCCCCGCGTCAGCCTCTGTGCTGACTGCCAGCTCAGAGCCTGGAGCCTGTTTCAGTCTGTGACTCCCTCTCACTCTGACCCTCCCCTGCTCACGCTCTCTCTCTCTCTCCTAGAAATGAATTAAAAAAAAAAACATTAAAAAAAAATAAAAAAAAACATTTAAAAAAAAATAAATAAACAGGGGGAAAAGGATATATAGAAGACAGGATCTATATCAATTATAATAACACATCAACAACAGCACATGTTTATGAATACCTCATCTGTCATAAAGATACAAAAGCATATATGGGAATCATCTACATCAACTTCAGCACAGTATTTACCGGGAGGGTCAGAAGAAAAAAGAAAGTTGGTTGTATGGGAAAATTTCATTAGAACCAACAACAGAGATTGTAATGACTATTTTACTGATCTCCTAACATTTGATAGCTCTACTCTACATTTCTATTTGGTTTTATGTACCAGGTGTCCTTGGTGAGAACAGCTAACAGATACTCAATAATAAAAGCCTAGAAAACCGCAATAATACATAACTAGCAAGAGACACGTTACATTCTCTCTGAAGCAAGACAAGGATGATAGAACCTCTCTATATAACCCTTTGTCAGCCAACCAAAAGCTTTGCAAGAAGGGAACGTTCCCCACACTCCCAAACACGTAGCTAATACAGACAAACACCAAGCCATCAAGAACAGCAAAGAAAAGGAATTAATAGCTACATTTGAGAAACTACTCTGGCAGCAGAGCTTCCCATGACAAGACGAGAAAATAGTTACTTGGCTATGCTGAAGTAGCAGAGAAAAGCAGGTAGCCAATATGCATGCAGAAGACAGACTAAACCAAAAGTATTTTATTTTCTGGTAAAACGGGTAACAGGGAAGGGAACAGTGGATCAAGTCAAAAGCCAAGGTAATTATAAGGTCTGTTAATAACTGTAACAAGTTGCTACCAGTGATTGCTGCTAATTATTGAGTACATACTTGTTCCATCTATCTGGCTCATATCTCCCAGATTCTTTAAACCTCTATTAAGCTATTTTATGGTGCATCTCTTCTCACTTCCCTGAATTATTCAGTTGAACCTGGGTTAAGTCTGTGTCTAGTTCACTTTGTATCTCCCACAGACTCTACCTAAGACTTTGCTCATAGCTGGTCTTCAGTAAATGTTTGTAGAATTTAGTTAAAGAATACATTTTCCTGGGGGCACCTGGATGGCTCAGTAGGTTAAGTATCCAACTTCGGCACAGGTCATGGTCTCACAGCTTGTGGGTTCAAGCCCTGTGTCAGACTCTGTGCTGTAAACTAAAACTACAAGAAGATACTTTCTCATACCCACTGTGACAGTTATAGCCAAAAGACAGATAATAACAAATCTTGACAAGGATATGTCAAATAAGAGTCTTCACACATTGCTGATGGAATGTAAAATGGTATAGCCACTTTGGAAGATAGTTTGGCAGTTTCTTTCTTTCTTTTTTTCTTTTTAATGTTTTATTTATTTCGGAGAGAGGGAGAGAGACAGCATGAGCAGGGGAGGGTCAGAGAGAGAGGGAGATACAGAATCCAAACACAGGCTCCAGGCTCTGAGCTGGCCATCAGCACAGAACCTGACACTGGGCTCAAACCCACAAACCATGAGATCATGACCTGAGGCAAAGTCAGACACTCAACCAACTGAGCCACCCAGGCACCCCAGTTTGGGAGTTTCTTAAAAAGTTTTACATCAACTTACCATACAACCCAGCAATTCCACTTCCAAGGTATATAGCCATGGGAAATAAAAACATACATCCACACAAAGACTGGTACTCAAATATTCATATCAACATAATTGATAACAGCTAAAAAGTGAAAAAGACCCAAATGTCTATCAACTGCTGAATAGACAAAATGTGTGGTACATCTATATAACAGAACAGTACTCAGCAATAGGAAGGCATGAAATACTGATATATGCCTCAGTACAGATGAACCTCAAAGTTTTAATGCTAAGTGAAAGAGACCAGACACAAAAAGTACATATTCTATAATCCCATTTATGAGAAATGTCCAGAAGAGGCAAATCTATAGAGACCGAAAATAGACTGGTGGCTGCCTAAGGCTAGGGAGGAGAATGAAGGGGACTATAAATGGGCAGGAAGGGTCTTCCAGGTATGATGAAAATGGTCTTAACATTGGATTATGGGAAGGGTTGCAGAACTTGTAAAAATCATTGAATTGTATGATGAATATGAGTCAATTTTATGGTATATAAACCTCAATAAAGTCATTTTTTAAAAAGAATGTATTTTCCTAAAATAAACAAACAAATGGCAACCAATAAGGTTTTTAAAATAGTCAGCAAACTATATGACTATATAAAAGGAGAAGAAACAATGGAAAGGGCAGGTCTGGAGGCTAGACTTCTGTGAGTACACTTCATATGCACTTTAAACATTTCCCTTTGGAACAACATAGATGGTCTATATAATGTAAAATAAAACTGAAAGGGGAAAAGCAATCCCTAGAAATTTGGAGGCAAATAAAAACCAGTAAACCTAATTGGGTACTGAATTAATGGCTTCACAACACAGAAATTTTTTCTAATGACTTTAAAATATAATTATGTATACATTCTTAGGAAATATACACAAAGGACAATGAAAACTGCAAAGAAATCACAAACTTCTTAGGGCACCAGGGTGGCTCAGTGGGCTAAACATCCGACTCTTGATTTCAGCTGAGGTCATCATCAAGCCCTGGATGGGGCTCTGCGTTAACAGGGCTGAGCCTGCTTGGGATTTTCTCTCTCCCTCCCTCTCTCTCTGCTCCTTCCCTGCTCACACTTTTTCTCTCTCTCAAAATAAATAAATAAACTTAAAAAAAAACCCACAAACTTCTCAGTAATCATGCTGGGTTTTTAATTTTTTTTTAAATGTTTTATTTATTTCTGAGAGAGAGAGCGAGCAAGCAAGCAGGGTAGGGTCAGAGAAAGGGAGACACAGAATCTGAAACAGGCTCCAGGCTCTGAGCTGGCTGTCAGCAGGGCTTGAACCCATGAACCATGAGATCATGACCTGAGTCAAAGTGGGAGGCTCAACCGACTGAGCCACCTAGGTGCCCCAATACTGTTAATAATAAAACTGAGATTGCTGTTTTGGTTCAAATGCTTTACATGTAATATGTATATGTGATTATACAGACATCTATGTGTATGTAGGTATATAGAAAAGGGAATAAGTAATATGTTACTCTTGTTAGGATCAAGATTTTCAGCATGAGAAATCCCTCCTCATCAGGGAAATACAAATCAAAACCACACTGAGATACCACCTCACGCCAGTCAGCGTGGCTAAAATCAGAGAACTCTAGATGCTGGCGAGGATGTGGAGAAATAGGCACCCTCCTACACTGTTGGTGGGAATGTAAACTGGTACAGCCCCTCTGGAAAACAGTGTGGAGGTTCCTCAGGAACCTAACGATAGAACTCCCCTATGACCCAGCAATAGCACTGCTAGGAATTTACCCAAGGGATACAGAAATGCTGAGGCATAGGAGCACACGTACCCCAATGTTCATAGCAGCACTGTCAACAATAGCTAAAACATGGAAAGAGCCTAAGTGTCCATCAACGGAAGAATGGTTCAAGAAGATGTGGTTTATCTATATGATGGAATACTACATGGCAATGAGAAAGAATGAAATCTGGCCATGTGTAGCAACATGGATGGACCTTGAGGGTGTTATGCTGAGTGAAATAAGTCAGGCAGAGAAGGACAAATATCATATGTTTGCACATATAGGAGGATTAGGAGGAACTTAACGGAGGACCATGGGGGAGACGGGGGGAAATCGTGGGGGAAAGGGAGAGAGGCAAACCATGATAGACTCTTGAATGCTGAGAACAAACTGAGGACTGATGGATGTAGGAGGGAGGAAGGAGATGGGTATGGAGGAGGGCACTTGTGGGGATGAGCACTGGGTGTTATATGGAAATCAACTTGACAATAAACTATTTGTAAAAAAAAAAAAAAAAAAAAAAAAGATTTCCAGCATGAGGAAAAAAGATATAAAATCAAAGAAGTTAAAATAAAACCCTATAATTTTGGGGTGCCTGGCTGGCTCAGTCATAAGAACATGTGACTCTTGATCTCAAGGTCAAAAGTTTGAGCCCCACACTGGGTATAGAGATTATTAAAAAAAAATAAACTTTTAAAAATAACTCTAATTTTAAGTCTGAATGAGAGATAGCATTATAAATACATGATTTTTTTTTTAAAGAGAAAAACATACTTACTGGCTAACTCTGTCCACAGAAAAACTGACCAAACCAGTAGCATTCAGATTTTGGTCAATAAAAGAATGAGAGTTTCTTGAAGAAATTGCTAATTTCAGGCCTTGGAGAAGAAATACACTTAAAGAGTCTGGAACATTTCATCACAAGAAATAAAGGAGATTATTATCAAAAAGGAGTATGGAGATCAAGCCAAAAGACTCAGAGTCAACTATAGGAAGCTCTCATTGACCAAAGACGGAGTTATTTGAGTATTCGGAAGCATGATAGCTGTATTTGATTGGAACATATTTAAAAACCTATGAGTCATAAGTGATACTAAGAAAAAAACGCAGAAACTTTCATTTGTTTCTTTGGAGAATCTTAGGGAACCAATTAATTATGCTGAAAAATAGTAAACAGAGGGAGATCTTTGCATCTTCCTTTCCTAGAGGAGATATCTCTCAGGGTAACTGCTGAGGTGAAGTTCTTCTTTATAGAAGTAATCCAGCTAAATAATGAAAAAGGAATGAAGGAATTTGAGTATACCATTTTGCAACCTTTAAAAAGTAGGCTCCAGCATGGAGCCCAGTGAGGGACTTGAACTCACAACTCTGAGATTAAGACCTGAGCTGAGATCAAGAGTCAGACGCTTTTCCCAACTGAGCCACCCAGGAACCCCTACAACTTCTAATGAAATCGTGGAACTAGCAACAATGATGAGTAGTTGCTAAAACTAATTGTTGTAATATGGAATGGATGGATCAGGCTGATAATAGCTAAACCCGCATGTTCAGCAGCAGAAGTATACAACTCAACACCACCGCTTTTGCCCTCCACATCCTCCCTAAAGGAATCTGAATGTGGCTGAGCTTCAGGTCCAAATCCAACTGGTGGTTTCACCAGTTGATAAGCAATACAACAGAGGGATAGAAGACATCCCAGCGATGTAACTGACATCTTTATAAACCTTAAAGGACAAAACCCTGATTTCCTCAATGGATTGTTGGGGGCTGGGGGGATTTAATGTAATATTTGTAATCCCCATTTGTTGGGATTCTGATTTATAGAAATCAACTATTGTTTTGTTTTTTTAATGAAGGAACTGGGGAAATTTGAACACTAATCAGATATTTATGAATTTAAGAAATTAATCGAGTTTTACAGTGTTATGATAGTTTGCTTAAATTAAGAATCTTTAGGGGCACGTGGATGGCTCAGTCGGTCAAGTGTCTGACTTTAGCTCAGGTCATGATCTTGCATGTTTGTGGGTTCGTGCCCTGCAACAGGTTCTGTGCTGACAGCTTGGAGTCTGGAGTCTGCTTCGGATTTTGTGTCTCCCTCTCTCTCTCTGACCCTCCCCCACTCGTGCTCGCACGTGCTCGCTCATGCGCACAAGCTTTCCCTCTCCCCTCTTCTCTCAAAAATGAATAAACATTAAAAAATTTTAATTTAGGGGCGCCTGGGTGGCTTAGTCGGTTAAGCGTCCGACTTTTCGCTTGGGTCATGATCTCACGGTTCGTGGGTTCGGGCCCCGCGTCGGGCTCTGTGCTGACTGCCAGCTCAGAGCCTGGAGCCTATTTTAGTCTGTGACTCCCTCTCTCTCTGAACCTCCCCTGCTCACGCTGTCTCTCTCTCTCTCCTAGAAATAAAATAAAAAAAAAAATTTAATTTAGAATCTTTATCTTTCAGAGATATATGCTGAAATATGTACAGATGAAATTACATGAAGTTCGGGATTTATTTCAAGATAACCTACTGGGGTTTGAGGAGTGGATTAGGAAATATATGAAATAATACTGGCCATGAGTTAAGAATTGTTAAGATAGGTGATAGGTATGTGGTAGTTCTTCATACTATTTTCTCTACTTTTATAAATGTTTGAAGGTTTTCATAAGAAATTTTTAAAGAGAGAGAGAGTATACATTTTCCTGATGGAGCTGTTCAGGAAAATAATGGTTCCATTATCTCCATCTCTTCTGTCCCAGCAAAGTTTTGATGAACCAATTCAGTTTTTATTCTTTGGCCTATGAGTCTTCCTTTTAAAAAAAAAAAAAAAAATTGAATTGCAGTCAGGATAAATACCGACATGGTGTAGAGAGTCCTCTTATCTCACCCTATGAGACCAACACTGGGACTCACACTGGGGACAGGGTTGTGGCAAAAATACAAACAACCAAAACAGTTTCTCTGACAACAATGACAATGATCATGATGACGATGACGACGACAAAACTCCTCTGTTCTTAAGAGCTCTAAGGGGATAACTCTAGTATTCCACGAAAGCTCAACAAAGTTCTTGCTTCCATCCTGCTAAGGCACACCTGCCAAGTTCATGTTCCTGGTTATCCCTATATCCAAAGCATGCCTGAAGACACCCTGTGGTTGCACAAAAATGCATGTTACTTCCATACTTTCCAGATTGCCAGCACTGGCTCCAAACCAGAGCCCCACTAAATAAACCCCAAATTCAATTTTCTCAGGTAATGAGGAATGGTGGGACACCTGCTGTTCTGCTTCTAACCAGCAGGTGGCACGAATGTCCCAACTAGGACATCACAGCCACTTGGGTCCCTGGAGTCCAAGCCTTGAGTTATTTATAATCACCCTTCTTTTCTTACCTGCTCAAAAAGTGTTCCCTCTAATCTATCAGCTTCATATACAGGACTGTGTATGGGAGAGCTGTCTGAGAAACAGCTTTGTTTGGCTGGGCTAAAATGATTCAAGATGGTCTTTTTATAAAAATAAGGCTGTACTTTTCCAACAGCAATCCAGACTTGAAAACGATTTGCCTTCTTAGGAAGGGAGCAGCAACAAGGCTGTGTGACCACGTGAACACTACCAAGCTGCCACTGCTCTTGAGTATGATGGAAGCAACAAGCTTGAACTTACCAGCCCATATATAAACCCAGCTATTAAGGTGCTCGCTGTGGACTGAATATTTGTGCCCCTTGAAATTCAAGCTGAGGCCCTTACCTCCTACGTGATATATTTAGAGGTGGGGGCCTTTGAGAGGTAATTAGTTTTAAATGAGGTTATAAAAGCAGAGTCCCTATGCTGAGGGCATTTGTGCGATGAATTCATCCCACGAATGCCCTTAGAAAAGGATGAAGAGACATGAGATCTCTTTCTCTGCACCCACGCACCAAGGAAAGGTCACGTGAGGAGATAACCAGGACTAGGGGCCCCACCATGAACCTGGACATGCTGACACTCTGATCTCAGACTTCCAGCCTTCAGAACCATGAGAACAAGGTGTCTGTTGTTTCAGCCACCTAAGTCATGGTACAGGCATACCTCATTTCATTGTGCTTCACCTTACCACACTTCAAAGATACTGCATTTTTTACAAACTGAAAGTTTGTGGCATCCTTACATCAAGTAAATCTATCTGTGTCATTTTTCCAACAGCATTTGCTCACCTGTGTCTGTGTCATATTTTTGTAATTCTCCCAATATTTCAAAATTTTCATTATTGTTATTATATCTGTTATGGTGATATGTGGTCAGTGATTATGGCTCACTGAAAACTCAGATGATAGCATTTTTTAGCAATAAACTTTTTAAATTAAAGTCTGTACACTTTTTAAAAAATACAACGCTGTTGCACACTTATAGACTATAGTATAGTGTAAACATGGAAACCAAAAAATTCATCTGACTGCTTTATTGTGGTGGTCTGGATCCAAACTGCAATATCTCTAAGGCCGCCTGTATTTCATTATAGAAGCCCAAACTGACCAAGGCAGTGCTATAATTAACCAGGCTTGTTTTAAGATCATCAGAGACGAAGAAAGGTCTACACCAAAGCAGGATTACAAGCCTTCACTCCACCCTCCTCAAGCATCAAACGGTCCACACTCTGAGTCTCCAAAGAGCCAGTTTGGACCCAGCTAAGCAGACTTCTAACAACCTGCCAACACATAAACCAGTGAAAAAATCCCATTTCAGCATACAAACAATCAGGAAGTTCTGGGTTTAGGCCACAACAGCTCTGTTCCCAGGCCATTCCCTCTCTCACCCTGGTTCACGGCCACACACAGAGAAGAAACGTTTGGTGCTAACCATGGGAGGCCACATATCTTCTAGTTCCTTCTAGGCAACGTCCATGCCAAGCAACAGTGAGCCCAAACCTCACAGGTCCTACCTGGAAGTGCAAAATAATGGTCCAGATGAGGCCCAGGGTCAACTTGGGGTTGCCATCGGTGATGTCATCGTTGCGAATATTCACTAGTTTCACCTGGAAAAGAAACAGAGGTTGATCTCAGAGCTCTGGGACTTTTGGTTTTGATTTCATTTTTGCAGATTTTCATCCTTCTGTCCAATTAAACTGTGCATGCTATGTGTGCGCCCGCTCAGCTCTGAGTCTGAACATTTGTACTGATGCATAACTACCACCGCAGCCAGGATAATGGGACACTTCCATCACCCCAAAAAGGACTTTATGCTGCTCCTCTGTGGTCACACCCTGCCCCCACCCCTAATTCCTGGCAACCACTGATCCGTTCCCCTCTTACTTGTTCTAGAATGTCTATGGGTAGAATCAGTACGTAAGTTTTTGATACTGGGTTTTTTTTCCACTCAGCATGATGCCCTGGAGATCTCCATCCTCGTTCCCTGCATCACCAGTATGCTCCTCTTTACTGCTGAGTAGTATTCCATCACATCAACAGACTACAGCGTGTTTACCCATTCACCTGCTGAAGAGCATTCGAGCCGTTTCCAGTTTGGGACAGTGATGAATAAAGCTCCTAGACTCATGAGCATATGCTTTCATTCCTACAGGGTAAATTCCCAGGTGTGGGACTGCTGGGTCATATGGTATATGTTTAGCTTTATACAAAACTGCCAAACTCGATTCCAGCGTGATTGTACCATTTTACATTCCCATCAGCAAGGTGACCTTATAAGCATATGGTTTTGTGAATTGCTTTTTATTAAGTCAACACAGCCCTGATTTTTTTTTCTTTTTTCCCCGTGGGAAAGAGTAGCAAGCTCCTCTCCCTTACCCTTTGGCCTGCTCTCACCTCCATTTTCCCTCCTCTGCAGATATCCACACCTGCCCATGCCTCCACTTGCATCTGCTTTTACCCGTGAACTCTCATTCTAACAACACAATGTGCATAAACACACAGGCCCTATCCGCCGCGAGGGTGACCAACTATCCCACATGCTGGAAACTGAGAGATTTCCTGGGGTGTGGGACTTTCAGTGCTGAAACTGTGAGTGCACCAGGAAAAGCAGCTCAGCCCCTGCGAGCCTCTTCTGTCAGACCCTCACCGGAGTTCCTGTTCAATTCTGACAAAATGCCCTTGAGCTGGTCTTCCTTTATCTCATCAATTGAACTGAAATCTGTGTGTCTCTAAAGAACTCTGGTGACCTCACTTCTCCCCTACACGAACAGTGACCTGGTACCACAGGCTAAATGCTGTGTCCCTCCAAGAGTCATATGTTAAGTTCTAACACCCACTGTGATGGAATTTGCAGGTGGTGCCTTGAGAGGGGATTAAATTATGAGGGTAAAGCCCACGTGAATGGGAACGGTGCCCTTCTAAAAGAGACCCCAGAGAGCTCCCTTGCCGACCCCACTCCCTACCATGTGACAGAAGACTATGGTCCAAGAACCAGAAAACAGGACCTCACCAGACACTGAATCTGCTAGTGCCTTACTCTTGGACTGCCCGTCTCCAGAACCGTGAGAAATACATTTCTGTTGTTTATAAGCCACCACGCGAAGTATTTTTGTTACAGCAGCCTGAACAGACTAAGACACCTGTATCTCCATCTCCTCATCTGTACACTGTGGATAGGAGAGGCTACCCTTCTAGATTGAGAACACAGTTTTCTAATCACCAATCGCAGACCCACAGTTGGGAGGATGTGGCCACATCCACATTTCTCAGCCCCACTCCTGTCAGCTTGCCCCTTCTATTCTGAAGTCTACTTTATAAACCACCTTCCAATCTCTACTAACTCTTGATGACTTCAGCACCTAACTCCTAAAAGTGGCAATCTTATTAGCACTCATCTCAATGACCCAAATATCACCCCATCTGCACAATTCATGTACCTTCTCCATTCTGCAGACTTCTATTTTTCCTCTACTTTGAACACCTACACAGCTACAACTTGGATCTCCCCACTACAGACCTGCTCTACAGTTCTCCCTGCCCTTCTCTGAGTCTGCTGTTCTTATCCGCACATACTTTAATTTGATTGTAATAACCAAATCTACCCTCAGTCCTTATTTAGACTTGCAGCTAATCGATTCTTCTCAATCTCCTTGGCTATTAAGAACCCCCAGGGTCCCTCCAGCTCTACACACAGACATTTCCAATCTTGCTTTCTCCAGTACCCTAAACACTGCTTCTAATTCTCCCACCACTTTTCATTTGTCAATTTATTTCAACAAATATTTATTAAGTGTCCATTAAGGACCATTCATTATGCCAGGTGATGAAGAGAAAAATGTGGAGGAAGATCCCACTCTCAGTCCTCACGGGGCCTACAGTATACGAGAGCAAACAGAAATAATAAAGTAGTAGATATCATATTGGAAGTAAACTGCTCTGGAAGCACAGAGAAAGAGAATTTCCCAAGTTAATGAGAAATACTGATAAGAGTGATGAAAATGAACTAACTCTAAAAATATGCATACCATTCAACGTCCAGCTTGGCCAGAGCGATTGCCTGGCGCCCACGGCTAGACTGATCTCTTCCACACGGCGGGCTCCAAGCAGACAAACTCTCTGACCCCCTCGTCCATCTTCCTTTCTGCCACACACCACCCCTGCATCTTTATACCTCCCTCCTTCCTTTTCCCAGTATCTCAAAGAAAGGGGCATTTTGCTTTTCTTTTTCCAAGATAATCACACCAGCTGTGCTTAGGATCTCACTCTCAATCTCTGAATTTGTTTCCATCCATTAGAAAGTGGGGCAGAGGGACAGTGTATAGAAACAGCACGGACAGTGGCAGGAGCACTGAACTCCACGGCAAGAGGCCTGGGTGGAAGTCCCAGCTCTGTTCCAGCTTGTGTGCTCTGGTGCAGGTCACTTCACCCAGCCAGATCTCACCTTCCTTATCTAGGAAATGAAGACACTGGGCTGGAACCTCTCTGTGGCATCTCCCAGGGCTAATATTTTGTCACTGTCAGCACTCCTCCTCACTCTCATTTCCATCTGCCTCCGTTCACTGGCTTCTCCTATTATGTCTAAAAACGTGGAAAACTTCTTTTTCCCTTCCTATATCCAGGCCCGCTAAACTCCAAGTGCTCTTCTGCTCTACTCAGACTGTTCTCAAGTCACCAATGCTTGACAGCCTCAGACCTCATGTGGCACCAACACAATGGCCAATCCTGACCAGCCCCTCACCTACTCTTCAGGGTCATGTAGCATTCTGGTTTTTCCTCTTCCTGGATGATGTACTTTTTTTCCATCTTCTTTGCCAGTTTACTTTTCATCATCTTCCTTTTGACCACCACCTTAGGTTCATAAGTCTCAATCTCTAGCATCTTGCTCTTCTCTGTTAACACTCTCCCACTCAGGAAAGGCCCTAAATTCTATGCAAGACCTACCAAATGATTTGTCCAGGCATAATGCAATTGTTCACTAGCAAACAAGACTCAGACTGGGCTAGTCAGATGTAGCAATCACTGAGGGCTCACTAGGAGCACTGAGAACATCCCTAAGTAGGGCCAGTGTCAACACTCCATGGCAGAATAGGGAAAGCATGGAGTAGTCTTACCTGCCGCTGCTTTAGGAAATCCAGGGCAATCTGCACATTCTGCAGCCTATGAAAACGCATCCTGCCCTTCTCGCGGGGCTGCAAACAAACAAAAAGAGATGGTAATTTTAGCTACACCAATTTACCCATGCAGACCCCCATCCTTTGTCATTTCAGAGACTGAAAGACCACACAGAATTCCTTGTGGTGGAAGCCAGTCATGGGAGCATTACATAAAGCACCCCTTGGTGGCAGGGCCTATGTGTGTTTCGCCGTGCTCTCTGAGGCCTCCATGCTTGTTTACCACTGTGTCTCTCGTGAACACACAGTGTGTTTGGACTACTTGTGCCGAATCGGTGCCGCAGCTCCTGGACAGGGTCTTCTGTGGCCACGTTCGGCAGAACCTGATTTTGGATGTGCGGTTAATGGGAACGAGACTCGGACTCTGTGGCTCCTAAAATGACAGTTAAATGCTATTTAAGGGAAGGGCAGAAAGTCCTAATTGCATATTGCACAGTAATTAGAGCCAACCTTATTAAAAACCTGGCAAAAGAAGCTAGAGGTAGCCAATTTTAAACCAGGGAATGAAGAATTATATATGCTCAATAAACAAGTGAAAAACTCAAAAATGAGAAAGAAAAATCAGGAAGAAACCTATTTTCCAGACAGATGGGTGTCCATTTAGGAAAGTCACCCTGGACCTCAACAAGAAATACTGAGAGCAACGAAAACCTTGATGATGTAGGGCCACTCGACAATGTACTCCAAAGAAAGGTATTTCCTGCTTGTCTCTCAGCCCCGGACGTCATACAAGCCACCAGAGAGAAGCTCATCTCCATCCCATGCCTCTGGCACCCTGTCCACAGCCCAGCTACTATCCATCCAAATGTGGCTGAAATTGGTGGCCAGTGACAGCATGCAGGGGTGGCTATCTGTCTCTAGAACCTTTTCTCCTTCTCATTTTCTAATGTTGCATTTATTTTACTAAAATTGGGACTGAAACATCACTCTTACTAGATTATATATAACCAACTCATTTGTAAATGTCAAAGTGGTACTAATTAAAGGCTGATGAAAAAGGTAGCTTATGTGGCCAGATGCCTGTACAGAGGCAATATTGCCCCAGGTTGAAACACACAAAAAGTAACCAAATGTGTGTAAAGGTAAGAAGAGAAGCATTTCTCTGGGAGCCCCCAACCCTTCTAAGCAACACTCTCAGATGCGGATAATCTACAGAGATGTTGAGGCCTCTCTGGGCCACAGGATAACTTCTCACATCGAAAATTTTAGGAAAAATCCTTCTAGCAAGAGCCTCTTTCCAGTCATTTCAGCTAAACTACTTTTGAACATGGCTTTGAGGATGACAGAGCCTATGAAAGTGAAGAGTCCAAGGCAATGGGAAGGGAGATTGAAGAGGTGAATAATGACTTTAAGAGGACAGGAAATAGAGATAAAGCCTAAACCCTGTTTCTGGAGAAAGATTACAGGCTATAATTTAGGGCCCACACAGGAAATGCCCTTCTCACACACTCTTTTATCTTTACTCCTTGGTACTCCCCGCCAAAAATAAATACACTAAAAACATGCAGGTTAAAATCTCTGTCCTCTACAGCAACTTGAGATATTATTGACCAAGGCAGGTATCTCCATGCAGTGAGTGGTTTGCAAACAACAGGCTGTTTTGAAAACAAATGACATGGTGTGTGGTGAGAACTTGGAGGCTACAGAGGGTAGAGAGAGAGTGAGAGTTAGTCTGAAGTGTGGAGCTGAAAGCAATTAACCATCATGCCTTCAGCTAAACTTTCCACAGTTCTGCAATCCAGACTCAGACTAACACAGCAAGGCCACCAGAAAGCTATAGGTCTCCAGGTCACAAAGGCTCTTGACACCTCCAAACACCATTATTCTTCTTGTGCCAACCACTCTCAGATAAGCAAAACAGTCCCCACTCCAGGATCATCTAGCAGTGGCAAGAGGCACAATTAGTTTTAACCACTTTCTTTGGGACCAAAAATCCCCAGGTGCAGAGGGAAGAAGGCAACTGGCAACTGAGCTACTTGTTGACCTCGAGAACCTCAGACTCTCTGATGGCCCTGCAGTGCTGGCTGGGGTCCTGGCATCCCAGGAGGACCTACTACATCATCCTCATCTTCCTCCTCCTGCTCCTCGCTGTTTGTATGGCGCCAGGAGGGCATGCTCACCAGACGGAGGGTCTTCAGCCCTGCTGGCTCCTTTGGCCACCAACCAAGGCAAAAACATGACAGAGTGACAGGAAATTCACAACACAAAAATGAGAAGGAAATGAATGCAACATTAAAAAAAAAAAGTGGAAATATATATGAAAATACCCTCCCACATCCCCAAACATGCAAAACCAAATCAAGACCAGATCACATGGTTTTACTGAACACTTATGATGAAACACATCTTCAGTTCTCTATGGCTGCCCACCCTCTCTTTCTGTGAATCAACTAAAGGAGAAAGAGATTATGAGAATAACCATGAAAGATATCTGGATGGTTCTCAGTGAAAAGATGATATCCTATGAATATCTGCATAAACAACCTGCACGTTTTCAAAGGTTAGGGAGTGTCTTCAGACTGTTTTGTAAATAATGTGACCAATTAGAATCACTTTCAACATAAAACCCCTACAAGTTCATCAAATATCCCAGCCAAATTGCCCAAAATGTAACTTTATGAGTGCTGAAGAGTAAAGACCGGCAATGTGAAAGTGACATTTTGATTACTTATGAGATGTATAGATGACAGCCGGATAAGAAATGGATTTCACCAGTAGTAGCTGTGCTAATAAAAGCATCTGTCAATTTTAATCCCATTAAAAATTATAAAAGTAGGGGCACCTGGGTGGCTCAGTCGGTTAAGCACCTGACTCTTGATTTCAGCTCAGGTCATGATCTCACAGTCATGAGATGGAGCCCCATATTGAGCCCCACACTGGGAGCAGAACCTGCTTAGGATTCTCTCTCCCTCTAGCCCTCTCCCACTTGGACTCTCTTAGGGAGAAAATAATTATAAAAATAATTCTACTTTAAGACATAAAAGATATGAAACCAAAACAGCCTATGGGAAGCCAAGCCCCAATCCTTGAAGAAGCTGAATATTACTTAAGGAGTGAAAACTAACATGTTAAATTCCCTTCTTGAAATGACTAAGAATTCACCAAAGGCAATGAATGCTCAAGTTGCTTCAGTTCATTCTTTCCCCAGAGATGTTTCCAGTATTTAGCCCTGGACTTTTCTAAATGAAAACTATGTGGTGGTGCTCAGGTGGCTCAGTCAATTTAAGCATCTGACTTTTGATTTCGGCTTAGGTCATAATCTCATGGTTCATGAGCCCCACATCAGGCTCTGTGCTGACAGCATGGAACCTGCTTGGGATTCTCTTTCTCCCTCTCTCTGTCTATCCCCCCAAAACAAAGAACCCACAAGTGGGGTTATTTTGATCCCTCAAACAAACCAAGTATAAGAACTATAATCTGGAGGCACCTGGGTGGCTCAGTTGGTTAAGCATCTGACTTCGGCTCAAGTCATGAACTCATGGCTCGTGAGTTCGAGCCCCATGTCAGGCTCTGTGCTGACAGCTCAGAACCTGGAGCCTGCTTGAGATTCTGTGTCTCCTTTCTCTGCCCCTCCTCCACTGATGCTCTGTCTCTGTCTCTCTCCCTTTCTCAAAAACGAATAAAAAGTTAAAAAAAACATTAAAAAAAAAAAACAACCCAAAAAACAACTATGATCTGACAAGCCAAGAAGCTCAGGCAGATTTGTCTGTAGAAATGTAGGTGTTTCCCACAAGTAATGCTTACTTAACACATTTGGGAGTAGGCAGGCATATTTAATTATCCAAGGAACTCAACTCTACTGGATCCAGGACTGTGTCCAGATATCAACTTCAGTACTTCTCCAAACCTCTGATGATCAGTGAATCAAAGAAGGAAGAAAGTGAGATGAACTGGAAAAAAATAACTCTTTGGGGCGCCTGGGTGGCTTAGTCGGTTAAGCGTCCGACTTTCACTTGGGTCATGATCTCGCGGTTCGTGGGTTCGAGCCCCGCGTCGGGCTCTGTGCTGACTGCCAGCTCAGAGCCTGGAGCCTGTTTCAGTCTGTGACTCCCTCTCTCTCTGACCCTCTCCTGCTCACGCTGTCTCGCTCTCTCTCCTAGAAATAAATAAAACCATTAAAAAAAATTAAAAAAAAAAAAAATAATAACTCTTTACACTTAGGATTATTTTTAAGTTTATTTATTTATTTATTTTGAGAGAGAGAGAGAAAGAGAGGGGGAGAGAGAGAGTATGCATGTGTGGGGAGAGGCAGAAAGAGAACCCCAAGCTGACTCCCTGCTGTCAGCAGAGCCCAACATGGGGCTTGAACTCACGAATTGGGAGATCATGACTTGAGCCAAAATTAAGAGTCGGGCACTTAATCAACTGAGTCACCCAGGCACTCCTAAATACCAGGGCTTTTAAATGTAAACTTCATATCCTCAGCTGAATACAGGAAATAAAACAAGTCACAATAGATGGGAAAATAAGAGAGCCTATATAGACTAGAAAGAAAACTCTAGAAAGAAAAACTCATCTTACTAAAAAAAATCTTTATTGTTTTTCAAGTTTAATTATTTATTTATTGAGAGAAGGAGGGAGGGAGGGAGGGAGGGAGAGTGAGCGAGCGAGACACAAGAGCAGGGGAGGGGCAAAGAGAGAGAATCCCAAGCAGGCTCTACACTGTCAGTGCAAAGCCCAGTGCAGGGCTCAAACTCAGGAACCTCAAGATCATGACCCAAGCTGAAATCAAGAGCTGGACGCTTAACTGACTGAGCCACCCAGGCATCCCACTAAAAAATCTTGAAATGTGAATCTACTGTTCCTGAAATAGTGCACTGACAAGTAGATAAGGAACAAATAAGGAGAAAAAATGCATATGAAAGGAATAAAACTGATATCTGATTCCATCAAGAAATGAGAAGATGACACATTAATTCACATTAAGATGAAATTATATCATTTTTCACTCTTAAGTATGACTTAGAAATAAAGTCCACCAATAAAGTCTTCTACTTATTTCTCCCACATAACAGAGAGCAGGCAGTGGCGGCCACTATCTTGGCATTCAACAAGATGGACTGGTATGTCGTTAACAGGGCCATGTTTGCGAGGTAGGGAAGCTCACCAGTTTGATGCCCGAGAGGACCTCCAGCAGAGAGATTAGGTTGTGGCCATCCCGCAGATCTTCGTAAAGATCATTGATGTGCTTGCGGACCTGTGCGTGAGAATGAAACAGATTTTTATTTGGTCTTAAAACCTTTTTTTTTATCTACACAAGAATTTCTGGTTCTAGGCAAACACAGATTAAAGAATTTAAATGTGAAACAATAATAAAATTCAGGAATTTTCAGTTTTGAAGTACAATATATATGAAATAGTAACACTTACCAGAAATGTATGTGTGTTTTTAAAATAGAAGCCAGACCCACTACATACTCTAGCCAACTCTAAACATTATTCAAGAAAGTCTGGACAAGGAGATGGAGAGCCAATCATCCTGAAACCTCTCAGGAATTATTATGGACTGAAATGTGATACAATGACCAATGCAGATGGTCAAAACCAGAAAAGCTTTCTAGAGTGCAAAGGAAACAAAAATGCTAGGTACGCAGTGTTTGATAGGATGTATTTATATTTCAACTCCTCTCTTACCAAGTATTTCCAATAGTGAATTTGAGGGTTACTTTCCTTGTGAAAAAAATAATTCCAATTTTATAACTGAAACTACGGGGGGGAATCTCACTTTGGAAAAATATGTGGTCCATGCCAAACACCAGGCTGAATGCTATACATGTTATCTTGTCTCTCTCTCTCTCTCTCTCTCTCACATTGATAAGGCAGGTATTATTCTTATTTTACACATGAAGAAACGAGGCACAGAGATCCTAAATAACTTGCCCAAGGTCACAAGTGGGAAAACTGGCCTCAGTTTGGTCTTTCTGAATTTAATCTTTGCCATTAACTACTATGCTTTATAATCAGCCATAATCTCATTTTGTATTTATTTAATTAAAACAACTGCCCTATGAAGTTTATTCATGTATCCACAGAAGGAACTGAGGAAGCTGAGACTTTGAGAAGTTAAGGTCACATAGCTGCAGGAATCAGCATCAGGTTTTCTGGTTTGTTAAAGTCCAGTGACAACTCCACTGGGTGACACAACACAGAATCAGAAGACTAGTAGCAGCAAGTAAAAGGCAGATTAATTTTCAATATAAATAATTGTCTAGACAACGATAAATAGGGCTGCTTTCAGAAGCTGTGGGTTTCTAGTCACTGAATTTTTTAGGCAGAGAAACTGGTATACTGGATTTCCACATCTGAGTGGAAAACTGCACTACAGTCATTTCCAATTGTAATTTTCTAGCATTCCAAAGAGAATGGGAGTCAGAAAAGATCTGCGGAGCACCTGGATGGCTCATGAGGATGTGACTCTTTTTTTTTTTTTTTTAATGTTTTATTTTTATTTCTAGGAGAGAGAGAGAGACAGCGTGAGCAGGGGAGGGTCAGAGAGAGGGAGTCACAGACTCTGAAACAGGCTCCAGGCTCTGAGCTGGCAGTCAGCACAGAGCCCGATGCGGGGCTCGAACCCAACCCACGAACCGCGAGATCATGACCTAAGTGAAAGTCGGACGCTTAACCGACTAAGCCACCCAGGCGCCCTGAGGATGTGACTCTTGATCAGAGGGTTGTGAGTTCGAGCCCCATGCTGAGTGCAGAGATTACTTTAAAAAAAAAGATAAAGGCTGAAAATATCTGGTGAGACTTCCTGGAAGAGAAAGAACTGGATGGATTAGAAAATGTTTCGGCAGAAAGACAGAAGATGGGAAAACTACAGAAGACAAGGTACAGAGGTGGAAATATGCAAGATGTGTTTGTAGCTGTGTGAGTAAAGGAGTAGGAAGGTGATGGGTAGATTACCCAGTTGGAGAAAATGATTTGTGATGAATTGGGTGATAGCTTTCAAACACTGAAGGAACATTTCTTTAACTTTTGTGCTATTCACAATGTGAATACGGATATAACACGCTTTTTGGTTTATTCTCCAATATTAACATTTTCTCCATCACTTTAGTCTAAACAAAATAACACATATAGCTCAGACTGTAGCAGTTGTTGATTTCCATCATATAATTATTCTTACCATGACCAATTTCCAGCCACTAATATACTATCACTAAAAGTGATGTCAGGAAGAAATGTACAACAGCACATTATTATATACTTTTCCATCAGAGACATAGCAGACATAATTAACCTCAAGAGCATAGAAAATATTAACATGTAGTAAAATAATTATGAGGTGACGTGCTTTGAGTATTTCCTACCATATTTTAAATATAATTTATTTCATTGTAAGCTAATATAATTTAATATTTCCTAATGGCTGTGCTCAGCAACCAACTCACAAAATTAGTATTTAGCTCTTGTGAGCCCATGTAAGCTTAGCTCCAGCACACCAATGGCTCCAAGACTTCAAGACCTCTCCATCAAGTGGGTCCAAGGTTTCAAGCTTATACAACCATGGTACACCCCTAACAGAAATAAGCAGGT
The DNA here is from genome assembly GCA_017311185.1 of Proteles cristata cristata. Taxonomy (NCBI): domain Eukaryota; kingdom Metazoa; phylum Chordata; class Mammalia; order Carnivora; family Hyaenidae; genus Proteles; species Proteles cristata. The sequence continues at coordinate 423,759 of JAESUZ010005294.1, forward strand.
CATTAGGGTTGGAAAGATTGGATTTGGTAAGTTCAATTTTAAATATACTGAATTTATTTTATTTAAAGTTTATTTATTTATTTTGAGGGGGGAGAGGAACAGAAGAAGATGGAGAGAGACAATCCCAATCAGGCTCTAAGCCACTAGCGCAGGGCTCGATCTCACAAACTATGAGATCATGACCTGAGTAGAAATCAAGAGTCAGATGCCTAACTGACTGAGTCACACAGGCACCCCTTAAATATGTTGAATTTAAAAGAGTAGCAAAGGAGCTACAAGCGGTAATGTTCTGGAAGCAGCTGAAAATATCAGAATTCAATTTGGGTCAGCTGATTTAAGTTTAGAAGTCATATGCAGAGAGGTGCTAGCTAAAGACATGGGAAATGTTGGCCTTTCTGGGTTAGGGGCAAGAAAGAAGAGCAGAGTGTTAAGGACTGAGCCTGTGGGAATAGCCAAAATTAGAAGGCAGGAGATGGAAAAGAAATCAACAAAGGATGGGGTGGAAAAGGGCAGTGAAAGACCTAGGCCAAAAAGAAACAAGAAAGGGTAATCAAGGAAGGGATGGATGATCAGCTGTACCAAATGCTCCCGGACAAGGATAAGGACCAAGAAAGTGTTTTTTAGTTTTCCTACAAATAACAGTATTTTTTGTGAGAATCATTTTCTAGAGTGGTAGTTAAAAGCATAAATAAATAAGTGAGGGGTGCCTGGGTGACTCAGGTCACAGGCCCAGGGTTGTGGGATCGAGCTCCATACTGGGCTCCACGCTAAGTATGGAGCCTCCTTGGGATTCCCTCTCTCTCTCCCTCTGCTCCTCTCCCCCACCTGCTTGCTCACTCTCTCCCTCTCAAAAAAATAAAAATAAAAAAAGAATTAGAACTTAAAAATTAATGAATAAAGTGGGAAAATATGAAGTACTTGATATTAAGGGTTAAAAAGAGAAGTGACAACAATGAAGGACTTATTTTTGATATATAAAGACCTGAGCATAAGGTATTAAAATCAAGTATGGGCACTGAATAATTATTTAAATGAATTATAATAGAAATGAGGACCAGTGAGGTCATATTATCAATGGGACACTAAATACCATAGAGTACTGAAAAGAAGAAGGTGGTATTTTGAAATACAAAGTTAATTTCACATCAAGGCCTCAGTATTCCTTCTAAAAATGCCAATTATGTTTTACACCTGCAAAGAGCAAAATTCAACCACCTTACAAAAAACTTAGGTGAAATGAGTTTATTATGTCTCTCAGTCTTTGATTACAATGACTAAATAACTATGAAAAACTATAAAAGAGAGATACAGACAGAGGTAATGGGGGAAGTGGGGGGAGCGTTTTCCCCTGGAGAATTTTCAATAACAGAGAACAATAGTATTTTTGAAGCATATTGGACACAGCGCTGCCTACAGATGGATAAAGTACTAGCTAACACTAGTGCTTCTATGTTCAAAAATTTTCAGATACAGAGATGGGATCTGGAGAGCTCAATTCACATCACAAGATCACACAGCTAGTAAATGGTCAGGCCAATAAAATCCAGGTCTCCACGTTTGCCCCATTCCAAAGTCTTAACCTCTTCTATACATATCAAGTTGCCTATAAGTTTTCCATAAATCTCTTAAGAAAAAGTCCAATAATGGGGCATCTGGGTGGCTCAGCTGGTTAAGCGACCAACTCTTGATTTCAGCTCAGGTCATGATCTCACAGTTGTGAGACTGAGCCCCACATCAGGCTCTGCACAGAGTGTGGAGCCTGCTTGGGATTCTCTCTCTCTCTCTCTCTCTCTCTTTCCGACACTCTCCTGCTCTCTCCCTCTCTCTCAAAATAAATAAACTTAAAAAAAAGAAAAAAGTCCAATAGCCAAAAAAAAAAGCCAACCCATAGCTAATACTGCTGTATGATATATATGAAATTTATTAAGAATAAATCCTAAGAGTTGTCATCACAAGGAAATTTTTTTTCTTTTTTTGCTCTCTCTTTTTATCATATTTATATGACATTGTGGATGCTAACTGAACTTACTACTAAACATTTCAAAATACAGGTAACTCAAACCACTGCACTATACATATTACACTCATACAGTGATATATGTCAATTCTATCTCAATAAAACTGGAAAAGGAAAAAGAAAGAAAAAGTCCAGTGGACCAAGGATCAGATGTTTTGGATGCAGCCAGGCAAATGTTTATGTTTCTCTCCAACTAATACTCATGCTATTCTGTGAACAAAAAGATGAGTGAATAACTTGAACTACTCAGGTTTTTGCCTGTTTGCATTCCCTGTGAAAATCACTGTCAACATTAGTGAATGTCTCCAAAGATATATACAAATGGCTAACAAACTGACAAAAAGATACTCAATATCGTTAGCCATAAGGAAAATGTAAATCAAAACTACAATAAGATACCAGTCCACATCCAAGAGGATGACTATAATCAAAAAGATGGATTATAACTGTTAACGAGGATGTGGAGAAACCGGGACCCTCACACATTGCTTGCTGGTGGGAATATAAAATGGTACAGCCGCTTTGGTAAACAGTCTGACAGTTCCTCAAAAGGCTAAATACAAGTTACCATATGACCCAGTAATTCCACTCCCAGGTGAATATCCAAGAGAACTAAAAATATCTGTCCAGGAAAAAAAAAAATGAATGAATGTTCATAACATTCATTGTTCATAACAGCCAAAATGTGAAAATAATCCAAATGTCTATCAATTGATAAATGGATAAACAAAATGTGGTACACCCATACAATGGAGTATTATCTGGCAATTAAATACTGATACATGCTATAATGTGGATGAACTTTGAAAACATTATGCTAAGTGAAAGAAGCCAGTTACAGAAAGCAAAGCACCACATATTATATGGTTCCATTTATAAAAAATATCTAGAATAGGCAAATTTACAGAGTCAGAAAGCAGATTAGTGGTTATCTGGGCCTGAGGGATGGTATGGAGGGATTGGGGTGATGACTGAAGAGTACCGGATTTCTTTTGGGAATGATGAAAGGGTTCTAGAATGGATTGTGGTGATGGTTGCACAACTCTGAATATACTATATGTCACTGTACTGTATACTTTAAAAATGGGTAAATTGTAGGATACATGAATTAAAATCTCAAAATAGCTATTTTTAAAAATTAAGGAATGACTAAGTTTTGAGGGATCAAGTCCACCCAGGCCAGTCCTCCTCACTTCCTATGCATTAATAAGCTAAAGAAAGCTATGCTCTCCCATTTCTTTAAAGATTAACTTGAAGTTATGGGTGTTATGGCTCAGTCAGTAGAGCATGAGATGCTTGATTTTGGTGCAGGGTCATGAGTTTAAGCCCCATGTTGGGTGTAGAGCTTACTAAAAAAAAAAAATAAGATTAACTTGAAGTTATAGAAAAACAAACAGCTTTCCCCAGTGTTTGAGTAGCTTCAGTGAAGGGAATAAATTGCACTTGGGTACTTGGAATCAGAATCTGGCCTGAAGGGACCTGAACACTCCCAGCTGGCAGATGAGGAAAGCACTGCCTGGTCAAGTTAGGTACCATGTATAAGATCATTGATCTGGGAAGTGTTCATCACTGTCTTCCAGCTCCAAGTTCAGTGCTCTTTCCCCTCACAAGGCTACCATGATGTTTGAAGGGTAGAAGGACATATTAAGAGGACCTACCCCTCCACCAAAGAGAATCAAGGATTATCATGTGGTATTCTTTGACACCTGCAGAAAACCTGATCAAGAAAACTTCTTTCCTCTAACCCTTAAAAGAAACACAAGTAGCTCAATTTCCTTGACCCAAACTATGTTGTTGAATGATGAACAGGTCAGAGAAGTTTTAAAGAGAAGAATACGTTGTTAACTTATTCTCATCTACACTTATAAAAAGGTACAGGGTATGTGAAAGTGAGCCTGGTAACTTTAAATGGATTTCTGAATTCAGATTTCTTTTTTTTTTTTTTTTTAATTACATTTTTAAACATTTATTCATTTTTGAGAGACAGAGACAGAACATGAGTGGGGGCGTGGCAGAGAGAGAAGGAGACACAGAATCTGAAGCAGGCTCCAGGCTCTGAGCTGTCAGCACAGAGCCTGACGCGGGGCTCCAACCCACAAACTGCGAGATCATGACCTGAGCCAAAGTCGGACACTCAACCAACTTAGCCACCCAGGCATGCTTGAATTCATAGATTTCTAAACTGTAACAGGGGAATTCCATATTGATTCAATGGCCAAATTTTTCCTTGAGGAAAAGCCTAAAAGCCAATGCTAAAAAGCAGATTATAGCTGTCCCAGACTTTTCACTTGTGAAAGACCTGCGCTCATTTAAAACTTTAGATTTTTGGGGGTGCCTGGTTGGCTCAGCTGGTAGAACATGCAACTCTTCATCTCGAGGTCATGAGTTCCAGCCCTGTATTGGATGTAGAGTCTACTTGAAAAAAAAGTTTTTTTAAATAACAAAACTCTAGATTTTCCCTTTTCATGATATTAGCATATGCCCAGAACTCGGGTTTGTAGGCTTGCATTCTAAATTAGGTTACTTACATATTACAGATGCTAAGAGCCTTAGCAAACCTCTTTTAAGATTGGGCCAACGGTGTCCTCAACTAAGAAAGAAGAATTAATTTGCTTATTCCACAACAAACTGTTTCCCACAGCGATAGCTGGGGATCCAAGAGATCCTAGGCCGACTAAATCCAGAATTTAGGAGGCTTGGTTGCTTTGATCTTATATCCATCTACTTGCCAATGGCCACGTTAATCTGGGTGTACTTGGGGAGCACAGCAAGGGATGCCTGAATTACAAAAAACAAATCTCGATCTGTAATTCTCAGACCAAAGTTCAAAGGATGCCAGCATGGAGCAATGATTCTGATTAGCAGTGAATCTCTCTGAAATATCCCAAGGTGAGAAATGTCCTTAGAACTATAGGGGTGGGTGTCTGAGAAGAAATGAAAAATAGGCAGGGACTGAAGTAAAGCTCTGGCCAGCTTCCAATTTCTAACAATGCTCTGCTGTGTTCATTTTGTTTCTCCCTCCATGGGCCTCCTGTCATCAAGCAGAATGGAGGCAGAGGTCCAGCCAGCAACAGCAGAGAGTCAGTGCATTTGTGTTCAAGTACAAAGTTTAAGGCACAGACGTGAGTCAGGATAAATTCAGTTCTTCTGATTGTCAGAGATGAGGCATGAAAAATTAAATTGGGGCATATTTAGTAGAAAGAACAAGTAATTTTGGTCATGAGACTTGTGAGTGATCCCTAGCTCCATCCTTCACCAGCTGTATGATCTTGAGAAAGTCACTTTATCCTTCTCTCACTTCCCTTAGTTGTGAACACTGAGAGGATAAAATATCTTTACCTCCTTCAGAGTTACTATAAGAATCAAGCCAGATAAGAATGTGCTTTGTAAGCTATAAATATTATTTACTCAAGGCAACAAATACTGGGTACTTCTCACATCTGTGGTGCAGTACATGGTAGAGAAAGTACTACAATACAATCCTAGCCCTCAGTGAGCACGCTGATGGAGGAAGCCAATAATGAGCACACAAGGCATCACTTCAAAGTGGTGTGCAACAGAGACTTGCGATTAATTTAGTCTGAGGTCTAGGGGTCAGATTCTCAGGAAGGTGATACTGGAGCTGGGCCTTGAAGGGTAACTGGGTGATGGCCAGGCAGAGGACATTGGGAGGTGCATTCCAGGGAGAGGGAAATGAATAAGCAACGAGGTGTGAAAGCACATAGTGTTTAGGGAGGACTGAGTTGTGCCATGTGACCACAGCACAGGCCACACAGGCGAGAATGCCTGCAAATGAAGCTGGGCAGCTTGGAACCAGCCTGGGAAGGATTCTCCACCATGACAGAGTTCTGTGTCATCAAACTGGGGGCAAATGGTACACACTGAAGGAATTAGAGGGGAATAGCAATTTTTTTCTGTGTCTCTTCCTTTCTTCTTTATTCTGACACTAACAAAAAAGACACAAGATCTGCCTTCAAGTTACAATCAAACAGAAGATATGGAATGCATATAAATACTGTAACAGAACTATGTAAGGAATACAGTGAGGGCACAAAGAAAAGGGTAGTCAATTCCATATGGGAGATTCAGGAAAATATTTATTGAGGAGGTGTTAAATTGGTATCATGCAGGCAGAACAGAGCTGGAGAAGACTCCACGCAGAGAAAGCAGCAAGAGCAAATATACGGAGTCATAAAATAGAATGGCACATGGTTCAGCAAGAGCCTGAGGTAGGAGGGGAATTCAACACTATGAGGCTGTAAAGGTAGGCAGAAGCCGGGGCCATTACTGCAGATGTTAACAGCACAGATTCTAGACTTTAGGTTGCCTGAACTCTAAAACTTCAGTTATGTCTCTTTCTAGTGGTGTGACCTTAAACAAGTTACCCTCCCTACACTTCACTTTCCTCATTGATAAAATGGGAAAATTACTAGAGTCTACAGCATAAGGTCACTGAGGATTAAATGAGATAATGCATGTAAAGGATTTAGTACAGAATGTCCGCTTTACAGAAAGCACTCAGTAAACTATTACTACTATTTTCCTTATCATTGTTACTACAGAAAACTATCTTGGGAACTATTACAGTGATCAAAGCAAGCTGAAGAGGCACTGGACTAGAACAGAAGTCATGGAGATAGAGAAGAAAAGTCAGATGCAAGCATTTTTCTGAGTTGGAAGTGAGTGACTAGAGCTGGTAACAAGGGAGACGACTGGCAGGCTGAAAACAGTAGGATTCTGGGCTCGTAATTTGGAGAGCTAGGTGTGCGAGTGAAAATATTTAGCAATTCGGGATGTGTTGAATATAAGATATGTCTGGGTGACATCCAGATGAATGTGTCTAGTACACAGTCTTTGGCTTAGGAAAGAATACAGGAAATGGCTCTATCATTATGTCCCTTTTTCTTTGAGAGAGAAAGAGAGAGAGAGCAAGCACGTGTACACACATAAGTGGCAGAGAATCCCAAGCAGGCTCTGCACTATCAGCATAGGGCCACACATGGGGCTTAATCTCAGGAACTAAGAGATCATAACTTGAGCTGATATCAAGAATCGGACGCTTAACAGACTGAGCCACCCAGGTGCCCCTCATTATGTCCTTTTCCATACTTTATACTTTGTAAATTGCCCTTACCTGCAACCCCCATTAAACAAGGGGCCCTAAGGAGCCATGTTTAATTTATGTAACCATCTCCCTAGCCACGGGTTACTGAGCTATAGATGGCCACCTGACCCACGGAGGAAAAAGAAACCCCAGCCAATGAGATTTTCTTGTGTTGTCTTCAGAATCCTGCAGCCACAGGGGTTTACATCACCATTTGAGAGACAGCCACCCCAGCTTACATACAAGCAATATGAGAAATGCAGAGAAACTAATGTAGGAGGCAGACAGAAAGAAATAAAAATGAAAGAACACAAAGCCTCATAAAAAGAGAGTAGCTGCCTGATAACGTCCAGTTTTCATAAAGCCTGGCTGCCTCTAGACACCAGATTCTATGAGCACCTTGTATCCTTTTTTCTTCCTGTGTTTCCCTGTGTTCCACACCACCAGTGATCCCTGTGACTGACACAAGAGACTGCCAAAGAAGAGTACAGAGAACAAAACTAGAAAATGGGTAAGGTTAGGTAGGACCCTAGGGACTAGCAACATGGAGGAGCCAGAGAAAAAAAAGCCAGTTACAGAGGCATGAAAAAGGCATTCATAGAGGAAAGAGGTAATTGAGGAAAAATCAGCATGGGAGAAATGAACATAAAAGTGGGTTTTAAGGAATAATAAATTAGTCAACAGTATCAGATGCTATAGAGAAATCAAATAAGAGATAGACAAAACCAGGCTTTTGGATATGGCAATTAAGAGATCACTGGTCACCTTTCCCAGAGCAGTAATCAATATAACTCAAAATTATCTTAATTATTTGAGTAATTACTATAAAATATTCAAAAATTTCATTTTCAAATATTGACTGCCATATTAGTCATACTGCTTAGCCTGAGGTGTGTGTGTGTTTTAATGTTTTTATTTATTTTGAGAGTGAGAGTGTGAGCAGGGGAGGGACAGAGAGAAGGGGTGACAGAGGATCTGAGACGGGCTCTGCAATTATAGCAGCAAATCCGATGTGGGGCTCAATGTGAGATCATGAGCTGAGCTGAAGTCAGACACTCAACCAACCCTGCCACCCAGGTACTCCCTGAGATGGGCTCTTAACATGTCTCTGCCTTGGTTCTTCCTTTATTTAAAAATAGTAATAAAACCTCCCCTACCCCGTCACCTCCCCCCCCAGCCATTCTAGAAATATTCTACATTTAAACTGTATGGTGGTTATAATGTATATACACATGTAAAATGCTTAAACTAAACATTTAAGGTTTGTGCACTTCGAGAATAAAAGCCCCTCTGCCCCATCCTTACACAGTGGTCAAATCTAGGAAAAAAAAAAAGTAAAGAAGGGAGCTTATAAAATAATTTATAAAGCTAAGAACAAAGTGTTCTTTGAATCCAGGAATCACCCCCTGGCAACCTCAACCTTCTGAGGTAATGGTATTTATTACTATCCTCTCCAAGAAACTGATCAGTACAAGTTTCCACAGTTATGACTATGTCAGTTATTTTTAAAAAGTCACATGTGTATCTCCATCGAGCACATGATAAGCAATCGGAACTCTCCAAGAAGACGAGACTGATAAATCCTGCTGATGCTAGCGCAGTAGCTGTGAAAGAGTCCTACCTTCATCAGGTGCTTGTTGACCCACTTGGTGAACGTCTTCTTCTGAACACGGTCCCGTTCATCTGTAAAGGAAACACAGAGAAGGCACTGGCTTAGCACTGCCGGACAAGTTCCCATACCCCAGCTTCGTCCACACCCCAGCTTCTCCATGGACTGTGAAGATAGTTTCCGTAGACCCATGAGAAGTGTCTTTTTGTTGGAAAGATTTGGCCTGTCTGGACTTCCTCTTCCGTCCTGACCGTGTTGCCGCTTTACAGATTAGACAGAATCATGTGCCTCAAAAACCATGTCATGGTGAAGTCTCCTTAACATCATAATCCTCTGAGGAGTGAGTGATTCTCTGCTTCCCCCAAAACCGCCTCCATAAAGCCAAAGCTGTGAACACCGCCTACAGAAAAGATGGAGTGGTATTGGCAGTGGTTACATCTCCCTCTTCACAAACTGATCAATGCTCTGCTCCCACCCTCTCTTATCCTAGTTTCCTCACCAGCCGTTACCAATCAGGCAAACTCAGAAAGCTGCCCAGTTTACCCACACTACACATCTCCCCCACCCCTTCCTTCTCCTAAGTCTTACAGAGCCACTTCTTTGTAGGCAAACTCTCCATTCTGTGCACCTCCTTTAACAAATACATGACTGCCAATACTTAGCAATCACTTATCCAGAGGCCTGGTCCTACAGAGGGCTCCCTTTCTACCACTCCTGCCAATTCCCAAGGGTGCTTTCACACCACTGATCCATCAGCCTTGCTCCTTTTCTTCTGTTTGAAGCCTATGCCATCCCCATACTATCGTCAAATCATCCTCACTGTCATGGGCCACTCCCTACCACCTGCCCTCCTCCGCATGGTGAATCCACCTTAACCTCAACAACTTAGTTCACACTGACTATCTCCACAGGCACCCTCTGGCATCATCTTCATATTACTTGATCTCCCATGCATATCCAGCCACCACACTGCCATTCCTGGGCCTCATTCCTGCTCCAAACATACCTACTTAACAACTGTCTTTATCAATCTTCCATACCTCCTAACCAGTCCGAACCTTCATCACTCCATTGCTTTTATTAAGAGCATCTAAGATTATCCTGGTCTATGGCGGACAACACAATTAACCAATTCAAAGCTGCCATCACTAATACCGCAGGAACTGTCACCTGACTAACCTTCTACCACTACATTCACCATGACAATCTGAGAACCTGAATTACTAACACATTGCTTGACTCTTCCGTTTATTTCTCCAAGTCAGACAGCATTCCAGGGAAGAAAGTGGCAGAATTCTATAACTCCAGTTCACTAGTGATCCACACAAACATCCATAAGGTTTTCCCTCCCTGCTGCCCAGTTATTCCCTTCTAACCAACTGCCTAGCAAGAGCCACATTGGTACCGTTCCACTTCTAGGTGCATGTACTACCTGCTCACATTTCTAAGTTTATAGCCATTCAGTAAGTGCTATCTCATCCCTGTCTCTGATCTGAACTTCACAACCTTCGTTTCAGCTTTGAATCCTTTCCTGCCTAGCAAGAACATTGATCTTTTCCTACTATATACCACATAACTTAGGAATCAGAACTAGTTATCTAGTGTCATTCTCTGCTGAAACAGGATTCCCTTCAACAACAAAGAATCATCTACTTAGGGTTGAAAGGTATGCCCAAATTCTGCATACTTCTATAAAATTCCTGACATTTAAGATTTAATAGAGAATTTACTACCTCCTAAGGCAATATGTATTGATTCAATAGTTCTATAAAACGTCATCATTTGCTTCACTATAAATTCTACCTACTGGCTTTCATTTGGAACTGTTAGAATCTTTTTTTTTTTAATATTTTTATTTATTTCTAGGAGAGAGAGAGAGAGAGCGTGAGCAGGGGAGGGTCAGAGAGAGAGGGAGTCACAGACTCTGGAACAGGCTCCAGGCTCTGAGCTGGCAGTCAGCACAGAGCCCGACGCGGGGCTCGAACCCACGAACCGCGAGATCATGACCTAAGTGAAAGTCGGACGCTTAACCGACTAAGCCACCCAGGCGCCCCTGTTAGAATCTTTTCTTAAGTGTAGGCTATCTTTCACTTAATTGAGTCCCGCAAGTATTCAAAACCAAGATCTTTACTATATTTGACCACTGTCATTCCAATATACTTTGATCTTATTAGATGCTGATTCAGTTATCCAATGTTTTCATTATCTTTTCCAAACCTGTGTCATCTGCACACTGAATCAGCATCATCTTACAACTCTAAAAGTTAAAATAGAACTATCCTACAACTCAGCAATTGCACTACCAGGGATTTACACAAAGGATACAAAAATACTGATTCGAAGGGGCACATGTGCCCCAATGTTTATGGCAGCATTATCAACAATAGCCAAATTATGGAAAGAGCCTGAGTGTCCACTGGCTGATGAATGGATAAAGATGTGACATACATACATACATATATATACACACACATATGTATATATATACATACATACATACATACACACAATGGAATATTACTGAGCCATCAAAAAGAATGAAATTTTGCCACTTGCAATGATGTCGGTAGAGCGAGAGTATATTGTGCTAAACAAAGTAAGTCAGAGAAAGGCAAATACCATACGATCAATCATATGTGGAATTTAAGAAACAAAACAGATGAACAGAGGGGAAGGAAAAAAAAGAGAGAGGGAGGGAGGCAAACCATGAGACTCTCAACTACAGAGAACAAACTGAGGGTTGCTAGAGGGTAGAGGGTGGCAGATGGGCTAAATAGGTGATGGGTATTTAGGAGGGCACTTGTTGGGATGAGCACTGGGTGTTATTTAGTGATGGATCACTGAATTCTACTCCTGAAACCAGTATTACATTATATGTTAACTAAACAGAATTTAAATAAAAATTTGAAACAAAAGTAAACACAAAAGAATCCACTTACAACTGTAGTCTCATCTATATCACTGATACTTCGCTCACACTATTTATTTTCTCTTCATGGCATGCTAATCTCTCCCTCTCCAAATGCTATTTATTCCTTAAAGTCTAGTTCATTCATTTGCTCATTTCTTCTTTGAATACATCTTTAAGGACCTAGCTGCTTGAAAGAGGTTGTGTTTGACTCTGACAATAGATACCAAAGTCACAGTCACTATCTTTAAAAAGATGACAGTTGGGGTGCTTGGCTTCATGATGGGCATGGAACCCATGGAAGGGGAGGGGAGGGGAGGGGAGGGGAGGAATAAAAAAGAGATGACAGACAATCTAGCAGAAAAAAGAAATAACTTCAGGGGCGCCTGGGGGGCTTAGTCGGTTAAGCGTCCGACTTTCTCTTAGGTCATGATCTCGCGGTTCGTGGGTTCCAGCCGTGTTGGGCTCTGTGCTGACTGCCAGCTCAGAGCCTGGAGCCTGTTTCAGCCTGTGACTCCCTCTCTCTGAAAGACAGGATGTGAATTAGGTAGTGGAGAGATTTAAAATTAGATAGAATGTGGCGCCTGGGTGGCTTAGTCGGTTAAGCGTCCGACTTTCACTTAGGTCATGATCTCGCGGTTCATGGGTTCGAGCCCCACGTCGGGCTCTGTGCTGACAGTCAGCTCGGAGCCTGGAGCCTGTTTCATAGTCTGTATTTCTCTCTCTGACCCTCCCCTGCTCACGCTGTCTCTCTCTCTCTCCTAGAAATAAATAAAAAAAATATTAAAAAAAAAAAACAAACTAGATAGAATGGCATGGGCCAAATCATGACCATTCTTGCAAGCTAAGGAGTCCAAACTTTACCACTAAGAAATTGGTAGGAGAGGGTAAGGAAAAGCTCCAAAAGATTTTAAATCAGAGATGACATGATCAGATATGTGCTGGAGAAAAACTACTCTGGCAGCCTTTCCTGACAACTCCAGGCTCAACAGTCTCTTTGTCCTACAAATTTTTATGGTACTTCCTATGCTAATCATTCAGTCAGGACTTATATACAGAGTACTGAACTTTTAATATGCTTACTCTCACATCACCAGTAAAATCATTAACTCCTTAAGGAAGGAGATCATGCTTTACTTTTTGTATCTCCCAAAGCTGCTAACAGCTAAAGCTCTGCAGGATATGACCTAAAACAAAAACAAAAACTTTCTTAACTGGCCAATATATGATTAGAAGACTGGCTAATGAAACACACAGAATGAAATCAGAGCCAAGTTACCTATGAGAAGACAGTCCAATAGGTAAAACAAAACAGGAAAAAAAAAAACAGCGCAATAAGTGTCACCTGTGTGCTGAAACATGCAACCATGATGAGAAAACGAAAAGCCAACTGGAAAGTTCTGCCCTCCCACCCTACACTTTCACTACTACCAAACCCATTCTACTTCACTACATTTAATACCTTCATAACCAAGAGTGGCCTGTTTCTAATTTTACAAAATTCTCATCCTAGACACACAAGTTTTCCTTCTTATTTTTCTTTTCAGAATTTCTTTTATCATAAAAGTTGGATGTATTTGCTGTGAAAGGTTAAATAACACATAGTTGGAAAAGTCGGTTGAGCATCTGACTTTGGTTCGGGTCATGATCTCACAGTTTGTGAGTTCGAGCCCCACATCAGGCTCTGTGCTGACAGCTAGCTCAGAGCCTAGAGCCTGTTTCAGATTCTGTATCTCCCTCTCTCTGACCCTCCCCTGCTCATGCTGTCTCTCTCTCTCAGAAATAAAAAATTAAAAAAAATAAATAAATAAAAGATGAACTTTACTTTTTTTTTTTAAGTAGGCTTCATGCTCAGCATAGAGCCCAATGTGAGGCTGGAACTCACCACCCTGAGAGTGAGACTGGAGCCAAGATCAAGAGTCAGAAACCCAACCAACTGAGCCACCGAGGTACCCCTAAACTAATCAACATTTTAAAGAGGAGGTGGAATTCATAGGATTTCTTTTTAGTTCACTGCCTCCTTTATTTTAGCCCTAAAGATGCAATGGGCCTGATGGAGACTGCCCCCTCTCACTGTATTCATAAGTTATTCCGTTCACCTACCAAGTCCTTCCAGGATAATAACGAGCTAGGTAGACGTGATGTTCTCATATTGGTCATATTTCCAAAAGCTAAAAAACTGACTTTCATTTCAGGGGTGAGAGGTCTAAGTACTTATTCTGAACATAATTACTAAGGGCAACATGACTATAAGCCCTTTAGAGCTAAGCCAGAAGCTCCTCAGAAAAGGGTTTTATGGAACAACAGTGCCCCAAAGCTGGAGGATACTTTTTTAAGATGCTGTGTTGCAGACCCATCAATTACATGCAAGTTCTTTCTGATTTAAACATTAAGACGAGGACACTGCAGTATCCGGGGTTTAAGATCGTAGTAATTTTATTTTTTTTATTTTTATTTTTTTTAACTTATTTCTGAGAGAGAGAGAGAGCATGAGCAGGGGAGGATCAGAGAGAGAGGGAGACACACAATCTGAAACAGACTCCAGGCTCTGAGCTAGCTGTCAGCACAGAGCCCGACACAGGGCTCAAACCCACGAACCATGAGACAAAGTCGGAGGCTTGACCAACTGAGCCACCCAGGCACCCCAAGATCGTAGTATTTTTAGCAAGGAAATTCACTGGGGAAGCCAAAGAGCAACTTAAACTATTAAACCTTCAGAATGCTCCAAACAGCTCCGACTTCCAAACTTTTAAATAAGATTTAGGTTTAGCTCCTTACACATAAATCCCTAATTTAATTCCAGGACCAGCAAAGAGCTTTCTAGCTAACACTGGAGGCACAATTTTCAAAAGGTACCCTAGTCAATCAAAGAAAAGGCCATATTCTTTTTGATGCTTCTTATTAACTTGGCCCCAATGACAACAAAGCACCCAACTGCCCATTGGGAAATTCTAAGATTGAACATATTGAGGCCAATTAGTCACGTGGGGATTACTTAATTAGAAGGATTTAATACTTGTTTCCAACTTTTATTAAGAGCATTACAGTCCACTGAACTACCAATACATACCCTGATTTCTTTTGTTTTTGTTTCACTGGCAGAGATGTCCTTCCTATGACGTAGGCAAGTCCTTCCACCTAAAATCTGGATCCCATCTCTTCCCTTCTCTTCAGGAATCTTAATCCAACAATTATCCCCTAGCCTGTCTATCTTTAACTTCTCTCTTTCCTTTCCCCTTGGCTTCCTGAACAAGTATGATGACAATGCTGTCTCTACTTCCTCACCTCCTATTCTCCCATGTGACCTGTGTGGCCTCCAGCCCCACAAATTCACTGAACCTGCTTTCTCCACAATCACCTACCTAACTGCCAATTCAGGACACTGCTGATCATTCCTTCACCTTTTAAACCCACTCTCCCTCAAGAATCTCAGATTCCATTCTATCCTAGTGTTCCTCTTCCTCTGTGGTTATTTCTTCTCTTCTGCTCACTCCTTAAATGTTTATTTGTCTTTCCCTCCTCTTTTCTTCATTCTGTATTACAGGTTCTTAAGATATCCATGGACCCACAGGTCCATAGTTGGGTTTGAAGAGAGGTGCCATGAATCACCTAAAACTGCATGCAAAATTTTGGGTGTTATGTGCATCGTGGAAGGGAGAAACACAGCTCTTATTTATTATTTTTTTTAATGTTTATTTTTGAGAGAGCAAGCGAGAGAGAGCATGAGCAGGGAAGGGATAGAAAGAGAGGGAGAATCCAAAGCAGGGTCCAGGCTCTGAGCTGTCAGCACAGAGCCTGACACAGGGCTCAAACTCATGAACCATGAAATCATGACCTGAGCCTAAGTCGGATGCTTAACTGACTGAGCCACCCAGGCTCCCGCCCCAAAAACATAGCTTTTAAAAATTTTACAAAGAGCTGTTCTCTCCATTCTCCCAGAATGACTTCATCTACTCTCATGGTTTCAACCATAACTGATAATTTTCAAATCCGTATCTTAAGCTCATGCTTTCGTCCTAAATACCACTCTCATATGTCTAATTGCCTCCTTAACATTTCATGCTCATCTCAAATTCAACTTGTCTAAAACTGAACTTTTCTTTTCTCCCTGCTTCTAACAGATTTCCCTACTATAATACATCTGTTGAGGACTGAATGTTTGAATCTCCTCCCCTAAATTCATATGTTGAAATCCTAACCCCCCACTGTGATAGTATCAGGAGGTGAGGCCTTTGGGACATGATTAGGTCCTGACGGTGGAGGCTTATAAAAAGGTGGTTGTTTATAAAAGGACCCCAGACAGCTATCTCTCTCTCTCTCTCTCTCTCGCTCTCTGCCATGCGAGGGTACAGTGAGAAGACAGAAGTCTATGAACCAAGAAGAGAGCTCTCTTCAACCTCACCAGACACATTTGAGGTTGCCTTGATGTTGGACTTCCAGTCTTCACAACTGTGAGAAATAAGGGTGTTGTTTAAGCCACCAAGTGTGTGGTTTTATTACGGCAGCTCAAACTAAGCCACTACCCTTCTCAATGCTGCCAGCCATCTTTCTGACAAAACTGATCTTACTGTCCACCTTAAAACCCTTCAATGACTCAGTATCCTCCTAATTAACATTAACAGTTACCATTTATTGAACACCTGCTTATGTGCTACACACCTTACATATATTGTTTTTTTCTAATGCTCAACAACCCTGAAGCTAAATATTATTACTGGAAAGATAAAGCCTAGAGAGGGTAAGTAATTTTTCTGAGATCACAAGCTAGATAATGAAGTCAAATCTCAACTCAGCTCCACTGGATTCCAAAGCCTGATGCCTCCATTCAAAATAATATTCAAACTTTTTACCTCAGCATCTAAGACCCATTATGATGTGATGCCTGTCTGCCACTCATTCCTCTTTACCATTACATAAAAACTCTAACTTTCAGCCTTGCTAAACATTCTTGCTGAATGTAATCTTGCTCTTGTATTTACTGTTCCCTCTGCATGAAATATAGCTCCCCCTTCTCTGACTACTTATTGTTCTGTATTCAACTCAACCATCACTTCCTCCAGGAGCTTTTCCTATCCCTTACACACTAGTTGAGCTGATCTTCCCCTTGTGCTTAGTACAGATATCACCGTTTATACGTCTATCTGTCCTACTCTACTAGAAACAATTTGACAATAGGCCTAGAATT
The DNA here is from genome assembly GCA_017311185.1 of Proteles cristata cristata. Taxonomy (NCBI): domain Eukaryota; kingdom Metazoa; phylum Chordata; class Mammalia; order Carnivora; family Hyaenidae; genus Proteles; species Proteles cristata. Next base: position 440,582 of record JAESUZ010005294.1, read on the forward strand.
GGAATTAAAGCCTGCATTTGAGGTGCAAAGCTCTGTGTTCTAATCCAACATAGCCTATAACATAGTCCCAGTGCATTACAAATCGTTAAAAAAAAGCAAATAAGAGAATAGCTTTTTCTTGTATCCCTGGTGGCACAGAAAAATCACCAACGGTTCAAGAAGCCCAAGAAGCACCAAGCACCTGGAAATGGAAAACTGAGATATCTGAGCTGAAAGAGAAGGGAAGTAGGTAGTCAGAAAAGCCCTGTGCCTTGATCTCATGAAGTTTACAACCTAGTGGCAAAGATCAGTGTGTAAATAATTAACAGTATTATCAAGCAAATAACACACCAGATACAAACTACACAAAATGATGCTGATAATCACAGAGTTGGCTAATTCTGACAGAGGAGTAGGAGAAGAGTTCATGGAAGGCATGATGCTTGAACTAAACCTTGGATAACGATTAGGATTTGGGTAGCCCAAAAAGGAGTTAAGGAATTCCAAACCAAAGAAAAAGCATGACCAGCTATGGGGAGACACGTAAGTACACAGGGTGTTTTTCAGGGAATAGTATAGCCATGCATAGCCTATATTTAGCAATGTAATGAGAAAGGAAGCTAGCAAGGTCATCTGAGGTTAAATCACTCCAGAAAACTGAAGGAGTATATACTTCATTCAGTAAAGGAAATTATATCACTGAGATTTTCTGAACAAGAGGGTGGATTTGGAAAGATTAATCTGGCATTGGACTGAAGGTCAGACTGCAGCAGACAGACAACTAAGGTACAAGAACCAGCTAGATGTCTACTGTGACAAACCAAGAAAGAAATCTAAGAGCATTAATCAGGGAAGAGGCAGCAGGGATATAAAAAAGGCAGTCAAGATCTGCAAGATAAAATAGAGGCAGAAATAATAGCCCTTATATAGTGACTAGACATGGTAAAGAAAAAGAGGGGTCAAAACAATTGTAATGTTTCTAGTCGACAAATGTTGGTCAACTAATGTTTCCAGCAACTGGGAGGAGTGGTATATATTGAGATTAGGAAAACAGAAGGAGGAACAGATTGGTTGTACATAGGTTGGGGAAAGTAGAAGAAAAATAATGAAGTGTTAGCAGAACCTTGTTGCTGGCAGTTGGAACCCTAGGTGTAGAGTTCAGAAGAGCAGTCAGAATTGAGGATACAAATTTGAAGCTAACTGTTTGCAGGTGACGCTGTGGCAAGTACAGCAGACAGCCTCTCTCAACAAGTCTTCCTAAATCACCACTTTGCCCATATTATCCCTCTACTCAAAATCCTTTAGTGGCTCCCAGAAGACTAAGTCCAGGCCCTTCATTTCCACACACTGCTTACAACCCTTTGATACTTGATTCTAGTTTTTATTCACTATGTGTTAGGTGGTTGGAGGAGATAAAGACATAGCCTCTGACCTGAAGAAATTTACAGTCTAGTCTTCCAACTTTATCTTTAGGCTCTCCCCTACATGACCTGACTACAACCATACTGATATCATTGTTTCCAAACACACCTTGCACATTCTTGTCTTTGTTCACCATTTGCCTCCACTAGAATATCTGCCCACCCCTCCCTTTTGGATCATCTAAGTTAGAGCCTTACAAGATCCAGGTGAAGTCCCACTTCTCCCTTTATACCTTTCTGGCTATGCCAGCCACCTCTAGGTGCCTATGTTTATTCAATTTACTTGGCACCAAGCATATAAAACTTATTGTTAGACATCTCTATATGTAAATCCTATTTGTCTGAACTTTAGCTCTTTGGAGTCAAGAACCATGTTTTAAATTTCCTTAAAAATCCAACATTTAAGACAACAATGGGTACTCAAAAATACTCATTCATTTAACAAATATACACTGAAAGCCCACTATGTGCCAAGGTTATATCTACAAAGACACTTTAAGATGATATTTTCTTTTTTCTTTTTTTTTTTAATTTTTTAATAGTTTATTTATTTTTGAGACAGAGAGAGACAGAGCACAAGTCGGGGAGGGGCAGAGAGAGAGGGAGATACAGAATCCAAAGCAGGCTCCAGGTTCTGAGCTACCTGTCAGCACAGACCCAATGCAGGGCTTGGACCCACAAACCATGAGATCATGACCTAAGCTGAAGTCGGACGCTCAACCAACTGAGCCACCCAGACAACCCTAAGATGGTATTTTCAAAGTCAGACTGAGAAGTATTCCAAATGATAAAAGGCTGCTTTTCAAAAAAAAGAAAAAAAGGGGGGTGGGAGAGTGGGCTCCCAGTGGGTTAAACATTGGGCTCTTGATTTCAGCTCAGGTCATGATCTCATGGTTGTGGGATGGAGGCCCCTCCCCCATCCCATGCCAGGCTCCACACCCAGTGCTGGGTGTGAAGCCTGCTTGGTATTCTCTCTCTCCCTCTCCTTCTGGCCTCCTGTGCTCTCCCCCCACGCCCTTCCCCAAAGCTGCTTTTCATCAGGGAGCAGGGATTTCCATTCAGATGTCCCATCTACAGTTACAGCTTCCCTAAATTTTTCTTGCCACATCTCGATACAGAGACTTTGAACCACTTAATTTAAACTCAAAGACCCATAAATACAGAGGACAAATTGATGGTCACCAAAGGGGAGTGGGCTGTGGGGATGGGCAAAATGTGTGAAGGGGAGTGGGAGATACAGGCTTCCAGCTATGGGATGGATAAGGCACAGTGATTAAAGGTACAGCATAGAGAATACAGTCAATGATATTGTAATAGCATTGTATGGTGACAGAGGGCAGATACGCTGTGGTAAGCATAGCATAAGGTGCAAACTTATCGAATCATATGACTCAAACTAACCTAATGTGGTGTGTCAACTATTCTTCAATAGGAAAGGAAGGGAGGGAAAGGGAGAGAGGGGCAGAGAGAGAGGAGGGAGAGGGGGTAGGGGAGCAGAGGAAAAGGAAAGGAGAGGAGAGAAGAAAGGATGAATTGGAGATCAAGCAATTAAACTGTGCTTACCAAAAATGTATAATGGTATAAGCATTATAAATGATTCCTATCCTCAGATATATATAAGTCGACTTTGGGAGAATAGACTGACCTAGATGTTGTATATACTCTGTGTCAGGCACTGTGCAAAGCCTGTCTCATTTAGCATTTGACTTACTCCTCACAACTCCACCAAGTACGCATTATTTATCCTCATTTTTATAGCAAAGTGAGGCTCAAAGAGGCTTACTCATAATTTGCCAGAAGTCACACAGTTAACGAGTAGCAGAATGGAGATTCAAATCCATGTGTCATGGACTTATAACCACAACCTACTGCCACCCTGAAATTATTAGGAGGCAACACAATATAGTCCTGTGTGATAACAGGAAGAAGGGAGGTGCAAACCATAACTGTAATAGGGATTCATGACAGAAATCTATCACCAAGGTTGGTATAGACTTAGATGTCTCAATGAAGATTGAGATTTGGGAGTTTAGGGAAGTGATAATTCTAGAAACTTCAATGCAAAAAAGCTTTATGCTATTTCTCAGGCAAACAGGAACTTTATGAATGATAATTCTTTGCTCTATTGGGAATCAGAGAGTATAAGACAGAAGTTAGATACAAAAATAATCTGGGAGTAAACATGTGGCAAGAGAAATGACAGAGATGGAGGGAGAGGCATACAAGGAGACAGGAAGACAGAGAAAAGCTCAATAGCTTCTTGAATATTCATTACATTATCACATTCAGAAAAAGTAAATACTTCACAGATAGAAATCAGAGGTTTAAAAATCCTCAGAATATCTTAAAGATGAAGAACTCCCAGTCCTGTGAGATTTAAGAACTTGGATAAAGTGCTTCAGAGGCAGAATCAGGCCTGTAACTTGGATTTGCTGGCCTCTAGTCTCTGATTCCTAACTTGCTGAACACTCACATCCCCTCTTTGAACCTGAGTTTCATCTAGAATGTGACAAGTTTGGACTAGATCAATGGTACCCAAATATCAATTTGGGAACCAGCCATATCAAAATCACCTGCAGAGCTTATACTGGGCTAAATGCTGGCATATCACATACTCCTCATACTGACTCAGAGTTAGAGTCTATTTAAATCCTCTCTTAACAAGTGAAGAAACCAAGGCATAGAAAGGTTAAGCAATTCTCTGCCTTTAGAGCAGGAGCCCCAAGTAAACAGGTGATGCCAAAGTCCCTCTTTTAACTATTAGCCAGGGGATTAAAAGAGGTAGGATGAGAGAGAATAATGTTTTTGCTTCGAAACTCTCAATATTCTAGATTTCCTTATATTTCTCTGTTGATTACAGAAAAGGGGCCCTTTTATCTCCAATCCCTTTCAGATGCAGAAGACTTTTTCCTCTAGATCTCAGGGAGGAAATCTCAGTGATACCAGAAAGATAAAAGGCTAGACTACGTGGCAACAACAGAATAAAATGGCCCCTCCAAGTGCTCCAAACATTATTATAATACCACCTTTGTTTCTCAGAAAGCACTAAATATCTAGCAGTACTGACCTAGCAGTCAGGAGACAGAAGGAACCCTAGCTATGCTACACCCCTTCTGAGATGTCTTTTGCCATCTCCCCTTGATAAAACAGTCAGTGATTTCCATTTTAGTGAAAACCTATTTGGGTCACAATTTTGTTCTGCTTTAGAGACTTGAGAGTATAAAATCAAAAGATGTTTTAATTATCAAAGTCAGTGATCAATCCAGGAGTTCCCAAACTTGGATTTCACCAACCAGTAAGTGTTCCAAAATATATCAGAAAACCTATTATAAATGTATCAACCTTTTCTTTTGCTAAGTAGGGATTATCTAAAACCAAATTACCACCAAAAAACAATTCTTTATAAAATAAAGGACATAAAGGACATTTTAGCAACAGAGAAGTAGGAAGGGCAATTTCAGAGTAAAGGACAGTTGTTTAAATGAGTTTCGCTCTATGAAAAGCACACTATCTTCCCCTTATCTTTTTCATTTTACTGAGAACTGATGAATTGGTATCTCATTCCAGCACCGGTAGTTTGGAAACCAAAACCCTGTGGCCAAAAAGGCTAGGCCATTTTCTCAAGGTCACAGAACATTATTTAAATGAACTCTAGTCTTTTATCAAGGGAGATCTAAGTGTAGCCTACATAACACTCTCCCTAGCCTCCAACTCTTCTTTAGGTCCTGTCCAAAGACCATCTTCAAGTCTTCCTCCCTCCTCGCCGCTAGCAGAAGAGAGTAAGTGTACAGAGAATTAGCAATCGGCACCAAAGAGGAAACCCAGGCCATGACTCCTCCCTCCCCAATCTCCCCCCGCCCCATCCAGTCCGCTTGGAGGTGGACTCCCTAACCAACTTCTGCTAAAAATATACCCTGGACTTTCAGAACTATGTAACATAACTTAAAAGTGGTTTCCTGATACAGGCGAAAAGAAGCATGAGCATGAATTCAGCCTCTATAAAAAAGTCCCACACCCAAAGCTCAGACTCGTAACTGCCAGGGACTACAAGCTTAAGAAGTTCCCCAGGAAGTAGGGCACCACAGTCTATTCCCTTGCCCATTTTAACAAGCCTGAAGGTTGTAACACCTGCAAGACTTCAAAGCCCATATATTTCTATGAGTCAATGAGAGCAAGGACTATTTGGGATCCACAGGCCCAGACAAAGAACAAACTTCACATACCCATACAGCACATGCGGCAAACCAGGTGGGCGTTGAACTCGTGTTCATCTTGGTAACTAGACCACATGGCACTCTCGAGTCTGCTGACCCCACCCAAAAGGAGGGCATTCCAAAGAACCTCCAGATAGTGGCTTATGCACCCTCTGCAGCTTCTCAAAAAAGGCTTCGGGGTAAATAGAGACAGATAGCCAAAGGGCTATTCGATGAAATGAGCGGGGAGAGACAGCAGAAGTACAGAGATGTGGCTCCACCCACCACTTCCTAATGACCTCCTCCTCCCCTTGAGGTCAGAGAGGAAGCTCCTCCCTAGGGCACCTCCAAAAACTGTGTTCAGGTCTTCAGGCAAACAGTATCCTATTCAAAGGTGGCACCAGCTCAGTGTTTTCAGACCAACAGCAGCATAACAGAGGTGGGAGCTTCATAGGAAAAAGTCCAGCCACGTTACTGAGTAAGACTGAGCACAGAGGAAGAGGCTACTCTTTGAGTTACCCTCCATTTGCAGAGCAGTAGCTGGTGACCTGGTAAATCTTAGACAGTTGCAGGAGAGCTGGTAAGATAGAATGGCTTACTGCCAAGTCAGAACAGTGCATCCATTGCCCAACAAACTGCTCCTGGGGCTGGCCTCTTCTCAGGCAGAAGTACATACGAAGCGTTAACCAACTGAGAAGGTTCCACAATGAGAGAGACTCTAATGGAGTGAATCCCTTCACTGTCGGCTGCCAACAGATTCCCAGGTTCTAAGGGGAGCTTCATTTCCCCACATTTACAGCTGCCCAAAGGGAAGAGTCACAGTCTCTTGTCAATGATTCCACCGACTTTACAGAGTAGCCCAGCCGCAGCCAGCCTCTGAGGTAGATTAGCAGGGCAGGTTTCAGCAGCTTCAAAAACCTGTTTGCTTGTTGCTCCATTCTTTATCCGCATCCAGCCAGGAATGTCATCGCAAAGTCCCCTTCCTCTTCCCAGACCCTCCCACCCTGCCTTTGCAAGTCAGCGCACTTAACTCCGGGGTGCCAGAGATCCCTTTATCCATCAGAGAAAGGCTGCCTGCTTGTTTGTCCAACTTGTTTTCTGAGTCTTGGCTAATTGTACCAGACACTGGAATGTTGAAGAAATACAATGAAGGGCTTTTTCATTAGGATGGCCCGGCCCATCTATTGCTGCTTCACAATTCTGATCCAACCAGGGGTTAGAGAAGCTGAGCCTCCGCCGATGGCAGGACGGTCACTAGGATCCTAGCCCCACACCACTTAGAAAGGCCCCTGCTGCAGATAAGGGCCTAATCACTGGTCCTCTGCTCCAGCTCTCTAAATAGAATGACTTCTTCAGGCTAATGCTACTTCCAATCCCATTTCTAAAGGCAAGGGGGGAGGGGGAATGCCCAGGAAAGCAAGTTTACAGAGATTAGCTCCAAAGACTGCAAGTGAAAATAAGTAAACTGAGCTTGCCGAGCAGGCCACTCAGTTGACACAAGCCCTACTGCCTGCCTGAGTCCCCTGACAGCTTTCTTCACTCCCTACTGGGCATCCCTCCCGCCTCTACAAACTATTAATAATCCTGTTACTACTTATTAATAACGGAACTCAGGTCTGACCTTATCCCTCCTTGACTAAGCTCCCAGTCACCTCAATAACCTGTGACAACTCTACTCAGTTTGTTCCTCTTATTAAACTCTGCTTAGTCAATCCTGGACAGGAAGGGTCCTCCTAGAATTTACCTTGTCCTAGGAAGGGAAATGCACAAAGAATAGGGAAGAGAAAAGAAAAAGGAATACATGTTTTCCTGATTCATATTTAGTAACCATTTCCTTTATCTGATTTAAATTTCCTGAGTCTTGAGCCTTCTGCCTCCTATCTTGGTCTCACACGTTTGGAAGGCACTCAATAACGTAAGCTAAAATTAACTGAGTTTCTACTGTAACTGTTAGTTCACAGGTGATGTGCTAAGAATATAATTTCACCTAACCCCAACAATTCTCTAAGTATTATCATTTCCGCTTTAGAAATGAAAATATTTTTTTAAATTTTTTAATATTTATTTTTGAGGGGGGGAGAGACGGAGACAGCATGAATGGGGGGGAGGGAGAGAGAGAGAAAGAGAGAGAATGAATCTGAAGCAAGCTCCAGGCTCTGAGCTGTCAGCACAGAGCCAGATGCAGGGCTCAAATCCATGAAAGAGGAAATCATGACCCAAGCCAAAGTCAGATGCTTAACCAACTGAGGCACCCAGGTGCTCCTAGAAATGAAAATATTTTTAAAAGGCTAAATAAATAACTTGACCAAGATTAATGGCCATTTGTCCAGCTCCAAAGCTATGCCCCCTGTTATACCCTGATGTTTCTAGGAAGGACCTAATCCAGAGTAACTACACTGCCATGTAGAAGCTGTATATTTATGAATGTGGACTATTCCTGGGAAGACAACTAAATAAAAATATTTGACTATAGGCAACTAGAGATTTAGGCTATATCCCAAATGAATATGTGGGGCAACTTCTAGAAATACTAAATAATTAAAAAAAAAAAAAAGAAGAAGAAGGGGCACCTGGGTAGCTTAGTCGGTTGGGCGTCCGACTTTTGCTTAGGTCATGATCTCGCGGTTCGTGGGTTCAAGCCCCGCGTCGGGCTCTGTGCTGATTGCCAGCTCAGAGCCTGGAGCCTGTTTCAGTCTGTGACTCCCCCTCTCTCTGACCCTCCCCTGCTCACGCTCTCTCTCTCTCTCCTAGAAATAAATAAAAACATTAAAAAAAATTAAAAAAAAAAAAGAAATACTAAATAATTTCACAGACGCTAAAAGTCAAAATAATCATCACTGGGTAAGGTCTAGAAAAGTTGAACCAAAGCCCACCTTCTCCTTACTCCCCTGGCATCCAAGCAGAACCCATTTCCCCTGAAGGCACTGTGGACTGAGGAAAACAGTGGAGAGAGTCCTGGGGACAGGGTCAGTCTAGCTGCCTGGAGACAGGCCTTCTCTCCTAGGATCCTAGGAGGTCCTGAACCTCAAAAGGGAAGCTACTGCTGACAGCAGGAAGACTTTGGTGAAGACAGTCAGCTCTTGGGGCGCCTGGGTGGCTCAGTCGGTTACATGTCTGACTTGGCTCAAGTCAGGATCTCACAGTTCATGGGTTTGAGCCCCGTGTCGCCTCTGTGCTGACAGCTCAGAGCCTGGAGCCTGTTTCAGATTCTAAGTTTCCCTCTCTCTCTGACCCTCCCCTGCTCATGCTGTCTCTCTCTCTCAGAAATAAATTTAAAAAATTAAAAAAAAAAAAAAAAAAGACAGTCAGCTCTTGGGGCACCTCAGTCAGTTAAGCATCCAACTCTTGATTTCAGCTCAGGTCATGATCTCACAGTTCGTGAGATCCAGCCCTGCATTGGGATCCATGCTGACAGTGGGGAGCCTGTTCACGGTTCTATCTCTCCCTCTCTCTTCTGCCTCCCCACCATGCATACATTCGCTCTTTCTCAAAATAAATAAATAAACATTAAAAAAAAAAAAAAAAAAGACAGCTCTTAATTATTCAGAGGAGGCCAGCCTGAGCAGTGATTCCCCCAGCCATTCCCCTTCTTTTTTGCCCAACTTTTAGTCATGCCATCGGTCACTGCGTGTTCAGAAATGTTAGAGTCAAGGAGAAAGTGAATCTGACTGCTACCTGCAGATAGTTAGAATGCTGGGTGGGGAAGAAATAAAAATAAAAAATAAATAAAATGTTGAATGGGTGAGATTCAAGCCAGTATTTCTATACATGGCTAGACGATATTAGGGAATTTACAACTACTGGCATTCTTACAGCATCACAGAAAAACAAAGCTATATACATTTGTTTCTTTAAATGCCAGAATCACCCACTGTTAAGGATATTAAAGCAGACACAGAAGTCTTTCCTTCTAATATGTAAGACAATGATTCATAATATGTCATTAACTTTTCGTATACTCCCACGTTGGCTTCTTTCACATTTCTTCATTCCCAACTGTAAAGACAAATATTTATATTTTGTCCCTGCAGCCTACAGGAAATTACTATGTCCTCAATGATATCTTTTGTGAAACAAGTATCATGATAATAGTAAACAACTATTTAGTCTTTGGAGCAGCAGGCTGGCTCAGTCAGAAAAAGAGCATGTGACTCTTGATCTCAGGCTCATGAGTTCCAGTCCCACTTTGGGTTCAGAGATTACTGAAAAAATAAATAAATAAACTTAAACAAACAAATTAAAAAAAAAAAAAACTGTATAGTCCTTACCATGTGTAGAATGTATTCTAAAAACTAACTCAAAACAACCACACAGTATCATTAACCCCACTTTAGAGACAAGGAAACACAGGCCCAGATAGATCAATCTGCCAGTAGTGGCAGAGCTAGCATGATAACACAAGCAGTCTGACTCAGACTCTCAACCACAACTCCATGCTACATCCACGTCCAGGCCAGATGATTGGACTGGCAGAATCACAGAAATTTAGAGACCTTAATCTTTATTCTTCTCATTCAGACTGGAAATTTGAAGTCCAGAGGAAGTAAGTGACCTAAAATCTTCTAGTAGTCAGAAGAAGAGCCAGGACTAGAACCCAGATCTCCTGACTCCAAGTTCAGTGGTCTTTCTACACACTGCACAGATCTAGGAAAAAAAAAAAAAGCTAAGGAAAGAAAAAGACAAAGGCTCCATCTTGATTAAAACAGCTAATGGCTGGGGCGCCTGGGTGGCTTAGTCGGTTAAGTGTCCGACTTTCGCTCAGGTCATGATCTCACGGTTCGTGGGTTCGAGCCCCGCGTTGGGCTCTGTGCTGACTGCCAGCTCAGAGCCTGGAACCTATTTCAGAGTCTGTATCTCCCTCTCTCTCTGACCCTCCCCTGCTCACGCTCTCTCTCTCTCTCTCTCTCTCTCCCCTAGAAATAAATAAAAAGATTTAAAAAAAATTAAAAATAAATAAATAAATAAATAAAACAGCTAATGGTTTCATTATCTGAATAACGATACTAGATATATGACCATTTACTTATTTACTAAGTGCCTGTTATATTCCTAACACATTTTCAGATAATATAAATGGAAGATGCACAGCTAATGTGATAAATGGAGAAATCAACTTCAGAACAACCTCAAAACTGATGCCAAGTCTCACAGGACAAAATGTAACTAGAATACCTGTAAGTTGTGTGCTGAAGTTCAAGAAAACTAAAGGCACAGTGGTGTCTAGAGGGGAGATAACAGCAATTCCTGCACAGTCTGATGATTTTATAACTGAAGTTTAATAGACTCAATAGTGTAATGGAGCTGCGTAAAAAAAAAAAAAAAAAAAAGTGACGCAATCTTAGGTTGTACTCCACATGGTCCAGATCTAGGAGTTATACCCAGTCTTCCCAGTGGGATGTTGAAAATGGTGGGGTGTCTGGGTGGCTCAGTCGGTTGAGCCTCCCACTTCAGCTCAGGTCATGATCTCACCATTTGTGGGTTCGAGCCCCGCATCAGGTTCTGTGCTGATAGCTCAGAGCCTGGAGCCTGCTTCAGATTCTGTCTTCCTCTCTCTCTGCCCCTCCCCTGCTAGCACTCTGTCTCTCTCTCAAAATAAATAAACATTAAAAAAATTTTTTTTTAATTAAAAAAAAAAAAAGAAAATAGAAAGAACCTTAAGAGACTGGATTGTCCAACACGTTTACTTTACAGATAAAGAAAACAAGATCCCAGAGAGGGACACATTTTTCCTTTGGCAAATATTCTTCTCAGGGAACCATAAAGCTTTCTTTCCATTTATGCTATAACAAGGTGACTTATTAATAAACTAAAACACTGGGCAACTCTCTATCATTCAATTATTTTATATGGAGCACCTACTTTAGGCCACATGTCAAGCTAAACCAAACCCTATAAATACATAAATCAATAGGACAAGTTCCCTACTATAGCTTGTGCTGTACAAATTAAGATACATCTAGTGCTATCTTAATTTTTTCATTTTATTTGTTCATGTAACATTTGCTGACAGCTATTTTGTCTTAGACACCTGAGAAACTGAGGTAAGAGTCCCTGTTCTTAAAGATCTTACAGTCTAACAGCCTCTAATTAGTGGGGAGAGACAGACAAGAGCCAGATGATAATACAGGTTTGCATAAGAACATTAACACAATGCTACTGGATCACAGAAGAGAAAGCCTTACTTCAGTGGAGATAGACTTTCCAGAGGCGGTAACCACTTACCTTGAGGGACAAGCATCAAGTAGTCCATCTGAAAAGATGGTATGGACATTTGGGATAGAGATTTGCAAGTTTTTATATGATTCTGGAGTACTAGCTGCTTATGAGACCAAGACAGGGAATGGAACTGGTGAAATACACAGGGGGCAGATTATAAAAAATCTTAAAAAAAAAAGTAATCTCTGCTCTCAACATGGGACTCCAACTCATGACCTGGAGACCGAGAGTCGCATGCTCTACCGAATGAGCCAGCAAGGTGCCCCACAACGCTTTCATGTCATGCTGAAAAGTTTGAACTTTCTTCTAAAAGCAGAGGAGAAGCATTGATGGATTTTAAGCAGAAGAGTGACACATAAAGCTCTGTATTTCAGAAAGGTAATTCTGGCTACATGGATGGGAAGGAGTATGGGGGAAAGAGATTATTCTGACAGCAAGTTTTTGTAATAATAAGATGATATATGTGAATGTAGGTGTGAACAGGGTGTACTGAAAACTATTTAAAAATATAAATACTAATTGAATGTAATGTGCTGTTTTACAGATATTACAAGACTTCAATACAAACTGTCTATGTCTTCCTGTATCTTGTTTACATCTGCTGAAGAGATGGTGACTTAGGGATGTGGTTGTAAAAGCCATGTGCTTATATAACCAGAACTCACAAAGGGACCCATAACATCTAGGGAAAAAACTAAGAAAAGTGAAGGATCAGTGATTATTTCCCCATGTTTCTACTCTCTTCTTTTCACCTCTCCACATGCACACATGGCCTCCAAATTTTCAAAGCAAAAACAATGGATTTAACTGTCCAAAGGGAATACTAAAATAATGAGTTAGGGAATCATATATAGTAAATGAGATGAAAGAGTCTGGATTGCCAAAGATAGTCTTCAAACCTAGGCAAGCCCAACACCTAGCAGAGAAAGTAGATCGGATCTTTGCCAGGCAGAATTTCGACTAATGGGCCTAAGTTACAAAAAGGCAGCTTCTAGGGCACCTGGATGGCTTAGTCTGTTGAACATCTGACCCTTGATTTCGGCTCAAGTCCTGATCTCATGGTTTGTGAGTGCAAGCCCCGAGCTCTGTGCTTAGGATGGTCTCTCGCCCTCTCTCTGTGCCCTTCCCCCACTCACGCCCTCTCATAAAATAAATAAGCTTTATAAAGAAAAAAAAAAAAGGCAGCATTCAAATTAAAAAAGAACTCTCTAGTTACCAACACAATGAATAGTCCATAGGCTGTATGCTGTACCATCAGAGACCTTCAAGCAAAGGAAGAATGACTTCTAATAAAGTTACGATTAGGATTAAGAGGTTGGACTGGTTAATATGTAAGGTCCCTTCCAACTCTACAAGCAAAACAGAATATGTTATCAACTTTAAGAGCGGAAGAAATCAGAAATCTATACAAACACAGTGAGGATTTACCAGAACACAGCATCTTAGAACCACAGAACTGCAAGGAACCTTGAAACTACCTAGATGTTTTTAGGGGCCCCTGAGTGGCTCAGTCAGTTAAGTATGAGACTTTGGCTCAGGTCATGACCTCGGAGTTTGTTGAGTCTGGTTCAAGCATGGGGCTCTCTACTATCAGCACAGGGCCACTTCAGATCCTCTGTCTCCCTCTCTCTCTGCTTCTCTCTGAACACTCAATCTCTCTTTCTCGAAAGAAAGAAAAAGAAAGAAAGAAAGAAAGAAAGAAAGAAAGAAAGAAAGAAAGAAAGAAAGAAAGAAAGAAAGAAAGAAAGAAAGAAAGGAGGGAGGGAGGGAGGGAGGGAGGGAAGGAGGAAGGAAGGAAGGAAGGAAGGAAGGAAGGAAGGAAGGAAGAAAGAAAGAAAGAAAGAAAGAAAGAAAGAAAGAAAGAAAAGAAAGAAAAGAAAGAGAAAGAAAAGAAAAGAAAAGAAAAGAAAAGAAAAAGAAACTACCTAATGGTTTTTAACTCTCACAGAACACATTTTCTTTTTTTTTTTTTAATGTTTTATTTATTTCTAGGAGAGAGAGAGAGACAGCGTGAGCAGGGGAGGGTCAGAGAGAGAGGGAGTGACAGACTCTGAAACAGGCTCCAGGCTCTGAGCTGGCAATCAGCACAGACCCCGACGCAGGGCTCGAACCCACGAACCGCGAGATCATGACCTAAGCGAAAGTCGGACGCTTAACCGACTAAGCCACCCAGGCGCCCCCACACAGAACACATTTTCAAACAAATCTTACATGCAACTCAACATATAGAACACATAAAAGTGGCGTTTAAAAAAATAAATAAAGCAGTGTTTAATAGTATGAATCAGTGTTATAGCTTCAAATGTATATTACCTGTTTTAAAGCTAAATGGTATAACCAATTAAGTAATTTTGATTAAAATTAGAGATCAATTAATTACAGTTATAAAAGCATCAGCATCCGGTCTATTTCTATGTCATGCAATGCAGTGAGGCCTTTTTTAAAAACTGGTTCATACAAACATCAACAAACAGTAACAGTTTCACAGTGTGCCTGGTACTCTCAGGATATTACTCAAACTGATACAAGAACAGCAGAAATATTGGTTTCAAAACCAAATACCTTCAACATCTAAAACTATGTACATTTTTTGTAATATGTAAATACAACTGGAAATGTAGGACAAGAAGCACATAAACTTTTAGTACATGCTCAGCCAATATTACAGTGTCATCACTTAGCAATGTGTTACCTACTCACTATGGACTGAGCAGCTGAGCCCATACATACAACTGAGCCTTACCCAGAATTTATAAACAGTTAAATATATACACAGAGATGGTGGAGAAACTTTATTCTGGTGATGTCCATCTGGCAGGTAGTACATTAGAGCATACATGTTACTTTTTTTTTTTTAATGTTTATTTCTTTTTGAGAGAGAAACGAGGCAGAGACAGAGAGACAGAATCTGAAGCAGGCTCCAGGCTCTGAGCTGTCAGCAGAACCCAATACAGGGTTCAAACCCACAGACCACGAGATCATGACCTAAGCTAAAGTGAGATGCTTAGCCAACTGAAGCCACCCAGGTGCCCCGAAGGCATACATGTTACTTTTAAATACATTTTAAATCGATAAAATACATCTCAAAGTTGAAATTAAAATAAAATGGGTACAGAATCTCTTAAGCATTTCTGCGTAAGTTTTGGTATCCATGGTCACCAAATAGAAAACTCCTGCTCCAATTTTACAGATAAACTGAACACAACACATTCCCAATTAACTATTACGTACTAGAACCAAAGTTGTCTCATAGAAATAAAAAGCTTTTACAATTTATTTTCTTTTCATTTCAATGTATTTTATGGCTGTTTATGAAATTCACATTTCTAAAACATAAAAAAGAAACCACCTAAAAGACAGGAGTCTGCCTCCTAAGTATCATAGAAAATCCTATATTGTAAATAAATAAATAAATAAGTAAAAAGAAAGAAAGGAAGAAAGAAAAAAGAAAATCCTATATTGAAGATAAACTCTTAAAATATTAATCAATTGGTGGTTTAGAAATGCCATTACCATAGTGCAAAGGGAATGGGAATCAGCAGCCTCAGCCTAGATGATAATTACTTTCTCAATGCATATGAAATGGTATACAGGGCCAAGTAATTCATGCCTGCCATTTTCTTTCTAAGCTTCAATACAGACTTACATTCCAGGAAAGTTACTTTGGGTTACCTCTTTAAACACACCACCACACAGCAAACATATTTCTAAATGTGTGTTTTTGCTGATATAGAGACACGCTGGGATCTGAATATTTAGTCAAAAGCTTTTCTGGGACTTACTGGAAAGGACACTGGGGAATGACTGAACCTAATTCTAATTCTGTCAAGCATTCATGAACTTTTAATAGCAAGCCAAGTAAGAAGTCATTAAATCTCTACCTTAACTTGTAAGATACAAAGTAACAAGCTCTCAACACATTGGCTGGAAGGTAGCAGGTGGATCACAATGACAGCAGTAAAAAGCACTGAGATCCAAGGGTGGACTCCAGGAAAAGTTAGACTTTATTAATCCTCAACCATGGAGACTTAGAAACAGCTAACCGTGAGGTTGATTCCTACACTGGGTTTAGAAGCCAAAAGCATATAATTTAACTAAGAGCAAGTATTACAAGAAAGAGGGGTCTGCTACTTTTTTTTCTTTTTTTCTTTTTTTTTTTTTTAAAGTATCAGGGTCTGGCTCCCTAGGGAAAGGAACAGTTAACTTCCTTGCATTGAACAGGATAGCTCGGATAAACAAGTAAACTATACAGCTGCCTGAGGGAAAAGGAACAGTTTTAATCATATCAAAGAGAATGGAGGCAGCACCTAGGCAGGGACACCATTCACCCCTTCCTCTCACTGGCCTTTCCTCCACTGCCTTTTCTCACCAGAAAATACACCAAATCCAGAAACTTTTCTAACCCCACAAGTTTTCTCAAATTTATACCCAGAGGGCCTAGCAGATCATGATAGAATTACTGTAAGGTTTTGGTTAAAAACAAAGATCCAAAAGCCACTTTGAGATTAAGAAAGGAAGAGCTTGATTCACTGAGGAAGGACCCATGTCACCACCATTGCCACTTCCCTCAGCTTGGAGCTCAGACACCACTTCATCAAACCAGCACCCTCTCTTAGCAGACAGTCTCACAAAACAGGGAAGAGCCCGGGTACCAAATGGGTTTCTTCAGTACATCCATACACATTCTAGGTCTGACAGCATCCCAGCAAAGACGTACTGTCCCTTTAAGGAAAGCCACTGGGAAGCCCGCCGTCATTTACCCCACCCTCAAAAGCCCCACAGTGGATTTAAAGAATACCTCGGTACAAAAGTTACCTGCTCTGCCCCTGGCACATCTCTTCCAGTACAGAACACCCGCAATTCCCAGAACATGAGTCAAAATAAAGATGGTTGATGGCAAATAGGACGAATCTAAGAGAGGCATTTCCACGCTAGTCCTTCCGCCTCTCCTAAGTTAGCCACAAGCCCACAGCTCAGCGCAGGCCTCCGAATGCCTTTCTCCTGAGGTTACTGCTGTCCCCTACTATCAGCGCAGAGGCAGAGGTCCACAGCTCATTGTTGTTAGAAACTTCCTGGCAGCTTCTCCTCCATCTCGCCTCTGACTGTTTTTCAGCAGGCAGTACTACCAGATGGGGCTAAAACTGTACAGTGTATCTCAGACAAAGCCCAGGAAACAACTGGCTAGAGGGGGAGGGGAAAGGGAAGGAGGAACCAGGAGAGTGAAAAGGAGAGCCTAAGCTAGTGCTGAGCTGACTCAAATTCTATCTTTGGCATCCTCTGTTCAGCTTAAACAAACAAACCTCAGACCCCTCTGCAAGAAGGGAGGGTGTCAGAGGACGTCACACTCTTAACTTTCCATTCCCAGCCAGGCTGGAACACCAGACTTCAGGATGAAGCCAAAAGAAAAAAGTCACAGAATTACTAGGGAACCACTTACAGGGAGGAGGGGGCCAAGTACTCAAGGATGTATTATAAGTGTCCATGAGTACCCTTGCCAGTTGGAGGGCAATCATTCCATGCCTGTGGCCCTGGGGGGCGGGGGGGGGGGGAGTGCAGGGACCTGAACATCATGACAAAAAGGATCACATACAGAACAAGCTCCATGAGCTCGATCTGACATCAAGACCTAATGAAGATGAACGAGGAGAACAAAAAACCAGTGTGCTTTCAGAGGTGGAAAATCCACCTGATTTCCACTAGCTGCCAGAGGGGATACTAGGATACTCAATGACAGCAGGAAACAATGCCTTCCACAAAACTAGGGCCTGCTTACAAATGAAACCTTGATACGGATGCTGAAGCAGCAACTGAAAACACTTTACCACTATGTATCTACTAGAATGACTCAAATTAAAAAGACTGATAATATCAAGTTTTGGCAAGGATGTGAAGCAACTGGAACTTTCACACCTTGCTTGTGGGGGTATACATGCGCACAACCGCTCTGGTTGGGCAATTTCTTATAAAGTTGAACGTACACATACCAAATGACCAAGCAGTATCACTCCTAGTATTTACCCAAGAAAAGTAAAAACATGTCCACACAAAGACCTGTGTGTAAACATTAAGAGCAGCTTTATTCAAAGTAACAAAACATCTGGAACCAGCCCCAAGTCCATCAACTGGTGGACTAATAAACAAATCCATACACTGGACTACAAAGAAAAAGTAACAAACTACAACCAGATGGATGAATCTCAGAAGCATTATACTACATGAAAGAAGCCAGGTGCAAAAAGCTACATATCGTATAGTTCCACCCATATGATATTCTAGAACAGCAAAACTATAGGGACAGAAATCAGGTAAGTGGTTGCCAAAGCACAGGGGTGAGGGAAGGGACTGATTACACACACACAAAACAGAAGGGAACCTTTTTGCTGTGATAGTTCCATAGCTGTATGCATTTGTCAAAACTCACCCCAAAGGGTGAGTTTTGTTGTACATAAATTATATTTCAACAAACCCAACACATTTAAAAGGCTGAAAGGAAGGGCACACAACCTGAGTCGAACATGCAAAGGCCTCACAGTATCACTGCTCCTCTTTTCATCTGCCTTTTTCCGAAGACATATTTTACAAAATGAACTGTGGACATACAACATAGAAGACTCAACAGCAAGAAGCACATCTAACATCCTCTGTGACACCTTTCACTCAGGGAAGGGTTATAGATTCATCTTGCTACCAAATGAGCTCTTTACTTATTCCTAGGATGCCTTTATACTATGGTATGACAATATGCTATGTTCTCTCACAAATAAGCTTTAAAAATGCAAATTACTTTCAAGCCTGTAAAGTTACCTTTGTATTTTTTTAGCTGCCTTTTAAAATAAATAAAAGGGAAGTGTTTTAGATTTTATGTGAATTTGAATAATCTACTAACCAAAAGGATAATAAAGGGCCCTTGATGGAGGAACAAATACAATATGAACATTTTAATCTGGCATCCAGATCATCTATAATTTTGTGCTAACCTATCCCTCACTCAGCAAGTATTTCCTGTGTACTACATTCCAGGCCCTGTCCTAGATGCAGGGAACACAGCAGTGAACAAAACAAAAAACTTGCTCTCGTGGGGCTTATATATTAGTAGGGAAAAACAGAAAGTAAAAACAATCAAATACTTTGTCACAGGAATACAAAGGAGAATACTAAGAGATGAAGAGGAGAGGAAGTGCCGGTAGAATCAAGTTTACAGTTTTATGTTCAGGGAAGTCTTCTCTAATAAGATGGCATTTAAGCAGAGACCTAAAGAATCTGAGCAGGAGCGCGTGGGTGGCCAAGTCAGTTAAGCCTCAAACTCTTTGATTTCTGCTCCGGTCATGATCTCAAGGATCTACTCTGACAGAGAGGTGCCTGCCTGGGATTCTCTCACTCTCTCTCTTTCTGCCCCTTCCTTGTTTGTCCTCTCTCTCTCTCTCTCTCTCAAAATAAATAAATAAACTTAAAAAAAAAAAAAAGAATATGAGCAAACAAGTCATATGGCTATCTAGAGAAAAGAGGAGCTAAAAATTTTTTTAAACCAAGCGTAAAGTCTCTGAGGCAAAAGTAGGTTTGGTGTGTTCAGGGAACATGGAGAAAACTATAATGGTTGGATCTCAAAGAGAGAAGGGGAGAGTGTCAGGAGATGAAGCAAGAGAGATGATCAGATCACCTATGGCTCTGTAGGCCATTTATAAAGACTTTGGCTTTTATTCTAAGTGAAGTAGGAAACCTTTGGTAAGTTTTGTGTGAGACAGTGACATAACTTAGGGTTTTAAAAGAATCACTCTTGCTACTATACTGAGAACAGACTACTGAAAAGCAAGAACAGGAACAAGGAAACTAGTTAAAATGCTATTATAATAATCCAAGTGAAAACTGGTAGCTGAGAAACAACAGCTGGGACAGAGCCAGTGTTAGAGCTTGTGAGATGTGGTCATATTCTGGATAAATTATAAAGAAAGAGTCATCAGGATTTGCTGATAGAATGGATGTAGGGTGAGGAAAGAATAAAGTCATGGCTCCAAGAGTTCTGGCCTGAGAAATTGAAAGAACGGAAATACTACTTCCTGAATTGGGAAAGACTGGCAGAGAAGCAGAGGGTTTGGGGTTCACTGGTGATTGTAGCTGTTTGTTTTGGCGGGGGTGGGCAGGAATTCCCTTTTGGACACATTAGGTTTAAAATGCCTAGCAGACATACCAATGGAATTTCGAATATGCAGTTGGCTATATGAATCTAGAATTCTAGGAAAGACCCAGGATGAGTTTTAAAGCCAGGAAATGGAGTGAGATCACTTGGGGAGTGAACAGAGAGAGAGGAGACAACCAAGTTCACGGACTAAGGGCTGAAACCCTAAATCAGACAGGGAATAGTAAGAACCACATAAGAGAAGCCAGGGGAGCGGCACCTGGGTGGCTCAGGTTGAGCATCTGACTTTGGCTCAGGTCATGATCTCGCACTCTGTGAGTTTGAGCCCCACATTGGGCTCTTAGCTGATGGCTCAGAGCCTGGAGACTCCTTCCGATTCCGTGTCTCCTTCTCTATCTGTCCCTCCTGCATGCATTTTATGTCTCTCTCTGCAAAATGAATTAATGTTAAAAAAAATTTTTTTTAATTAAAAAAAAAAAAAGAGAGAGAGAGAAGCCAGGGAATCCGGAGAACCAAAGAGCATGCTGCCCTAGAAGCCAGGGGAAGGAAATGTTTCAAGTAGTAGTAATTAGGGGTGCCTGGCTGGCTCAATCGGTGGAGCATGTGAGTCTGATCTTGGGGTCCTGGGTTTGAGCCCCCATGTAGGGTGTAGAGATAACTTAAAAATAAAATCTTTTTTAAAAAAGTAGTAATTAAGCATGTCAAAACTATTAATGTGTCATGATGAGAACTGAGAATGGACCAGTGAATTCAGCGATGTGGAGGTTGCTGATGACTTTAAAAGGGGCAGTTTGGATGGCAGAAATGGCTTGACTGGAATGATTCAGGAGAGAATGGGATTTTTAGGGATATGATGAACAGCATGGAGACTATAGTTAAAAATCTGAAAATGGATTGCCTCTGTGAAAATTGCTAAGAGAGTAGATCTTAAAAATGTTTATCACAAGAGGGGTTCCTAGGTGGCTCAGTTGGTTAAGCCTCTGGCTCTTGGTTTCAGCTCAGGTCATGATCTCAGTTTGTGAGTTCAAGCCCAGCATTAGGCTCTGTGCTGACAGTGTGAGTCTACTTGGGATTCTCTCTCTCTCTCTCTCTCTCTCTCCCTCTCTCTGTGCCCCTCCTCTGCTCTCGCTCTCTCTCTCTCAAAATAAATAAATAAACTTAAAAAAAAATTTTTTAAAGTGCTCACCACGAGAAAAAAAATCTTTTGGCAACTATATAAGATGACAGATCTTAACCAGACTTACTGTGGTGATTATTTTGCAATATATGCAAATATCAAAATATTCAAAAAAATTTTTAATGTCTATTTATTTTTGAGAGAGAGACAGAACACAAGCAGGAAAGGGGTAGAGAGAGAAAGGGAGACACAGAATCTGAAGCAGGGTCCAGGCTCCAAGCTACCAGCACAGAGGGCTCAAACTCACAAACTGTGAGATCATGACCTTAGCCAAAGTCAGATGCGTAACTGAGCCACCCAAGCACCCCGCAAATATCAAATTATTATGTTATACCCCTGAAACTAATATAATGTGTCAATTATACCTCAATTTAAAATGACTTTTTAAAGTTAAATATAAAAAAGAAAGAATGAGTGACAACAAAGTAAACACAACTCACGGAATTTTACTGTAAAGGAGAGCAGAGAGAAGAATATAGGGTCAAGAGAAATTTTCTTTCTCTTTTTTTTTTTTTTTAAGAATTTTTCTTGGCATGTGAAATGTACTAGTGTTTGCTGAAAGGAATAAGGGCTATAGAAGGAAAACTGACAGTGCAATCCAGTGGAAACTAAGCCGGAGCCTCCTCTAGAGCAATGCTCTCTTGTGAAGCAGAGCATTTCATCCATCCATTCATTCACTCATTCAACTTATTTTATTTCATTTTTTTTATTTTAGACAGAAGGAGAGCATGCTCAAATGGAGGAGACAGGCAGAGGTGGAGAGAGAGAATCTCCAGCAGGTTCCATACTTAGCACAGTGCCCAACACGGGGCTCAATCCTACGACCCTGGGATGGTGACTTGAGCCAAAATCAAGAGTCAGATGCTCCACATGCTGAGCCACCCAGGCATCCCCAATCATTCCATTTAAAAATACAGAGCATCATGCCAGACACGGTGGACACAAAGATGGTGATGATGTACCCCTTACTGTGGAGAAGCCTTGGAGCTGTGATGGCCAAAGAAGATGAACTTGCTTGAAAGGGCATTTATTATAATATACTATACTAATACCATGGTATACTAACACTTACTGAGTAATTACTAGAAAGCATGTTCACATCTGTTACTTCATTTAACCTCATAATATTATCAGGATTAGTTAATATTTTATTATTATTATATATTGTTAACACTATAAATGGGGACATTTTATAAATAATTCTATAAATCAAGAACATTGTGTCACATGTACTCAAATTTTTCTTAAAGATTTTTTAATAAAAATAAAAAGTACTTAGACTTAGAAAATTCAAGTTATTTTGCCCAAAGTCACAAAGTAAGAGGATGAAATGACGTCTAAACTTTTACCTGTTTGATTTCAAATCAATGTATTTTACCACACTGTCTCCCTTTGCTAAAATGTTCTGGCAAACTGCATGAACTTGAAGTTAAACAATTTAGATATTTATATGTTTGAAATACTTATTCTTTACACATCTTCTTCTGTACATAGCCCCACCCGGCTCTACGGAAAGAATCTCAACTTCAACACAGAATGTCACGCTGCTAGTGCTGTCTGTAGCACCTTATACAACTGCCTCTTTGCAATCTTATAAATATTTTCACGATATTTTCATTTCTCAAAGTGAAAACCATTTGTCTGCCTCATTGCAAAACTGTCTTAATTAGAAAATCATGTATCACACACTTGTGCCATTCAAAAATACCTAGGAAATTTGAAGGAAAAAAATCCAAAGCACTCAAATATCAAGATATATTCTGAACTTACTACTATCATTAGAGAAGACAATGAAAGGTATCCAAGGTAATTTACTCTTCATAAGATGGCATGCTATACCTTGGATACATCATTTTCCTATATATGACAGGTAACAAATTTTGTTTCCAGCCTTTGTGTATATGCACGTTTGTCTGAAGGAAGAAAGAAGAGAAGGGGAACTGCCTCTCTGAAAATAAAATAAATTTTTCACTTAGCAAAACTAAGATGGTTCTGTGTGCTGTCATTTATAGGAAGTGGTTAGAAGCTGGCAAGAGGGAGTGACTGGGGTTTTTTTAGAGATCATTTATTATACAAAGAATGGGCCTCTTAAAGTCATACTTAGCACCCCCAGGATATCCCTTCCCTACAGCCAATGGGTAGGGCCCCAAACCACCAAAGAAGCCCTGTAAAAGCCAGACTCTAACCTTCATTAATATTTTAGACCTGCCTCCCCTTAGAATTACTTCACTCACAAGAATTTAAGATGATCACCCACAACCTTTACCCACAAGAAATCTCAAAACAAGACAACACCCCAGAATCACTTTCATGTCTGTGACTGAGGTGAAAGCAGGCTTGTGAGAAGGGGCACTGTGACTGTTATTCAAGCTGCCATGGAGTTACACCTGGTCTCAAATTAACTGACATCCACAAGCCTCTGAATTTGAGCAGATACAGACTAATAACTTAGGATTCATTCATTTATAGTTTATTTTGAAAGAGAGCACATGAGTGATATAGGGGCAGAGAGAGGGGGAGAAAGAGAATCCCAAGCAGGCCCCTCACTGTTAGCGCAGAGCCTGATGCAGTGCTCGAACCCACAAACTGTGAGATCATGACCTGAGGTGAAACCAAGAGTTGGATGCTCAACCTACTGAGCCACCCAGGAACCCCAAGATCGATTTAATAGCCTGAAATCTGGGGACTCCTGGGTGGTCAGTCAGTTAAGCGTCTGACTCTTGATTTTGGCTCAGGTCATGATCTCACAGTTTGTGGGTTCAAGCCCCACATCAGGCTCTGTGCCATCAGCACAGAGCCTGCTTGGGATTCCCTCTCTCTCTCCTTCTCTACCCCTCTCCTGCTCACGTATGCACGCTCTCTTACTCTCTCACTCAAAATTTAGTGAGTAAACTTTATAAAAATTTTAAAAGTAAAAAAATAAAAGACTGCAATCTGGAAAAATAATGCTTACAAAGAGGATACTTTTTTAAAAAAAAAACAGCAGATAAACCTGACATTAAAAATGTGGTAGAGAGGTGCCTGGGTGGCTTAGTCGGTTAAGCGTCTGACTTCAGCTTAGGTCATGATCTCATGGTTCGTGGGTTTGAGCCCCGTGTCAGGCTCTGTGCTGACAGCTAACTCAGAGCCTGAAGCCTATTTTGGATTCTGTCTCTCTGCCTCTCTCTGTCTCTCTCTCTCTCTCTGTCTCTGACCCTCCCCTGCTCACGCTGTCTCTCTCCCTCTCAGAAATAAATAAAAAACATTAAAAAAAAATTTTTTTTTTAATGTGGCAGAGATCAGCACATGGCTATTGAATTTAGAAGCCTTAGGCCTCTGGGAATGACAGGATCCAGACATCAAAGCCTGGCCCTGAAATCTGGTCATCTGTCTCCAGCTGAGTCCAGTACGCAGCTAACTACGGAGAGGCAGAGGATGTGTGCTTCACAGGTGCTAATTAGGAGACATTGTGACTTCTGTCTCTAATGTTTAGCAATGTAGGATTATAACAACAATCAATATGCAAAGGCTCAGAATGCCTACAAAGAATATTCTACATACTCAAGTATCAGTGAATATGATAATGGTAGAAAATTTTCCCAAATTTCTTGCACAGTAACCTGGATGCCATTATAGTAGTATGGTAATTACAAACTCAGTCTGAAGCCAGACTGCCGAGGTTCAAATCCACTTTACAAAATACGTAACATTAGCACATCTGGACAAATTATTTAATTAACCTCATAGAGCCTCAATTTCCTCATCTGTAAAATGATAATGCTAATAGTACCTGTCTCATAGAGCCATACAGAAGATTAAATGAGTTAATGCATTTAAGGTGCTTAGATCGTGCCTGGCACACAGTATGTGTTCAATAATTATTGGCTACTAGGGGCGCCCGGGTGGCTTAGTCGGTTAAGCGTCCGACTTTTGCTCAGGTCATGATCTCGCGGTTCGTGGGTTCGAGCCCCGCGTCGGGCTCTGTGCTGACTGCCAGCTCAGAGCCTGGAGCCTGTTTCAGTCTGTGACTCCCTCTCTCTCTGACCCTCCCCTGCTCACGCTGTCTCTCTCTCTCTCTCCTAGAAATAAAAATAATAATAATAATAATAATTATTGGCTACTATTATCATTATTTGCAGGAGCAGCATATAAGCCACATCTGACCACAAAGATCTCTGAATACTGTTCAGACTGTATAAAAACTTGTAAACTGATAATTTGCCTAATCCCAGCCTGCCAATCCTGTCCACATTCACTGTGAGATTAATATCCCTGAAGCAAACATAACGACCAGTATATATTAAATGGTCAATAAATGTTCATTTGTAATTTCATTCTAAAACTTTCAATTTCCCACTGTCTGGCTTTACAGCGTTTTCCTGATTTGCCCTGTATTTCCTTCTCATGTCCACAAATCAAAATCCCATTCATATGGGCCAGCTTAAAACCAATACTTCCACAAAATTTTCCCTGGTGATCCCCTCCATCCTAGTCAGAAGTAAACATCTCCCTCTCTTGAGATTATATCTTATGTTTCTCTCTCATGACACTTAGCACTTTCTACTTTATAATATAGTTGTGTGCTTAGTTTTACTCTCTCACTAAAGTTTTTGAAGCTAGATGAATTCTGCTTCCTTATATGAAATCTCATCACTAAACAACCATCTGTGTAATGAGTGAGTTATTTAATTAATGAACAAGAAAGAGAGTCCAAAGAGCACTTGAGAACCAAGAATAAAAGGTAAAACATACTAGAAGTTAAACAAACAGGGTCCAGTAAATGATGGAGATTCACAAAATATAAGCATTTCTTGGGAATGCATCTATTTTGACTGCAAAAACACACACCAGAGAGCAAAGGCCTGGAAAACTACTCATCTTATGGCAGGAAGAACTCAATATGCTCGTGAGACAGACCCAGCAGATGCATACACTAACAAAGGAGCTGAACCACTTTTAACAGAATTCCAAATCTACCTGGGAGTTTAAGGAAAAAAGTGACTCTGGGGCGCCTGGGTGGCTCAGTCAGTTAAGCATCCGACTTCGGTTCAGGTCATGATCTCACGGTTCGTAGGTTCAAGCCCCGTGTCAGGCTCTGTGCTGACAGCTCAGAGCCTAGAGCCTGTCTTCGGATTCTGTGTCTCCCTCTCTCTCTGACCCTCCCCTGCTCATGCTGTCTCTCTCTCTGACTCTCAAAAATAAATAAAAAACATTAAAAAAATTTTTTAAAAAGGAAAAAAGTGACTCCAAGAACACAAATATAAGTTTTCCTTTTTCTTAAAGTTGGCAAGAAGTCAATTCACTGATTCAGAAATTCTACTTCTAGAAATCTCTCCAGACATGGATTCTGCCCCAACATCCAAACTCTGGGTGGGCTTCTTATCCAACTCAGCAATTTAGTTAGGCCCTTACCCTTAAAAAAAGAAAGAAAAAGGAAAGGAAAGGAAAGGAGAAGAGTAAAGGTGAAGAGTAAAATGGGTGATGCTCTGGGGTAGCACCTAGAGAACTCATTCTTTTTATTTTTAATGGAGGACATAAGACAGTGGACCACTATTCGTAAAGACTTTATTTTTGGGGCACTTGGGTGGCTCAGTTGGTTGGGCCTCCAACTCTTGGTATCAGCTCAGATCTTGATCTCACTATCTTGAGGTCAAGTCTTATGTTGGGCTCCGCCCCCTCCCCGCCCCTCTACCACTTATTCTAGATAGATAGATAGATAGATAGATAGATAGATAGATAGATAGATATTTTATTTTTAAGTAATCTCTACATCCAACAAGGGGCTAAAACTTACAACTCCAAGATCAAGAGTCGCATGCTCTACTACTAACTGAGCCAGTCAGGTGCCCCTAGGAAACTCATCCTTTTTTTCTTTTTAAAAAATGTTTCTTATTTATTTTCGAGAGAGACAGAGTGAGCACAAGCAGATGAGAGGCAGAGAAAGGGGGACAGAGGATCCAAAGTGGGCTCTGCGCCAACAGCAGAGAGCCTGAGGTAGGGCTTGAACTCATGAACCATGAGATTGAGACCTGAGCCAAAGTTGGATGTTTAACCAACTGACTCACCAAATGAGGCACCCCATTTTTTTAATGTTTATTTTTATTTTTTGAAAAAGAGTGAGAACGAGTGACATACACAGAGAGAGGGTGACAGAGAATCTGAAATGGGCTCTGTGCTGACAGCAGACAGCCTGATGCAGGGCTAGAACTCACGAACCGTGAGATAATGACCTAAGCCAAAGTCAGATACTTAACCAACTGAGCCACCCAGGTAACCTGGATACTATTCTTAAAACCGAAATTCCTCTCTCTCTGCCCAGGGCTCTAAACTTAACAGTCTGTTAACCAAACCTAGATTCAAATTCTGACCTCACAGTTTCTAGCTGTGTCTATGAACCAATGACTTAATCTCTTTAATCTTCAGTTTCTTCATCTGTAAAATGCGGATAAGAAAATCACCACTTTGTGGTGTTACAATGGGGATTAAGTGAGAAAACACATGGCACACAACATTAACTGTTTAAAAAAACATTAAACATGAACTCATTCATGTTAGCCATTGTTATTATTGTTACTCTATTAGAGCATTTGTGCCCCGGCAAGGTAACAAGCCATCTTCCACGGGCAATGTGAGGAGGCAAGTCAAGGTAAAACATATGGTATTTAAGCAGCTCTAAGCCACCAACTCAATAAATAAACCAAATGAGACTTCAATGGCACTACTTCAAAAAGGGAAAGGACAAGGAATTAGTCCATCTTAATATCCTTATTATTATTTTAAATAATCTCTCTCTTTGGGATTCTGATCCTTTCTCCCCAACAAAGTAATAATGAAATCTACAGCAATTAAATTTTTCCTGGACATTCTGGTAGCTAGTATCTTCAATAGATAGAGAAGCTCCAAAGAAAAGAAGCCCTGTCTACGTAGACTGCTCTTGCCTTTTGCTAAAGATTGTTATGGGGCGCCTGGGTGGCTTAGTCTGTTAAGCATCCGACTTTCACTTAGGTCATGATCTCGCGGTTCGTGGGTTCGAGCCCCGCATCGGGCTCTGTGCTGACTGCCAGCTCAGAGCCTGGAGCCTGTTTCACAGTGTAACTCCCTCTCTCTCTGACCCTCCCCTGCTCATGCTGTCTCTCTCTCTCTGCTAGAAATAAATAAAAAACATTAAAAAAAAAAAAAACCTATGCTAAGGATTGTTATTTTTGTCCAGAAACATTACAAGTGATTCTCATTACAAGTGAATTCATGATGGAGAGTTAGCATCTGACTCCTATCCAGCCTAAACACATTTTTTAAATGCTTTCCCCCCACCCCCACCCCCACCCCCCCCCCAAAAAAAACAGTTTCAATGGCAAACATCTTGTAGTGTGGTCTGGCTAAGAAACATGTGATCCACTTTAGTTTCTCTGAGACACCTTGGAACACAAGAGGGCAGAACAGGTACGCAGCTGACAAAGGGTCAGGACCTCAACAACAAGGTAACCAGGCAGGCTTGAGAATGCTAGTGGGGAGCTATACTCAAGGCTCAGAAGAAGAGTCCAGGCTAAGATAAGAGGCATGTAAGAGAGACCAACTTAAACTATTTATCCATGGAAACCAAGCTATGCACACAAACAAACGGCTAATTTTAGATCTCTATGAGATTGTTTTCTAGATCCTGGCAGTAGCCTAAATGATAAAGAGGAAAAACTTGCTACCTTAAGACAAAGACAGGCTTGTTAGCTTCTTTACACCTGCAGACCCCTGGAGCCTGTTCTGAACCTTAATCTATAACACAAGAATCATTTTGGTCTTTCTCAGAGAACCTACCACCAGGCCCTGGTTATCTTCTAATAAAACCCACTCTCATGAACCCTCACTAGGTTCCAAGGACCAAAGTCAAATAAACGTGCCTAACAGGATCTGTTAGTGTCACTACAATAGTTAGTTTCCCTACGATACTAATTTGGGGGACCCTAAGGGCACCACTTAATATTTCTGAATATTTCCTAAAATGTACAATGTGTATAAACATATCTATATGTCAGAGGGCACCTGGGTGGCTCAGCTGGTTAAGCGTCTGACTTCAGCTCGGGTCATGATCTTGCAGTCCATGGGTCAGAGCCCCCCATGTGAGGCTCTGTGCTGACAGCTCAGAGCCTGGAGCCTGCTTCAGATTCTGTGTTCCCTCTCTCTGACCCTTCCCTGCTCGCTCTCGCTCTCTCTCTCTCTCTCTCTATCAGAAATAAAACATTAAAAAATTTAAAAAAAACAATTCCATCTCAGCCTGGGCTTCTTGTCTCACCTAGCATTTTGAATAATCTGTTCTTCATATATTCAATAGATTCACAAATTCCTTAATACAAGTTCACATATTTTATTTCTGCTCCAATGTTGAAAAAAAGAGCTCAATATACAAAGATGTTACAATAAAGATAAGGAATATGATTGGTCTACCATAAGATTAGTGACAGTTTCTCTCATTAGAGCTTAAACCCCAGTGACCCCTACTGGACAGAGATAGATACAGAAGACTGAGTTTTATAAAGAAGACAGAGATTCTGTGACTGCTTTTACTCTAGTGAAATTTGCACACATAGAACTTTCAGTACACAAGCTCAAGCTTGCCTCAAAACCCACATACACATAATATAAAAGGCAGGGATGCGAGGTCTAGTCAGCTCTCTCCTTTCGTGAAAACATTATCACCTCAAAGCTGGTTGGTGTATTGGTTGTCCCAACTGGATCCCCAGTATTCACAGCTTTCTGGTAAGTTCTTACAGAGAAAAGAACAGGCACAGAAGAAGCAGCCACTGGCACATAATCCCTACCCCCCACTACCCTGCATTTTTCCATTTCCAAAGCTGACTCACTCTCAGCTCAGCTCAGACTCCTCACCAGCAGTCAGGGCCACTATGTGTGCCCAGTGAGTAATGCTTCCCTAATGCATCCTCCCAACTGCCTCTGACTTAACAAGTCATAAAAGGAAATCTGGGTAACAGCTTTATGGGAAGAGAATACATGTTCCATCCTGGAAACAGGGATAGTTCCTCTCAGCTCTCTGCAGACTCAGAGCTATAGTGAATTCCCTCTAATGGCAGCCAGGTGGCAATGCAGAAACAGCAGAAGGCAGAAATACCAATGAGTACAATAAATCCCTACTCTCTAAAACCTGAGAGCAACAGATTCTACTTTGGATAAAACCAAATGTCATGCGCATTAGGCAGAGCCCAACCCAACCTAGAGGTCGGTTATTGCTCATCCACCAAAGACTGCTTGTCCAGCAACAGTTTGCTCGGTGGAGATTACAAGCCAGACTCAGTATCAAACCATCTACCATCACTTAGCCTCATTTGTTAGGCAAAAATGAAAACCAAATCTCAAAGAAAGGGAGCAGTCTCTTAAAGACCTGCCCATCATCTATCCTGAAGTTCCCTAAGTAGGTGATGAGGAAATGAAGGAAAGGATGGCATCTGGGTTTTTGATTAGTGACTGGCATACCTGATATTCAACAAATTCTAAATGGACAATAGTTATAGTTCAACTTTTTCCCAAAAGACATTCCTGGAGCATCTAAATCTCCAAAGTTTATCTCAAACACTCTGAAAATGACCATCAAGAGCTAAATAATTTTTTTAAACATTTTATTTATTTCTGAGAGAGAGAGAAAGAGAGAGAGAGCAGGGCAGGGTCAGAGAGAGAGGGAGACACAGAATCTGAAACAGGCTCCAGGCTCCAAGCTGTCAGCACAGAGCCCGACGCGGGGCTCGAACCCACGGACCGTGAGACCATGACCTGAGACAAAGTTGGACGCTCAACCGACTGAGCCACCCAGGCTCCCCGAGAGCTAAATAATTTTTGACACAATTTACTTTGAGCAATATTCCTTGACAACAAAACTTCAATTAACTAGGACTCAACTAAATTGGGTCTACTCTACTGTTACATGAAAAAGAATCACCTCTGATACATAATATCAGTAATTTTTTAAAATTTCCTTGAAATCAGGGTACTTTCAGTACAGCTGCCTATATTTTTTTCTTATCTATAATCCATGGGTCCCTGATGCCTTAGAATAAAACTATTACCCAGCTCAGTTTTTGACTAATAACATTGAAGATCCTAATTTATCAAAAAGAGAAAGACAGAGACAGAGACAGAGAGACAGGAAGGAAGGAAGGAAGGAAGGAAGGAAGGAAGGAAGGAAGGAAGGAAGGAAGGAAGGAAGAAGAGAGGGAGAGGAAAAATTACCTGATATTACCTATGACAAAATTACCTAATTACTAAGATCAAAAAGATATGTATAAAAACTTTCAAGAAGAGTGAAACAAAAAGTGCCCTTTAGCTAACCTGTATTAATAAAAATATTTAATTAAACCCGTATCAGATTTTATCACTACATTTAGCAGTTTGAGAACTAGAGAAGAAGGTGACAGCTCCAGTCCTGTCTCTACTTTATCATATGACTGTAGGATCATTTAATAACACTGGATCTGTTTACTCATTCATAAAATGAGCTGACATTCTAGATCTCTACATTTTTTGCCAGCCCTAAACTTCTGTGGTTCTGTGAAATATTTAGTGGCCTAGGATTCGTGCTGTTGCCCATAACAACAACAACAACAACAAATTACAAAGCGGTCTTACAATACCCTTTTAGACCGTACAATCTAACCAGGGAAGTGGCATGTGAATAAATAATTATAGCATAGGGCAGTATGCTGTGCCATGAGGGTGGCAAGACCACAAGAAAGAGGGGGCACCTGGCTGGCTCTGTTAGTTAAACATAGGACTTCGGCTCAGGTCAGGATCTCATGATTCATAGGTTTGAGCCCCACATCACACTCTGTGCTGATAGCTCAGAGCTTGGAGCCTGCTTCAGATTCTGTGTGTCTCTCTCTTTCCCTCCTGCATTTATGTTCCCTCTCTCTCAAAATAAATACATAAACAAAATTTTTAAAAAATAAATAAAGAGGGGCATCTGGGTGGCTCAGTTGGTTAAGCACTAACCCTTAATTATAGCTGAGGTCATGATCTCACAGTTCAGTGGGACAGAGCCCTGCATAGGGCTGATAGCATAGGGTCTGCTTAGGATTCTCTCTCCCTCTCTCTCTGACCCTTCCCAGCTCATGCTCTCTCTCTGTCTCTCAAAATAAATAAATAAACTTTAAAAAAAGGAAACGCAGTGGAAAATACTAAAGAAAAACAGCTACATGACTTGGAAGCAGTTCTCAGAAATCGGGAGGAACAGGACAACAGTTTTTCGGGTTTTTGTTTTTTTAAGATAAAGAGTTGGGGAGAAGGGTTAGAGGAATAGAGAGAGAGAGTCCCAAGCAGGCTTCACACTCTGCACAGAGTCTGATGCAGGGCTCAATCCCACAACCCTATGATCATGACCCGAGCTGAAATTAAGAGTTGGACATTCAACTGACTGAGCCACCCAAGCATCCCAGATAACTTTTGGTGTAAGTCTCATAGTAATACTACACCTTTTAAAATAGGAATAAATATAAATTTGATAAAAATAATTTTATAGAAAGTTGGACTGGATTATGAAATATCTTAAATAACAAGATGAGTTTGGATTTTATCCTACAGGGTAACAGTGAGCCTCTAAAAGAGTCCTTCCACTAAAAAAAAAAAAAAAAAAGGAAAAAAAAAATCAAAAAGATGTTTGGAATCCTTACAATAGATTCCCTTGACATTCTAGTTAATTGGTGTGTCGGAACATTTCTCCCTTATCACTGCTTGACCTTATGATTAAAGGCCCTTCCCTCCAAACCAAAGGGAGGGAAGATCTGTATACATTACAGACAGGTATAAAGAACATGTTCAAGTCAAGACTGCTGCTTGTACTCAGACTCATCTGACTCAGTGAGTCAGATGGTGACTTCTGAAACAGCCTCATCACAGATTACCCTCAGGGGGCTCCCAAATAAAATCCATGCTTGGGAGCAGTTTCCCCTGGGTCTTTTGGCATGTCAGGCTAAAAGTCTCTTCTAATGATTTGTTTTTTCATGGAGGGATACAGGGAGAAGTACAACTAGCAGGGAGGAGGACTATTGTCACCTAGGGCTCAGGAAGTCCAGCACTCTTCTCTAAGAAACATCTGATTCAGTCCCTCCTGATTCACATCCTTCTTACCCTTCCTCCAAAGATCAGCTTTAGTCCCACAATGCATGTAGGATTATTGTCCAAGAATAGCTCATGATCAGCCAGAAGGATACAAGAACTCAAGATAGCACCAAATACTCTCTCTCTAACCCTCCCCTGCTCACGCTGTCTCTTTCTCTCTCTCCTAGAAATAAATAAAAAAACATTAAAAAAAAAAAAAAACTCCTCTAAGGGGCACCTGGGTGGCTTAGTCGGTTGAGCATCCGACTTTCACTTAGGTCATGATCTCGCGGTTCATGGGTTCGAGCCCCGCGTCGGGCTCTGTGATGACTGCCAGCTCAGAGCCTGGAGCCTGTTTCAGTGTGACTCCCTCTCTCTCTGACCCTCCCCTGCTCACGCTGTCTCTTTCTCTCTCTCCTAGAAATAAATAAAAAACATTAAAAAAAAAAAAAGATAGCACCAAATAATAAGTTTTCCTCCCTCCATCCAATTCTGAGGTTTGGCGCTTTTTTTTTTCTTTGTAACTTTTTCTTCTTCTATATGGTGTATCTCAAAGAGAGGCAATATCTTCTGTTCTATGCTACCATAAAGTCCTCCAAGCCACTTTCAGATAAATGATTCATAAAGCACAAAAACAGCAACTGATATTAGTAAGCCATCTCTCCCCAGATATTCTTTCAGAGACCTGAATCCTGACATAGAATACAAGCAATAAATACCCTCTCTTTTATCTTTTTGAAAATTGCTGATTTAGCCTCCAATCTCATAAACATACAGACTCTGGTAAATATTAAGGCATGATAGTAGTGACCAGGAACACTCTTCTAAAATCTTAATGTAAATGGAAGCTTAGGAATGCTTGGTTGGCTCAGTTGCAGGGAAGGGACATTTGACTCTTGGTCTCAGGGTCATGAGTTAATTAATTAGTTACTAAAAGTTAATAAAATAAATGAAAGTCTGAATACCTAACCAACTTTAATGACTTGTAATACAAAGAGATACCAAAGCTTACTATCCTTTCTCCTGACTAAGTTTCCCCCACTTAGCAGCTTTATCCCTACACACCACAGAGGGCCTCCAATTCAAAGAAAGGCAAAAAAAAGAAATTTGAGGTTAGAGCAAAGATCCACCTTTTGCCAAATCACTGGAGGGAACTGAAAAAATAAAAAATAACACTGGAGGGAACCAGAGTACTTTTGGCAATAAAGTCAAGTCCCTGAGATTTGACCTTCTGATATCAAGGCAAGTTCCTGTATCTAAAATATCAGGGGACATGCCACACTTCCAGCCACCATGAGCATATGAGTTTCAATCGTGAGACATAGACTCTGCTAACCATAGAGCTAACACATAGAGTGCAAGACCACACCACACTGCAAGTGAAAGAAATCCACGACTGGCACAGGATGTCATGAGATGTCTCACCCAGATACAAACACAGTACACCCAAGACAGGCAGAGACTTGACCACATGCTCTAAAGGAACATGAACAGCACTGCCCACACCAGGGCTCATGAGAAAGGAACCAAAAAACAGGTGACATTCCTTGTGATCTATGCTAGTCGATCATTCTGACTGCCCAGGCAACCATACTATTCAACACCTCCCTCCAGCCTCAATCAAGGTTCCTGTCTCCACCTGCTCCTCTGACATCATCCTGTCATTATATTTTCTTTGAA
Source organism: Proteles cristata cristata (assembly GCA_017311185.1). Classification (NCBI taxonomy): domain Eukaryota; kingdom Metazoa; phylum Chordata; class Mammalia; order Carnivora; family Hyaenidae; genus Proteles; species Proteles cristata. The sequence goes on from JAESUZ010005294.1 coordinate 475,454, forward strand.
ATTCCTTTGATGAAAAATGAGTCATCTCTTCCTGCCAACACAAGCCCAAGTCTCTTCTCAGGCAAATTATTTTTTTGTCAGTCCTCTGAGAACAGGGCGCCACCCAGTGGCTCCTCCAGCTGCTATCTCTACACCGCCCAGGAAAGAATGTCTCAGAGTTTAAGATCAATAGCCTGGAGGAAAAAATGTAAGAAATGAAAGAAGTGAGGTTCTTGGTGGGGCTGGAATGAGGCCTGCGACTCAAAACATAAGCTATCTATGCCAGTGGAACACACAGTTAAGAAGATAAATAAGAACGAGGGTAGGACACAGACAGTCACACTTAAAACCTGGAAAGTCTTGGGGCGCCTGGGTGGCTTAGTCGGTTAAGCGTCCGACTTTCGCTTAGGTCATGATCTCGCGGTTCGTGGGTTCGGGCCCCGCGTCGGACTCTGTGCTGACTGCCAGCTCAGAGCCTGGAGCCTGTTTCAGCCTGTGACTCCCTCTCTCTCTGACCCTCCCCTGCTCACGCTGTCTCTCTCTCTCCTAAAAATAAATAAAACATTAAAAAAAAATTATTAAAAAAAAAAAAACCTGGAAAGTCTTCAACCTCAGGGCATTCACCATAAAAGCTTTTGATCCTTGGGGCACCTGGGTGGCTCAGTCAGTTAAGTGTCCAACTTTCGCTCAAGCTGTGATCTTGAGGTTCATGGGTTTGAGCCCCACATCAGGCTCTGTGCTGACAGCTCAGAGTCTGGAGCCTCCTTCGGATGCTGTGTCTCGCCACCCCTGCCTTGCCCCTCCCCTACTCGCTCACTCACTCGCTCTCTCTTTGTCAAAAATACAGTAAAAGTGAAAAAAAAAATTTTAAGCTTTTGTTCTTATACAATGTGCCATCAACTATCCTCCTACGTGAAGTGATCACAAACCTAAATTTCTCATCTTGAGGCTTTGGGGCAACAGTAACCTACTCCGTGCTCAAGACAGTGATGCTCTAACTTCAAGATTCACAATGGCAGGAATAAGGAGACAAGCACAAACTGACAAAATGCTATTCATACAACAAATCACCCTAATTTTTTTAATAACAGCTTTATTGAATGTAATTCACATACTATACAATTCACCCTTTTAAAGCATACAATTCGATAGATCTTAACACATTCACAGAGTTGTGCAACCATCACCACTATGTAATTTTAGAGCCTTTCATCACCCCTCAAAGAAACCCTATATCCATTAGCAGTCACGTCCCATTCCACCCTCTCCCAGCCCCAGCAACCGCTAATTTACTTATTGTCTCCATGGACTTGCCTGTTCTGTATAATGGAATCATACAATATGTGGTCTTTTGTAATGGGCTTCTTTCACATAGCATGTTTTTAAGTTTGATCCATGTTAACATCAAGGGATACTTGATTCCTTTTTGTTGCTGAATAATACACCATTGTATACATATGACACATTTTATTTATCCATTCATCAGTCGATAGATATCTGGACTGTCTCTACTTTTGAGCTATTATGAATAATGCTGCTATGAGCATACGTGTACAAGTTTTATGTGGACATAGATACTCATTTCTCTGGGATATATACTTAGTGGAATTGCAAGGTCATGTGGTAACTCTATCTTTAACTTTTTGAGGAACCACTAAGTTATTTTCTGAAGCAGCTGCACCATTTTACATTCCCACCAGCAATGTATAAGGGTTCCAATTTCTCCACATCTTCACTATGTCTTTTTGATTATAGTAGCCATTCTAGTGATTATGAAGTGATATTCTCATTATGGTTTTGATTTGCATTTCCTTAATGAAAAGATGTTGAGCATCTTTGCATGTGCTTGTTGGTCATTTGTGTATCTTCTTTGGAGAAATGTCTATTCAAATCTTTTGACCATCTTTGAGTTGTCTTTTAACTGTTAGATTCTATCAGTTCTTTTTATATATTTAAATATAAACCCCTTATTAAGTATATGATTTGCAAATATTTTCTCCCATGCTGTGGTGTCTCTTCACTTTTTAAATAGTGTACTGGGGACGACTGGGTGGCTTAGTCAGTTAAGCATCCAACTCTTGATTCCCGCTCAGGTCATGATCTCATGTTGTGAGACTGAGCCGCATGTTGGGCTCAGGGCTGAGCATGGATCCTGCTTGGGATTCTCCCTCTCCCTCTCTTTCTGCCCCTCCCCCACTAGAGCTCGCTCACTCACACTCTCTCTCTCAAAATAAATAAATAAACTGAAAAAAATAGTGTCCTTTGAAGCACTAAAGTCTTTAATTTTGATCAAGTCCAATTTATCTACTCTTTTCTTTTGTTGCTTGTGCTTTGGGTGTCATTTTCAAGAAATGATGGCTGAAATCAAGGTCACAAAGATTTTTTCCTAAATTTTCTCCTAAATGTTTTTATAGTTTTAGCTCTTCCAATAGGTCTGTGGGCCATTTTGAGCTTTTGCATATAGTATCCCGTAGGGGTCCAACTTCATTCTTTTGCATATGGATATGAACTTGTCCCAGTATAATTTGCTGAAAAGACAATTACTTCCACATTGAATTGTCTTCGCACCTTTGTCAAAAATCAACTGATCATAAATGTAGAGGGTTATTCTTGGACTCTCCATTCTACTCCATCGATCTATATGCCTTTTCTTATGCCAGTACCACACTATCTTGATTACTATAATATGTTTTTAAATTGGGAATGAGTTTTCCAATTTTGTTCTTCTTTTTCAAGATTATTTTGGCTATTAAAGATCCCTTGTACTTTCATATGAATTTTAGAATCGATTTGTCAATTTCTGCAAAAAAAAAAAAAAAAAAGAGCCAGAAGGCATTTTGGTGGGGACTGCATTGAATCTGTGCATCAGTTTGGAGAGTACTGCCATCTTAACAATATTAACTCTTCCAGTTTATGAACATATAAGGTAAGAAACAACCTGAGCCACTGTTTTCTGATACTTTGAGACATAAATATTTAAAGTTTCTTAAGCTCTATCAAATACTTAGCACACTGGAGATACTTGATTTTAAGGATCCCTCCTAAAAAGAAGTAATATGCTAAAGTAAGTAATATGCTAAAAGATACTAATTAGAAAGCCACAAAGTACCTTTCATATTGCAATACATTATGCTTTTTAACTAGTTTCCAAAACAGCTGAGTACTCTAAGACCTAGAGACTTAGCGGAGCTTAACTAAGGCTGACAGGAACAGCAAAGGCCCTGTGATCTGCCAGGCCCCCACTGGCCTTGGCTCATTCCACTTTAGTAAAGGACAAAGGACGGAATAACTATGACCCACTTCTCTACTAAAAATGCCTTAAATAAGACAAAATAAAATGTTCAGAAATTATTTTACATCTTCTTTTATATAAATTTGTCACAAATCATTTCTGAGAGAAATAAATCTTTTTATCAGTACCAGAATAGGGAACCAGACATTTTTAATAAAATGGGCTCGTATATAACAACTGGCTCAGAAGAAGGGACACAATCATAGCAACTCTTAGTGCTATATTTATATAGCAAATTATTTGCACTTAAATCTGTTTATTTAGGTGGCTAGGGTAAGGGAGGAGGGAAGAGGATGAGGGGGAAGGGATACACTAAAGGCCAACGTAGCCCTCTTTTGGGTTGCCACTGTATTTACTAGACTAAAGGCAAACAGTAGTATAACTTTATGTTATAATATATAAACTATACAATTAACATTATGTAGTTAAGTAGACAAAAAGCTAACCAAAGGCAGTCCACTAACTACCATCAATTCTGACCTCTTCAATCATCCTGCAAAGCTCCCAGTTTCAAAGATAATTAAATACCTCTTGGGTGTGCCAGGGAATGATCTTTATATGTATAACTCTAATTCTCTCTAAATACTACTCTTACAAATAGGAATTATTGCTCCATTTTACAGAAGAGGAAACTGAGGCTTATAGAGATTAAGCAACTTGTCCAAGATCATACAGCTAATAAGCAGCAACGCCGGAATTCAAACCCAGGCATCTTCAATTCTTTATCTGGTGATTTTTCCATTAGTCCAGTGGCTTTCCAAATATCCCAAATCTCCTATTGATGCTTCATCTCAAGGCCTTCAAGGAACAGAAGACACAGAAGAGCAGGCGAGTCCCACTCCAACTCTGTTTTCAGTGGAACTGGCTTTCCTAGACCAATAAAGCACCATGGAAGAGGGAGGGAAAGAGGCAGAGGTCAAGGTGGGAAGAAAGGGGGTTGCGGGCAGGGACAAAGAGAGAAATATGACCAAAGACAAAGACGGACATCAGTACAGAAGTGGGGGGGGGGGGCCCCATAAGGTTAAATTGTAGCTAAAAATGAAACTGAAAAAGGGCAGGCAGCCCCGGCCAAGAAAGATAAGATGACTTTAGTCAAAACTACAATTTTTTTTTCCCTGATGATTTCCATTTCTCATCTGTAAACAGAAGTTAAAATATCACTTAATCACTGTTTAATCATTCTCCAAATTCACTGTGGTTTAACTCCTTGTATTCCGAGGCTTCCGGAACACTCCTAAAAAACTCTGGAGGGAGCTAAGCAGACCATCAAAAGATGGCTAAAGCTACAAGAAAGCAGAAGGAAACTTTCAATAAGTATAAGTCTCCAAAACTACATTCCCAAGCAGGAAGTTTTATATTAAGCTCACATGCCACCTGTTCCTTCAGCCTTTCAATCTGATGCCTAATCCATGCATGGCCATGGCTCATGACGGGATTCCAGGAGTGAGACGCCAGACCAGAATCTCACTCCTGAGGGCCAGGGCTCTAAGACTGCTGGAATGTGCCTGGTAAAGATGTGGGAGTGTCTGGGCAGCTGAAAGCCTCCACAAGGGAATTCAGTAAGGACAACTGCTTTCCCTCAACCCAAGATCATGAATTTAAAAATAAATCTCAGTGACCCTCATGCCTTAAGAATCATTTGGAAAATAATGTTACTGAATCCAGCAATGATTTGTCCCATTTGGGTGAACCAGAAAGAGGGAAAAAGAGAGAAATGTTCTTACCATCCCTCTCAAGGAGTCTGATAGGACAAACAGACAAGGAAAATCCCAAGTTGGCTTCCCCAGAAGCCAAAGTTTATAAAGTGTGTCTTTCTATATTTCTCGTATTTGCAGGTTTCAGAAAGGCTGTTAATGCATGTGCAGTATCTATGAGGGTCTAAGATATATATCTATAAAGTATATAATGTATTTATAAAAGGAAAAACTACAGTGTAATTGTAAAGCAGTATGCTGGAAGGCCTCCGTGGACTGTCACAGTGAAGACACACAACCTTGAGGCCTCAAGTTCCTCTCCGGGAATTTGTAAATAGAAGGCAGTGGGGAATAACTATTTCCCTGACAGCCTAGATACTGTGGAAATTCTTCTCAGTGATCCCATTTCTCAACTTGATTAAAATAAATACCACCCAGATTCTTGGAAATTGCCATTTTCCTCATTCAGTTGGGAGCTTTATCACCATGGCAGTGCAGCTTTTCTTTTGAGCCAAACAGCTACAGGATTTCAGCATTATTCTCACCCAACTGATTCTTAAGACTGGAGAGCCACTGGGAACAGCCTAAGGGCACTTCAGAAGGCAAAGGCTCTCCCATTCACTACAGTTGCTGGTAGATCGCAAAGCAAACAGTGCACAGAACAGCACTGAGATGTTTCCCCGAAGTCACCTCACAGAGCTGACTCTCTGAAAGGTTATATTACCAATACCAATTAGAAACTGGGCATGAGGCTTGGAGTCCTACCTTGCTCTACACACACAAATGCTCCTACCACAACCACCACCATCCCCTTCTCAGCAAGCAATAAAAATGTTATGAATGACATATGGAGTGGTTCCTGGGCCTTTCTCTGATGTCCCCTCCTTGCACAGCAAAACAATGACAGCAGGGCCTGATGTAGTTCTTTGTACATCAGCCATCAATCTGGAAAAGTCCTGCATAAGACATCCTGTGAGGTGGCCCAATACCTGAGGCTCTACAAGCCAATCACAGTAGTTGAAGTTTTTGTTTTATTGGAGGGTTTCAGTTGTTCACTTTTTGTTTTAAGTTTTTTTCTGGGGTACAAAAGAAACATGTGGCTGAAAATAACCGGTTTTCTTAGGACTGAAAAAGCAAGGGCTGCAGCTGTTTGTTAAATGTGATGTTACCAACAAAAGCTGAAGGAGCCTCACAACAGGTAGAATGGGGCAGGTTACAGAGACCATGATAGCTATATGGCCCTCCCAGCCAGATGCTCCTTCTGCCTCTATGTCTGAAAACACTGACTGCATAGACTTCCCTCAGGCCTGATAACTGTTTGATTTACATGCAGGAAGGGCAATCTTTCACAAATCATTTTTCTTAGCAGTTATTTGTTTCTGATAGCTCCCACTGCTCAAAAGAAATAGTTAAAAAAAATTTTAAGTATAAAAAATTCCCAAGCTTTACTATTTACCAGTAGCTCCCAGAGGAAGAATATTAGGAGGAAAAGAGTATAAAGAACTCCATGTTTCCCCAACTGCCTCTTTCACTGAGTAAATATCACTGACTCTTGAGACCCTAGGAAAACCCCACCCTATCCTATTTGAGACCAAACTAACATTCAACTTTCCAAGGTCCCAATGAACAGAAACTCCATCTCCTCCAGTTCTATGACCAACTCAGGAGAAGAGAAAACACAGCTTTGCTAAGGTAGCTCTCCAAGTACACAAACTACCTTTTCTCAAGTTGACCAGAAGACCACGTGAGCCCCTTGAACACTGTGCCTATGCTTGAATTTTTAACATCTAGTTCTGTACCTTGTAAAGAATGGAATTCAAAACGTGTTTGTTGACCTTAACTACCCTTTTGGGTTCCGTGTGATGCCCTACACAAACCCTGATCCTCCTGTAACTATGGTCACCAATTTCCCTTCTCTCAAGTCCCCAGGCCAATAACAGTGATTCCTGGTCTTGGAAAGTATAACACATCTCCAAGTTTCTAGACTTTCTCAAGAAATGCCACACAATTCTCAAATATATCTTTGAAACAGAACTTCTTACCCTCTTGACATTTGTATTGTTTGGCATTTTCATTAAGAAAAGGAACTGAAATAAAATTAAACAAAAGAAGTTACAATCCCCCCAAAGCTGGGGTCTTTCAAGGGACTGCTCCTCTGCAAGGCTTCAAAGGCAAGCACTGGGATTCAGAGAAAACAGGTCATAGTTTCATAGTCCATATCCAGTTCGATTACTTGAGGAAAGTGTCCTTTGACCTCTCTGCATGGGCTCTTCCTCATCTGCCTCTTTATGGTAGTAAATTTGAGGTTTATCCAAGAACCAACTAAACTTCTAGAGTTAAACCAGTAATGTTTGGTGGATATAATGAGAATTCATTTCTAACTGGCCTACCCTAAGCAGGAATTTTCTATAGAAAAATGAACTAAAAAAGGAAGAAAATGAAGAATAGGAAAGGCCTTATATGCAAGGGATAAGAATCTTAAGTTAGTGGAGGACCCAGGAAGAAATCAGAAGCTGTAACTACAGAATTTAAAAGAAGTCTCTTTGAGGTCTCCCCACTCCCAGCCCCCTTCAAAGAATCCTGAACACTGAAAACAATTAAGAAATGCAAAAGGCAAACATACAAATCAGCATTCTGGATGAGAGAAGAACTGCTGAGAGCTAGAAATCGGGTTTAATAGAAGAAAACAAGGATTTGAAAAACCAAGAAAAATGGCAAATAGGGATACAGGAAAATCACAACATACTTGCATTTAACTATACGAATTTGACCAGAGAAAGAGAAGTAATTTAAACACACACACAGGTTTGCTCACCGCTCTACTCAGTGACGTTTTATACCAAGGTGAAGTTCTGCACCAGGGTGAACATGAGAGAGAGGTCATGAATCTGAGATGTCAGTGAGTCTCAGTTCCCATATGCCTCTCACACTGCCAGCACCCTGAATACTGAATTTGATTCTAGTGCTTGAGAAGACTTATTTTATTTACATAAAATGCCCTCTAACTAGAAGCCAACTATTTCATACAGTGTTCTAACTCTGTCCTGACATATACACAAAACCATGTTTATATACTTTGCCTAGGTCATTTAAGGTATTTTTCAAAGATAATTTTGATTCTTTGGGATTTTTACTTTATGTGCTGACTTTAGGATCTAACCTTCTGCAAGAGGTAAGATAAGACTTCGCCTTGTGAGGAAGACAAGGCAGACACGGAAATCCTTCCTAAAAGACAATACAGAAGAGGCCAAGAAAGAGACGGCCAAATTAAATATCTGTGTCACCCCTGAGCCACACCCCAGAGACTCAGGAAAGGAGGTGGCAAGCTTATAAAACAGCCCGGAGGCTTACTTAGGACAGGTAGTGGCACAGGTCTCTCAAGGATGGCCAGGGAATTGCAGTGGCTGGGCACTTGCTCAGGGGCGCCATTGATGGCACTCCCCCAACCTGGTACTAGAGTCTCGGGCCAGACCAGCCCTGAGGAACCCCCCCTCCATCCCCTACTAAGGTTTCCTTTTCCTGCTTTTCTCACTACTGTGTATTTGGAAGACCAGGGGCACCTCCTCTACAACTCAGTTCAGGCTCTCCTGGAACACGAGAAACCTTACTACCCTCAAACAAAGGCCAGAAAGTAGATGGCCTTTTCGAGTCATGACTCACACCCCACCCCACAAATACTCTTTGGCCAAAGAGTAATAATATAAGCTCCTCTTAATGAAATGGAATCCTTGTTGACAGTCAACTATGGAGACAGTGAACCTCTAAGATGTGTCTACATAGAGAATAAATCTTTCCCCTTGCCTCTGACTGATAAAAAGATCATGCCTGATGAGAAAGTCTACCACCTTCTATTCTAAAAAGGCAAAGGCCTGACTGATAGCCTTACAAAGCAACATTCTAAATCAGAAAAATAAAGCTAGCTACACTCAGCATTTGTAGTAGAGAATAGTAATATTTACAGAACAGTCAATATTTCCTGAGCACTTACTACATACCAGGCACTGTTCTAACTACTATTTACATAATTACCTCACTCAACTCTCATTACCACTGTATGAAAACAGCACTATCACCATCCTCATGTTATAGCTGAGAAACTCTGGCCAATAGGGGAAAGTTAAGTACACACACTAAGTGACATGTGGGATCCAAGGTCATCAGCAGTGTAGGTCCTTGGGAAAGTCTCATTTTGGATGTATTTCATAAAAGACAGGAAGAAAGAAAGGCTAGCAAAAGTAATCACCAAAAACTGGAGAAATATTGTTATTTCCTTTTTTCCATCTCTGCAAAAGTCTCTGATTAAGTCTTTCCTAGTTGTCGTTAGTTATCTTTCCTCCCCCAAACCTCTCAAACACAGTTCCTTCACAGGCTCTAAAGTCTTCCCACAGCAGCTTAAGGGAAAGAAAAAAAAATGAGAAGAAGGCCTTAGTCAAAAGCCCTTTTCTTTTGGCAAACAAAAGGCCTTGGTATTTCCACAGACAGACTAGTTATTCTTAACCCTAACCAAAGATTCTTTGGCAGAGAAAGAAATATGAAAATGTTAGGCTTGTGGGAATGGCTTGTACGTTGGACTTTTGTGTCTCAGTCAGTAAAACCAGCCCACAGAAACACAAACACACGGCCCCACAGTAACTCCAGGCAGACTGGGTCCAGGGTCTAGAGAGAAAGAGAGACAGTGGAGTCCCTACTACGCCTGATGGTCTAGGCCCTCTCTCCTCTATCTCTGTCCTGAGACGGGGATTGTTGACAGTTTTTCAAGCACACTAGGCAGAAAAATGCATGTGAAGACACAGACACATAACAGATCAAATTCTGAGAGTGGAAGAAAAGCAACAAGTGGTAGTGGATGAAGGCAGAGATGAGGCCTAACTCGGTGCTCTCACTAGCCTCTGTGCTTCTCACCCCAAATCACCCCCCTTTCCTAAATAAACTGCTAAGACCTGGCAATTGTTTCAAGTGCTTTCTCCACTCAGCACTAGGTTTTAGAGGCATACTGTGGCCCCGAATGGCCTTAAGTGGTCAATATTTTCACAGCAGGGAAAGGGAAATTAAGACTATTTTTAAAAATGGGTCAGTAAGGGGGGGGAAAAAGTGGGGAGACAGTCTGCCTGAAGACAGGAAGGCCCCGGCAGCACTGACCCCAGATATATCTGGGCTAAATTCTGAATCCTTAACACTCCCACCCCCATCCACTGCATGAGCGCAGTAGTATTATGATTCTCACATGCCTAAAGCATTTATACCAGGCAACAGCCCCCGCCCCTTACTACCTTACCCAGGATATTATGAACAAAACCACTATGAGCACACAGGCCCAGGGGCATACCTCCTAGCAACCAGGTCTCTGTCACAGTGGGAAACAAGAGTAGCCGGGTATGAGGAGTCTCAGGCTGGCTTTGAAATCCCCCAGAGTGAATAGCCCAAATTAAGGTGTGATTGTTATCTATAAAGGTACCAAACCTTGAGGTGTTACACCATGAGGTAATAAGGTCCCATGTGGTGTAGGACTCTGAAGCCTCTTGATTACCCAGGAAGCAGGCCTTCATCTTGCTCCCATGGAGTATCAAAGGCAGGTGGAATAAAAGGCAGTGCTCAGCCAGGCTCATCCACCAGCAAGTTTCAAATGTCTGGCCTATAGTAGGCACACAAATTTTTGCTGAATGAATAAATGAATAAAACATTTCATCTTCAACTGCTATAATCAGTTCCTTCCTACACCCAAGGGGGTGGAGGCGGTGTCAGAGAATTCTAGGCAGTAGGGGAAAAAAAAACTTTCTTTTTCCTGCCATTCCCCTGTGATCAAGCTCTTCTGTTGCAAAGTATAATGCTCCCTTCTATATAAAATTCATTACTTGACTGTTCTCCCACAGAGTTGGATAAGAGGCCACACTATCCTAATCAAGGACAATAGTTCTTCTGCAGCTGGTGTGCAACGTACAGAATCCTCTGAAAGACAGCAGAGTATAGTCAGGGAGATGTCCCTTGCAGCAGTTTTTATATAGCAACAACCTGGAAACAACCCAAGCATTCAACAACTAAGAGAATGGCTAAATGAAGCCATTATCAACACTGTAACTTATAAGGAACTTATAACGACTACAGGGAAACACTAAAAAAGAAATCCTAACAATGTTACATGAAAAAGGCATGCAAACATATATGTTCAGTGAAAAAAAAAAAGCCAGACATAAAAGGTCACATGTTATAAGACTCCATTTATAGGAAAGATCCAGAACAGACAAGTCGGAAAGCAGATTAGTGCTTGCCAGGGGCTGAGAAAGGGGAAGGGATAGGGAGTGACTGCTTAATAGGTACAGGGTTTCCATTTAGAGTGGTGAAAAGGTTCTGAAGCTAGACAGTCAGGATGGTTGCACATTACAGATGTATGTAACGTCAATGAACTGAAAAATGGTTACAATGGTAAATTTTACCTTATGTGTATGTTACCACCAAAAACAAAATTTGGGTTGGAAAAACACACACACACACAGGCCAGGATTACAATTATGTAAAAGTAGACATGAACCAGAGGAACTCAGACAAGTCCCAACATCTGTTAAATTAAAGTGGGACTTCACTGATGCTGGGCAATAAATAAAAGGAAAAGAAAATAAGAAAGGCCAGAAGCATGTAACCAGCCCTGAAGCCACACTTACAAGCTGCAAATAAATGCCCACCAAGGGGGAGACAAGTTACGTGGCTCACCAGGCGCCAGAACAGCAGGTGCGTGTGCTAGGGGGTGAGGGAGACAGATCTCAGGCCCTCCTCAGCCCTGTCCTCTAATCCCCCTTAAAAACTCTCCCTATGGCAAAGGAACCATCTGTTTCAACAAAGCCTAGAGCCCTACAAGCATATTAACTCCTTCACTGCTCACCTCCTACACATGGGCTTCACTCAATATTAAGGGTTCATTTAAAGAATGCCTTTATTTTTTTAAACAATGTTTTTAATGTTCATTTATTTTTGAAAGAGAGAGAGCAAGCAAGCACAGGGGAGGAACAGAGAGCAAAGAGGACAGAGGATCCAAAGTGGGCTCTGCGATGACAGCAGAGAGCCAGATGCAGGGCTTGAACTCATGAACCACGAGATCATGACCTGAGCCAAAGTCAGACTCTTCACCAACTGAGCCACCTAGGTGCCCCTAAAAATGCCTTTAAATGTTACAATAGAAGCTCTACAATGGAAGAGACTTGGCCTTGTTCTCTGGTATATCCCTAACATCCAGAATAAATCAACATCAGAGGACACTCAATAAATTTTTGTATCATTTATGCCTGTTTTTCAAAGTCTCCCTCTTCTTGTCACTTGTCCTCACTTAGGAGTCTGACTGGTTTCCTCATATTCACTCGACCAACCATTATTTTGTGTGCCTGTGTATAGGATAACTAGTCTCCTCACTGTGTGGTCCATCACTAGACCCCAGTGCCCAGCACAGCACACACAGTGAGTGCTCATACATATCTGTCAACAAATGAAAGAGTAACTCACTTTGGCACCACACTTTATAAGGGTTCAATAATGAGCACTAAAACCTGGCTAGGTATGGGCTAAGTACCATGAGAGTTATAGAAATGGGACATCTATTAAACAGTCCTCTCAAAAAGCTTACAATTTCAATAGGGAGACAAAACTACCATGCAGGAAAGTGATATATCAGTGTGAACCGTGATAACCCAAGAAGTCTTCAGGGAGAAGCAAGGTCTGAGGTGAGGCTGGAAGGAATGGACAGGTTCCAGCAAAGTGTAAAGAACAAGGGCATTCCAGGTAAAAACTGCCCAAGAAACAGCCATGGGAAAGAATGAATGAAGCACCTGGAAGTACAATAAGAAAATGGCTCTGTCTTCAGCTGAAAGTGTGTTCCGGAAATTCCGTGAGATGAGCCTGGAAGAGTCAGAGGGGGGTCAGAACACAAAGGTCTGTCATGAGTCATCTAGCTGGCTCAGTTGGAGGGGCAAGCAACTCTTGATCTCGAGGTTGTGGGTTTTAGCCTCATGCTGTCTGTACAGATTACTTAAAATAAGTAAGCTTTTAAAAAATAATTTAAAAATAAAAAGTCTATCCTATTTTTGATAATAGCACCAAAAACAAAATATGAGGCAATTGTAGTAGTTCAGGCATGAGGTGATGAATGACTGGACCAGAGTCATGGCAAAGGGAATGGGGAGGAAGGGACAAATTTAAGAGAAATTCTGAAGAAACAAAAGGACCCGATGACAGATTGAAAATGGGAATTGATGAAGAGAGAGGAGCCAGAGATGTCTCCAGGGTTTCTGATCTAAGAGACTGGAAAAATGTGAGCACAACTGTCAAAAATGGGGAAATGAGGAAGAAAGCCAAGTCTAGGCTTGGTTGTGAAAATACTGAGTTCAAAGTGGGGTCCAAATATAGATGGCCTGCAAGCAGCTGAAAAACAGACCAATAAATTGAGATTTTATACATACAACAGAATATTATTCAGCCTTAAAAAATAAGGAAATCCTGTCCCATGGTGCAACATAGACAAAACTTGAAGACATTAGGCTAAGTGGCATCAGCCAGACACAGAATGGCAAATACTGCATGATTCCACTTATAAAAGCAATTAAACTCATGGAAGCAGAAAGTAAAGTAGTGGTTGTCATTGGGGTTTGCGGGCGGGACAAGGAGTTGCTGTTCAACCAGTACAGAGTTTCAGTCACGCAAGATGAAAAAGTTCTAGAGATCTGCTGTACAACAAATGTGTGCACAGTTAACAATACTGTGCTGTACTTGTAAAAATTTGTTAAGAGGGTAGATTTGGTATTACACGTTTTTACCATAATAAAAAATAACACCTAAAAACATTGAGAGATTTTAAGTAGTAGAAGACAGATGTGGGAGTTTGCAATTCCAAAGAAAAGCTGATGCCAGAAGAACTGACTAGGGGAACAAAAAAAAGGGGGGGGGTGGTCAGGTGGTCAGGAGCAGCGTAATAATGCCAGCTAGGTCTGTACCATGTGCTTATGTGCCAGCGCTGTGTTAGGAATGTTACCTGTGCCATTCCATTTAATCCTCATAATTTTATGTGGGAGATATTGTTATCCCCATTTTACAGATGAGAAAATGGAAGCTCAGAGAAAGTAAGCAGTCTGACTCAAGTCACTCAGCTGGTAAGTGTAGAACTTGGATTTTAACCCAAACCAGCCTGGATCCAAAGCCCTGTTCTTTCCACTTCACCGCACTGCCTCACCCCTTAGGTAACTGCCAGAGGTAGAGTCAGGAAAAATGAAAAGACTCAGCAAAGGCACATAAACAGCAATAAGGTAAAGGAAAACCAAGAAATGCTCTCACTGGAGCTAACAGAGAACATTTTAAATACGCAGGAGGTCACTGACAGTGTCAAATGCCAACACTCCAACAACACAGAATGAAGTCCACACTCCAAGCCATCTGTAAAGAGTCTTGAAAAGATGGGAGTCCTGGGCCTGGTTCTGCAGCCCAGAGTATTTCAAAGAAACAGAAGCCCATCCCAGAGCTAAACGGGCTTCTCCCCTCTTATCACTGACAGACACCTGGGGCTGCCGGCTACACCACGGGCCTCATGCCTAAGTGCATCACCTGATGAGTCCCAGGAAACACCAACCCAAACAAACCGTTGCACAACACAGGGTCCTGTTCAACTTGAACTGTGGGAGAAGTGGCTCTCCACTCCAACTGTAGTTCAATATACAATCTGTCTGTTTCTAAAACCATACTCCCTTTTAGAAGGACTTCATGGGCCTGCTCTCTTTACTTCTCCTGTCCTAGACAAATGAAAATCAGGTACATACGGCTCCACTTCAGCTGCAGCCCTACCTCCCTATATCTGACTGGTCATACTGCTACCAGAGTTATACTTCTCTGCTATCAAAAAGCCCCTGATTGTTTATATCATTTCTCTGCCTTGAAAATATCTAGTGCTGTGCACGGCCTACATTATTTCTTAGTCCTTTATAACACAGACTCAGCTCTCCACTCCAGCTTTGTTTCTCGCCCTAAACAACTGCCCATTCTCGTGAGCTTCCTACTTCATAACACTTGTCATTCTTCTCCAGGAGAAAGAGGCTTCCGTGAGTCTATTCCTTTTCATACCTGTTGTCTTTCCAGAATACCTTTTCTCCCCTAGCTGACAAACTCTTACCAACTTCAAGATTCAGCTCAAATACCAATTCTGCTGTCAAGCCTTCCCTATCACCCACCATTCTGCCCCTAGTAATCCCTCCACCTCTGCTCTCACAATACTTTGTTCCTAACTTTATAAACAGAACCAGGTAGATAGATAGAGGGGATAGATATCCCCACTGGACTGTGCGTAGGACGACAATCCCTCGGTGACAAGGATTGTCATTAATCTTTATATTCTCAATGCCTTGGATAGGCAAAAGGTTCTTAATTAAAGGAAGGAAGTGTGGGGGAAGGCACCTCAGTTGGTGGAGCATGTGACCTTTTTTTTTTTTTTTTAAGTTTATTGAGAGACAGACAAAGCACAAGCAGGGTAGGGCAGAGAGAGAGGGAAACACAGAATCTGAAGCAGGTTCCAGGCTCTGAGCTACCAACATAGAGATCAACATGGGGCTCGAACCCACAAACCATAAGATCATGACCTGAGCTGAAATCAGACACTTAACCGACCGACTGAGCCGCCCAGGTGCCCCACATGTGACTCTTGATCTTGAAGTTGAGTTCAAGCCCCACACTGGGTGTACAGATTACTTAAAAAATAAAATCTTAAAAAAAAAAAAAAAAAAAAAGAGGATGCCTAGGTAGCTTGGTCCACTGAGCATCCGACTCTTGATTTTGGCTCAGGTTATGATCCCAGGTTATGGGATCAAGTCCTGCATCAGGCTGCATGCTGAGCATGGAGCCTGCCTTAGATTCTCTCTCTTTCCCTCTGCCCCTCGCCCCTGCTCTCTCTTGTTCTCTCTCTCTCTAAAAAATAAATAAAACTTTTAAAAATTAAAAACAGTAAAAAGAAAAGAAGAAAGATATGGGGGCTTTCAGAGAAAGAGACAAGAAGCATGGAACATTATCAGGGAATAAACCAGTTAGTTGATAACAAATTATAAAAACCCATTTTCCAAATCAAAGGATTTCAAGATATATCAAACCAGGAAGTCTACAAGGTTCCTGCCACTCCACAATGAGCAAAATATGCTGTTTGGCAACTGATATTCATCCAGAGGGTCCATGCCCACAGTTGTTGTAATGAATAATACATACAATTAGAACTATCGCCTGGCGTTTCTCCAGGAAAACAGCCAAAAGAAACTGTGACAGAATGATAGGGACAATGCTAATACTTACTTCAAAAAACACAAAATCATTATGAGGGAAAAATAATAATTTATGCTTTGTTAGCATATAGGCTCCTCTTTGAGAGTGAGACATGGTGTAAAACTCATCTGCTGTTTTAACAAAAAACACAGAACTACCCCACACATTTGGAAGTCCAGAGTGTTGATCATTATGCCATGGAATCTCATATTCCCCATGCATTTCAAATCAGCAGCAATAGAAGCCAACCCCAACTGAACTTGTACTGATAACCCTTTCCAGCCCAGTAACATGCAATAAGCCTAAAAAATACACAATTAAGGTGCTTGCTTTGGCAGCACATGTACTAAAATTTGAACAATACAGAGAAGATTAGCGTGGCACCTGTTCAAGGATGACACACAAAATCGTGAAGTGTGCCATTGATGGTAGCTATACTCGTGGTGAACACAAAACAATGTATAAATCTGTCAAATCAATAAGCTGTACACCTGAAACTAATGTAACATTGCATGTCAACTATACTCAGATAAAAAGAAAAAATAAAAATTATTTTTAAAAAGCTAAATATAGGAGCAACTGGCTGGCTCATTTGGTAGAGCATGCAACGCTTGATCTCAGGGTTGTGAGTTCAAGCCCCAGACTGGGCGTAAAGATTACTTGAAAAAATAAGTTTTTTTGAAACAGCTAAACACAAACACACACATACACACATACACACAATTAAGGAAGGCATAAACTTTAATAGTACAAAACCGTCATGCATCCAAAAACTACAGGAGTTACTGAAGGTCTACGTAGGTGCCTAGTGCTATAAAAGATGTTGACAGGCTTCACCCCAGAAATATGCAGATTCTCAGATTCCTTGCACAGGAGAGAATCACCCCATTGTGATAGGCTTGCTTGAGGGCTCTGGGAATGGGAGGGGTAGACAGTTCTCACTGTAGAGGATGCAATCCTGTCCGTCGGTGACTCAAGCCATTTTCCACTATCCTGGCTGTGCTGTCAACACACACATTTTTACTGACCACCCTGCACACAAAAAGTTGCACACGTGTGCCTTCCTTCTCTCAGTCCTCAAGCTAATTTCCAAGCACCCCAGTCTATCATCAGTTAGAAAGCCCACACTGTCTGCTCCAGGATGTCAACTCCAACTCAGAACCAAGACTGTACTCTCATCAAGTCTATAATTCTACCCTAAGGCTGTCAGTTCCACGTAACAGAAACCAATTTGCACTTGACTGCAAAATGTTGACTTAAAACACAGCACCAGCTCCATTTCTCCCAGAGACAGTCACCTACTGCAAGCAAGAGTGACAACATAGTAGTTTGTGAACCAATCCTATCAGACTAACCTGGCCCAATTTCCTAGCTCAGTAACAGTAAGAAAAGAAAAAGAATAGCAAACTTGGACTGATCTGGGATTCTAATGCAGGATTTCTGTACAGTAATGATTAAGTCATTCTTGGTATTGCCGTTTCCTCATCAACACAGGTGGATCTCTCAGTGCAAGAGGAAAAGGTACTAGGGTTGGGAGGATTGGTGAAGCCATTTAAATGCCTGGAGTTGCTAGGAGAAAAGTTTCAGAATAAAACAGTGCAGTGATGAGATGAGGACATGTGGGAGCTGCCGACTAAGTGAAAGAGATACTTGGCACCTGTCCCATGATGAAATTAACTGCACAGTAAAATATATGAACCAGCTGGCCACGGAGCCTGAAGACAGTGCTATCCCTAGAGTGCAAGGGGCCAACAGCTATCAGTGGGGTATTCAAAGTGTCACAGGTAACTTCAGTAGCTTTTAAAACTGCAATAAAATTAAAAACCAACATCTAGTTTTGAATATGTGTTTTAGGACCAGTAATTCTACTTCTAGAGACCCATCCTAAAAGGATTACCAGAAATGCACAGAAAATCTTATTTACAAAGATGTGGATTATCACAGTATAGCAGTAAAAAATTAAAAACACACATGTCCCACAAGTGGGAACTGTTAAATAAATGATCCTTTCATTTGAGGAAATTCCATAAGCTGTTAAGAAATGATTTAAACAGGGGCGCCTGGGTGGCTTAGTCGGTTAAGCGTCCGACTTTCGCTTAGGTCATGATCTCGCGGTTCGTGGGTTCGAGCCCCGCGTCGGGCTCTGTGCTGACTGCCAGCTCAGAGCCTGGAGCCTGTTTCAGTCTGTGACTCCCTCTCTCTCTGACCCTCCCCTGCTCACGCTCTCTCTCCTAGAAATAAATTTAAAAAAAAAAAAAAATATATATATATATATATATAAAATAAAACCTTGAAAAGAAAAAAGAAAAGAAGAGAAAGGAAAAGAGGAAAGAGAAAAGAGGAAAGAAAAGAAAAGAAAAGAAAAGAAAAGAAAAAGATGAAATGGAAACACAAGTCATGAACAAACCTATATGTTGTAAGATTTTTGTGATTTTTTTGGTTTTTATTTTTCTATGCTTTCTATAAGGCCAAAATAGTCATCTATTTAACAGCAGAAGAAAAAAAATCTAAGTTTTTTTTTTTCCCTGAGATTCTTTATTAGCCACATTTAAGAGGGGGAAAAAATTCCCCCCAAGAAGGCCAATCTCTGAAGGGTACATGTCAGGATGTGAGGCCTTCTCCTGCTTGCCCAGACATGGAAATAAGGACAGTCTTCCAGGCTGGCCTACTCAGTGAAGTCCAAAGTAAAGCTGTAAGAGAATGATAAAGAGGGCTTGATAAATACCTCAGAGCTAAGAACCCAAACCGAGTGTGTGCCTTGTCAGTGGTCATCTTGTTCACTTGCTCAGTGTTGCTGCTGCCCAAACATACTTGGAACCCCTCATTTGGAACTGCCTCCAGACTAGTAACACCATCTTCCCAATGTCTTCCAGGGTGGTACATTTTCATTCTTTGAGATTGGACTTAATGTTTCAAAATAGCCTAAGTCTTAGATAATATTATTTTTTGACCAAAAATTAAGTAGGACTATAAAATGACTGTCATTTCTTAAGGGAGTCATAATCTGGGGGTGAAGAGAGAAACCACAAAAAGGGTTTGGCCAATGTACACAGCACAAGCACCAATATCAGAGTATTGTGGGAGTTTAATCCTCTACGGTGACTACTGAAGGACATTTGGATACATGAACTTAGTTCAATTCTTCAAATGTCCTTTTATGCTTAACATGTGCTGGGGGAAGAAGATACAAGAAGAAAGGAGTCTAGTTCCCACTTTTAGCAACAGTATAAAAAAATATCTCCTGGGCTCTGACTGTGCCAGATGTTACACATGCTATTGCATGTAAAATCTTCATAACACTTTGTGAGGTAAGTGGTATTATCATTCCCTCTTTTACAAATGAGAAAACTGAGGCTTACAGAAGTTACAGGAAACTTGCCAAAGAAGTAAAGACTAGGAAGAAATAACCATAGTTATTATTAATAACTATAAGCATGCTCTAAAATAAGTACCTTTCAAGTGCTATGGCAACACAGATGAGGAAAAAAGAACTCTATCTCAAAATACAAAAGGAAGAAGAAAAAGAAAGAAAAGAGAGAGAAAGCAAGGAAAGGAAAGGAAACTATGGGGGCAGTGAGACTGAGCTAAGGCATTGAAAGACGAGGAGATGTTTGGTACAAAGACAGAAGGATAATGGTATTCCAGGCAAAGGCAATAAAACAGTATGTGCAGAGTGAAAAGAAGGGTGAAAGTATGTATGTCAAGGTATATTTGTTTGGGGGGGTGGTTTCTGGTTTTATTTTAGAGAGAGAGAGCACATACGTGCACAAATGAGGTGGGGGGGAGGGGAGAGGGAGAGAGAGGGGGGGAGAGAGAGAGAGAGAGAGAGAGAGGGAGGGAGGGAGGAGGGAGGGAGGGAGGGAGGGAGGGAGAATTCTAAGCAGGTTCCACGCTCAGTGCAGAACCTGAGACGGGGCTTGATTCTGCAACCCTGGGTGATCATGACGTGAGCTGAAATCAAGAGTTGGACACTCAATCAATTGAGCTACTCAAGTACTCAGAGATATACTTGATTTTTTAAAAACCAGTCATTATCAGGGCATGTGGGTGGCTCAGTTAAGCATCTGACTTCAGCTCAGGTCATGATCTCTTCGTGAGTTTGAGCCCCACATCGGGCTGTCTGCTGTCAGCACAGAGCCCGCTTTGGATTCTCAGTCTCCCTCTCTCTCTGCCACTCCCCTACTTGCTCTCTCTCTCTCTCTCTCAAAAATAAAAAATAAACAAAAATAAAATAAAATAAAAATAAAAAACAAACATTAACCAAAAAAATGTTTTTATCAGTCATTATCTCACAAACCTATCACATTTTTTTTTTTTTAGCAAATAGTAGAGAACTACTTTCTCATCATTCAACCTTAACTCCCTATCTGTTTTCCTAATTAACCCCCAATTACCAATCCACAGCACAGGCCTGGACTCTGCAAAAGAGCAAGATTTGGGCCAATAGCAAAACCTGTCATACTCACAGGAGAGGTCCATCTGGGCAGAAATCACTCAATAACTACGGTTTCTGACAGACCAGAAAAGTAAAACTTAAAGCCCAGAAGCAGCAGCTGCAACAGGATATACTGTGCCCTAGCCTGGTGTCAAAGCACCAAAGATTCACAAGAAACTGGGGACCAGAACTTCAAAAGACGTCTACAGGGTCGCCTGGGTGGCTTAGTCGGTTAAGCGTCCAACTTTCATTTAGGTCATGATCTCGCAGTTCATGGGTTCGAGCCCCATGTCGGGCTCTGTGCTGACTGCCAGCTCAGAGCCTGGAGCCTATTTCAGAGTCTGTGTCTCCCTCTCTCTGACCTTCCCCTGCTCACGCTGTCTCTCTCAAAGAAAGAGAGAGAGAGAGAGAGAGAGAAAGAAAGAAAGAAAGAAGGAAGTTAGGAAGGAAGGAAGAGAAAGAAAGAAAGAAAAGAAAGAAAGAAAGAAAGAAAGAAAGAAAGAAAGAAAGAAAGAAAGAAAGAAAGAGAAAGAAAGACTTCTACAATGTCTCTATTCTCTCACTGGGCTCCCTTCAACACTAGATGGAAGAATGGCTGCAAGCTGAATCGTATCAAGAAAGGAAAAGCAGGTAACGCAATGAAAAGGGGAGCCTAGGACCTTTTCTCTCTGTGCCTCTGGAATACACAAAGATACAGGTGAAATGAAAAAGGGACGTGGTTATTCACCATAATCAGGGGATGCAGTGGGTGAAACTCGGCCCACAGGACAGTTTTACAAAGGCAATGCCTTGTATCTAACTATCTGCCTGGCCACCCAGGGTTGGGGAAATAATGATCTAAGACCTATAATAACATTCCAGAAATGAGTATAAAGACCAAATCAAAATAACCACATGCCCTCTTTCTAGATACCTCTCTCACCTGAGAAAGATTCAGGTTCTGGGAAAGAAGGAAGGTTAAATCAGGTGCTTTCTTTGGGTGAATGAACAAGACAAACTGCTGTATCTCATACATTTTATGTTATAAAGACGATTACACAGTGTATATACAAGAATGTAGGATTAGAAAACAAGACACAGCTCAAGAAGGCTACTGTGGAGAGAAAAGATCTATTGCCCTCATGTGAAAGCACCATACACACTTTGTACTTTCTCAGAGAATAAGGTGCCCATGAGTACCACTCATACCCTTGGGCAGTTTTGGGTATTTCCGCCCCCTACGGCACTTGGTTCCCAGCACCAGACAGCAGCACAATATAGCCATCTTGGCTGCTATATTCCCAGGAAAGTCTAGCAGGACAGATGTTCTCAGACCAGCCAAGCCTTGGATTTACCAATGTAAACCACCTATGTTAGGGGAGTATTTTAGGAGCTAAATGGATTAATACATGTAAAATGCTTAGAACAGGGCCCAGTCCATAACTAACCTTTGCTGAGTGCTTACTGTTATTACTATTATCATTAGTGCTACTGTCTTCCAGTCTCAACCATGATAACTATCCTAAAGTGAGATCAAGTAAGAGACCTGGAACCAATCATGGTGATGGATGACTAGTCCTTCAACTCCCCAGAGTGTAACCTGACCCAGCTCATCCTGGACCAAAGCTGGCACAAGGACTCACCCTGATTCAAAGTCTCTGGGAGAGACAGGGAAAAGAAGGTCTAGAACTAACATTTGGTGAACTCTGGCCACATTCCAGACACAATGGATATGTGTGTATATATATATCTTCGTGTTTAATGCCCACAGCAGTAAATGTTTCTGAGTTCATCTTGGAGAGCTAGAACCAAAATAACTCTAGTATCTGGGGTGGGAAGAGAGGAGTGTGAGCTGCCGCCACTGCAAGTGTTGTCTTCTCTCTTCCCAGATTTCAGCCCCACACAGGATACTCCCTGGGATAGGCGGATCTGGTTTGTTACTTGCTCATTCCTAGCAATGTTACTCACTCCTTGACAGAAAGGACAGGGTGCGGGGAGGGGACTTTTTAGGTGGGTTAAGAAAATAAATGATTGCCACGCTGGTTTTAACATATCCTCTTTCAAAGGAAGAAATAACCCTTCCTAGGGTGCAATTTCTAAACTCTACATCCCTGAATGGATCAAATCAAGAGCAACTTATTCCATTAATTCCACTGAGAAAGTCAGGAGAATTACAAGACACTCAGGACCAAAGCAACCCATATTCAGGAGTAAAAAAGGACTCCTTCCTCCATGCATGTTTCATGAGAAGAAAACAAGAAGCGCCCCTACTGGTCATGTCAGCACTTTACTCTCAAAGCACATACAGCAGAAGAGGACAGGGCTATTTGTGGTATGGTCTCTTGAAAACCTCATGAATCTACTTAGGTCACTGCTCAACTTGATTCACTTAGGCCACGGCCATCCTCATGTGGCTTAACTGCTCATGTAAACCCTTGACACAAAGGGGAACCAAATAAGAAGAGTTCTATTCTCCAATCCTATAGATAAGTAAATCTCCTGTAGTTTCCATCCACCACCTGTCCATCTTCAGGAAGCTCTGGCCTTTTATCAGAAGAATGGTGCCAAGGATAATAGGGAATAAAGCTACACTAAGGAGTTTCTACTCTAAACCTTTTCTTCTACTGAAGGAACATGCAAGTTAATGAAGGTCGATAATCCTTCCATGAGTTTTGTGAACAGAGGAGGGAAAGGGTTCCTTCTGTTGGGTAGGCGTCGTGCCCAGGAATGTAAAAGGATCCCTCTAAGACAGGAAATAGGGCAAGGAAAGGGAGCCCTGCTATGGCACAACGGTACATTCTGGCACCTCCCTTCACCCAGGCCTCAACAAGGCCCAAGAAAGTCCCTGAGAAGCTCCACAGGTTCTGTCCCCATCTCACGCCTCTTCCCGGTGATTCTGGATGCAGAAGGCCAGACTCCCTCATCCCTCTCAAAACTGCCTTTGACAGAGAAACAACCGTTAACGTGGCTCATTCTTGCTAAGACCTGCCTGATACCTGATGAGATTGCAGAGCCCCAAACCAAAAGGGATTGGCTCCAGCTCTCAGGAGTCCTGGGGAAAAAAATGTTTATATAGTGTGGTAGGGAGACAAAAAGGAAGAGAAGGCAGAAATTAGTAGAATAGTACTTTACAGTTGTATATCCCTTTATAGCCTACGAAGCTCTTCTCATAAATGTTCTCTTAGAAACAGTTCTTTAACACATAATGAAAGAAGGGAAAATATCTACAGAGCCTGGCAGGATGGGAGTCCAGGCCCACCACCATTTCCTCATCCCTGTTCCTCTCTCTACCTCCCCTACTCTCTCTGCGCCTACCCCACGGCTGCTCTGGATCCAGAATCCAGACTGCTGATGAAAGAGGCATGGTTTGAGCACCTTCCTAAGCAAATGGAAATAAAATCATCTATGAATCAGAGAAGAGGAAGTAAAAAGATTTCATCCATCTTCCGCATTAAGAGACAAAGAGAGGCCTGTGTTTTTCTCATCTGTGGTCAGCGAAGAGTTTGACAAAAGTTACCTCCTTTAGGGATGCCTGGATGGCTCGGTTAAGCATTCAACTTTGGCTCAGGGCATGATCTCCCAGTTCGTGGGTTTGAACACTGACACTGCAGAGCCTGATCGGGATTCTCTCTCTCTCCTTTTGCCCCTCCCCCCACTCATGCTTTTTTCTCTCTCTCACTTTCGCTCTCAAAATAAATATATAAACTTTTTAAAAAGTTACCTCCTTTTTTATTTTTTAAATTATTTTTTATATAAAAAATAAAAAATTTACCTCCTTTAAAGTCACTGATTTACCCTTTACATGGCACCTCTGGCCTGCCACCCTCCATTCCTCCTCCCCTCCCACCACTCCCCACTCCTGCTCTCTCCAGGTGGGACTCTGACTCACTATACACACAGGTGACTGGAAAACCTGGCCCAAGAAACAACTACACCTAGGTGAGGCTGCAGTGCCAGATGGCAAAAGCCCTCCACCCACACTGCCCTGGGAGTGTCCTGAGCTCTGCTCAACTCAAGAGAACAGGGGAGAAGACGCTTGTTGGGATAAGCACTAGGTGTTATACATTGGGATGAATCATTGGAATCTATTCCTGAAATCATTATTGCACTACATGCTAACTAACGTGGATATAAATTTTAAAATAAATAAATGAAATTTTTTTAAAAAAAGAAACAAAACAGATAAACACTGAGGAAAAAAAAAGGGAGGCAAACCAGAAAACAGACTCCTAACTATAGAGAATATACTGAGGGTTGATGGAGCGGAGGTAGATGGGGGAGATGGGTATTAAGGAGGGCACACGTGATGAGCATGGGGTGTTACATGTATGTGATGAATCACTAAATTCTACTCCTGAAACCAATATTACCCTATATGTTAACTAACTGGAATTTAAATAAAAACTTGAAACTAAAAAAAATACAAATAAAATAAGTAAATAAGTAAATTATCAAGCCAAAAAAAAAAAAAAAAAGGAAGCGAGCAGGGGACATTTCTTCATTGTCCATTCAACATTCAAGCTGAAGTAGCAGAGACAATCCTCTCCCGGTCACCCACCACCACACTTGTAATGCTAGCCCTTCTGTGTCATTGTCAGAACACACACAAAAATATGGCCAGCTCAGAGTAAGAGGGCTTTCCAAGCCCCTGAGCAGAGGATGGAAAGTAAAGACCCCGCATAACACACAACACAGTAAATGTTCACAATTCAGCAGGGAGAAAGGCGGGGAGCCAGAGCCTCCTCATACCTCTAAGGTTGTTGAGTCCCTCCAGGAACTTCTGGTACTTGTAGGCGTTCATGCCCCAGCCCAGCCGTGTTGATTCAGTGGCTAGAAGCAGGCAGCATGTCACGGTGACAGCTGAGAAGCGAGAGCGCCTTTGAACGGACTGATCTCTGAGCCCCCGTGCCTGCTAGCCCCCAAGAACTGGACTTTGACCACGTTTATAAGTGATGTCACCAGAGAAGCCTCATTACATTACAGCCCTTTGTGCTCCCTCATTTGTTGCAGTGAGCGGAAATACCTCCCCAGGAGAGGTCAGCCCCTCCTTTGCACAACAGAGGCAGGAGACCACAACAGGCCCCTGCCTATCATCTGCCACTTCATCTGCCACTTCTTTCTAGACTCTAGCCCAGGCTCCACTGGGATTACCACTCCCCTGGTGAAAACTCTAGGACACCAGTTAGGGGTTCATCTAACATTTGAGAACGAAACCTTTAAAGGGACACACTCACCACAAGCATGTCACCACAACAGGCGCTCTAGGGCAAATATCACATGGCAATGGGGCAGGTTTTACAAAATAAACAACCAACTCTGCACTCCCCTTACAGCAGTGATGTTTACAGAATGGAACACAGCCATACACAGGCAAGACACTGCTTATCAACAAAGTCCAAGGCAGGGAGACAAGGGAGAACCGGTGAGGCCCACTCCCTAAGTGCTGAACTGTAAAGCCCGCTCATTAAGTGCTAAATGCACAATTCGGGGTGGGGGGGGGGGGCAGAACCTTCTCCATAGATAACTAACTAGGGGACAACTTAAGTTCAGACACCATCCTCACGCTCCCCACTCCAGGGCACTATTCCACCCGGCTAATTTGTTTTTGGTTTTGCTTTAATGATGTCAGTAGCTGCTGCAAATTTCCTTCTACTCGATTAGCCTCAAAAAGATGACCACCTGGACCTGGACCCCCCCCAACAGTAATCACAGGCTCTTGGAATAAGCTACATAGATTATGTAATGAGAAGGAGAAAACCTGAAATTTCTACAGCTCCTCATAAGAAATTCAAAGTGGTATATCTGCATCATTATGTTCATCTTCGGAAATGTCTTTATGAAAATAACTATAAATTTTTATTTACATATGAGAAAACAGGGTAAGCAATCTGCCTAAAAGTCACACTCTAGTGCTCTGGCTCCTCTTACCATGAAAGCCTTGGCAGTCTAGAAATCCATGGGAAACCAACTGAATCAAGACACACAGAGAAGTGACCCCTTGTAAGGAAGTCACTCCTCTCCCAGGCTTGAAGTTTTTCCGAGTAACCTGCCAGGCAGGCTGCCATTCAGTGCCTTCGGGTAGAACTCACAGTGTGTCGGATATAATGTTCCACAAAACTCCCAATTATGCATGTTGGGTGCAGGTGAAGAAACTGTATATGGAGCATCGTAAGAACAAAGAAAAAAGAGAGTGTGTGCCCACTTGAAAAGATCAGGCTAAGTAATATTAATAGCTGCTAAAATAATGGAAAGGGGAATATTTTTAAATAATAAAAATATCCAATTCAGGCTTTTGTGCCTTCTGATGCTACCAGTCAACAGTCACAAGGTAGCCAACCACTGTGTGCAGATTTAAGTATTTATGAGAAGTCAAGGGCAACACAATACATGGTTCCTTTTCTCAAAAGAACAATTTTGTGGGCAAGATTCAACAGTTAAAAGGGACCTTAACGCCTGCAGGGTATAAGTTAGACAATGGGATAAAAAAAATAAATAAATAACCAGAACTATAGATTCTATGGTATATTACTGTGAGAATCACAGTATCTTTAAGGTCACCTAGTCCAACAGACAAGGTCACTGGATTCCTCATCTGTGAAATAAGGCTGTGGACAGAGAAAGACAAACATTAACCAACAGTTCAGATCGTGTATGTGTTTCCTAGCATTATTCCACTTATTTCTCCAGGAAGAGAATGGACAATAGAGTACTTGGGTTGTAGCGTCAAAATACCTGGATTCCAGAGGCTATCTCAAGATCCAATTTGCCACAAACTAGCTATGTGAGCAGGAGCTCCAAATTCCTATAAAATGCTAACTGTTCTTTTCTGTTTAGGTCACAAACTCTAGTGAGAATCTGATGAAAAGTAAGGATACTCTCTTTAGAAAAAGGCACATATTTACCTACATACAAACCTCTGTTTACAAGTGGGGAGGGGTCAATAAATCGTAGGTAAAGAAACTCTGAACTGATCTCTACGACCTATTCTGTGTCGCAATCTGAAAGCGATTAACATAGTGCAGGCGAATGTAAGAATGCAAAGGAAGGATCAATTAGCCCCAGCAGAGACAGGTCTTCTTGCTTTAAGGCCACTATAAAATCCTACTCAGAGACTCCTCCCAGCTGAAGGAGCAAAGCAGCCCAGACGACAGGAATCTAACAGCAGGAAAATCTGACTTTTAAAATAGCCACTTGAACTAAGTGCATTTAAAAGACAACACATGCTGGTTTGTCATTTCCTCTGTGTGTTTCACCATTTAAATTGTTTAGTAACATTTTATCAGATAAAAATTAAACAAAAACAAGGATGTTTGGAGTTATGAAGTGAGTGATGGTTCCACTTTTGGGAAAGGGGAGCGGGTGCAGCAGCCTGGACTCCAGTTGTATTCTTGCAGACCAGGGACCGTTCCTCAGAATCAGAGTATTTCAAAGCACCACAGTCCAATACCTCTCCACGCTCTTTGTAGCTGTTCATCTTTTATCCTCTTAGGTCCCACGTGGAGAATAGTAAGGTGTTACCTCAGGTGGCAACATAGATTCTGCCCTAGGTTCCCGACAAAGAGGGACAGTGTGAAAGGCTCAGGATCTGGCAGTCTAATAGGGCCTCTGGCCAGCTGCTGACAGCGGGAAAAACAGCCCTGCTGCCTCCAACAGCCCCTACAAAGGCACAGACACCTCAGAACTAAGTGGAACTTGACTGAATGCAGGCAGATCAGGAAGTGCAGAGGACAGAGCGTGAGATGTAGTCCTTAGGGCTTCTGGCTCTATAGTGACAGGATGACAGTTAAAAAGGAACACCTGCCCTACCCTTGAGTGGGCTCAGGGACACCAGAACTTAGGTGGGTTGCAGTGAAGGTCTGAGTCAGGATCAGGATATAAACCCTGAAACAGCAGGACAAGTCTGCCAGCAGTCTCCTTACAACTGAGGAGAAAGTTCTAGGCTGATGAAAAGAAAGTCCTATCTTGAAGTTCACACAGTCCCCCAAAACCCCTCTACAAATCAATTAACTTCCAGAATTCCTTTGAAGAAATCTTTCTTCTAAAAACAAAGGTCCTTCTTCCACAAGACACCCTCACGTCAGGGTCAGGGAAGTGAAACCTGGGCAGCCAGTTTAAGGAATTCACCCAACCATTCATTCTGCGTATGTTTGTTGTGTACTCACCACGCACCAGGCACTAACCTATGTGCCAGGAACACAAAACTCAGGGTCTAATGAGATGGAGAGCAGGACAAAAAAAGAAATCAATCTGTCTGCTCAGATTCACAGAAAACGAGGGTCATAGGTGGTCCAAATGAAGACACAGCTGACTTCCAACTGCTCACTCTCTACGCCAGCCCTAAAGACAAGAGGTTTAGGAACGTGAAAGGTAACTCTCCTCGTATAAATATATCCAACCACGTTCTTTGAGGCCAGTTGCTCCTGTTACTCCAAAGCAGCTGCTGGCCCAGGAAGACAGCAAAAATGTCTGCAGTGACTTAAGAAGCCAGTAACAAAAGCAGGTGCCAGGTTCATGGTCCTATTCAGGGAGCGACAAAGATCACTTTCTTCACTGTCTCCCCCTGGCAGCAGTGTCTGATGGAGAAAGGGGTTGAATTACACCTTGTCCCTCTGGTCTGCTAGAGAGAAAATGAGTTTGCCATCTGAAGAAAGAGTTGTCCCCAGGGCCAGGGCCGCCTCTGCAGGCCTGAGGAACAGAAGACAAAAGAAGTCAGACCTCACGCTTAGAAGAACTGAAATGGCAAGACCAAGGGAGGCTTTAAAGGGAACTAACTGTGGGTCTGGCAGCAAAGGTCCAAGGAGCTCTGCCCATTCTGTGCTCACCCCAGGTCTGGAGAGGTACTTTGTGTGAACCAGACTTAGGCTTTGGGGTCTGACAGTGAGCTTAAAAAGGCCTTGAGTTTTAGGCCACACACCCTCAAATCAGTTCTCTCTCCTTCATCCTTTTCTTTGTGGCCATGTGGTCCACAGAAAAATGGCTGAATCCTATAAGTCCTCTCCTCCAACAGTGGTTATGTAATACTACAAGACCAAACAAGGTAAAAAGGACTGACCAATTGGGAGGGAAGGCAAAAATACCCGCTCTTAAGGTAAATCTGTATCTGCCATGACCTCAGGTTCTAGCTTTATCTGAGACCAGAATTCTCTTCTACATTTATAACATCATAAAGTAACCTAAAAGCCTCGGTGGGCATTCTGAGGACTTAAGAAAAGGGTCAGAGGCAAGAGTCACCTACTACTGGAACATGGTTATGGATCTCCAGCAGAGAGATGCGAGAGAAGGATTTTTATTTCAACAAAAGCCTCCTGACACAGCTATAGGCACCCAGGTGTAACAGAGACCAACAGTACTCTCTTCCTCCAGAAACAGCTTCTCTCATCAGATCCATCAGGATCCAGAGGACACAGCTGCACCTCCACGTCAGCTAAAGGTAGGCGCCTGCTGAGGAGCACCACATTTAGTTATTCTGACAATCCTGAGGAGGAAAGTGCTTGCTGGCTCAATTCACCTGAGCTCTTCCACCAGCAAATAAAACAAGCCTCCAAGACGACAAGCCACCAACTTCCCAAAGCATTCCTAGGTTGCTTTTGAGCAGAGGAAGGAGGCAAAATAAACATTATTGAAAACTCAGATTCTAGACACTAAAAATAGCATGAAGGAATTTTCCTTTGAAGCTGCCTTTTCCTAAAAATGAGGTTATTAAAAAAAAAAAATTTAAGACAGACTGTATAGTGCTGACTCCAGGATGGGAGCGTAGGAGTTCTGAGAAACTTACTACCTGAGTCTAAGATAATATTCAGTGTGGGATGCCTGGGTGGCACAGTCAATGAAGCAGCCAACCATGAAGCTCAGGTCATGATCTCCCGGTTCCTGGGTTTGAGACCCGCATCAGGCTCTATGCTGACAGCTCACCTGGAGCCTGCTTCAGATTCTACATCTCCCTCTCTCTGTCCCTCCCCAGCTTGTACTCTGTCTCTCTCAAAAATAAACATTCTTTAAAAAAAATTGTTTTAATGTTTTATTTTGTGTTTGAAGGAGAAAGAGACAGAGCATGAGCAGGGGAGGGTCACAGAGATGGAGACAGAATCTGAAGCAGGCTCCAGGCTCTGAGCTGTCATCACAGAGCCCGACACGGGGCTCAAACCCACAGACTGTGAGATCATGACCTGAGCCAAATGCAGATGCTTAACCAACTGTGCCACCCAGGTGCCCCAAAATAAATAAACATTTTTTAAAAAAAAATTTTAATAAGATAATACTCAGTGGGAAAACATCACAATGTTAAGAAGGTGCTAAAAGTACCTAGTAGGTACAACCTCAATAGGGGTGCCAACAACTGTTTGATGAGTAGTGGGTACATATGCATCTGCTATAGTGTTATCTGTACTTGTCTACATGCTTCAAATATTTATAATAAAAAATTAAAGTCATGGATCAAACCATCCATCAAATTTATAAATATGTATACTATTTGACCCAGCTATTTCACATCTAAGAATTTTTCCTTTAGATATACATATACAAAATGATAAGTGTACAACATGCTTTTTCATTACAGCATTTTGTAATAACAACAGATTGTCCATCAATAGGGAACTGGCTAAATAAGTGACAGTACATCCATATAATGGAATAATAAGCAACAGGGAAAAAGAGACGGTCTTTATGTGCTGAAATGGACTAATTTTCAAGATCTAGTAAGTTAAACAAAGAAAAGTCAAACAGGGTGTATATTATCCTCTCATTTATGTTTGTTTAAAAAGGAGGGAAGAGGGACGCCTGGGTGGCTCAGTTGGTTAAGCTTCCAACTTCAGCTCAGGTCATGATCTCACGGTTCGTGGCTTTGAGCCCCACGTCGGATTCTGTGCTGACACCTTAGAGCCTGAAGCCTGTTTTGGATTCTGTGTCTCCCTCTCTGCCCCTTCCCAACTCAAGCTCTGTCTCTCTCTGTCTCAAAAATAAATAGATAAAATTTTTAAAAAAGGAGGGAAGAAAAATATAGAATTTAGGTTGCAGAAAGTCAGGGATTTTTATCCGCTTTCTTCACTGTTTATTCCCAGAGCCTAGCATGTTACGTAACATGTAGTAGGGGCTCAACAAATTTGCTGAATTACTTTCTTAAATAAATAAGTGCACATATCATTTCTGGAAGGCACAAAAAGCTGACAATATTGTCTTCAGGGAAGGGGAAAGGATGGCTGAAGTGAAAGAAAGATTTTTCACTGCACTTTCATCTTTTTGTACCTTTTGAACGGTCAATTATGTGAAAATATTACCTAGTCAAAAAAATAAACAAAAGCTTAAAAGCCAAGAATTTGATATTCTAAATCCTGATCCCAGCACTGCCACTGACCACATACTGCTCACTCCATCATTCACACATCCAACAAGCCTGCCCTGGGCCAAATTTGTACACCACTGAGGGTGAAGGTGAAGAGCTCAGGGCCGCCGCTCAAGCATCTTATGATCTAGTGAGTGAGACACGCAAGTGCACCAAGATGCAATACAGTGCGGCTCATCCTGGTAAAGGCACATGGAAGCAAAGAAACATACGGAAGCCTAGGGAATGCTTCCCAAAGAAGATGCTGCTGCAACTGGAACTTTGGGGCCAGACAGAACTGGATTGATGGGGACAGGAGTGCTGTAGACAGAAAAAGCAAAGCAGAAACATGAGAGAGCACAATGCATTTAAGGAACTTAAAATAGTTTGAGATGGCTAAAGTGTAGGGTACTCTCTACCCTGAAAGAATAGCAGGACATGAAAGCTTTGCATGCCATGCTAAAAAAAAAAAACCCAAAAAACAAACAAACAAAAAAAAACACATTTCATCCTAAAGGCAACAGGAAGCCCTTGAAAGCATTTACACTTGGGAGTGACTATTTTTTTCATCATTAAACTTTAAGTTCAGAAAGTATATTCTAGCAGTTGTGAAAAAGAAGAAAGCAAGACAGACAGGATGGGAACCAGTTAGGACACTGTCACAGTTATACGGTCAGAAATAATAGACTCATAACAAAGAAAACAGTCCTAGGGATGGGAAGAAAGGAAGGAGTGTGAGATCTGAAGTAGAATTATACAGCATGTGATTACTGTTTTGTTTGAGCTAGGGTAGGATTGGGTGGACAGACCAAGTGAGGGAAGATTCTCAAATGATTCCCAAATATCTCACTTGTGTGACTGGGTGAAAGACAGTGCCTTAAATAAAGTAAGGAACAGGAGAGAGAAAAGCAGACTTGCCAGGGTGAGGATGAACAATTCAGTATGGAACGTGCTGAGTAAAAAGCTCCTACAAGATATGTAAAAGAAGCCCTCCAACACCCAGAGATAAATGCATGCAGCTCAGGAAAGAGAGTTGACACAGCAATTGAAAATATGAGTATAAGGGGCGCCTGGGTGGCTCAGTGGGTTGAGCATCCGACTTCAGCTCCAGTCATGATCTCACAGCTTGTGAGTTCAAGCCTTATGTCGGGCTCCTGTGCTGACAGCTCAGAGCCTAGAGCCAGCTTCGGAATCTGTGTCCCTGTCTCTCTCTGCCCCTACCCTGCTCATGCTCTGTCTATCTCTCTCACTCTCAAAAATAAACAAACATTAAAAAAAATTTTTTTAAAGAAAATAAAGTATGAGTACGAATAAGATCACTCAAGAAAACTATGTAGAGGGCCAAAGACAAAATCCTAGAAAGCACCTTTATTTAAAGGAAAATAAACCTGTAAATGAAGGAAGAAAATCAGGAGAAACTTAAGAATCTTGGGGGAAACAAAGAACATGGCTCTGAAAGGAGAAACACTTAACGTCTCGTTTTCCACGTCACCTTCTATAATATATCTGCATATTTAAGAAAAATAAGTAGAAAAATGTCCATAAAGTAGTGTTAGCACTATTTATTAGGCATTAGGTGTAGAATGATAATAATCCAATTTATTAATAATATTACATTAAAGCTGGTTCCATTTACTGCACAAATCACCAAATTTTTTTGGATCTTTACATGCTGACAAGGTGGGAGATTAAATGGAGTTTATGATAGTCTTCAACCTTGGGGAGCTTCCAATATTGTAGAAGAAAATAATGAATATGTACAAATAGGATATTAAGGTACCATATGAAAGAAACAGAAAAAAATGACCACTAGCATTTAAGAAATTAGGAACAACATCCAGTGGGGGTGATGAGAGGTTTCCTGGAAGGTTCTGAGGTGGGCTGTGAACAATGGGTAAGTTCCACACGGCAGACACACTGAGCGAAGGCTCTCCAAGAAGACAGTAATGTCTGGCTTAGATGTGAGAAGGCACCTGGAGAGGATGACGGAAAGGCTATTTATTACAGAGGGCTTTAAGTGGTATAAAATGCTAAGTCCTGCTTCTCTTCTGACTGCTGTGGCACAGCGCCAACCACCTGCAGGGCATTTCCGCCTGAGCATGCCACAGCAACTAGAACTCAGGTTATTAAAAGTGGATCCGCAGCGTCCCTCTCCAAATTGATACCTCCTTGTAATTTCCCACTTCGAGTAATGGCACCCTTTCCCCACCCCACTATCCAGTCCTGTCAATTCTTCCCACTGCCTCTCATCATCTTCTCCTTTATCCAACGGTTGACCTCTCCTTTCCAATCCTCATCATCTCGCACCTGAATTGCTAAAATGGTCTCTAAAAAACGGACTTCTCTTCTTCTCATTCAATCCATGCTGCATGTGGCACATCAATCTTCCTAAAACATGGCCTTACTTAAATCATTCCAATACATAAAACCTCCAACAGCAACACAAAACCTACCACAAGAAAAAAAAATCTCAGTGAAGTGTAAAAACTCAACTACAAGGTGCAACTTCTGCAGGGAGCAGCTTGGCAAAATGTATCTAAAATTTTGTAAAGTGTGCAATAAGTTCTGATTCTGCAATTTCACTTTTAGGAATTCATACAGAAGAAATGTGGTTAAGTATGCAAAGAAAAAATATATATACAAGTATATATATTGTTTAAATATATATATTGTTTAAATATATATCATTGTTTAAAACATCAAATGTAGAATTACCTAAAAGTCCAACAGTAGGGTTTCGATCGGCTCAAGGGCAGTACACCCATGCAATGGACTGTTGACAGCAACATAAATTATTACATAGATACGTATTTCTTGAAACTGATACCATACAGTAAAGAAAACTAGTTACAAACAATACATTGATGCAAAATATGTATATATTTACAGAAAAACATCTGAAAGAAAATATAGCAAAACATATACAGTGATTATCCAAGTGCTAGGATTTCAGGTGACTTTAATTTTTAAGATTTTAAAGTAATCTTTATTTAAATCTTTATTTGAGAGAGAGAATATATGAGAGGGGCTAGGGACAGAGAGAAAGAGAGAGAGAGAATCCCAAGAAGCTCTGCATTGTGCAGAGCCTGATGCAGATCTCAATCTCAGGAACCAATGAAATCATGACCTGCACCAAAACCAAAAGTCAGATGCTAAACCAACTGAGCCATGCAGGCTCAGAGATAGAGATTTGTAAGTAATCTCTATACCCAACGTGGGGCTCGAACTTACAACCCCAAGATCGAGAGTCTAACGCTCTACTAACTGAGTCAGCCAGGCAACCCTAGGCAACTTTAATTTTCTAGTTTTCATTATTTTATAATTTTCATACAGTAAACAGATACTTTATGAAATAAAAAGAAGAGAGAAGATTCTATCACAACTAATATCCAATATAGCATTGAACTTTCCAAATGTGGAAAAAGCAGAAACTTTGTATACAACCCAACAATTCAACCAAGTATATGGTACCAAAGAAACAAGGATGAAGAAGGCATAAGTCTGCCCTCATTAAACTCATAGTGTAAAGGAGTCAGACGATTAAACAGATAACTGTAAATTAAGTACTATTACAAAGGGATGTATAAAGTACCATGAGAACTTAGATGAGGAGATAAGTTCAATTTTTCCTGGTTGAGGTAGGGGAAAGAGGCTGGACTACCATAAAAAGCTAGTTAGTTTTGAGCTGGAATGAAAAGATTACAGTATGAACAGGAGTTTGTGAGGCAGATGGGGCAGAAAGAACATCCAAGGCACAGGAAACTGCATAAACAAGGGATGAAATTGAGAATCATATCCATTCTAAGAAGTCTGAACTTCACCCTGTGAAGGAATAGAACACAGTGAGCACTGGTGTTTTAACAAGAGATAAAGTGTGAGACTCAACCACACAGTACAACCTCCATGGAAAGTAGTTTTGCAAAATAGATCTAAAAAATTTTTTTAGGTATGCAATGATTCTGGACCCTGCAAAAGCCATTGGCAATAAGCCAAAGATGATAAGGATCTAAACTAGGACAGTGGATCTAACCAGGATGGATGGATGGGAAAGGATGGATGCTGAGATGTTTCTGAACTAGAACAAACGGAACTTAGTGTACAATTAGATATGCAGAATGAAGAAGACAAAAAACAAACCCAAATTTCCTAGCTTAGGCAAATAGGTGGAGTGATACTGGTGTTGGAGACAGGGTACACAAAGAGAGGCAGGTGTGGTTGGGCAGGAGAAAGAAGAGGGATGATGATGACCTTGGTTTTGGATATGTCAATTAGAATATCTGCAAACTCTGAAGTAGAAAAGGGCAGTAGTTATTTGGAAATACAACTCTGGACCCGAGAGAAAAGCCCTTAGAGATTCTGAGAGTCATCACCATACGCAGATAATGTTGATGAATGAAATCATCAGAGTCAATAAACTCATCTAGGGAAAGGATGGGAAAAAAAGAGGTCTATAGGGGATCAAATACTGTGACAAGGTCAGAGGGCATGAGAAGTGCAGGAGACTCCAGAACTCTGCAGGTAGATCACCGCAAGTGATGGCGACTTCAGTTGGGATTGTGGTCAAGCCAGGCTACAAAGGTCAAGATGACTAGTGGTTAAAGAAAAAAAAAAGGGGGGGGCGCCTGGGTGGCTTAGTCGGTTAAGCGTCCGACTTTCGCTTGGGTCATGATCTCACGGTTCGTGGGTCCGAGCCCCGCGTCGGGCTCTGTGCTGACTGCCAGCTCAGAGCCTGGAGCCTGTTTCAGTCTGTGACTCCCTCTCTCTCTGACCCTCCCCTGCTCATTCACGCTGTCTCTCTCTCTCCTAGAAATAAATAAAAATATTAAAAAAAAAGGGCGGAAGAAGATACCAGCTTAAAAGAATTTCTGTCCTAGAATGGAGGAAACCTGAACATATTTATAGGAGTCATAGGTGGGGAAAAGACAAGAATACAAGCCATGCACATGCCCAGAAGCCTACCTATGACACAGGGAAGAGTACAATGAGGACTGAAAATAACAGGTGCACTGAGCACAAGCCATGGGAAGTACAAGACTTCATGACTTGTCAGTTACAAGGTAAGTGAAGCAGCAAGTCTGAGGAGAGGGGAAAGTTTGGGATGGACAAAGGACTGAGAGTCAACCCGGGAGAGAAGAGAGAAAGACTTCAGGGCGGCGATTCAGGGTCCAGCTATGGCTGGGCTCGTAAATCTGTGAAATCCGTCCCAGCTGTGCTATGTAGCAGAACTTGGTAGCTGGGTGGAGAAAAATCAATGTGGGGAAGGAAAGTAGGTGTGGAAGAAAGAGACTTGGAGATGCCAGGGCAGGTGTTGTCGTATAGGCTTTAGGTGAGGAAGGCAGAGGCACCATTCAGAGGCTGAAAGACTGGAAAACAGGCATAGAGCAGGTTCTACGTGGGCATAAAAGGACTAGATGCTGAAGAATGCAGCTTGTGACCAGACCCTGGGATTTCCAGGAGGAGGAGCAATTTCATCATCTCAAATACTCTTCCCCTAGAAACTCAGCCATTTACGTAGCCAAATTGATGCCATGCTGACTTCTGAGCCATATGGAACCTACTTCTCCAGACAGAGCTTTCGCTTCAAAGGCTGTCAAGGAGTTCCAATGAAGAATGGCAGGGATTGAGTCCTCCCCAACCTTCTTCCTTCCCTGAGCTCTGAGATTTGATTTGGATCTCTGGGTGCATTATCAGTAACTTCTCTGTTTATTGACTGGGAAATTATAGGAATTGTCATGTGTGGGGAGTTGCTGAAAGTAAAAAAGTTTCGAAACTGCCTAGTTGTTATTTAGCAATTCCCTCAGGGCCCTGAGCCAGCTGATGTAGGACAGGAGTCAGGGCCCGCTGCAGGCCTCGGACCGCTACGGTGGCTGAGGACAACAGTACAGATAACTCAAATCAAGCACAATCATATTCAGCAGGAGGCAGAAGCAGGGTTTGCTCTAAGGTAGGTGACATCTAAGCCTGAGTAGGAAAAGTGAAGTTCATATCCTTTCACTGTAGCCTGAATCCTAACCCTTGTCTCACAAGGACAGGAAAGCCTAAACAACCTCCAGCTCATTCCCCAAAGATCTAGGTGCCCATGCCACCCGGCCTATCACTGCAACCTCTACAAAAAGAAAGAGACTGAATCCTCTCATGGGGTGAAAGCCAGGACATTGCCATAAAAGGGGCTGTGGGCTTACAACACTAATTCACTCAAAGGCCCCTAAGCTTCCTTCAAACCTCCTCTCACCCAAAACAAAGGGTTCAATGATCACAAAAGGTAATTTCTTATATTAAAATACACTGACGGAAGGATTGAGATTTCAAGGATATTTATCCAGATAAGCATCTGGGTAGCCCCCATCCCAGCTTGGTCAGCCATTCCATTTGAACTTGAGATGGATCCTGTGACTCCAAATGTTTGTTTAATGCAGCTCTGGTTCACCTTCACTTGGGTCACCGCCTTCTTTTGCTCACAAACACTTAATTGTCTCTGAAAAGTAGGTCAGCGCCTTGTGGAACAAGCTGGGGGGGAGGGGGCCAAGACCCAGCATATCACTCCAGCAGGTCTGGAGAGGCCCAAGCTGTGTCTAGGAGACCAAGACCAGTCAACAGTGCATCAGTGCCAAGAGCACTCAAGGTGCTCTAGGCGGCAACCTGGCTACTGCCATTCCCAGGTAGTGTGATTCAGCAGGCTGGGAGAGCAGAAGATGCCCAGGATGGGGGGCTGAGGTTCATGTGAGTCCAAGAAATACTTGCCCCACTCTGATGGCTAACGAGGTGTCCCTAACGATTCCTGAATGGAGGAGGCAAGAGATGAATAATCAGAATGCTAAGTTTCTTCCCCATTGTCCATATGATCTCTTCTGTAGAATGCCAAGCATTGCTTCAACCATAAATGGAGCTGTCTGAACTTCTCCCCGCTCCTTCCCCAAATATTTTCCTCAGGATACCCAAAAATAAACACTGCTCCTTCCATGAGCTAGAGGTACATTCTAGCTCTATAAGTTGACCATGAACATGGCTGATGATGAAGAATACAGTTTTTTAACAGAAGAACACAGCTTGTTCCTGGGTCCAAATACTTCTTCCACCCAGAATTCTAAAGTGGGGAGAGAGACATCCCCTGCAACATCCTCCAACCTCTAACTGGCTAGTTTACTAAATATAGGATATTGCTTCAAAGTCAAAGAGAAGGGGCCCAGGGAAATGAGGCGACAGAGGGCTGGCAGTTTGGGAAATAGCTACCCGAGGGTCAGATGTCCAGCTGGCTCTGGAATCTGAAAACTTCCAAACCTAACAACTGCCTTTCTCAGCAAGAATCAAAAGTATGTGAATCAGCTGTGGAGGATCAAGGCTGCAGAGCCCAGCCTCAGAAGCCAGTAGCAAACCACTTCCTTGGCCGCTGTTGCCCGCCAAGAGCAAACTGCCAGGGACTTCACCGTCAGACCAGCCACCAAATCTAAGGCAGATGAATGAGAAAAGGAGTTAGTTATCTCCTTGGCAAACAAAGTGCAGACATCTCTCTCCTCCTCCACCTCTTTCTCTCTCTCTCACCCTCTCAATCCCTCCAATTCTCTGGCTGTAAAACCCAAACCATTGACAACGCCAATTTTTCAAAATTCTGATTATACAACTTTCTGTTATCTTCAGATATCTTCTGTTACCTGTTATCTTGTTCTCTCCTCCTGATCCCCCACTGCTTCTCTGCCCCACAACATAGCCACACTTCACCTCTAAGGTACTTCAAAGTCAGAACCACCTGAACTAATAACCTGATCTCACACTACTTTTATTATTTGTTCAATTTAAGTCTAATCTTTGTTACTCGACTATAAAATCTGCAAAGAAAGGAACCATTTCTTATCACCATTATTGTAGTTAACAATGCATGTTTACTGTAAGCCAATAACCATTCTAAACACTTTACATGTATTATTTCATTCAATCTTCATAAGAATCCTATGATGTAGGTACTATCAAGACAGCCACTTCATGGATGAGGACTGAAGCACAGGTAGGCTTACAAACTTGCCGAGGCCCACGGTAAACGGCAGAGCTGAGATTTAAACTCTGGCAGCTTAGCCCCAGAATTGATGCTGTTAACCGTTATACTCTACACAAGTGGTCCCAGACCAGCAGCAGCATCTCCTGGGAAAGTGTTAGAAATTATAAATTCTCAGGGTGCCTGGGTGGCTCAATGGGTTTGAGCATCCGACTTCGGCTCAGGTCATGATCTCACGGTTTGTGGGTTCGAGCCCTGCAACGGGCTCTGTGCTGACAGCTCGGAACCTGGAGCCTGCTTCAGTTTCTGTGTCTCCCTCTCTCTCTGCCCCTCCCCCATTCACACTCTGTCTCTCAAAAACTGAATAAACATTAAAAAAAATTTTTTTTTTAAGAAATTACAAATTCTGGGGTGCCTGGGTGGCTTAGTCGGTTGAGCGTCCGACTTTCGCTTAGGTCATGATCTCGCGGTTCGTGGGTTCGAGCCCCGCATCGGGCTCTGTGCTGACTGCCAGCTCAGAGCCTGGAGCCCATTTCAGTCTGTGACTCCCTCTCTCTCTGACCCTCCCCTGCTCACGCTGTCTCTCTCTCCTAGAAATTAAAAAAAAAAAGAAATTACAAATTCTTGAGCCCTACTCCAGACTTACTGAATCAGAAACTGGGGGGTGGGGCCCAGCAGTCTCTGTTTTAACAAGCCCTCCAGGTGATTCTGATGGGAACCACTTCTCTGCAGTACAGTCATAAGGTTTGCTGCTTCTGTTTTTCTTTATTTGAGCCACACCCAAGACAGACAGGAGTTCAGGAGGAACTTAATAGTTTAAAAATATTCAGAACAGCTGATTAGGGCATAATGGTTAGGCTTGCATGCGGATTCCAGGGCCAATTGCCTGTCACTGTGAACCCCAGCTCTGTTCCTTACCACCTGTGTGGCCTAGGGAAGTCACTTAACCTTCCTATTCCTCAGTTTCATCAAGTATAAATGGAAATAAAAACAGTACCTACCTCATTTAGTTGTTTACAGGATTAAATGAGTTAATATCAAAGCATTTATAAAAAGTGTCTGGTACTTAGTAAATGCCATATAAGCTCTTATTAAATGGTCTGATCCATTTTACAATTAAGTACAACAAATATGTATTAGGCATCTATGTGCTGGGCACTGTGCTATAAACACATTCACCATCATCTCCCTGACTCATCATCAGCCTTTCAAATATTTACTGATGCCTTACTGTACGCAATAGTCTGTGCTACGGGGATATAAAGGCCAGAGAACAAGGACAGCACAAGGTAGTGCACCAGATAAGACATTTTCACAAGTAAGTGTAACATACAGTAGCAAGAGAGAAGAATCATAAGATAGCATTGTTTGGTAGAAAGAACATGGGGTTTGAGGTCATAAGACTTATATTTAGTTCCAGCTGCGTGTGACCTCAGGCAAGTCATTTAACCTCTTTGAGCCCCAGTTTCCTCAGCTGTAAAGCAAAAGGGATAAACTATACCTGGAGCTCAAAAGAGCTAATACATGTGAAAAGCATTTTGTAAAAGGCTATATGAAT
Source organism: Proteles cristata cristata (assembly GCA_017311185.1). Taxonomy (NCBI): domain Eukaryota; kingdom Metazoa; phylum Chordata; class Mammalia; order Carnivora; family Hyaenidae; genus Proteles; species Proteles cristata. The sequence continues at coordinate 516,969 of JAESUZ010005294.1, forward strand.
ATAAGTTGTCAGTTATTACTATTACTTTTAAATGAATTTCCTTCCATAGTATTATGTAAATTGAGAAAGATGATATGATTTCTACCTGAAGGGATTAGGAAATGTTGCAACAAAAAAAAAAGTAATATTTGAGATGGGTGTGGAAGGACACATAAGAGTAGAAATGGAAGGAAAATCCAGACAGAGAAAACAGCCTGAGCCAACACAAAAGCAGGAAAACATAGGGCATATGTAGGAAGGGCACTAGTTCATTCTGCTGGAATGTAAAGAGTAATGGGTGGTAATATTTAAAAGACAGGTAAAGGATAAACAAAAGGGGGGGTGGGGAGAATCTGTTCATTTTACCCCCTACAAACATTTTTGGTAACGCAAGTAGGAGTAATGATAGAACAGTTGGTGAAAATTAGTTTTAGGATTTATCTGTGAGTCTGAAGTATTCAGCACGGCCTCTGCTCCATTTTCATGGGTTGATTAAGAGCCAGCTATATCATATGTATGGAAAATGGAATACCTCTAATTATGCAGTTTGTGCACCGGCCAGTTTGAGAATGATACTGTTATTCCCCATCAAAGCTGCTCATAGGGAATTCAGGAGAAGGACTGCTCACAACTAATTGTTTTGGCCTTTAGGACTTTTCAACATCATTATTCAAATAAGAGAAAGCTATGTTCATCTTAACACCAGCTACAAAATGAAAAGCAAAGGGTTCGATCCTCTTGGCCATTTCTCAAGTGTTTGTTGGTACCTCTATTCACATACCATATGAAATACATTCATTTTGTTTTGGTTTCTTACTGTTTACACTCACTGATTTTGTACAATAAATTATTTGAACAAGATCCCTGAGTGACAGGTAGCACATAATTAGAGAAGAATCTGCTGACACAGAAATTGAGGCTTCCAATAGATTGTTTCAAATTTTTAAAGCTTTATATGTTGATATCATTAAGTGAAATGATGTTTAACCTAGTATCTTGCCAAAAAGTATCTGAAAGTAAGAAAATAAATTTAACAAATTTGAAGAAAGTCCATTTTTAGTTGACAAGGTAAATATAACTTGTTGATTATGCCAAATATTTTTATATTTAAAATCCAACCATCAGTTTCCACAAAGAAAACATAAGGAAAAAATATTAACTTTCCAAGAAACATGTTAAAGTTCAAAACTCAAACTGATCACTCTTGTGCATGTCTTTACTCCACTGTCATACAAGTGCCCCCTACTGTCCTTTGTATTTAACCTACGTTTCCCTAAAATAGGTTATTTTTTGAGATTCATTTTTAGACCCTCTTCTGTAGTGGCCTTCACAAAGCACAAATATAATTCTTTAGTCATACATACGTATGCAATCATAACTGAATAATACTAAATGTAATCTTAAGTAACTTAACATAAAATTTGCTCATTGACAACATAAAATGATCCTAAATAACTTTTCTTTTTTTCTTCTTTCTTTTTTTTTTATTTCTGAGAGAGAGAGAGACAGTGTGAGGGGAGGGAGGATCAGAGAGAGGGAGACACAGAAGCTAAAGCAGGCTCCAGGCTCTGAGCTGTCAGCAACAGAGCCCGAGGCAGGGCCCAAACCCACGAACCATGAGATCATGACCAGAGCCGAAGTCAAGCGCTCAACCCAGGCGCCCCCATCCTAAATAACTTTTGAAAGATAACTGGTAGGGGCGCCTGAGTGGCTCAGTCAGTTAGGCATCCGGCTCTCGGTTTCAGTTCACAGTTCGTGAGTTCAAGCCCCCACGCTGGGCTCTGTGCTGACAGTGCAGAAACCTGCCTGGAATTCTCTCTCTCTCCCTCTCTTTCTCTGCCTCTCCCTTGCTCTCTCACTCTCAAAATAAATAAATAAGCGTTAAAAAAGAAACAAACAAACAAACATCTGGGCATTGGAGATATAAAGCGGGAAACACAAAGGTAGGCCAATTTGGGTGAGGAGTGCACTGAAGGGATGTGTCCCTGTACCCATGACACAACAGGGTGAAACACCCCAATGACACTGCAGTCCTCTTAAGCATAGAGAGAAGACTGGGGGCAAATCAGTATAAACCACCCTTTATGCCATAAGCAAAGAGGAGAGTTCTACATAACAGGTATCCAGAATTTGAGGGGCTGAGTCTCCTTCTCAGCCTCCATCCCCTGTGTCTGGCATAAGCACAGGATACAGAAGGCTGGACTCTTGGACTGTTAAAGGTCTAAACAAGGCCTGGTGATGCAAAAGAAGTCATAGCTGGAAAATATTCTCTCTCTAGAATTTTATTAGAAACTTCAAGAGCCTGTCTAAGCTAGCAAGACCCTCCTGCTAAGGTTCTTCCTGCTTCAACCCCCTAGTTGATCTCTCCCATCATTCTGGGAACCCCCTGTTGCTAACATATACATTCTGGTGGTGGTTTAGATTGAGGGAAAGGCAGAAGAGAAACAGTAGCTTCTATATTGTATCAACTGTCAATGATAGGATATATGTGTGGATACATATGTGCACGCATATGTGCACTCACACACGTGTGTATATATCCTGTAAACCCTATCATGGCAAGCCAGGCTGATATATAGCTAGTCCATCATTGTGCTCATTACTCGTGTAGAGCAATTCCTCCTCAGCCCTTGACCTGTGTAAAACAAACTAAGAGTCTTGAGGCACCTGGATGGCTCAGTTGATTAAGCCTCCGACTTCAGCTCAGGTCATGATCTCGCAGGTCATGGGTTTAAGCCCCACATCGAGCTCTGTGCTGACAGCTCAGAGCCTGGAACTTGCTTCAGATTCTGTGTCTCCCTCTCTCTCTGCCCTTCTCCTGCTCATGTTCTATCTCTCAAAAATAAATAAACATATTAAAAATTTTTTAATAAACTTATTGTCTAAGGGCATCTGGCTGGATCTGTCGGTAGAGGATGGGACTCTTGATCTCAGGGTTTTAAGTTCAAGCCCCAAGTTAGGTGTAAAGATTACATAAAAATAAAATCTTATTTAAAAAAAAAAAGAGCCTACATATGTTGCAACACCTAGAATCCCATTCATAGTAAGAGCAAAGGAGAGAGGAAGGCAGACAAGGCTGGCAAGCCACAGATACTGCAAAGCATTCTATCCTTGGGAAAAATTAGAGTAGGAAGCAATTTTTCCCCTTAGAGTTCTGCCATGCCTGTACCCTCTGTATAGGCTCCAATGGGTCCATCAGATGTCAGACTCCTATCAAAAATAGGTCCCATAACCAAAACCCAGAGAAATGAAATGAACACAAAAACAGTGATATCTTCCTTTACTTCCTCTTCTTCCTCTCAGCTCAGGGACTTCTAACTGTAGAGAATCAATCTAACAATACTGATTTAAAAAATAATAATCACATTGATTGCAACCTAAATGTTCGTCAATGAATGAATGAATGAACAAAATGTGGTATACACATACAAAGGATTATTCAGCCTTAAAAAGGAATGAAATTCTGATGCATGCCACAGTACAGATGAACCTTGAAGGCATTATGCTACATGAAATAAGTCAGTCACAAGAGGATAAATATTATGATTCCATTTATATGAAGTACCTACATTAGTCAAATTCATAGAGACAGAAAGTAGAATTGTAGTTGCCAGGGGCTGGGGGGCTGGGTAGGAATGAAGAGTTATTGTTTAATGGGTATGGAATTTAAGTTTGGAAGATAGAGTTCTGGAGATGGCTGGTAGTAATGGTTGCATGACAGTGTAAATGTACTTAATGCCACTGAACTGTACACTTAAAAAATGGTTAAAGTGGGGGAAAAAAGAAAAAAATGATTAAAATGGTAAATTTTGGGGACACCTGGGTGGCTGTCGGTTGAGCGTCCAACTTTGGCTCAAGTCACGATCTCACTGCTCATGGGTTCAAGCCCCTCATCGGGCTCTGTGCTGACAGCTCAGAGCCTGAAGCCTGCTTTGTATTCTGTGTCTCCCCCTCCCTCTACCCCTCCCATACTCATGCTCTGTCTCTCTCTTTCTCAATAATAAATAAATGTTTAAAAAAATTTTTAAATAAAGTGGTAAATTTTGTTATGAATATTTTACAATTTTTAAAATCATATTGTTATTATGACTCTTTCTAATAAAAACTCCAATAACATCCCCACTATGTACCAAGCAACAAGCTTTACATGCATTCACTTAACCTTTACAAAATTCCTGCGAGATAGTTACTATCACCAACATTTGCTAATGAGGAAATAGAAAAAGCATGCACCTCAGAGAGGTTAAGTGATTGCCTAAGGTCACAGAGCTAGTAAGTAGCAGAACCACAATTCCGATTCCTATATCCTTTCTACTTCAAGATTCTGCTTTCTACCCTACAGGGGAAATTTATCTGATACTGTAAAACAGCCCCAAACCAGAAAATTCCTTGAGCAAGGAAAAAGGGCACACAGTCAGCAACAAAAGGAAGAATTTACGGCTGAAAGTTAGGCACATGTTCAATGATTCTATTTATAAAGCTGTTCTTTCTCTGATGATCTCCAAGAACTTTAAATGTACCAATTACCCAGCCATGTAAAACTATGGCAAACTAGAAAAAGCTGCGTTACCACAGAACCTAAAAATGACATGTCTCATACCCTACCAAGCAATGTCCTATTTTGTAAGCATTTTTAAGGACATCTCCAAGGTCCGAAAAGAAAAATCTAAGAATTAGTATGTTGCAAAATTAAACTCCAGCTCCCCAAACACTAAGCAGAGCTCTGCAACAAGCAAAAGGGATCATGGTGCCTTCCTGCCCAGTCCTCTCTTCTAGTCCTCTGCTCTCACTCCAGATGGGTGGGGAACAGGCCAGTCAGGGTTGGGCAGGCAGCTCCCGGTTGGGAACAGAGGCTGCTGTGCGGGTCCACAGGTGGTGCTGCTCCAGAAGCACCAGCTCCCACCCAGCTGAGAGGAAGCTACCGGGTCTGCTCTTAAAGGACGGATGACAGGAAATCTGGAGAGCCAGATTCCTGTCCAGCCTGTGTCCATAAGGGCTCAAAGGGGCATCCTGCCAGGTTCCATTCCAAGGGTGGGGTCACTTCCACCAGGGACAACAGTGCCTCCCTAGCAGATTCAGGCACCAAAAGGACTGAGCAGAGGATGTGGTGAGAGTGGAATCCACAGCTAGGTCCCCATGAGGGACCAAGCTCTTCTGATCCAAGGGATTCAAAACAAACCCTTTAGATCCTGTTGTCTTTACCAGGGAGAGAAGATGCTTGGTTCATGTTTACGCTTTGAATTCCTCAAACAAAAGTCACTCTGCTGAAAACAAAAGCAGCCTCCCTCCCACCCCACCCCCCAATGATTTATAGTCAGCAAGTGTCTCCTGGCACTCAAAAAATATGCTATCAAACAGGAAATGAGAAAATATCCACTTCTTCCAGAAGGAAGGGAGAGGAATCACATCCCGGTAGAGACAGGAAATCAGCTGATCAGGATCCAAGCTTCTCTCTCAGGGAAGCAACTGCTCCCTTCACAAGGCAGGACGTTGTGCAAAGCCTAGCTCCCCTCAGGCTTCGGTCACTCCCTAGGTAAGAATGTCCAAACATGGCTCATCTTGTTATAGCTCTTTACTAGTTAGGATATTTACTAGTTAAAAGGGAGAACTAAAGGCATCCCATGCTCAAATGCACATCTCCACAAACTTCCTATTCTTTGCTGTTGGACAGAAGGAAAAGAGCCAAAAAGCAATGTTTGCACAGGACTCAGAAAATCCAAAAGGGGCAACTGGTAACAGCCACAGGTGACTCCAATATTCAAGTCTGCAGCCACCCAGTCTGAAGTTGTTGGCTGGGTGTGGGTTACACACCAGACAAGAGGCTGAGACTTTCTTGTTTGGCAACAGCAATTATCATAATAATAGCTTTATACTTCTACAGTGCCTGGCTAGCAGGGACTCAAATCTTTCTTTCCCCACCACCAATCTAATCCTAAGCCCCTCCCTTTGCTGAATTCTTCCATTTGGGAGGCACAGGCAGGTAAGTATCGTTAGTCCCTACTATAAAGGTCGCAGTGACTATAAAAGTCACAGGGACTAGAAGAAGGCTTGCCCAAGGTCATTAGCTAGTCAGATGTTACTAACACTCATAACTTCTAAATGATTTCCCACATAAAGGAAAACTGCAAAACAAGTATTCCTCAAGAAATTCTTAGGCAATAAAAATTCTCTGTGTCCTATCCACAAAAATTCTTTTCTTTATGCATCTCCACTCTGTATTAATGTCTGAGAACTCAATATGCTAGGCACGCATCTCTCTGTAGTCGATGCCTTTAAAGCTTCCCTCCACTATTCACTCAACTCAACACATACATTTATAAGCACTTTGAGTTGGGCACTGTTAAACATCAGGGCCACAAAGATGAAGAAGACCACATCCCAGCTCTCAAGATGCTCAGTTTCATGGAGGACAGAAAGACAGACAAGTAACTGTTATTCAGAGGAACTGGTGACAACAAAAAGGAAGAGTATAGGCTTACAATTCTTTAGCCCTTGAGCAACAGAATCTACGGAGACTTAGTGTGCCAGTGAAAGGAACCTTTCTTTCAAGAAACTTCTGAAAATATTTCTACTTTCTTCATTCTCAAGCTAACACCTCCAAATGATGCTGCCCAAAATGCCAAGGCTGTAAATTCATACAACATGTGAAAACAAGAACACCACCACAGTGGAAGAGAGCTCTTGAGTCAGCTCTTGGAGGAAGCTCTGAAGGACCGTACCCAGCAAAGGACTTGAACACTGTGATGAATGTACTAAATCTCCCCCCAGCACCCATCATCCCTCCCAGAGCCAGAGAAAGGGACACGTAGGAGGATTTATCTGAAAGGAAAGAAAGAAGTAGATATCACAAGCCACCTTATTCCAACGGACCAAAATTCTCCCCACCAAGACAGTCTCAGTAACTTCACAATATTTAATGATCTTCAAGAAGTCATTTGGCACGGTTATTCCCTCCAGACTAGTCTGCAGCTAAATAATCCCACAGAAAGCAAGGAGGCACCTAACCTAAAACAATGTACTTGAAAAAGGGTGGGGTTTTTTATGTTTTCTTTTTTTAAGTTTATTTATTTATTTGAGAGAGAGAGATCATGTGAGAGGAAGGGAGGGGCAAAGCAAGAAGAAGAGAGAGAATCCCAAGCAGTTTTCATACTCACGATTGCTGAGATCTTTTTTTTTAATGTTTATTTATTTTTGACACAAAGAGAGGCAGAGCATGAGCAGGGGAGGAGCAGAGAGAGAGACACACAGAATCCAAAGCAGGCTCCAGGCTCTGAGCCGTCAGCACACAGCCTGATGTGAGGCTCGAACTCATGAACAAGCAAGATCATGACCTGAGCCAAAGATGGAGGCTTAACCAACTGAGCCATCCAATTGCCCCTCAAATGTTGAGATCTTTATCTGAGCCAGAATCAAGAGTTAGACACTTAACCGACTAAGCCATCCAAGTGCCCCTAAAAAGAGTGTTTCTAAAACCCAAAGTCAATCATTATAAATGTATTAGGGTCTTGGCTATATTTAGACTCTGTTCAAAACACCATTAATTCTCATCTTAGGATATGAAATATCCTATGACAGGGGGGAAAAAATCAAGTCAAAGAGTGGTCTTTTCTCGTTCAGGGACAAGTACCAACTCCCCAGTACAAATCTTTCTATGGGTCCATATAACTCAGAGCAAAAGAATGAAGAATGGAGTGATGCCCTTCCATCATCAAAAGAATACATCTTCATATTAGAAGACTCCAAAACCTCTAAATTAAGCAATCAAAACATTCTGCCCTCTAAGCCACAGAAGAATTGATACAATCACATTCCATCTCCTTTTCTCCACCTTTCTACTATTTGGGGAAGGCAGAGGAGTGGAGGATAGAAAGGCAGATTTCATTCAAGGTCTGGACAGCTAATGCAGGGTGGTCCACTGCACACCTTGGCCTCAAGGCGTGGAACTAAGAGGTTTTATACCACTCCAGTAGCAGCCCCTACTAGCAAATGCACAGGGATCTTGGCAACCGCTATGGTATAGGGCTGATAAGACAAACAAAAGAAAGGAATATTCCCATCCCTTAACCCACTGACTAGCCTACATCTCTCTTGGATTTCATAATCCTAACCTAAGCCCTTTCTCCAGACTCACCCTAATGAGAAAGTCGCTGGGTGGTACAGTTTTATTGCAAAGAAAATAAATGGCAATTAATAACTGGTTTGCACCAGAGAAGCTTGTTTGTCTAATCAGCCTACTGGTTCCAAGAAGCTTCTCTCTGCATTACACCATCCTTTTATTTATATTTTTAATAAAGCCATATCCCTATATCTAACAATGTAGCATCCTCCCTTCCATTCCCTTGTCAGCCCTCCTCCTACACTTACTATCTCTTTTCCCCAATGTGGAGTCTTAATCCCATTCACTAGAGGAGGAAACAGAACCTGTTGCACAGGTATTTCATCTGCCAGTACTCCTTTCAGTTGCACACACCCCATCCTGAAGGGCAGGCAAGATGATGTCATCAGTTAAGTGTTCCTCAGCTGTCCAGCTCTGTCTGAGCACCTGATCTTTAAAAGGATGTTAAGTATTAAGAAAACCTAATCACATCAACATTTAGTGAATGCTTGCTAAATGTAGAACACTGTGCTAGGCAAAATAAGGAATAGAGAGAAGAATAAATCATAATCTGTGAGCCCCAGGAGCACATCTAATTGGGCAAATATGTGGGAAGTTAAAATGCAAATAATAAAATACCAGTGCAATGATACATTACATAGTCAACAGGCAAATGAGCAGTCTAAATTTCTAAGTTAACTCTAGGAGTTCAGAAGCAAAATGAGTGATCACAGGTTAGTATGGTTTACAAAGGATTAATGGGAAAAGCAGGACTTGAGCTGAGCTCCACAAATAAGTAGGATTTCACTGAGAGAGATGGGGAAAGACTCTTCAGGAAAAAGGGTGGCTCTGGCAAAGGCATAAATTCTAAGTACCAATGGACACCCAAAAGTAAGCCGGATATATGGCAACAAAAATAAATACAAGGTAAGGTTATGAGACATGAAGAGATGTGACCAATACAAAGGAGTAAAGGAGGGAAGGGGGCAGTTCCAAAATAACCCTAGCAAGGGAAAAGCTGGAAGAATACAGACTAAACCTTGAACACTGGTTATCCTGACCAGTGAGACAAAGTAGAGAACAAGAAAGACCACAAAACAGAACTTTTACCTTTTTTTGGTACTATTTAAATTTATTTCATTGAGTATGTGTAATTCTGTAGTAATAATAAATAGAGTTAGACAAACATAGTTGAACTATGTTTTTTCCTCTGGTTCTTGAACAGTGTTTTTATTTTAAAGGAACTCATAATGTCCCACACCTGACCAGGGCCCCTTAACAAGTCTTAAACCACTAGGTAAAAAGTGTCAGCTGAAGTCACATTCCCTTTCCCACTCACAAACAATAAGACCTCACAAGAATGCAAGTAAAGGTCACTTCCCTGACCCCTTCAGTCGGCATGCTTCCAGAACCAGGAGTTTTTAGAGAAAAGGAGACTGGGGCCAGACAGTTCTATTCAAGGAAGTGAAGGCAAAGTTTAAGATCTGGTTAAGAGCTGCAGCTCTGTAGTCTCACAGAGCTAGATTTAAATGCCTGCGCTATTGTTTCCTAGGTGTGACCTTGGGCAAGTTATTTCACCAGCTGAGCCCCACTTTTCCCCTCTGTAAAAGAAATGATAATAATATCAACTTCATGGGGCCATTTTGCAAATTAAATGGTATAATGTACACAAAGTGTTTCACATAGTCCCTGGCACATAGTAAAAACTCAACTAATGGGACTTTATTATTATTACTATTAATACTAGTAATATCCATTCAGCCCATAAAAGCAAAACATCACCTATGGAAGAGGTCCATAGATGGACAAATCAGGTCCATCTCAGCTCTTTCCTAAATGTAGCCAAAACCAAAGAGCAGAATTAGCAAGACCAGGATTAAACCTGAATTCTTCTTGTTGTCTGTACTGAGAAACTCCTGGTAGTAAGTCCTAAGGGACCAGCAAAAGCTAATTTCATGTATGCTCCTCTCTTCAGGTAAGAAAGCAGCTGAACTTCTGTTTTCATAGGTTGAATTGTGTCCCCAAAAAGACGTTGAAGGCCTAACCCCTAGTACCTGTGAATGTGACTTTATCTGGGAACAAGGCCTTTAAAAATGATCAAGCTAAGGTGAGGTCATTAGGATAGACTCTAACCCAATATCAGACTTGTAAAAGGGAAAATTTGGATATAGAGACACAGAAATGATGTGAAAGCAGAGAGAGGGAACACCAGCTAAAAGCTAAAGAGCTTCTGAGGCTACCAGAGGCTAGGAGAGAAGCCTGGAACAGACTCTCCCTTACCACCCTCCACCCACCAGAATGAATGAACCCTGCTGACACCTTGATTTCATGCTTCTGGCCTCCAGAACTATAAGAGAATACATTTCTATTGTTTAAGTCCCCCAGTTTGTGGTGCTTTGTTATGGCAGCCCCAGGAAATTTATGTCATTTTTTAAAAATTATCCTATTATAAACTATATATTTTTAACGGAATTTTAATTTAAAAGCAAAAGGTAGGTTATTTTTTTTTTTAATATTTTATTTATTTCTAGGAGAGAGAGAGACAGCATGAGCAGGGGAGGGTCAGAGAGAGAGGGAGTCACAGATTGAAACAGGCTCCAGGCTCTGAGCCGGCAGTCAGCACAGAGCCCGACGCAGGGCTTGAACCCACGAACCGCGAGATCATGACCTAAGCGAAAGTCGGCCGCTTAACCGACTAAGCCACCCAGGCGCCCCATAAAGGTAGGTTATTTTAAAAGGACAGGACCTTGCTATATGTACACCTCTTTCTCTACTACTTCTCATCTCCTAACAGTGAGAATACCATTATGGAAAAAACACATTAGGACCAAGATAGATTCCACCTCTGTTTGAATCTGATATATGTGCTTCCGTAACCATCCCTGGATGAACAGAAAGAAAGAGAACTCATGTATAATGATTATCCACTGTGTGCCTCACATATGCTAGGTGCTGATCCATATTTTCTTATTCAAACTTCACAGCATCTCTGTAAGGTATGAACTATTCGCCCCATTACTAACAAAGAAATCAATGTTTGAAAGGTTAAGTTGCCTAACACCATAAAGCCAGGAAGTGGCAGAGCCTAGATTCAAACCCCTTGTTCTTAACTACACCAATCTGCTTTAACAAGTACTTCTGAACCAATTCCCTAGATACGGTTTTCTACCAAACTTTCTATTTTAATCACTTATGTGTTGAATGAATCAATGAAGAGACCTTATAAATCCAGTCTAACTCTCCCATTTTGACAGTACAAAAAGTGGCCCAGAGAAGTAAAGTGACTTCACCAAAGTCACAAATAAGCTAGTGGCAGAGTCGGGTACCTAGCCCAAGTCTTCAGATTTCCATTACACCACCTAAATTTGAGGACGATAACAGTACATGAAAACAGAGAGCATGGATGCTAGAATCAGACCATCTCAATTCAAATCTCAGCTCTGTGATTTACTGGCTGTGTGATCTTGGGCAAGTCAATCCTCTCTGTTCTGGTTCCTCATCTGAAAATAGAGATAATAATACATCTCTCACATGGTTGCCCTAAGGACTGAATGAATTTATAAATAAAGTATTTAAAATAGTGCCTGGCACATTAAGTGCTATATTTGTTAGCTACTGCTATTGCAATTGCTATTATTAAATTATGCTAAGCAAAACACCAAAGAATATTCACAAGCCGACTACACTTTTATAAAGTTCCAGACAAATGTACTCACTGAGAGAAAAGAAAGAAGGAAAGACAGGCTCTTTAGTCCTTTAAATCTGACTAACTTAATTATTAGTAATAACATGTATTATTTACTTTGTGCCAAGCTCAGTATCTGGTGTGTTACAGACATTACTAAATTTCATTAAATCTAAGCCACCATCCACTGAAAAATGCACTAGTATTTCATTTGCTCTCCCCAATAGCCCTACAAGTTAGAGAGTTCCCCTATTCTGCAGATGAGAAACCAAGGCACAGAGAGGTTAAATAATTTATGCAAGGTCACACAGCTAGTAAATGGTCAAACCAGGTTCCAATCCCAGGTCTGTCTGACTCCAAAGTCCCTTCCACTGAACCACGTACTCAACTTTACGCTTCTCAAACTTTCATGTGTACAGAATCATCTGAGAATCTTGCAAAAATGAAAACTGACTCAGCCATCTGGGGTGGAGCCTAACGTTGTGCATTTCCAACAAGCCCCCAGGTGTTGCAGCTACTGCTGGTCCTCCCAGGACCATGGAGTGCCACACTATTGTTTCCCTTTACCACCTTTCTTCCTCCCAGGTCTCCACCCCCATCTCAGCAATCAGCTCCTGAAAGGAACAAACTCCCAAAGGACAGAGGAATCTCCTAATCCTTTGTTTCTCTACCACCTTTGCTACCATTTCCCCTCCCCTCTCAGCTCGGGGAGGGAGCTACGCAAAGCTACCTGAGAGGAAGCAAACAGGGAGACAAAAATGAATGGCTGGTTTCCAAGGGGAGCTCTCTAATGGAAAAAAAAAAATGTTAACCTTACGCTTGGATGATTGGGGTGACAAGGTGCCAACTCAAAAAGTCCACATCACCACCATGACTCTGAATGGTGAGCAAATAATTCTGGAATAAATTGGAAACTAAGAGTTATTTACTCCCATCATTTCTCCAAAGAATGGGTGTGACCTTGCCCCAGCCCCACTCTCACCTCAAGCCTCTGAGCAACACAGGTAATTACGGTCTGCCTACTTACCACAGAAACAGCTAGTTTCAACTGGGTTCACCCCTCTCTTGCTCCAGCTGTCCTACATTTTAGACATTGTCTTTGTGCACTGGGTGCATAAGAGCACTACCAAACACACTCAGAAGTGGCTGCACTGGACAAGAGTGTGACATAATCATCTTTCTATAGTGGTCCTGGAGACCTGGGTTAAAAAGGAAGTCTGAACTTGAATTATATGTCATATTCCTGAGCGGGGGTATACAGCACTACACACAGCATGGGATTGGGTTCTTTTGATTCAAGAGCCCTACCTACAGACTTCTCCCTATAACCATAACCCCTACTTGAGCCATTCAAATCAGAGCATTTCAAAAGTAATCTGACTTGAAAATCTTAAAGCAATTCAGGCCACAAATTCAAAATATTATACAGCACCTTAAGGTTAAAAAGGCCTACTGCCAAGTGGGGTTCATCAGGCCTGAGTTCAAAACCCAGTTCAGCCACTTACAAGCTGTGTGATCCTCAGGGAAGTTATTTAAGGTTCCTTAGCCTCAGATTCCTCATCTGTAAAATCTACCCATATCACTGGACTGCCACAGGATGACACAAATAACATAGGATTTGTGATGATTAATGAGATAAGGTACCTGGCATTTAATAAAGGCTCAGTCCATATTAGTTTGCTCTCCCAAACTCTCCTCACAGTTATAGTTATGTCCATACTACACATCAGTATCAAATGGAACTACAATTAAGCATGAAAAATACCATTCACCCAGTGAGGAGATCTGGCTTTCACATGAACTAGTTATTTGACCTTGAGCCAGTTATTGCCCCTTTCTATGCCTCATTTCATTCCCTTATGAGGAATAAGAAGAGTGAACTGAACCGATCGTGTCTAGTTCATTCACTCAACAAATATTTATTGAGTATCTACTACATGCCAGACGCTCTTCTGGGTGCTAGGAATACCAGCGTTAATAAACAAACAAACAAAAAAATTTCTGCTCTCAATGACGCTGCATTCTAATAGAGAGGAAGACTCAGACAGTAAACAAAGTAGAATATGGAGTTCAGGGAGTAAGGTGAGGTAGAATTATAACATTCCAAAAGGGAAAGGGAGGTTAAGGGCATATATAGTTCTAAACTTTCATGAGATAGAACTTAGAAGATCATATAAGAAAATTGTATTATACTCTGCACAGTGGAATTCTCCATCTGCTGTAACACACTGGCCTTTGGCTCTTGAAAAGGATAGATTATATATTTAGTATACACAAAACACTTAGCACAGAGACATCTCACATTGAATCCTAGATGAAAGCTAGCCATATATTCAGATTCCAGAGTCAGGGATCTAAATGGATCCTCCAAAGAGCATCTGGTTCAGTTTCCTATCTTTAGCAAATGAAGAATTAAACCATCCACGAGAGTGCTCTGTTTCTTGAAATTCTTCAAGAGCAAAAATGGCATGCCATTCTAACAATCACGCTATTACCCCAATAACAGGAATCACTGGAATATTTTCTACTAGTATCTAATGCCATATTCTCTTATTTATTATATAGACTGATTTCATGCAGTGAACATTTGTAACAAATCTGTGTGAACAATGTTCACTCACCAAATACTTCTCTAGCACCCATATGTGTTAGGCACCGTGCTAAGGCTCAGGAATAGAGCTTCAAGTGTGTAGAGGAGATAATCAGAAAACCAACCAAACCACAATCCACTGTGATATGCATATCAGAAGACTATAGCAGGGAGGAAAGAGATTCACCATGTGGGAAGAAAGGTACAGAAAGGTTTCCCGAAAGTAGCAATGTCTGAATTGTGTTTAAGGGTAAACTGGAATTTGCTGGCAGGTGAGGTTAACAGGTGAAAGGAATTCCAGGCAGGGGGAACAACACTGGCACATAGAGACCTTCTCCAGCCTGGCAGTGCTAAGGCAACTGGACATAACTTCTTCTTGACAAGGTGAAAAATGCAAGAAGCAGGCAGGGATTAAACTTTTTGTTGCATGCTTGGTCTTTAAAGCCTAGGCAATGGGAACACTGAGGGGTCACAAGCAGCATATTATCTTTATGAACTAGAATATGAGATGTACCCAAGAAAAGGGGAAGAAAGAAGGCAAATAAATGGAGGGGTTCCAAGTCTGCTCTTAGACAACATATATAGGCAAAGGCAAAGGGAAGCAGCTCATGATAGCAACAAATATTTTGTCTTTATCAGCCCCCTTAATACAGCCCCCACACCTATATTCTCTTCCCCCTTAATACAGCACCCCTCCCCCCCACCTATTTTCTCTTACACCACCAGACAGGATTAGTTTTGTATTTTTGAAGATTTTTATCCTGGTAGCAGTGTGAAAGAAAGACCAATGGGGACAAACGGGTTAAGCTGTTAAAAGGAATCACCACAGTAATAAGGCCCTGGGCTCGTGTATTAGCAATGAGGCTGGAGGAGATGACAGACGGAGAGAGATGGAAGAGATGGAATCAACAGAACTTGCTAGAAGACTGGCTGCCTAGGCAGCACGAGGGAGAGAAATACATGAAGCTCAGTTTTCTAGCTTTGACACTGGGTGGTTGGGGAAGGCATTCATGGACATGGGGACACAGGAGGAGAAGCAGGTCTGGAAGAAGGGATGGAGATGATGGCACCCATATTGAAAAAAGCAAGTGTGAGTTGTCTGTGGGACAACCACATGTAAAAACCCATCATGAAGGGTGCTTGAAGTTGCAAGAAATACAAAGAAAACATAACAACCACTATCATTTGCAAAGTGGTTCAATTCATGAAGTGCATCATATGCATTACATTCAATATAACCTACACCTTCAACAGGATCACAGTGAGCTTAGGAAGTTCCAACAACACACACAAAAAGTTAAGTAACAAAGAACACAATAAGAAGTGCTACCAGGCAGTTTTGGTTTATGATGCATTGTAAGAAAAACACTTGTTATACTTAAAGACTGTAATTAAATCACCACTTAGCTTTCCAATCTCTGGAACTTTTTATTTAACTTTCCATATCACCACAAGTCTATTTATTAAGGGTATTACACATCTTTATAAGTCAGAAAATGAGATATAATCAAGAAAAGGAGAAAGGAAGAGCAAAAGAACATGGGTTCTGGCTCTGCTCTGAGACAACATATGTAGGCAAAGGCGAAGGGAAGCAACTAATGATGACAGCAAATATTTTCTGCCTTTACCAACCCCCTGAATCCTGCCCCCACATCCATCTTCTCCTGCTAACATACCACCTGTGCTATAGCTCTGTTAGATACTGCCTTCTCAACAACATATTCCTGCCAGGGCCTCAGCTGCCTCACCCCTTCCCAGGAGCCACCCACAGGATGATCAGAGAGAAGAGGACTAAGAGATGAGAATCTAATGTTCCCTCTCTCTCAGTGACGGTAGAGGGAAATTCCAGCCCCTGACAGTTCCCCATTCTTCCTTAAAAAGGCAGTGTTACATGAATACTGTCTTTATACTTGTTAACAATAACAATAATAAAAACAATGAACAAATCCTCTGAAAGATGTGAGGACCTCAAAGCACCCCAACTAAACTACTCTGGTCCCTGTTTTCCATTTGGGAAACCAACCGAGACTGGGATGGGTCCTACATATTACCCCTTTGTGGTATCCCAGACCAGGCCAAACCAGCTTCTTTCGAACCCACCCTGACCCCAGGGCTCATGGCTCATTTGTGGTGTTTGTGACCGCTAGAGTGTTTGCAGCAGGTCTGGGATGCACTTCCTAATGTTAGAGAGATAACTGCGCCAGAGACACAGTCTTCTGGATAGTCTCCCTGCCTACCACTTCAGCTACAGGTCACCGGAGAGAGAGGCCTGTCAGGATCCCATCCCAGCTGCAAAGAAAGGTAACACAGCAATCAGGTCCTGCATGACAGGACAGGACATTATCGAGAAACTGCCTGGCATCAAGGAGCCATGGAGGGCAGCTCGCTTGCCATCCAAGTTGGAACAGAAGATGATTTTGTCTCTGTTGGTCTCCTTTCCCTTAGGACTAGGTCTCTTTCTGGGATATGTTCTACTGTGAAAATGGTAGCTAAATGAGGAATGAACTTCCATTATTTATCCAACTGCTTACACATTCCTTATTGTCTTTTGTCATTTGTAATGTTTACTGTACTGTAAACTCCTACAGGGCAGAGGGTTTATGAACTCTATTTATTCAGTGTTAGATACTCTACTACATTCAAAGAGGCTCTTAGAGGCATTTATGCTGCCAGCAATGACAAGGATAGTAGAAAGAATCCATACATGCAAAGTGGCATGCATCTCCTAGAGTGGACCATTCACAGCACTATGTGAAACCAGAGGCAAGGGACACAAGCAGATACACACACCTCTAGTAAGACATAGAGAGAAACTGTACCTGATAAGCCAAACCAAAGACTGAAACAAGATCAAAGATTCTCCAAATTAATGGAGACACACCTTCCACTCCCTGGAGTGACTCATGTCATATTCATCCAAAATAAAGTCCAAACAAGAAGCAGAAAACAAGGCACACTGTGGGGAGCATGCCAGTTAACAACCCAAGGATGCACATTATGCCAAAGGGGATAAGACCTCAGACAATTCTGAGCTGGACCTAATACAGTAGGAAATATCTTCTGCCCTAGACTAAAGGTGAAGAAATCAACCAAGTTGAGGACAAAGAAAAGGGTAACCAATACTCTTTTTAGATATAAAGGTCAGATAAATGCTGAAGGACACTATCATCATCTGAAAGGTAGTGATTACACGGAACCTGTTAAGGTAAGGCAGGGAGGACTCTGAGTCATGAGAACAAATCCATCACGTTCACTGCCCGCCTGCCAAAATAAACAAGGAGGAGGCTGCATATTGTGAAGACAATAGCCACTCTGTCTAGCCTTACAAAGAACCCTGGTCTTCACAAGCCTGGTCCAAATAGACTAGGGAATACTAATCCTGCAGCCTTCATGGAAAGCACAAATGTTTCGAAGCTCAACTACCCTGGGAGAATAAGTGAAGCTAACCTGTGAGATTTATGCCACAGCTAAGCATGGAGTTCAGTTCCCTCTCTCACCAATGAATCCCACACTTTCCATAGCAGATAGTAAGATGAAGATTAAAGACCACAGGTAAGAAAAGCCTCTGTGTTAAGAGGCAAAATGCCCCAGACCACTAAAGTCAGATTAAGTCAACGTGTGTGTGTGTGTGTGTGTGTGTGTGTGTGTGTGTGTGTGTGTGAATCAATTTCTGGCCTAAAATTTACTAAATGATAGAAAGGAATGCAAAAGTTACATATTTGATTCCTGCCCTGAAAAAGCTTACCATTTTGCTGGGGGAACAAAACACAAGCCAGCTAGACAGCAATACAAACAATGAACAATCAAGCAGATGTTACATTTTTTGGAAGGACCCCTTATTCTACAAGGACCACTTGTTCTTCCATCAAACCCATGCTGGAAAACGGACCAATCCTCCTGTCTGCCTTCTCAGTATCCACACTCAGGTTACTGAGAGCGTCTGCTGCTAGAGGGAAGAAACATGCACATGCAAGTGTGTACACACACACAAACACAGGTACGCGTGCACACACACACACAGCCCCTCCTCTCAGCAGATCACTCCATCCCTTATTTCAAAGACAGAATAAGAGCCATCGGGGAAAAGTCCTCAAGTTCCTACACCTGTAGCCAATGACCTATATTCTTGGCTTCCTCCCTCTATAATCTTTTTCAGCAGATACGTTCCTCATTTCACTCTTGAACCCACCCTCCCATGGATTATTCTCACTTCTTTGAACTTTACTAAACTCTCCTCTCTACTAATTTTTTCCAAACAGCACTTAAACATGTTTACATCTCTCCTGTGTCACAATAAACAAACAAAACTCCCTCCACCCAACATCCCCCTCTTTAGAATGCCTTCCTCCTGTTTCTCCAACGTCCAGGTTTCAAGACTCATGGGACTCCATTTTTGCACTCTTCATTTGCTTCCCAACCCACGGATTGCTTTCAGGATTGCACTTCCGACAACCCCACTGCAAATGCTCCACTAAAGGTGACCTTTATATTCTAGAGCCAAAAGTCCTTATCTTGCTTGACCTCTTCATAATCTGACACTGTGCAACACAGCCTCTTTCTGGAACTCTCTTCCTCCTGCATCTTTGGGCACTCTGTTTTGGAGGCCAGTTTCCTTTACAGGATCCTACTCTTCTGCTCCCAAACCATCCCTCCCCCCTTGCAGTTCCCCAGAGTTTTTGCCTCAAACCTCTTCTCACAGTACACACTCTCCCAGCAATCTCCTGGTCCATTCCTGGGATTCCAGAAGCTGATGGCTGATTCATCTATAGCTCTCCTGAGCGCCACACCCCCTACCTGCTGGACACCTCAGCCCAGCATCCCAAAGAAACCTCAACCTCAACACACGGAAACTAACTCCACATCTTCCCCTGCACCAGCACTGTGGGCAAGTCACCACAAATAACCTTCTTCCTCTTTACACTCCCTTTTTTAGTTAATGATACCACCCACCCATACAGAACCTAAGCCAGAAACCTACAAGTCATCCTAAGTGCTTCCCTCTCCCCCTCATACATGGGGTTAGTCATCAAAACCCATGGATTTTACCCCTTAACCCCATTTCTTGATTTGTCCACTTGGGTATATTACTACTTCCACAACCTTAAACTCTATTCACTTACTGCCGAAATCACTGTGACAGCCTCCTAACTGGTCTGTCACTAGCCCTGCCCCTCTGTAATCCTCCTTCACACTGCTGCCAGAGGGGAAATACTTCTAAAATGTAAATCCAATCATAGTCTTCCTTGCCCCAAATCCTTCAATGGCTCCCAAAAGCCCACAGGATAAAGCCCAATCTGTTTATAGTATGACAAAGCCCCTCACCACTTTAAGCCTGCCCACCTTCCCCAACCCCTCCCATTTCTCCTTCCCTCACATCCTACACCCTAACCTTACTAATACCCCATATTTCCTCTCCTCAAGCTCTCTCATCTACTCACTTTTGTTCATGCTGCCCAGAATGTCCTTTAGCTGAACTTTTGGCCCCAAGTCCCGAATCTTTTAGGTGACAGCTCAGGCATTTGCTCTTGGATGCCTTCCCTGGCTGGCCCTCTCCCACCCTGGCCCGAGTGGCTACTCCCTTCCACTTCCCTAGCAGCAGCATCTACCTCTGATAGCACTCCCTGAAATGGACTGGAACTGTCAGTTTGCCAATAGGTCTTCGCCCTTTTGACTTTAAGACTACAGAGATGCAAGGACAGTATCTTTGTTTCTTCAACACTTTGCCTACTGCCTGGTTCAGAATAGATATTCTATAAAGGATTACTAATTAAATGAATGAATGGATCCTCCAAACAAGCCCCCTGATACTGTAGGAGACTAGCAGTTCAAGATAGAACTGAAGATTTTAGAAGGGATTTAAGAGGATTTCTTATGCAATTCTTGGCAAGTATTCCTGGAAGCATACAATGAAGGTTGTCCAGAGAATGGATAGAAGTGGCATTCTGAGGCACTCAGCATTGTGAATTTAAGTGAGAAGACTCAAGAACACAACCCTGAGTCATAGGTTCAAATGCACAAGTTTAGAATGGAGTAAAATCTTCAAAAGATTTTTATACAGGATAAAAGAAGACTTTATTTTGGAATAGCCCTAGCATAAGGGGTAGTTAATTTTTTTTCTCAAGGCAAAAATCTTCTAGAAAAAGAGTTATCAATGTTAGGATCTAAACTTAAATCCCTATATATGCCCAAAATGTCTCTGAAATACATACCTCTCCTCTTTTACATCCCTTAATCTAACTTCATGACACAGTTACAATAGTGGCCTCCTAGAGAATAAAGCTCTACTCTCATCCATCATTTACACAGCTGCTATGTTAATCCTGTCCATCTCATAATGGTTCCTCGTATCAACATTCAGGACTTCTCTCCCCCTACCCCTAATCTCTGTATCATTCTTTTTATTTATTTATTTATTTATATTTGAGAGAGAACACTCACATGTTCACAAGTGGGGGAGAGGGGCAGAGGGAAAAGAAGAGAGAATCCTAAGCAGGCTCCACACTCAGCGCAGAGCCCCACACAAAGCTCAATCTCATGACCCTGGGATCATGACCTGAGCTGAAATTGAGTTGGATGCTCAACCGACTGAGTCACCCAGGCACTTTCATATCATGCTTTTAATGTTTTTCAATGGTCCCTCATCTCACTACCACTTTCCCCAACACAGTATCTGCTTATAGGTACTAGTAGAATGCAGTGTACAATGTGAGCTTATTTACTATTGTTGATGAACTAAAAAGTAGAGCCAAAAAAAAATTCCCTTCCTTTATGTTTCAATCCAAAATGCTCCTGCAGGTTGAAACCATCAGAGCTCCAAAAGACAATTCAAGAAAGCTCATTCTTTTAATCAACACAAAGGAATTGTGCTTACCTTTCTAAACAAAATTCACAATAGAAATTCACTATGGTAGAAGGGAATCCAGTAGTATAGCTGGCAAGATCCTTGCCCAAAAGAAAGATACTGACTGACCAATTAATTAACTTGTCCTAGGCAACAACCCAAATCATCCCTAATCACTGGCACATCCTTGATGACTGACAAATGGTTATGAAGAAGAAAGCAAATTTCGAACGGAGAAAGAAAAATAAATGCTTGTGCCCTATGAGAATAGACTTACAGTGCCACACAAATTTAGGGACCACGGCAAGCGAGGGTATCAGATTCCATATGGCCTATCCTTGAGCACTACATTCTCTCTGGCCAGTGCACATCTATTTGTTGGTCAGCCTGCCTCTCCACTTTCCCCCTACACATACATACACACACACACACACATAAGGAAGGTGGATTATCTAAAATTCTTTATACTTTCCTATATTTTTCTTTTTTAATATTTTTTTATTTATTTCTAGGAGAGAGAGAGAGACAGCGTGAGCAGGGGAGGGTCAGAGAGAGAGGGAGTCACAGACTGAAACAGGCTCCAGGCTCTGAGCTGGCAGTCAGCACAGAGCCCGACGCGGGGCTCGAACCCACGAGCCGCGAGATCATGACCTAAGTGAAAGTCGGACGCTTAACCGACTAAGCCACCCAGGCGCCCCAACCTGTATTTTTTTTTTTACAATTTTCTACACTAAACATATATTACTTTTAGAATTTGAGAAAATTAATTTAAAATATGACTTGAACATATTCATATGATTGCCCCTTCTCTCTTGAGAGAAACTTCCTGCCAATCAACCACTTACAAAAGAAGTATAAAAAGTCTCTATGCTGTTAAGAGCATAAAATATCAGTGGGAAATGATTCTAACAAGAGGCAATGCAAAAATAATATAAAACAGAATAAAGGTAAGAGACTGTGAAGTAGACATTGTAAGATCAAAGAAGGCAAGTTAACTTCTAAGAGAGTAAGGGGGAAAAGCTGCATGGAACACATAGGTCCCACGTTTAGCTTTAATTAAAAAAAAAAAAGTAAGATTTGAATAATCAGAGAGAAAGGCAGTGGGCCTTCCAGGAAAGAGAACATAAAGGCACGGGAACAGATACGAGGATCTAAGGGCAACGAATACTGAGACCTGCCCACAAGGAGCAGAGAGCTGTGTTGGACGACAGTTGATACAATTAGGTATGCAGAATAAGTCAAATTATGGAAAGCCCTGAAAGCTGGAGACAAAGAATCAGAGATTCATTGTAATTTATTCCAGGAACTGAGAAGTTCTGGAAGGAAAAATAATATTTTATTAGAAGTAATCAAATAAACGTTGAAATAAACATTCTTAGATGTTACACACCAAGCTAAGAGGCCTTAAAGGGGTCCTCCAGGTCAGAAATGAGCAAACACCCTGGAGCAGAAGCAAAACAGAGGCTTAAACTCCAATCAAAACCATGAAGAGCAAAAGAAGCTTTAACACACCATACAACCTCATCACCACACCACATGGCTCAACTTTTAACTACCAGAGGCTGAAAGGGCCAACCTTATTTAGTAAAAGGAGAGCCTGGGTGTTTTCAAGACCACTGAGAAAAATGCTACACATTCATTTTGCAATCCATAATTATTTACTTGTGACCTTTGATCTTGGAATGTACACTCTGAACAGCTTTCTTTCTACCAGCATCTCTAAAACCTGATATTGGCGCTGAAAAATACCAGGAGAATAAGGCCGCAGCAGATGCATTTCCCTGGTGTGTATTATGTCACTTGCCAAGCAAGCCCAAGACGAAAGCAGTAGCTCCCATAAGCACTGTTAGCACATGCACGCATTTTATGATTTCAACAGCATGAATGTGGCCAAAGTTTGTGATTTCCCAGCAGACGGACTTGACTCACTTTCTGAATTAATAGTGTCCATGTCCAGAAGTAGCAATTATTCTATTGTTCTGTCTAGAAGCTATCCATTCCAATTCAAGGGCTACTAAAAAAGAACTTAAAACCTGAGTTTACATTCAACCAAGAGGTTGCTTCAGAGAGTCATTTAGTTAAACAATACCAAAGCCTCAGCCTACGTTCTCCAACCAATGTGTTAACAAAACTTTACCACTTTGCATTACACTGTTTTTGTATAAAAATTTCAAAGTGGGAATGCCTGGCTGACTCAGTCCATGGAACACACTACTCTTGATCTTAGGGTCCTGAGTTTGAGCCCCACACTGGGCATAGAAATTACTTAAAAAAATTTTTTTCTTGACGTCAAAGTAATTTACATACCATGAAACCTCTCCCATAATAAAAGGAAAAGAAATTCTCCACAGTTCAGAGATCTGGAAATGTATGCCACTTAAGGGCTACCCCTCAGAGGCTAAAAACTAACAACAATATTAATAAAGTATTTTCACGAGGGCGTCTGGATGCCTCAGTTCAACTCTTGGTCTCAGCTCAGGTCACGATCTCATGGTTCATCGGTTCGAGCCCTGCGTCTGGCTTCATGCTAGCAGCATGGAGCCTGCTTGAGATTTTCTCTCCGTCCCTCCCCTGCACATTCGCACATATGCACTCTCTCTCTCAAAATAAATAAATAAACTTTAAATAAGTAAAGTATTTTCACAATTATCTCACTTAACCCAAGTCACTGCTCTGATTTTAAACTTCCTTCTGTGACACAATGTGAACCATCTAGAACTCTGGGATCCTAGCTCTTGGACAGTAATTTAAGTCTCTATGCCTAAATTTATCCACGTGTATACCTTTCTTACAAAATATAATGAAGATCAAATAAGATAACAAATATGAAACTAGGTTGTAAAAAAGAAAAACGTGGAAGTTTTTCTAAACACGAATGGCCTAATACGTGCCAACAGTTCATTTATATTCTTGTGAACCCCAAGGAGTTAGTATTATCATCATCATTTTCACAGTGAGAAACCCAAAGATTACAGGTTAAACAACTTTTCCAAGGTCACACAGGACTGGACTGGAGCACAAGGCTAAAGAAATTCCAAGCCTCATCTCTTTCTACTATACTGTGCTGCCTTGCTAGTTTTGAATGTTAAATAATATGCAGACCCTTCACTCCTCTCTGTACAGTAAGTTCTGTAAGTTATTTTTTGTGATACAAGTAAACAAAAATCAGTCCTAACTAGCTTCTTCTAACCCGTGGCACCTAGTTAGAACTCTTAAGTTTTTAAGAACCAGATAGTCCATGTTACCAAAGTTGAAACGTGAATGTTCTCTTTTATTCTTTGCCGAGTATGGCATGTAAAGACTCTTTAGGGCTTTGTGAAAACACAAAAGTCTAATTCTGTGCAAACCAACTTCTGTATTACCCTCCTGCTTAACCAGCCACCAGGAACCTGACTGTGTTTCTTTCTAAACCTCTTCTCTAAAACCTAAAGCTATGCCCATATGTGGCTGGCTACTTCCATAGAGTTGGTCCCTACCCCAGGAAAAGAATCCAATCCTGTTTCTCCTACCTGACTATCCTTAGTTTCCTTTGGTGTTCACAACAACCTCAATCTCTCGAGAGGAAAACTTTGTGACTGGCCCAAATCATCTGGATGAAACATTCCTCAAAACAATGCACGTCTCTTTTCTTTGTTTCCATGTGTACCAAGCAATCATCTGATTAGCTTCATAAGCACTATGGTATAAGGAAAAAGGGTGCCTTAGACTGCAATATAAGTATTTCAAATACTGGATTGGTATGTCCTACTATGAATTAATAAAATTGGCATACTCATTGCTACTTTTTTTTTAAGCTTTCAGTGACTGACTTCCCCACTGCCCATGAAATAAAGCCATAAAAGAATCTTTATAAGTTGAACTCTTGATCCTTTATAGTACCATCTGCTCCCAAAATTCGAGTCATAGCCAACTACTCACATTCCGTTTCTCAAACTCCTCCATTCTCTTTGTACCTTCAAGCCTTTACGTGTGGTATTTATACCTGCCTTCTCCCCTCCCCGTCCTCCTCCATCAGACAAAATCCCATTCATCCCTAAAGGTCTACTCAAGTGTCACCTCCTTTGTCAAATCTCCCAATGAACCCAACGGAAACATTCATCCCTCCTCTTGCTTTCACAGTCTTTATATACATCTCTGTTCTAGTACTTACAGAATCATAATTACTTGTTTGCATATGTCTTTTCCTTTGCTAGATGTAAATAACCAAGGGCAGGAACCAGATCTCATTCATTATTCTGACACCTCCAGTGCCTAACACTGTGTTCCTTGTAACAGATATTTATTAATTGTTGAAAATTGAAAGAATGAAGAACAATCCTGGCTCTGCCGGTTGCTACCCACTCTGAAATGTTGCGATTGAGAATTATTATCTAATACCTCCTGTTTGCTAGACAGTCAGGCTCTGAAAGAGCCTTTGGGATACTTAGAAAATGAGAGAGAGTGTTTATGTCCATGCTGAATCATCTAATCCTGCCAAAATCATGCTCACTACCAACACACAGGGAAATGGTTGCCAGGCACAATTATGGAAAATCCATGCCTGACAACCATTCCTAATACAGCTGCCATACGTACTGCTCTAGTCCCTTCACAATACAAATGCATCACTTCCCTTCTAGCCTTTGCCCTTTCCAGGGACAGTTTATGCAGCTGAAAACTTTAGCTCTCCTTCTGAATACAAAACTCCTGTTTCATTTATAGAAATGAGGTAACTACAAATTAACAGCAGCAGAGAGAGAGATCCAACTAACCTGGTGGCCAACCAATGAGAGTCTAGAACCCCCAACATCATCAGTGTCTATTTCCCCAAGTCTCTCCAAAACGAATTCCTGTCTCTGTTCTCCCAAACGTGACCCCTGGTCACACACTATTGATTCCAGCTTAGGCAAAGAGTTCTTCTATTAAGGCAGTAAGGGGATTTCTAAATCTGGAAAATGCAAGAATTCCATACAGCGAAGTAACAAAGGCCTGGATGCTAATCCACCCAGACTTCCCAGTGAGAATGGTGCAGTGGGGGAAGAGAAATTCTGCACCTATGCTACAGCAACAACTCAAACAGCTCTTTTCATTTCTTTTGGCCAACCATTTTCGACCCATTCCTCCCCTCAAGAAAGAGATCTGTTCCTGGAAAGGATCAAATTCCTATACACCTGATCAAAATCCTTCAGAGGAAAGCCAAACTAAGAGAGCCAGCTAAAAGGACGGAGCACCACAAGAGGCCCCTGCTGGAACCAGCCCTACTTCCCCCTTCTTCCCGAGTTTCATTTGCTAGGAATCCAGCTTCCTTTCAGCTGGAGGCCACCAGCAACATGATCCAGTGAGGTGCTTAGATTTCTTCACCTATCTGAGTTACACTTCTGCCAGTTTTTAAAGCTGTCACAGCCCAAGACAGGCCCAGAGTATCCTCCCTCTAAAAAGAATACAGGGTCGCTCAAAAGCCTGCAAAGGAAACTTAATGGAACCATTCACTTTGCAGCAGTTTTTCAATGAAGTTCGGCAGCACAATCTAACCTCTTTGTGCTCTGAAATGAACCACATTCTTAAAAAGAAAAGCCCACGGGGGGTTGACAGAAAACTTGCTGCAGGCAGGGAAACCTGGACAGTTTACAGGAGCTGGTGCAGAAGGGAACAAGCAGACCCCCTCAGCAGGTCCCTTTGAGCATTTCATTTCTCTCTCTCTCTCTCTTCGGCTGCATTCTCCAGAACTCTAATGCCACAAGGGAGGAAAAAGAGGGAGCGTTTTACAGCTTCTGCATTAGTTTCCCTTCAGTGGGTAGGTGTCGTAAACAAGTGCGCTGGACTCAGTCATAAGGGCTGAAGTTTCCTCTCCTTCCGAAGAAACTAGAGGCCCGGTCACAAGGGACCCGCTGAATAAAGCAGGAGAAAGTGCTGCCTCTGGAGTTTCTGGGGGTGGGGGGGAAGCACAGCTGCCACACAAAGCGCAAGGCCGGCCCTGGACGTTAAGATCCGAGCGGGACCCCCCGCCCCGAGGCCGCGCACCCCTGCTTCTCCAGCGAGGGGCACCCCCGGGCAGCCGGGGACAAGTTGGGGAGCCGCAGTCCCCAGACCCTCCGCCTGTCAAAACTTTCTCGCGGACACCCAGGCCTTGCAGGAGGCACTGGCGTGCGGGACTGCTCAGCCAGGGCGCCTCGGGCTGCAATCCGAGGCCGCCGCCAGCCCTTTGGGGGAGGGGGAAGGGGGGGAGGGGCCGTGGCAGACCCCCGCCTCCACCGGCTCGAAGCCCCTGGGGCCGGGCGGGGAGGAGGCCTCTCCCCAAAACTGCACACTCACCGACCCCGGCCGCCACGCGACGGAGCGGAGACTGAGGGAGACAAAGGGGGGCGAGGGCCCCCGGGCGGGCTCGCGGCCGGCGGAGCCTCGGCGAGGGGAGCCCCGCACGGGGAGCGGACCAGGAGGCTCCGGGAGCCCGACTCCTCCTCCTCCTCCTCCTCCTCCCCTGCAACTCCCCACCTCGCCGGGGCTCCAGAGGCAGCGCCCCGGCTCGCCTCCCTCCAGATAATAGGGCGGCTAATGTAACCAGTGCTGGGGAGAGCGCCGTCTCCCGCAGGCTTATCTCAACTCCGCAAATAAGCCTGCCCGAGAAAGAGCAGGTCCGGGGCCGGCCCCGACGCCGGGGTGGGCGCGACTCCGCCCGGGCCCCGGCCCCCGGCCCCCACCCCCACCCCGCCCGGAGAGTCCTTGGGTCCCCCCGCGCCGCCCGCCGCACCTTTGTAGCGTTCCAGCACATCCTCGTACGCCTGCACGAACTCCTTCTCCTGGCTGCGGTTGGCCGGCTGCTGACCCGGCACGTAGCCGGCCATGGCCGCCCGCGCCGCTCTCCCCGGGGCCCGGCGGGCGCCGGCTCCAGGCCCGCGCGCTGAGGCGGCGGCGGCGGCGGCCCCAGCCTCGGCAGTCCTCGGCCTTTGTGCGGCTCAGGGGAGGCGGCGGCGGCGCCCCGGCGGTCCGCTCTCTGCTCTTCGCCCGCCTCGCCCGGCCTGGCAGTCGCACTCCGCTCCTCAGCCCGCCCGCACCCGGCCGCTCGCGCTCCGCCGGTCCCGGCTCGCGTTTCCGCCTCCCCACCCCTCGCTCCGCTCCTCCCTCAGCCCGCCCCGGCGGCGGCGGCGGCGGCTCCTCCTGTCAGGAGCGCCAGGCCCGGCCCGTTCCCGCCCCTCTCCCGCCGCCTCGGCGGCCCGACGCGGCCCGGCCCCCCGGCTGCCCTCGCGGGTCGCGGGCGGCTGAGGACCACCGCCGGCGGGGCCGGGGGCGCGGGCCCGGAGGCCCCCCCACGCGCGTCCGAATGAAGGGGCGGGCGGGCCGCCGCGGCCGCGAGACCCCAAACCGACGCCACAGGGCTGGCGGGCACCCCGCTCGGCGCTGACCTACACCCGCCGCTGGGACAAAGGAGGGAGCCCCCTTGGCTGGAGGAGACCGAGCTGGGCCTGTGCAGCTGCTGGAGAAGGGCCTAGAGAAACAGGGGAAGGCGGAGAGCGAAAGACCTAGATAGATCCGGGGCTAGACCTAGTCAGTCAGCACGAGGACAGGGGCAGGACCCGGACGGGGCTGCAGCGAGAGGCCGAAGGGAACACTGAGGCCACACGGAATCCCAGAAACAAAGGGTTTTCCAGAAACGGAAGAGACTGAACTTGAAACGAGAGGGCACGCCAAGCACCATGAAGTAAACCAGGCCAAGGATGAGGAGCCAGGAGCTGAGAAATGACAACGGGGGAGGAATGAACAGAGGATTCTGACCTCACGGTGGGGTGAATAAAGAGGACATGGATCTACGGGGGTGGGGGTGGGGGTGGGGGGAAGACCCAACAGGATTATTGCGCCGGGACAGCCATCAGAACAGAGAGACTTCTAGACCAAAAGGGAGCGATGTGGGGACCTGAGACTGAAAGCAGGCCGGTTATGGAACAAAGAAAGGGACTCGAGCCTAACTGGTCAGGGAAGAAGAAAAGAGCAGCCCAGTACATCTCTGTCAGGGGAAAGGAAAGTGAAGAAAGGAAACTAGTAAATACAGGTAGGGATCTATTAGGACCGTTTTGAGAAGGGAGGTCCCAGTATCATGTGCTCGTCCATTCATCTGTGTATCCTTCACTCCCAATATTCACAGACCGCACTGGGGCCAACAGCTGTGAATGAGGAACTTAAGTAAATGAAGGGGATCTTTCTGTCCCCATCTTCCCTCATCCAGCCATTATCCTCCCCAACCTCATCAAGTCTGTTATTGGATTTTTTTTCAGAGGGTGGGGCGTTGGTTGTGGGTAAAAAGTTAAGCTGGCCAATCTCACAATAGAAGCATATTAGGTTGAGAGAGAGAGAAAGAATTCATGGGACAGGCAAAATTGGGACTTGGGTTTCCATTTCAGTTCCCATGCTCAAGATTTTCAAAAGGGAGCTTCTTCCCCCTGGGGTGAGGCCTGCCTCTTTGTAGGCTATGAGTAGTGCCAAGTATTTGGTCCATGCTCAGCACATTAAGAAGCAGAAATGAATGATGCTTTTCACTAATAGGTGCACACTGGTTGTTTCCACATCATACCGTGATCAGAAATCGGGTGAGCAAGTCATTAATCATACCTTTCTCCATCCATCAAGTTCTGCTGGCTTGCCCAAGTTCCAGGCAAGGAAATCATACAGGGAAGGGCCCAAAGAGGGCAGACAGGGAGGATCCTTGAACAAAGGCTCATTTCCTTCCAGTTTAATCTTTTGTGCTTAAAAAAAGCTAGTCCACGTTTTGGTGTCAGCTGCTTAATGAGCTCAATTTAAGAAAAGAAGGAGAATAAGCTTGAGGTTTATTATTTAAAAAAGAAAAAAAGACTTAGTGGCAAATGCAGGGTAAAGGAGTTGGGAGATTGATGGCATAAGCACATTTTTCATAAACAGCAGAGAATACAGAAATGCTAGCTCTGGGGACCTTGACTGTATCAGTGCTGAGTCATCTGCATTTCCTATACTATTTTATTCCAGTAAGGCTAAGAAGGCCCAGACACAAACACAAATACACACACACACACACACACACACACACACACACACACACCTCCACCCTCACCCCCAAACATCTGCCTCATTTTCATTACAGTAAATAGAAAACTCCCTCCATCCCCTCCTGGGGCTGCTACGTGTGTCACTTTGTAAGCAGGTTCCTCAAGAACTGTGACTGAGGCTTGCCAAAAGTGAAGAAAGACAAGGGCAAGAAGGGAAAGACAGTCTGTTCTGGGAATCAGACTTTGTTGAAGGCCTGGGGGGCTTACGGGGGGTGAGGGCAAGAGGTTGAGATTCCTATTAAGAAACATGGTAATCAAGGAAGAAAGTTCTGGTTTGGGTTGTGGCTGAGGGCTTCTCAGACTCAAGTAGCTTTCTTGACAAGATTTGCATTTAAATGCTCCCAGGAGATTTTGAAGTAATGAATTCTTCTAATGAATGGAAAAGGGGAAGTCCACATGTTTGGCTGATGTTTCTGTTTTATACAGAGAAAATTTTATAAGGATAGAGGAACAAAGCAGCTGCTGGAGGCTGGGGGCAGGGGGATGGGAAGAAGAAAGCCTATGAAGGGAAGGTTTCTGGTTTTTTCCAAGCAATAGTCTAAATTTATGGCCAGACCACACAATCAGGACAGCTCTGAGGCTTTCTCCTTTTGGTCTATGATTTTCCTTTGCTCCTGATGGCCAGACGGCTGTTGCATTTCTAAGGAGGCTGCAAGAAGGAAGCCAAAGGAGGCAGGATGTACTCAGAAGGGCATCTAGTGGGAGGAAAGGGTAATACAAGCAGATAAAGCCCTATTTTTCCTCCGTGTCCTCTGCCACTGAAGCCTCACCAAATGCCCCTCTCCCTAAGGTCTAGCCACTATCACCTTCTGTCAGCTTCTCAAAGATGTGCTCTCTCGCCTTAGGGCCCTCCCACCTGCTCTCCTCCAGGGCTGTAACCCTTCACTGCTCTCCTCTATTGGTCTGGCTCACTCCTACTCACACCTCTGCTGAAACTCCTGCAGAGAAGCCTGCCTTGATCCCTGGATTAGTAGATCCTCCCTCCCCCTCTTCTCCCCTTTGGTAATATGCATCACACTCGAAGCTATCAGTTCCTTGTCTTTCATCCTTATTAAACCATTAGCTCCCTGAGGACTGGGGCTGTTGTCTGTCTTGTTCACCACAGGACTTGCATCTGGCAAATGACCTGGCACATGCAGGGCACTCACTAAATATTTGCTTAAAATTGTGATTAAATGGATGAATGAGTGAACCAGATGATCCTAAAATACTCAGCTGCCTGTGGCTTCTGGCTAGCTAGAAGGCTAGAAGAGATATGCTTGTCTCTCACAGTATCCCTTAGTTTTGCCTGGCATTCAAAGTCCTCTATATTTTGGCATCTTAGTTTCCTTTATCAGCTGATCTCCCATGACACCCTTGTGTGCAGCATGTTCCCCTGGAATCAAGCTCTGAGCCTTTGCCTGGAATGTCCTCCACTCCCCAATGTCACCTAATGAAATCCTGCCCATCTTAACAGTTCACCCGAAACGACATGAAGTTACTTTTAAATCAACCCAGGTATGAGAGGCTGCTCTCAAAAACCCCAGCCACATTTTCTTTCTCTCATTCCTCGGGTTCCAACCACATGTACTGTGGATGTCTATGTCACTGCCTCCCTAACGTCCTGGTTCAGAAGTTCGTTGAGGCAGAAACATCTATTTCATCTTCTCTCATCATAGGATCCAACACAAGACTTTGCACCCAGTAGATGTTCAATAAATATTTATTGAAGGCATAGATGTCTCAATTGAAGACATATGGGGTGGATCTCTGATTCAAGACAATTGAGAATCCAATTCAGTGTCCACTCAGTGGCCAATGGCTTCAGGTGCAGAGAAGAATGAGGAAAGTGAAAAATTATTTCTCCTTCTGCTAGTGCTCCTCCTCCAACACCTAGAAGGTTTACTCTCAGCATTTCTTCAGCTTGGCTCATGCTACATTATTTTACATGTGTTAATTGATGCTTTATAAATAAATTCTTTGCTAGTAGTATGTGCGTGCGCTCTCTTCCTCCTTGCAGGGGGTAAGCTGTCTCCTGCACCTCTCCCCAACAGTAGCTGGAGCCAGACACTGAAGGGGCTGCCCTGAGCCCTATCCTTCGGCAAGATCTTGGAAGAAAATCATCCAGTTCTAGTCTCAGGAGACCTGCCTCCAGGCCCAGCCCACCAGCCTTACAAACAGGAGCCCAAACTCCCTTTCCGCCCAGCCGCTGGAAACACTTAACTAAGCTTTGCCTCCAGTTCCCCAGTCCACTCTGGAATAGGAAACCTTTGCCCACCATCATGCTGCCCTCTTCTGTTCAGAAAGTGCAACATCACTCATTTAAGAGGTCTGGATGGTGCCAGCCACCCAGGAAGACAAGATCCCTGCCACAGGCGGCCCGTCGCCATGGCAACCCTCAAAATGGTTACTCAGCCATCTGGGTTACCATAGCAACTGGCCAAGTCTCTCCACCTCAGCCTCTCCCTAGGCCTTCTCCCCTGGCTTGTCAGAGCTAATGCCAAAGAATCTCCTGTCCTTACTGGGGGAAATGAGCAGAGGCTGGAGCCCTGATAGGCAGCTGTCCCAAAGGGGCGTGGAAGGCCTCTCCCGCCCGGGGCTTCCTGAGGCACAGTGGAGATAATGGGAGTTAAGGCACTCTATGAACCTTGAAGTGCTGCGCAGATGTTAGCTATTATTAAACTACTGTTCCTTGTAATGGGGGAGGCAGTGGGTTGCCCTAGGCAGAGCTAGTGTGGTTCCCGGTATGGCCCCTTACTGGCTGGGAGACCTTGAACAAGTTACCGAACTCTCTGGGTTTCTATTCCATCTATTATGGCCCATCTGCCTCCTAAAGTTCTTTTAAGGATAAGGTCAAATAAAGCACAGAAGATGCTAAGCACAAACCTAGCATTTGGAATATGCCAACAGCAGCTAGAAAAGCTACTGGCCCCTCTGCTATTTCCCAGGCTTTCTGGGAACATAACCATTTTATTTTCTCTCATGAAGGAAACAGACTAATGTGAGCCCCACTCAATCAACCACACCCAACCTCCCTTCCTGCTCATCCTGAGTTCCTACCAAACAGGGCTGTAGGCAGTCTGCACTCTTCAGCGGGAATTGGGAGGTTCCCCAGATCAGGAGGTGTGACTAACCCCTCCAGTTGAAACAATATCTCTCCATCCAATACTACGTCAGAACAGCAGCCTCTAAAGGGGCAGTGACAAGCTGCGTGGAAACTGAGCACAAATCCCTGAGTGGTGGCTGCTCACATGGGACAGCTCACGAGCGTGGGGCAGGCCTGGGACACACGTCCCTCTCATAAGACCAGAATTCCTTCCTTCTATGATTTTTAAGACTTCTATCCTATTGCATCTCAAATTCAGTCTCTTAAGACCTCGAAATCCATTTTCAGAGTACTTTCTCAATTACCCTGGCAGGGTCTTGATTCAAACCTCGGATCCATTCATAGGTTTGAAGTGTTTTAGGCAAAACAGATGGACACTATCCTCAGAAATCAAATTTCTAGACAGAGAGCAAAGGTGTGCTTTAGCCTTTAGCCTAGCTCTTCATGTTCTGGGAGCAGGGCATGAACCTCAAGCTGGAAGGACAGGGGATCAGATAAGCAACACTGGAAGGGACACGCCACGCCTAGGGGCCTGGCATTTGGAAGTCAGAATCCCACATGATGCCTCTGGGAAATGTGTGCAGTAGGACTGGTTCCAGCTCAGATTGAACTACGGAGCAGAAACACCAACATATTTACTGCTGGGGGAAGGGCAATATAACAGCTTAAAAGTGAGGGGGTGGGGCGCCTGGGTGGCTCAGTCAGTTGAGGGTCCAGCTTCAGCTCAGGTCATGATCTCGCCATTCACGGGTTTCAGCCCCGAGTCGTGCTCTGTGCTGACAGCTCGGAGCCTGGAGCCTGGAGCCTGCAGCCTGCTTTGGATTGTGTCTCCCTCTCTCTCTGCCCCTCCCTCCTTCATGCTCTGTCTCTCCCACTCTCAAAAATAAACACTACAAAAAAATTTTTTAATTAAAAAAAAAAATGTGGCAAGAGGACACGATTACTGGAACTTCCATCTCTGCAACTGGGGAGGCCAAAGTGGGGTGTGTGAGTGAAATAAGATCGGCCATGAATTGATAATTCTTGAATCTGGGTGATGGGGGTTCATGAAACTATTCTCACAACTTTAGTAAATGTTTGAAATGTTCTGAAGAATGCAGGGGGTTGGAGTTAGGCCAACCTGAACAAAGCAGTGAACAATTCCAAAGGGCACACACAATGCACATGTTGTGTTCCAGGGGGCGCCATACACACTCAGCAGCGCGCAAGTTCCTTACCTTCTCTCTTCGGTAACAACAGGGAGAATAGCAACTAGTTCCCAGGGCTCTGTGAGGACTGAATGATAAGGTGAAATGCCTGGCACACATCTAGGACTCAATACATAACAGCTTCTCAATAATCTCCAATTATTTACTAGGGGATCCCAGCTGGCATCAGCTCTCCGGAGCTCCTGGACTGAGTCCAGAGTTCAAATCCCCAAACCACCTTCTGAATGCCTGAATTCCTAACTCCTACCGGCTGATTCTCTCTTCATTTCGCCTCCTTCCTTTCTACTAAGGCTGAAGAAAGGAGAGCAAGAATAGAAACAAGCAAAAGAGGCATGCCCTTTCTCTTCAGGTTGTACTGGCAAAGTCCTATTTCTTTTCCCAGTTCCAGATCAAATACTATCATAGCGCTAAGCTAGCAGTGGGGGCAGAAGCAGAAGGAAGGCCTTCCCTGTCAGAATTTCTAATTCCAGGCTGCATTCTAGCTGCCTGTGCGGGAGGGAGCTGGGTTCCGAAGCCCATTCGAAGCCTAGCACAAAGCAGCTCTGGAAATATTTGGTAAACGAATAAGCGCATGATCAATGAATAAGCAAAAGAATAAATGAATGCATCCATGAATTAGTGAACTAGTGTACGACTGAATGAATGATGTCAGTGAGAATAGTTACTGTGTATCCAGTGCTGATTACACAGCAAGCATTAGGCCAAGCACTTCACTCCCACAATCTCATTTAATCCACCCCGTGAGACTCCGTGGTGGTACTCATGCTCCCCTTTAACCATGAGAAGGTGAGGCTAGTAATTTCCCAGACTCATCCAACTGGCAAACGATGGAATTGGAAGCAGGATTCCAGCTGACTCCCAAAGCTGTGCCCTTGAGCGAATGAATGGAAGAGTGAGCACAGGAGGAAATGAGTAAGTGGAGAATGAGGAGGGAAAGGCATGCTGGGAGACACACCCACCCAGGCTCCAGACAGAACCTTCCCCTGGACCACAAGGCTAAAGCCTGGTAGCTTCTGGGCTGGTGGTGGGACACAGTTGAGGGCAGGAACTTTCACCCATATTCAGTTTTCGAGTTACAGGGGCTCCCAGACCTCCTCTGCAGCAGCATCCTAAGTGCGCGCAGAGATTCTGGCCAGGAGCGCCACGGCAGAGCCAAGAAGCTGGCCCACTTCTACCTGACAGGTGGCAACAGGCAGACCCGGGGCCAAATCACGGCAGGTTCCAGCCACAGCAACTGGCCAGGCTCAGGATCGCACTACTTGGTGATGGTGGGTTATTAATACTCACACCCAGATATGCTCACAGGCCTCCTCCCATGGGGGAGGCCGCTGGGACAAAAGACAGTGCAGCCCTAGATTCAGCCGCACAGTCAGCTCTTCTGGTGGCCTCTCGTCTCTAACCCCGTGGGACAGAGAAATGACAGCCTTCCACAACCCCCCCAGTTAACCAGTCCTTCCTCCATATTCCTACTCTCCATCCCTGGCTGCTCCTGAACAGAAAGGCATGAGTCAGACTGCCATTCCAAACCTGTCTCCTTGTCACCTGGGAAGCCGCTAGAAAAGCATGATAGGAAGCAAACGGCACAAAGCCCACACCTTGCAATGTGGCCACCACCTTCCCTTACCAGCTGGGGTCCCACAAAGACCCCGAGCCTCAGAGAAAAGCCGGTTTGGCTGTCTTTTCTGCTGCCTGCACAGAATTCTGCCCACGTGGTCACTTTCCATCCCTGCAGCTAATGTGACCCAGATTTACTTTCAGAGAGCTGGTGGTGAGCTGGTGGTGTGTAGCTACAATTCATGCTGCCCCACTTTCAGGGGACTTTCTGGCTCATCTCTCCCGATCAGGAAGCCAGGCTCCAGAACGGGATCAGGCTCAGAGCACACACTGCCAGGAAGAAGTAGAGCCGCTAGGAAGGGGGATGAGCCTCCTCAGGGGCAAAGTTCGAACAGCCTGCGGCAAGCGCAGTTGGTGGCTCTGGGGTCAGGGTTCCCAGTGGAATTGTTTTTAGGGCACCCTCTCCCACCCCTGTGTTCCCTTCTTCCCAACGTGGGTCAGCCAGAAAAAAAGACACTCCCATCTGCCCTCTGACAAAGCCCTAGTGAGAACAAAAGAAAGGGATGGAACTCAGAGGCCTGGACCCCCTTCCTGGCTCGCCTGGGAAAACAGCCCTTCCTGGGGACTCCACCGCCTCTCCTAGTGGCCCAGAGAAATAACAACAAATGACACGCTAAGTGCAGTAACAGGCATGTTAACCCATGTTCGTCTCACACGTTCCAACTCCCATTCAATGATCACTCAAAATAGACGCCATCGTCACCCTTTTACAGACAAGAAAGCTGAGTCTCTAAGAAGTGAAGTCATTTGTCCAAGTCTTCTAACTCCAGATCCACTTGTCTCCACAGTGCCTGGCACCCAGCCAGTGTTAAATCCATTTTTTTTTAACATTTTATTTATTTCGGGGGCGCCTGGGTGGTTTAGTTGGTTAAGCATCCGACTTTCACTTAGGTCATGATCTCGCGGTTCGCGGGTTCGAGCCCTGCGTCGGGCTCTGTGCTGACTGCCAGCTCAGAGCCTGGAGGCTATTTCAGTCTGTGACTCCCTCTCTCTCTGACCCTCCCCTGCTCACGCTGTCTGTCTGTCTGTCTCTCTCTCAGAAATAAATAAATTTTTTTTTAAATTTATTTCTTAGGAGAGAGAGAGACAGACAGCGTGAGCAGGGGAAGGTCAAAGACAGAGGGAGATACAGAATCCGAAACAGGCTCCAGGCTCTGAGCTAGCTGTCAGCACAGAGCCTGACGCGGGGCTTGAACCCACAAACCATGAGATCATGACCTGAGCCTGAGTCGGACACCCAACCAACTGAGACACCCAGGTGCCCCTAAATCCATTTTTTAAATTTATTTATTTATTGTATTTTTTTGATGTTTATTTATGAGAGGGAGTGAAAGCAAGAAAGGGGCAGAGAGAGAGGGAGAGAGAGGATCCAAAGTGGGCTCTGTGCTGACAGCAGTGAGCTGAATGTGGGGCTCGACCCCACAAACTGTAAGATCATGACCTGAGCTGAAGTCGGATGCTCAATCGACTGAGCCACCCAGGGACCCCAATCCATTTTTGTTTAATTGAATGAATGAATGACTGAACAAGCAGAGAGGCACCTTCTCAGAGCTTCCATCCTGGAGGAGATGGACGGGCACAGGGAAGCAGCCTCCTTTCTCTGACCACACATGTGCTTTCGAAGGCTGTCTCCCCAGAGGTAAACCCTTGAGAGACTCCAGCAGCTGAGCTTAGGCTCTGAAAGCAGGGCAAACACTGCCATGCCAGCTGCATCTCCCAGCCCTCTCTGGGCCTCCAGATTCTAAAGCCCATGCTCTCAGAATGAGATCCTGGGGCAACACCAGGAAGGGTGTGATGGGACTCCTGACACACTGAGCTCAGATCTGGTGGGAGAAACGTACCCAGAAACAATGAACTTTAATATAAGGCCAACTGAAACCCGGGCTGGGCAGAGATACAATTGCTATCTCACTGCAGGCATCCAGGAAGGCTTCCTGGAGGAGGCCACACTGCAACAAAAGTTGGGGATATGATTTCACCACTACCTGCTGAGAGGCCCCCAAGAACAAATCCTACGCATGCTTTCTACTGGTTAACTAGGAGGCCGACCCTTAGCCCTGAGTCCCTGTGCTCCTCTCTTTCACAACGCACACAGGAATGTAATTATTTTTTTCCCCTGCTATCCTCTCAACTAGACTGAGCCCCATGAAGAGGGGACCACATCTTCAGCCATCTTTGAATATCACTGCCAAGAACAAGGAGGGTCCTGGAGATGTAATGAACACCTGATTGAGAGGTGGATGGTGAATTCCTCCAGGAACGAGCCTAGCCTCTAGCCCAAACGCGAGCCCTTCTTGCATACACTTTACTGCCATCTGCAGAACACTTGTCATAATAAATATGCAAATCCACAATGACAGAAAGTATGCATGGCGCCCCCTAGAATCGTACCGTGTACAACCGTGTGACACTGTCCCATACCCGGCTTCTCCCCCACGAGGCTCCCCACAAGCCCCTGGAGATACAGCCTTCTTTCCACTTCTGTGGTGTGTGCTCCTTGCTAGAGTACCTCCCCCAACACCTCCCCCCTTTCCTCACTGCCCCCCGCCGGTAAGTAAGGGTATCACTATTCCTGTTCACTGACAACAGAGAGCCAGAGGGCTTCAAAGAGGCAGAGTTTCCAACATCTCTGTCTCTGCCTTTTTCTACAGCCCAGGATCTTGAGACCTCTCCCAGAAGTGATCAGAAGGGACTCTCAGGCGAATCGGAGACCAACTCAGCGTTTTAGGTTGTCACTTGCAGAAGATCCAGGCTGGCCCGCCTGCCACACATTGCCTAAGGAAATGGAAACAGCAGCGCACCCGGAGCTAGAGGATCTGTAGCTACCGGTGTGTGACGACAGGCAAGTCATTTAAATCCTCTGGGCCTGAGATCCTCCCACGTGTCCTACCTGACACACAGTTATTGTGAAATCTCTACATAAACCAAGGCACTGCTCGACAGGAGCAAGGCTTTCTTGTTCATGGACGATTGTTCCATTGCAGTGTGGCTAGGGGTTGAGAATAGGGTGGGCAGAGAAGAGAGAGACCCTCTGGAGGGAAAAGATGATGGGAACAATCGGGTCACAGCACACGTGGAGCCCCTAGAGCCTGTTTTGACTTTGTAGACTGAGGTCAGCAGGTTCCTCAGCTCTGACATGCCTCTCCAGCATGCCGTGTGTGATCAGCAGGGGGCCCCCATCACGCCCCACCCCCAGCACAGGACACAGAATGGGCTAGGGAAAGGGGGAGGTCTCTGCATGTGGGGAGACTGATGCAGACACCCCCACCTGGCTTCACACCAAGACCCCGTGGCCACAGCTGGCTTCCGGGACAAGGCTGCCTTCATTTCCTCCCAGGATGCAAGTTCTAACTTCAGAGAGCCTCAGAGCACCCAGGCACGCCCTTCCTGCACCTCACGGAAGCAGTCCCCATGGAAGGCAGGCTGCCTTCTACACTACCCTGGGAGAGCCCCCACCGCGTTCCAAAATCACAGCAAGGTTTCAGCCGGGCCCTGAGGCAGCTGTCCCGCCTCTTCTCTGCTGCTAACGAAACACGCCCAACTGCAGCGCCCGAGTTATTTTTAACCATGACAGTCTCCACATTTTCAGCCTCACCAGCCCAGCCCCCTCCTCAAGACAGTCATTTGGCAGCTTCGGGATGTACAGAAGATCAGCATGGGTGCCGGAGACACAGTGCAGCGCCCGCCATCCCTCCACTCATCTGGCCCGGCAGCCTCCTCGGGGACTCCGCCTGGGGCTTGAGCCCCCTTAAGTCCACTCCACTTCTGTCCTAGACTCGAATGTTAGAGAGCAGGCACATCATCCCATGAGGCCCCTCGGAGCAGACCGGAAGGGGAAATCATCACAAAGGAGCCTAGAGGTGTGTACCTGTGGTGAAGGATGGGGCTAGAGGGCATAAGGAAGGAGGAGGAGGCTGCCGTGGGGAGAAGGAGAGCTTCGTGGGTCCTGAGGCCCCCTCAGCCGGGGCCTCTCGAGGCTGGAGACAAGTAAAGCCCTTGCTGCATCCTAGAGACCGCTGTGAAACTCTGCGGCCTGGCTGATGCCGCCGGCCCAAAGGTCTTGGGAAGGCCCGAAGACCTTCCTCCAAGGGCCTCCTGTTGCCCACAGAAGGAGTGCAAACTCTCCAGCCAGGTCTCCTCCTTGCAAGTCCACCCTCTGCTAAAACCCTTCCCTCATTATCTGAGCCCACAGAACCCTCTCCCTGTCTAGCCTTCCATTGCATCCCACTGCCTGTTCTTGGATCACAATCTGTCACATATTCTCCCCGAAACGCTCCTTGCATTCAGTCATTCAATGCTGATTGATCTCCAACAGGCACCAGGCCCCGTGCAAAAGCAGCTGGGGGCAAAAACGTAGCAAGACTCAGTCCAGCACTGCTAACAGTCCTGAGGACACGGCGGATCCCCCCGGGGAGATAAATGCCTTACTGTACAGGGAACACAGGCGAGGGGAAAGTATGAATACAAGAGGAGGGGAAAGTATGAATACAAGAGCGGAGGAGGGAGCTCTGGATACCTCTGGGGGCATTCGGGACAGAGGAGGCGGCACTTAAAAGAGGGGGAGGTGGTTCCCAGTGCCGTGCAGAGGAGAAAGCTAAAGCCTGGAGGTCTGGTTCCGCGAGATGCATGCCTCTCGGGGTCAAGGAACAGCTCTATGCGGCAAGGCGCCTAGAGGAAGAGAGAGCAGAAGGTGAAGCTCCAGAGGGGCCTGGTTTTGAGGGGCCTCTATCCCACAGGCAATGAGGAGCCAGAGAAGGCTTCCAAGCAGCTGAGTAGCAGGATCGGGTTCCCATGTTAGAACAAAATACTCTTGTTGGTCATGTGGGGGCGAGGGGCAGGCCTGGAGGGGAGGACTGTGAGTTGGAGGTGGGAAGGTCCAGGCGCAAGGTGACAAAGCGGAGGTGGGCACGGGGTGTTGCTTAAGAGACACAAGAGGGATCAGGACAGGCCTAGGTGATGGAATGAAACCAGGTTGACGTCACTGAACTAGCTGCCGGTGCTGCTTTGGGTGGCTTTCCACGTGCACTCTGGCCCCGCTGCCTCTGGAAACGCTGAGCACAACCCACGGGGGCAGCCCTGGATGCCCTCGGAGGAGGCAGCCGAGGGAGCACTCTGCAACCCTTCCCTTTCCCGAGCCAGAAACTCGTGCTAAGAGCTTTATCTACATTATCTCATCTCATCCTCAAGGCAGCTCTGTACAGGAAGCATTCTTAAGCCGAAGAAAGTGAGGCTCAGACGGGACCAGAGACTTGCCTAGAGCCACACAGCTGGCCAGTGGCAGGGCCACCATCCAGCACCTCATCCCTCTGGCCGCAAAGCCTGTCCTCATAACCACTGCCCTGCGCACTTGGCTACTTGGCAAAGGAGAAGCGGGCATCTCCTACAGCGGGCGGCCCCAGCCCTCACATGGCAGGAAGGGTAAGGGCGTACCACATTTTCAGAAAGCGACACGAGTGAAACTGCCCTCTCCGAGGACTAATCCCAAGGAAACAGCTCAACAGAAGTCAAGCGTTATTATTCATAAAGATGTTCTCTGCAGCATTGTCTGTTATGGTGAAAAAGTAGAAAGTGAGTAGGATTTCTTAAATCATGAAATGTTACGCAGCCTTTAAAAATGGTAACTGTGAAGCCTAAAGTGTAATATGGAAAGTCGTTTGGAGCGAAGAGTAAGTGAAACAGGTCCAGATCCAGAATGGTACGGAAGCTAGCACAAAGGCAACCGCACGGGGACAAGGGCAGAGGAGGTGCAAAAATGGAAACTGGTCTCCTGGTAGCACACGGGGGGGAGCGGTGGCAGATTCTCCTCTCCCAAGCTTCTCTTTAAGGTTATTCCATCATCTTTCCAACAATAGGAATGCCGGAGTGGACTCCAGCCGGCTTGTCGGAGTGCCCTGAGGAGCACCCCTCTACCGCTCGCCCCCAGCCAGCGCCCCATTCTTGCCTTGCACCCCGCCACCCCCCTCACTCGGGCCTCTCTTACCAGCAACTCTGACCACGGCCCGCTCCGCAGGGTCCAGCACTGAGTCCTGGCTCTTCCGCTTTTTCTGCTCATGCAATGGCAGGTTCCAGGGTAAGGTGTCCCCTGGGGGACATGGAGACAGGCTCCCTGACCGCTCACTCCTGTAAGACCGCTCACTCCGGCAGGACCGCTCACTCCGGCAGGACCGCTCACTGAGCGTTTCTTCATCTGAGGAAGACATTGCCCAGCCAGGGGCTGCAGCGGGGGCAGGGTGGCAGGGAGCCCAGGGAGAGATGATCTGCAGGAGAGAAGAGCGCATGTGAATAGACAGAAGGGGTCACATAAGGTACACTGACACTTGGGAAGCAAAGGGTCTAGTCCCAGTTCTGCCACTGACTTGACCTCGTTCCCCGCGGACCCTCAGTTTCTTCATCTGGAAAATGGGATGATGCTAAACCACGGCAAAACGAATTCACAAGGCTTTAAAGAAATCCCACGACATAATATATGTGAAGACATTTATAGATCTGAAAATACGCCATAAAAGTTAGCTCCTGTTACTAGTAGCCACTATTATTGTTAGTACATCTGTAGCTTACAAGACCCACAGATCAAGAGACACGGATTCAAGTTCTACCCTAGGGAAGCCATTTAACCTCTTTGAGCCTCAGCATCCTAATCTATAAAACAGGGATGATGATAGCACTAAACCTCGCAGGGTTGTTTGCAAGGCACAAAGGAGGTAAAGCACCGAACAGTGCACCGGTGTCCAATAAGCACTTAATGAACAGTATCT
Organism: Proteles cristata cristata; assembly: GCA_017311185.1. Classification (NCBI taxonomy): domain Eukaryota; kingdom Metazoa; phylum Chordata; class Mammalia; order Carnivora; family Hyaenidae; genus Proteles; species Proteles cristata. Next base: position 559,871 of record JAESUZ010005294.1, read on the forward strand.
ATGTATCTATTACTGTATTCCTGTTCAACCTACCTCACTGGAAGTTATAAGGATAAAATGGGGCAGCAGATGGGAAGTATTTTCAAAAAGCTAAAGCACGATCTCACTGGCAGGCATGTAACAAAGCATGAGCTAGAAGAGACAGGAATTCTTCGTTTCTCCCATTCCATCTCTGACACATCTATTAGAAAAAGCACTGAACTTGAAGTAAGACAGACCTGGGTCTAACTCTGGTTTGGCCCCTTTACAATGGGTGTGGTCTGGGGCAAGTCACTTCACCTCTCTGGGACTCAGCTGCCTCATCTGCAAAATGGGGCCAATATTTCACCTCAGAGAATGTTTTCAGAACACAATGAGATGCAAATATAAAACTGGCTGGCACCACACATGGCACGCAAGAGGCATTAAATAAAATGTTCATTTGCTTATTCCAAGGGCTGTTGTGGAAATAAGTGGCACAGCATGGGGGTGGGGGAGGTGGCACAGAAAGTCAGTCTTTCTGGTCAGTTTAGCGAGTGGAGAGATCTGAACGGAAACGCGACCACCCTGGGGCCAGATGGGCTCCACCAGCCAGACTGGGCAGCCGTCCCTCAGCAAGGCCAAGCTCACTTCCCAGAACCATCTGCTACACATGGCCCACTACCCCCAGCAGCCTCATCAGAGCCTGAGTGGTGCATGCCTTCAGCTACCAGCCTCCCTGCAGGACCAAATCCAGCCCAACTAACCAGCTCTCACTTTGGCTCTAGGGTCCAGGGAGGGCAGGAGACTGTCGCCTTTTCTTTAGGAGGAATACCTGCACACAGGGCTGTCTGGATACGGTGAGGTGGCCGAAATGGCCAGACACCATGGGTCTCTGGGCACAGCTCCTCCCGGATCCTGGGAACCTCACCCTGGAGGCAGTAAGGGACAGACAGGCTCCGGAGGTCACTGGCAGATCCCCACCATAAACACAGAATGTGAAGAGATAACAAAAGAAACATCAACCGGTGCTGGAGGCCTCGAAGCAAGCTCCAGCAGCCGGAAGAGCCCTGCTAGGGCACCTCCTGTGCCAGCAGCATTTGGGCCCTCTTCCCAAGGAACATCAAGAAGGAATCCAGCCACAGAAGGCAGAACGGAGAGGACCCAGGCCCTGGCACAGCTTTGCCTTTTATGCTAGCATCCACCTCCTCCCCGCAATTACGTCTGGTGTCCGCCTCCCACCTCTTACAGCCAGGTCGGGGGCTGAAGCTACTGCCCCCGCCTCGGGGGGAATTCAGGCCGCGCTTCCCTCCCGAGTGTCAGCAGGGGACAGGAAAACGCCCCTCCTCTCAGACCACCTGCTTCATCCCAGAACCGCCCATTCCTCCCCAAGACGCCCATTTACTACAAAGGCCGGCTGGTCCCAGACCCCTCCCGGGGAGACCTTCCCTCAACGGCTGTACCCCGGTCAGTCTGCCGACCCTCCCAAACACCTGTTTGACCTCGGGGCTCTCGCCCCACCCCTCGATCACCTGAGTCACTCCATCAACCCCCGATTCACAGGAGCGCGCGCCCACGCCCCCAACCCACTCCGAAGGCCGTAGGCCGGGTGCGCGACGGGCACCTCACCTGCCTGTCGCTCGCCCGCTGCAGCCCCTCCTTCCTCCCCCCACCTCCACCTCTTCCCCGCGGTGGGGGAGGGGCGCGCCCGGGAACCCGGGGCGCCGCGGGTGGGTCCGCGTGCCCGCCGCGCGCGGCTGACAAAGAGCGGGGCCGCGCCATGCGGACGCGCGACCGAGGGCCGAGCCGGCACCCGGGCCAGCGGTGGAGACCCGGGGCCGGGAAGCGCCCTCTCAGCCCGGCCCTGGCCGCTCCCGCAGCTCTCTCGCCCGCCCGGGAGGGCTCGGTGTCCTATCTTCCTAGAGAACACGCCTCCCTCTGGCCCGGGCAGCGCCCGCCGCGGGGAGACCCCCGCTTCGTGCGCTCGGCACTCCTCCGCCCCGGACCGCTGGGGCTGCAGGTGCGAGGCCCTGGGGGCCGCGATGCCCGCGCCTGTCAACCCGCCTTCCGGCTGCCGCCGGCCGCCCGAAGTCGGGCGCGGCAGCCCGGCGCACCCAGCGCCGCGCCCTGCCGCCGCCGCGCACCCCGCGGACAGGCAGCGAGCCTGCAGTCAGCCCCTCGCCCCGCGCCTTACCCTGGGAGCCCGAGCAGGAGAGACCGGCCGGCGGCGGCAGCAAAGGCGGCGGCGGCGGCGGGGCGCGCCCGGGGCTGGAGCGCAGCGGAGGGGAGCGCCGCGGAGCCGAGGGGAGCGGCTCCCACAATGGCCGAGCTCGCGGCGCCGAGCCCCCCGCCCCCCGCGCCCTAGCGGCAGCGGCTGAAGCGGAGCCGGCGCAGCCGCCCAACCCGCTCCCCCACCCCCGGCGCCGACGCCGCCCCCCGCCCCCCGATGCGCGTTCCCCCCGCCCTGCACCCCACCCGCGGCCGCGGCCGTGCTCCCCTCGCGCCCCTGTCCGACCGCAGCCCGGCGCCCCCTCCGCACTGCCCCCGGAGTCCTCTTGCGGCCCCCGGGCCCTCTCTCTGGGCCCCTCTCCCCGCAACTCCTCCCGTGCGGCCGCTGGGTCCCCAGGCCAACTCACACCCCCACATTCCCCGCCCAGTGCTCCCGCGCCCTCTCCGCCCCGGCCCCGCGGCCGCTCGCTGACCCTGGCCTGGTTCACCCTCCCGCCCCTTTGAAGCTCCTCACCGACTCGGTCCCCGAGTCGCTGTCCTTGGCTGCCTGGCCGTCGTCTCTCAGCCCGAACCCGGTTCTTGAATGGCCCATTCCCCTGCCAGCCCCCCTTTGCCCGCTTCCCCTAAACCTACATTCTTTCCCTGCTCCTGGGGCTTCTGCTCCGGCTTCCGGAGAGCGCCCAGCCAGTCCACATTCCCGCTGGGCTTCTGGATCTGAATGTAGGAGGGACCAGAAGGAGGCCCCATCTTCCCTTCGGGGTAAAGGGCAGAGGGGGGCCAGGCCCCGGGAGGCAAGTCAGACTCTGGTCTAGACAGCACCATACCCATTTAGAGCCTTGGAAGAGGCTTCATCCCCTGAGAAAACGTTTATTGAGCTGCTTCTGCATGCTCCGCCTGGTATTACAGAAAATAAGAGCCAGGAATGCCTTCAGTGCTTTCATAGTACAGATAAGTGAACATGCTCAGAGAAGAGAGGGTATTTGCCTAAAGTCACTCCACTAGTAACCTGCATAGCAACAGCTACTGTTTGGGCGTGCCTCTTGAGGGACCGCGCAAGGTGCTTTCCCTGGGCCCTGCCATATCTAATCCTCACAATCCTGTTCATTCATTCTTTCAACAGATATGTACTGAACATCTACCATGTGCCAGGCCCCCGGCTCAGTGCTAAGAATACACTGGTGAGCAAGCTGCATCTGGTCCCTGCCCATTGACTCCGCTGGGCTTAACAGTAAAGACAGAGGATACAAATCACAGGGCATCCCTTGAGGCAGCGCTACGATCTTCCATCTCTGGATGTAGAAACTGAGACTAGATAATTTACTCAGTCATCTAGAAAGGAAGTAGCCAATCAGGGACTAGAATTCATGCTCTGGGTTCTTTTTCACCATAAAGGTTAGGAAAATGTGGGTGGGACCAATTTACAGAGGCCCTTGAAATTCCAGCTAAGAAATTTGGTCTCAATTTTAGGGTTATGAGCAGCCAAGGAAGGTGGAAAGCAAAAGAGTGAAAGTAACCCAAGGACAGGCACAAGATGGGTGTGGGTGGTTAGGCTGGAAGACTATTGCATTAGTCCCAGCAAAAGGTAATGAGGCTTTGATCCCAGGAAGGGACAGTAGGGAGGGGAAGGGGGGATTTCCACCCACTGAAACCTTCTAGATTTCTGTCTGCAAGCATCCTCCCATGTTAAAAAAAGGGAAAAGAATCACCATTACTAAATTTCTACTAAGCACTAGGCAATGCCCTGGGGGAATTTTGTGTATATTATCTTGTTAAATCCTCCTCATAACTCCATGCAATAGGTAATTTTATTATTCTCATTTTACAAATAAGGAAACAGAGACTTTGAGAGATTAAAGGACTTGCTGATGCCCACAAAGCAAGCTAGTGTTGGGGCTTGGGTTACAGCCCAGGCCTCTCTAAACCTCCTGCTGTCTGCTCTCTACTTTGCTCTCTACTGTCTGAAGCCAAGACAAAGAGCCAAAGTCTTTGATTCAGCCAAGCATTCTTTACCTTGGATCACAGATACTTTTTAGACTTCCAGAGAAAGGTCAGGGGTCCACGAGTGTAACCTAAAGTGCAGCTGGGCCGGTAGCACAGGCCCCTGTGTGGGACATCTCTCCACAGAAGCCTGCAGAGGCCTCAGCCCAGGAGAATTCTGCAGCCCGGTTCTAGAGTTCCTGTGGAGATGGGTGAGAAACCATGAGGCAGAAGCAGAACGCAAATACCCTTCTCGGTGAGAGAGGAATGTGGGTGCCAAGGGGAAGACAAACTGAAAGCGTAGCATGGGTGCAGGGAGGCTGGGTATGAAACTGAGTGTCCGCAGGGGCTGGGACCGGTGGTCCAGGGCTCGGTACACAGGGCCAGCAGGGGAGAGAGCACGAGGCAGGGCTGTCTCATCACCTAGGAAGCCTGCGGTCCCAGCCTCTCTGACTGGAGAGCCTCGAAAGATTTGCCTCTTCTCAACCTCACTGTCCTTCCCAAATCTGACCACCAATCCTGTCCTGAATTATTCATGCCGTGGGCTGTGAGAAGGAGGAGTTTCCAGAGGCTTCCGGACTTAAGACCTAGGACATTCGGTGACGTCTCCCCAGGGCTCTAGCTCCAGGAGTGCTGCCCTGGGATTGAGCTGCCGGTAAGATCTGCCAAGGTTTCTGTGGCTGGCAGCTGTCCAGTAACCTTGGGATACTGGGCTTCGATTCATTTCAGCAATCTTTTATTGAGGAATACTATGTGCTGGGGACAGCTCTGCGCTCTGTCGGGAACACAAGTGACTCTGGTCTTTGTCCTTGAGGATATGCAGGATAGTAGAGGGAGCAGGCACTTAAAAATTATTCCCTTCTACCATGTTCTCTGAGCCTGATAAGTGTTCCCCTCCAACGACCCCGCCCCCCCATTTCACCAATTGAAGGGCTCTGCTAATTCCCTCCAGAAGTTCATGGCCTTGGAATGAGGGAACCTCACACCCCAAACACCTGAGCAGTGTTCTCTCCACGAAGGGGCATCAAAACAACTTCTTACCAGGGACTATTTGGAGTCCTGAACTAGGCCCCCAGGCTGTGGCTTGGGCCCCCAGGTTTCCAGCCACATCAGGAAAATGACACTCACTCTCGAATCCATCCATTCAGCAAACACTAATTAAGCCTGGACTCACTCGGCGCCAAGCACCCAGCTTTGTGCTGTGCTGCTGGTTCCAAACCAAATGACACAGGCACGGCCCCCATTCTCATGCGGCTCACATTCTAGTTGGGGAGATAGACACAGGCAATTATACTTCAGCTGATGGTGCAGAGATGGTGCAGAGATGGGGGAAGTACAGGGCACCTGGGAGGGCGCACGGAACGGGGACACGTCCCAGAAGCTTGAGGTCCGGTAATTTTACCAGCACTTTCATCTTGTCTTTCCAGGTATTTGCTTAAGTGGAAACTCCTCTGGTCATTTATCTACATGGAAAAGCTTTACTCTTCCATACTGGCTTTTCTTTCCACTATTATCCTCTATCCCAACCTATTCCTTTGGAATCAGATAGACATCTAATGGAAGGGGGAGGTAAAACATGAATATAAGTAAAGGTTAGAGCCCTGTGAAGTAATGTTCTCCAGAGGAAACAGCACAGGATCCCCAAACTAGGAGGGACTTTGAAGATTTCTAAGTTCTGCCTAGAACATTTCCTCCCATCTTTCACTGAGTGATTCCTCACATCCATACGCTGATGACGTCCAGATTTGTATCCCATCTGTACCTCATCCCAGCTCCAGACTCACATCCAACTGCCTTCTTGACATCCCCATCCCCATCCCCACTCAGATATCTGATAGGCATCTCAAACTCAACATGTCCCACCTAGAGTTCTTGATATCTGCCCCTCCCACCCGCAAAACCCCACCTCTGCCATCTCAGAAAATGGCTCCACTACGTACGCACTTACTCAAGTCGAAGATCTAGTAGTTACTCTTGATTTTTCTTTCTCTCATTCTCTTCTACATCAGCAAGGGCTGACAAACTGCCTCCACAATGTATCCTGCATTCATCCACTTCCGTCTTTCTATTGTTACTTTAATCCGTCATTCACCTGGACAGCTGCATTAGGCTTCTGAATGGTCTCTGTTTTACTCTTGCTCCCACTAACTTCAGTCCGTGAAGCAACCAAGAGTGAGCCTTTTTAAACATAGATCATGTAATGTCACCTCCCACACAGTTCCAACTTGCACTTAGAATAAAATATAAACTCCTTATAATGATCTGTAATGATCTGGTCCTTGCTTACACCTAACCTCAAGACCCCTTGCTCACTGGATTCCAACATATCAGACCCTAATTCTGTACCTCTAACAAGCATTCCCTCCTTAGTTAGGGCTTTGCAAAGCGGTCTTGGCTGCCTGGAATTCCCTTCTCTAAATTGTTGCCTAATTGGTGCCCTTTTCGTTATGCAGGACTCAGTTTAAAATTCACCCCCTAGGGGTGCCTGGCTGGCTCAGTCAGAAGAGCATGTGACTTTTGATCCCAGGGTCATGAGTTCAAGCCCCACAATGGGTGTAGAGATTACTTAAATATATAAACAAGTAAATGTAAAAAAAAAAATTCACCCTCTTAAAAAGGCCTTTAGTGACCACCCACCTAAAGTAACCACCTTTATGGGGCACCTGGGTGGCTCAGACAGTTGAGCGTCTGACCTTGGCTCAGGTCATGATCTCACCACTTGTGGGTTCAAGCCCCGCATCAGGCTCTGTGCTGACAGCCCAGAGCCTGGAGCCTGCTTCAGATTCTGTGTCTCCATGTCTCTCCCTGTCCCCTCCCCTGCTTCTCTTTCTCTCTCTCTCTCTCTCTCTCTCTCTCTCTCAAGAATAAATAAACATGTTAAAATGTCATACAGAAAAAATTTTTTAAGTATTTAAAAAATAAAAAAAATAAAGAAACCACCTCCTTTAAATGTTATTTTCTTTGTAACATTTATCATTTGTCATTATCTGGCTTATTGTTTTCTTATGTGCTGTCTTCCCCACCAGGATGCTCCAGAGAGTGAGGACACTGTGCTGTTCACCGCTATATCCCTATAGTGCCTGGCACACAATACGCTTGCAGTAGACATTAGCTGACATTTGTTGAATGGATGAAAGCTTGAATCAATGAGTGAATAATGAATGAATGAAGTGAGAACAGCAGAGGAAGAGACTTATCAACGGAGAGATCACTATGTACAAAGACCTGAAGTTGAGAGAGAGTATCTAATGCTCAAGAAATTGAAAGAAGCTCAGAGTAATTGGCATGAAGAGCATTAGGGGGTCAGCTGTCCAGAATGAGGCTTGAAAAAGCAGTCGGGAGAAATTATGGAGAATGTTGGGTTTTAGATTCTCTTCCAAGTTCCATGTGAAGCCATTGAGGGTTGGTTGGTTGTTTTGTTTTTTGTTTATTTGTTGTTGTTTTTTTCAGCTTTATTGAGGTGTAACTGACAAATAACATTGTAAGATATTTAAAGTGTACATCATGATGATTTGGTATACGCATACCCTGGTGAAAATGTTCCCTTCATCGTGAATTAACACACCCATCACCACACACACACACACACACACACACACACACACACACCATTTTGGGGGGCAAGAACATTTTAGTTCTACTCTCGTAGCAAATTGCAATTATATGAAACAGTTTATCAACTACAGTCACCATATTTTACATTAGATTTTCAGACTTTATTTATTTTGTAGCTCAAAGTTTGTACCCTATTACCAACCCATCCTTATTTCCCCCACCTCTCCTGGCAACCACTTTTCTACTCTCTGTGTCTATAAGTCTGACTGTTGTTTGTTTGTTTGTTTGTTTGTTTGTTTAATTCCACATGTAAGTCTTGGCCTTTCTTTGTCTGGCTTATCTCACTTAGCATAATGTCCTCAAGGTCCATCCATGTTGTCCAAATGGCAGGATTTCCTTCTTTCTCATGGCTGGCATAGGTTATATGTATATACATATACAGTACATCTTCTTTAACCACTCATGTGTTGATGGGCACTTAGGTTGTTTCCATATCTTGACTGTCGTGAATAAAGTGTAGTGAACATGAGGGTGCAGATATCTTTTCAGGATCCTGGTTTCATTTCTGTTGGCTATACACCCAGAAGTGGGATTGCTGGATCATAGAGTAGTTCTATTTTTAGTTTTTCGAGAAACTTCTATACTTTTTTCCACAGCAGCTGCACCAATTTATATCATCACCAACAGTGCACAAGGGCTCCTTTTACTCCAGCTCCACACCAACATTTGTTATCTTTGTTTTTTTATATATACAACTTTTTATGTTTATTTATTTTTGAGAGAGGCACAGACAGTGTGAGCGGGGGAAGGGCAGAGAGAGAGGGAGAGGGAGAATCCCAAACAGGCTCCATGATTTTAGCACAGAGCCTGATGGAGGGCTCAAACTCACAAAACACTGAGATCATGACCTGAGCCGAAACCATGCGTTGGACACTTAATCGACAAAGCCACCCAGGCGCCCCTGTTAACTCTGATCTTTTTGTTGATAGTCATACTAAAGTTTCAAACAGGGAAGGGGCTTAATCCAATAGGTGTTATAGGTAAAAAAATCACTTTGGGTGCTGTGAGAATAGACTACGAGGTGGCTAAATTGAGTGTGAGAAAGCCACTGACAAATGTCAATTAAAAGACATTTAAACTTGTCCTGACAAGACTAGACAAGAATGATAGGAGTGAAGATGGGGAGAATTATATAGAATCAAAGACCTTTAAAAGGGCATCAGTAGGGGCCCCTGGCTGGCTTAGTCAGTGAAGAATGTGAGTTTGAGCCCCACATTGGTGGTAGAGTTTACTTTTTATTTTTTGTAAAATTATTTTTAATGTTTTATTTATTTCTGAGAGAGAGAGAGAGACAGCATGAGCAGGGGAGGGTCAGAGAGAGGGAAAGACACAGAATCTGAAGCAGGCTCCAGGCTCTGAGCTAGCTGTCAGCACAGAGCCTGACACGGGGCTCAAACCCACAAACCATGAGATCATGACCTGAGCCAAAGTCAGACACGTAACCGACTGAGCCACACAGGCACCCCTAGAGTTTACTTTTTAAAAAGGGGGCATCAACAGGACTTAAGGATGAACTAGATGTGGAGGGTGATAGAGAAGAGGTGTCAGGCAAAACTGAGTCAGATTTCTGACTCAGGCAGATTAATAGTGTCATTTTCTAAGGTTACATAGAAGGAGAAACAGATCTGGGGAGAAAGATACTGTGTTTACTTTTAGACATGATAGCTCTGAAGTACCCTTGGGCTGCCCCCGTGGAGATATCCAGGTCTGGAGCTCAGGAGAAAGGTCAAGGCCGGAACTAGACTGGGGGAGTTGTCTGCATCAGGATAAAGGCAGAAAGTTGAGCATCCACATTGAGCTCACCCAGGACAAGTGTGAAGAGTGAGGAGAGAGGAAGACAGAGACCTGCACTGTATCGACACTGGACCCTAAGGGGTAGGAGAAAAGTGCCCTGGGACAGTGGGGGAGGAGACTTTCAGTCAGAAGGAAGTGGCTGAAAAGCTGAGCATGGAAAGGAATGAAAATGATGGTGCCTAAGGCAGTGGGTGATAGGATACCTGGCCACAGGGCCTGGTATTTTGGCTACTTTAGGCCAGAGAGACACAAAGAAGATCGAAGATCAGTGAAGAAGATTCCTTACTCCTGGGACACCTGGGTGGCTTAGTTGTTTGAGCATCTGTCTCTTGATTTCAGCTCAGGTCATAATCCCAGGGTCAAGAGATCGAGTCCTGAGTTAGGCTCCGCACTGAGCCTGGAGCCTGCTTAAGATTCTCTCTCTCTCTCTCTCTCTCTCTCTCTCTCTCTCTCTCTCTCTCAGAAAACAAAAACAGGGATGCCTGGGTGGCTCAGTCAGTTAAGTGTCGGACTTTAGCTCAGGTCATGATTTTGTGATTTGTGGGTTTGAGCCCCGCGTAGGATCTTTTTTTTTTTTTTTTAAAGCAGGATAGAGAGAGACAGCGTGAACAGGGGAGGGTCAGAGAGAGAGGGAGACACAGACTCTGAAACAAGGCTCGGAGCTCTGAGCTGGCAGTCAGCACAGAGCCCGACGCGGGGCTCGAACCCACGAACCGCGAGATCATGACCTAAGCGAAAGTCGGACGCTTAACCGACTAAGCCACCCAGGCGCCCCCCCGGGTAGGATTCTATGCTGACAGCTCGGAGCCTGGAACCTGCTTCAGATTCTGTGTTTCCCTCTTTCTCTGCCCCTTCCCCACTCATGCTTTCTCTCGTTCTCTCTCAAAAATAAATAAAACATTAAAAACATTAAAAATTAAAAAAATAAAAAGCAAAAACAAAACAAAACCCTCTTCTTCTTGGATAAAAAAAGAAGATTCCTTACTCTCAAGAGAGTCGCCAGGAGACACTTCTGCTATCCCTCTTCTTGTTGGTGTTATCATTGTCATTTCAGTTAGCTGGCTCAAGACACTTTTGGCTTTAGGAATATTGAAATTAAGTAAGTACTTATTGGGAGCCTACTATGTGCCAGCTACTGTTATTGGAGCTGGGGACACAGTGAAAAACAAGACAGAGGAGACATCTGTGGCCACAAAACTTAAATTCTAGTAGGGCAGACAGACATTAAAGAACTAAATTTCAGTGTGCTACAGTTATTAACAAGTGTCAGGGAGAAGAAGAAAGTAGAAAGGAGAATACAACCATGGGAACTGCTATTTTAGATCAGGGAGGGTGGTCGGGAGAAGCCTCACTGAGGAGGTGATCTTGGAGCAGAGACCTGGAGAGAGGAAAGGAGGCAGGCCTGGGAACATCTAGAGTGGTGTACTCCAACCAAAATGGGATGCAAGCCAAAGGTGTAATGTTAAATTTTCTAGAAGCCACATTAAGAAAAGTAAAAAAAGGTGGGGCCGCCTGGGTGGCTCAAGAGTCGGGGAAGCGTCCAACTCTTGGTTTCAGCTCAAGTCATGATCTCACAGTTGGTAAGTTCAAGGTTGGGCTCTGTGTTGACAGCTTGGAGCCTGGAGCCTGCTTCAGATTCTGTGTCTCCTTCTCTCTCTTCCCCTCCCCTGCTCTCTCTCTCTCTCAAAAATAAACATTAAAAAATAAAATATAATAAAGTCTACTTAAGTAGAGAGCAGCAGGTGAAATTAATTTGAATAATATATTACAAATAATGGCATATTCTGGCACAAAAACAGACACATAAGACTCTTGAATGCTAAGAACAAACTGTGGGCTGAGGGGAGGTGGGGGAGTGGGGTAGGGGGGTGATGGGCATGGAGGAGGGCACTTGTTGGGATGAGCATTGGGTGTTATATGTAAATCAACTTGACAATAAATTATTTAAGGAAAAAAAATGAAAACAGACACATAGACCAATAGAACAGAATAGAGAACTCAGAATTGGACCCACAAGGGGCGCCTGAGTGGCTCAGTCAGTTAAGTGTCCGACTTCGACTCAGGTCATGATCTCACGGTTTGTGGGTTTGGGCCCCACATCAGGCCCTGTGCTGACAGCTAGCTCAGAGCCTGTTTCAGATTCTGTGACTCCCTCTCTCTCTGACCCTCCCCTTCTCATGCTGTCTCTCTCTCAGAAATAAATAAAAACATTAAAAAAAAAAAAAAAGAAAGAATTGGACCCACAAATGTATGGCCAACTAATCTTTGACAATCTTTGAGCAGGAAAGAGTATCCAATGGAAAAAAGACAGTCTCTTTAACAGATGGTGCTGGGAGAACTGGACAGCAACATGCAGAAGAATGAAACTAGATCATTTTCTCACACCATACACAAAAATAAACTCAAAATGGATAAAAGACCTGACTGTGACACCGGAAACCATCAAAAGCCTAGAGGAGAAAGCAGGAAACAACCTCCTTGACCTCAACTGTAGCAATTTCTTACCTGACACATCCCAAAGGAAAGGGAATCAAGAGCAAAAATGAACTACTGGGACCTCATCAAGATAAAAAGCTTCTGCACGGCAAAGGAAATAATCCATAAAACTAATAGGCAACTGATGGAATGGAAAAAGATAGTTGCAAATGACGTATCAGATAAAGGGCTAGTATCCAAAATCTATAAGGAACTCACCAAACTCCACACCCAAGAAACAAATAATCCAGTGTAGGAATGGTCGGAAGACATGAACAGACACTTCTCCAAAGAGTACATCCAGATGGCCAACAGATACATGAAACAATGCTCAGTGTCCCTCATCATCAGGGAAATACAAAATAAAACCACACTGAGGTACCACCTCATGCCGGTCAGAGTGGCTAAAATGAACAAATCAGGAGACTCTAGATTCTGGCGAGGATGTGGAGAAACAGGCACCCTCCTACACTGTTGGTGGGAATGTAAGCTGGGGCAACCCCTCTGGAAAACAGTGTGGAGGTTCTTCAAAAAATTAACACTAGAACTCCCCTATGACTCAGCAATAGCACTGCTAGGAATTTACCCAAGGGACACAGGAGTGCTGATGCATAGGGGCACATGTACCCCAATGTTCATAGCAGCACTCTCAACAATAGCCAAAACATGGAAAGAACCTAAGTGTCCATCAACTGACGAATGGATTAAGAAGATATAGTTTATCTATACGATGGAATACTACATGGCAATGAGAAACAATGAAATCTAGCCATGTGTAGCAACGTGGATGGAACCTGAGGGTGTTATGCTGAGCGAAATAAGTCAGGCAGAGAAGGACAGCTACCATATGTTTGCACATATAGGTGGATTAGGAGAAACTTAACAGAGGACCATGGGAGGAGAAGGGGAAAAATAGTTGAGGAGAGGGAAGGAGGCAAACCATGAGAGACTCTTGAATGCTGAGAACAAACTGAGGGCTGATGGGGGTGGGGGAGAGGGCAAGGGGGGTGATGGGCATGGAGGAGGACACTTGTTGCGATGAGCACTGAGTGTTATATGGAAACCAATTTGACAATAAACTATTTAATAAAAATAAATAAATAAAATAAAATGTTAAAAAAACAAATAATGGCATAGTCAATCCTCACAACAATACAACATATCCATAATCAGAATAAAAAATTAGATATTTTGGGGCGCCGGGGCGGCTTAGTCGGCTGGGCGTCCGACTTTCGCTTAGGTCATGATCTCGCGGTTCATGGGTTCGAGCCCCGCGTCGGGCTCTGTGCTGACTGCCAGCTCAGAGCCTGGAGCCTGTTTCAGCCTGTGACTCCCGCTCTCTCTGACCCTCCCCTGCTCACGCTGTCTCTCTCCTAGAAATAAATAAAACATTCAAAAAAAAATTAGATATTTCAACATCTTTTGAGTTTATATATTTGAGAGAGTGTATGTGAGCAGGGGAGGTGCAGAGAGGGACAGAGACAGACAGAGAGAGAGAGAGAGAGAGAGAGAGAGAATTCCAAGCAGGCTCCTCACTGTCACTGCAGAGCCTGACCTAGGGTTTGAACTCACAAATCATTGAGACCATGACCTGAGCTGAAATCAAGAGCTGGATGCTTAACTGACTGAGTCACCCAGGTGCCCCAATATTTCAACATCATTTTGGTGAACTAGGTCCTCAAAACTCCCGTGTGCATTTTATACTCACAGCACATCTCAATTTGGAGCAGCCACATGTGGCTGATAGTTTCCAAATTGGGCAATGCAGAGGAAGAATGTTTCAAGTGCGAGAGTGCTGAGGCAAGGATAAGTTTTGTTGTGTTTGAGCAGAGCCAGCAGGCATGGGAAGGTGCGAGGGATGAGTGGGCGGAAAGCGGGATGAGGCTGGTTGGAGAGAAGGGCAGGAGCTCCTTGGGGTGGGGGTGGGGGGCAGCTTGGATTAAGCAGTCTGGAATTATTCTAAGTGTGATCAGGAAAGCACTGAGGCGCTCTGAGCAGGGAACATGGCAAATCCTTTGTGACATGAAATGCAGTGCACATGTTCCTTATCATTACACTGTTTCTAATTATAGGGGAGGCAGTGTGGGGCCCTGGATCCCTCTTCTGCTGCAGGGGGAAGCCAGCTATCTCTCTCCCAATTCCACATGTGCAGACCAGAGGCCCAGAGACAAAGAGCACTCGCACCAGGATGCACAGCACATCTCTTCTTGTTATTGGTGATTGGACATAAACAGGCTCAGCAGACTTTTGAGGGTAGGAGGCTGGCTGGAGTGAGCTGAGAAGGAGATGGAGAGGTTTGGCCTTGAAGGGAAGGAGAAATGACACAGTAGGAACTGGAACGGTGTGGAGTCTGTTTGCTTGTTTGTTTCTAAGCAGGGAAAGATCTGGACATGATTGCGAACTGATCTGAAACAGGAATAGAGAGGGAGAGGCTGGGAAGAATAGGTTACCGATGGTGTGGGGCTCCTGAAGACGTGCCAGGGACTGGCTGTGGAGTGTAGGAAGGCTAGAGGGGGAGGTAGGTAGGCCTGGGGACTCGGTGGCACCAGGCTCAGCTGCCTCTGTTCCAGCCTTCCACAGCCCCTGACCCTTTGCCATCTGGATTCCTGGGACCCGCGTGTTGCCTTGGTCCCACAGCCCACTCTTCTCTCTGCTAGTCACTCTCATGTCCCCCAGACTAGTGATGATCCTGGCAGGGCTGCTACCCACCATCTGTCACTTCTACTCTGAGCTCCCGGGCTCTGGTTAGGGACCGTTCCTTAGCGCTGCCTTCTCCTATATCCTTCCATTCTATGGTCCCAGTTCCACCTTCCAAGCCCTTTGCATGAGTCTCCTTTTTTTTTTTTTACCTTAAGTAATCTCTATACCCAACTTGGGGCTCGAACTCACAACCCCAAGATCAAGAGTCGCATGCTCTTCCAACTGAGTCAGCCAGATGCCCTGGCGAGTCTCCCAATTCTGCCACCCAAAACTCAAACACCTACCAAGTGTAGAACCTTCCCTGTTTAGGCATGGTACTACTTGCTTCACAAATACCAGTATATTCAGTCCTTATGACCCTACAAGGTATGTGTTGTCAGAATCCCATTTTACAGATGAGGAAATCAGGGCTCAGAATGGATAAACATCTTGGGCAAGGTTCTACTTCCGGTAAGTGCCAGAGGAAGAATTGCCCCAAGTCTGTACGCTCTAAAAACTGACCTAATTCTGTGATGCCACACTGTCTTTTAGGTGTGTTCCTCAGGTCTTTTCTCGTTTGGGCAATTGGCTATGGGCACAAGCAGCAGAAAGCGGGGCTCGGCTATGGGGACTGTTCCCAGGGACAGCTAGAGAAAGTAGGTTCTGTGCCAGCAAGGACTTGTGTCTCTTCGATCACTGCTGTACCCCCTCCCCAGAATAGGACCTGGCACAAAATAGTATCCAATACATATTTACTGAATGAATGGATGCGTGAATGAACTCTAGTCTGTGAGAGGGCTGGTCAAAACTCAACCAGAGATGAAATCAGGCAAGAATACAACGCAGGGAGCAAGTGCCCAGAACCGGCCAAGGGACAGCTTGGTTATAGGAGAAAGACAAAGGTCCAGGATTCAAGCTCAGGGCTTCTTTCCCAATCCACTTGAAGAGATCTTGTAAACTAAGCCTAAACCAATCAAGACATTGCATTTCTTTGCCACCATAATCAATTCAGGGAAAAACACATAAACAGCTACTTTATTCTTTATAAATTACTGTGTCTAACTCCATTATGTGGATGTATCATAATTTCACTAGTATCCTAATGACGGACTTTCAGGTGATTTAGAATCTTTTGCTATTATAAACAATGCTGCCAGAATAACTGTATAGATGTTCATGCTCACAGATATGTCATATCTGAAATATAAATTTTGAGAAGTGAAATTCCCAAGTCACAGGGTATATGAATTTATAATTTTCATAGATATTGTCAAATTGCCCACCATTAAGGTTGTAGCAATGTGAACTCCCATTGAAGGGTGTGAGAAGATCTGCTTACAATATTCAGGCCGAAACTATATCACCAAAATGATTTATCTTCAACGGTCTGACAGGTGAAAAGTGAAATGCCAGTCCAGTTTTAGTTTATACTACTCTTGTTATGAGTGAGAGTGAGCATCTTTTCATGGATTTAAGAAGTTAAAAAAAAAAGAATCCTCCTACTGTGGGGTGCTTGGCTGGCTCAGTTAGTAGAGCATGTAACTCTTCATCTTGGAGTCATGAGTTCAAGCCTCATGTTGGGCATAGAGCTTACTTTAAAAAAAAATCCTCCTGCGGCGCCTGGGTGGCTTAGTCGGTGAAGCGTCCGACTTTCGCTTAGGTCATGATCTCGCAGTTCGTGGGTTCGGGCCCCGTCGGGCTCTGTGCTGACTGCCAGCTCAGAGTCTAGAGCCTGTTTCAGTCTGTGATTTCCTCTCTCTCTGACCCTCCCCTGCTCACACTGTCTCTCTCTCTCTCCTAGAAATAAATAAAACATTAAAAAATTAAAAAAAAAATCCTCCTACTTAAAACAAAATTCTTGGGCACCTGGGTGGCCTAGTGGGTTGAGTGTCCGACTCTTAATTTGGGCTTAGGTCATGATCCCAGGGTCATGAGATCAAGCCCCGCATCTACCTCCATGCTGAGCATGGAGCCTGCTTGGGATTCTCTCTCTCCTTCTGCCCCTCTTCCCTGCTCTTGTGCACTCTCTCTCTAAAATAAAAAATAGGGGCGCCTGGGTGGCTCGGTCAGTTGAGCGTCTGACTTTGGCTCAGGTCATGATCTCGTGGTCTGTAAGTTCAAGCCCCATGTCAGGCTCTGTGTTGAAGCCTGCTTGGGATTCTGTGTTTCCATCTCTCTCTGCCTCTCCCCTGCTTGCACTCTGTCTCTCTCAAAAGTAAACAAACACTAAAAAAAAAAAAAAAAAGATAAAATAATAAAATAAAAAAATAAAAATGAATTTTAAAAAATTCTCTAAAGAAGTAAAAATTTGCCTCTAACCCTAGATCCCAAAAGCAATTAGTGTTCCTTATTATGTATCTTTCGGACTTTTCCTTAAATACATATGTATTTATGTAATTTCACTTAAAAAATATGTATGCATACATATATATATGTGTGTAATATGCCTGAACTCTGAAACCTGCATTTTCTTTCTTTTTTATCTTTTGCCCATTATATTTTTGTTATTTTATTTTAGATGCCTTGCATTTTATTTTTAATGTAGAATTTCTCCAAGGTCTGCCTCTTATTTCTTTATGGCTACCTCGTATGACCTTTGGGGTATGCGATAATCTACTTAACGCTTTCCTCTTAGACATTTTGATTATTTTCAATTTGTTAAATCCTAGCAATGCTGCAACAAATGTTCTTCTACATGAATTTTTATGTACATGTGCTATTATTTTGTTAGGTTTTATTCTAGAAGTGGTCTTTGGATGCTTTCAATGATAAACTGATCTGAAGCTAAGAAGGTTGGTCGGGATGTGAAAGGCTTCCACGTGAATATTTTACCTGCTGTCTTCGGCACATAAAATAGGTCCCTTTTGAGTCTGTTCTCCTTCATGTCATGAATAGCTGGGCATTTCCCTGAACAAATGGTATTACAGTTCATCAGTGGCGAAGGATTCTTGAGCAGCTGCTGAATTCAATGTAAGCAATGAGAGGGTTAGAACAACATAGAAAGGTCCCTGTCTACCATCTCACAGTCTAACAGAGAAACAGGATATAGAAAGAGAAATAACAATCTAAGTGATACAGTGAGTAATCGCCCTTGGTCCAGACTTTTGTTCTCTGATGTACCGAAGCATCACTGTCCAGGTGGAGAGAATATAACTTAAGCTTGACCTGCTTTCTGTGCCTGCTCCTTGGACTATTAGGAGAGAGAATGGCTCTGGATATGTAAGCAAGAGACAATGTACATTCTTCCATTAGGCTGGAGGCCAGAGTCTCTATCTACTCTCCAATGGTCTTCTATACACCTTGACTTGGTAGACGTTTACCTACCGCTATTCCCTGTCAGATGCTGGGGAGGCAATGGAACACAGCATTTGAGTATTAAGTAACACATGTTGATTTGGAAGCCACTGGGTGGCAAAAGATAAAACATTCCAGTGTTTGGCCTGGAAGAACTCAGGCTGAACGCTGGTATATTTTATTTGCTCCATATTCTTTTGTATTTATTGTTATTTAACTTAAAAATACTTTATTGAGGTAAAGTTTACATGCAATAACATGCACCCATTTTAAAAGAACGGTTAGTTACATTTTAAGAACTGTATTCACTTATGTAACCATAAAGCCTACAGAACATGTTGATCACCCCCAAAAGTCCCCGCATGTTATTTAACTTTTTTAAAATATTTAGTCATTTATTTAATTTATTTACTTTTTCTTTTGAGAGAGAGTCTGTGTGCATGAGCACAAGGGAGGGGAAGAGGATCCGAAGCAGACTCTGCACTGACAGCAGTGAGCCCGAAGTGGGGCTCGAATCCACACACCACAAGATCATGACCTGAGCCAAAGTCAGACACTTAACTGACTGAACAATACAGGTACCCCTGCTCTTTAACTTTTAAACAATGTTTTGTTTTGAAATAATTATAGAGTCACAGAAAGTTGCAAAGATAGTGTATAACAATCCCATGTACCCTTCAATCAATTTCCCGCAGTGGTTACAGCTTCCATAATTACAGTACATATCAAGAGCAGGAAATATACACTCGTACAGTGTGAATAAATAGTTAGTGTGAATAAATAGCTCTGTGTCATTTTATCACTTTTAGACGCATATAACCAACCCTGCAGTCAAGGCACAGATCTGTTCCATCATCACGGGCTCTCCAGTGCTGCCCCATCGTAATTATGTTCCACATACCCCACCGTCCCTAACCTCTGGCAACTAACTAGTAACCTCTTTCCCACCTCTGCAATTCTGTCTTTGTGGGAATGTTATATAAACGGAATTATACAGTGTGTGACCTTTTGAGGTGGCTTTTCTTCCTTAGCCCTTGAGATCCATCTAAGTTGTTGCTGTATCAAGTTTGGTCCTTGTTGGTGATACGTAGCATTCCATGCTGTATTTGTTTCCCAGGCTGCCATCACAAATTAGCACAAACTTGTGGCTTACAACAACAGAAATTTCTTCTCTCATATCTAGAGGCTGGAAGTCCTCAGAGTGTCAACAGGGCCGTACTCCCTCCAAAGACTTGAAAGGAGAATCCAGGGCACCTTGGTGGCTCAGTCTGTCAAGCATCCGACTTCAGCTGAGGTCATGATCTGGCAGTGTGTGGGTTCGACCCCCGCGTCTGGCTCTGTGCTGACAGCTCTGAGCCTGGAGGCTGCTTTGGATTCTGTGTCTCTCCTTTTCTCTGCCCTTCCCCTGCTCTGTCTCTCTCTGCTTCTCAATAATAAATAAATGTTTAGAATTAAAAAAATTTAAATAATAAAAAATTAAAAAAACAAAGACTTGAAAGGAGAATCCTCCCTTGCCTCTTCCAGTTTTTTTTTTTGGCTTCCCCCATTCCTTGACTTGTGGCTGCATCACCCCAGTCTCCATTTCTGTGTTTTTTTTTTTAATTTTTAAAAATGTTTTTTATTTATTTCTGAGAGAGAGAGAGAGAGAGAGAGAGAGAGAGACAGCATGAGCAGGGTAGGGTCAGAGAGAGGGGGAGATACAGAATCTGAAACAGGCTCCAGGCTATGAGCTGTCAGCACAGAGCCCGATGCAGGGATCGAATCCACAAACCTTGTGATCATGACCTGAGCTGAAGTTGGACCCTCAACCAACTGAGCCACCCAGGTACCCCTCCATCTCTATCTTAAGATGGTCTTCTCCAGTATAACTTTGTCTTCTCTTCTATCTCTTACAAGGACACCTGTCGTTGGATTTAGGGCCCATTTACATAATCCAGGATGAAGGGGCGCCTGGGTGGCTCAGTCGGTTGAGCATCTGACTTTGGCTCAGGTCATGATCTCACGGTTCGTGAGTTCAAGCCCCACAACAGGTTCTGAGCTGACAGCTAGCTCAAAGCCTGGAGCCTGTTTCAGATTCTGTATATCCTGGGGCACCTGGGTCGCTCAGTCAGTTAAGCAGATTCTGTATCTCTCTCTCTGCCCCTCCCCTGCTCATGCCCTATCTCTGTCTCTCACAAAAGTAAAATAAACATAAAAAAAAAAAAAAGATAATCCAGGATGATTTTATCTCAAGACCCTTAATTTAATCCAGGGTTTTCAGCTATACTTAACAGGAGGAACAGGGAAAAGTACCTCAGTTTCATCTTTCCGGAAGTGGAAGTTGCTCTGCACATCCCTTAAAAAAAATTAAGGCCAACATTGAAAAATCACACACTTCTCATAAAAATGTAGACTTCTGGTTTCTCATGAACCGTTGGAAGATAAGTCATCCTGGTCTCCAGTTCTGCTTGGTAACAATTGGCTGGAGCTGGGGATCCAGCCGCCGCTGGGGATGATTGATGCTGAGTTTACCACAGGCCCTGCCCTCTCCCAGTGAACACACTCATCCCTACAAAAGCTTTGTGTCACTAGTCCTTACATTACTGTAGGAGTCTGAACCTCTGTATAGGAACTTGTGTCTGGGGCCACCTGGGTGGCTCAGTCGTTAAACGTCTGACTTTAGCTCAGGTCGTGATCTCCTGGTTTGCGACTTCGAGCCCCACATGGTAGTCTCTGCTGTCATCACAGAGCCTGCTTCAGATCCTCTGTCTCCCTCTCTCTCTCTCTCAAAAATAAACATTTAAAAAAGAAGAAAAGAATTTGTGCTTGATCTTCAGGAAGTGTTGACACAACAAAGACTGGATGTCACACCACAAAAGGAGCCACTGGCAGGATTCTTGAGGGATTCTGCTACATCGTTGAGGAAATGTTCTCTCTCTCTCCCAGCACAGAACTCTGCTTCGGCACAGATTGTTCTAAGCAGTTACGGTAAAAACTCGAAAAATAAAATAAATAAAAAATAGATTCTCTCAGGGAACAGCTAGCTCATTCCTCCTTTTGAGAACCCCTAATCATGATGTGACCCTGAGCCAAACTCCCAGCCCATTCTTGTGGAAGCACTATAGTGTGAGCCGGTTGGTTGGCCGTAGAAACACCTAAGTCAGCAAAAGTCTTGGATTCTTGGTGGCTGCAAAGCAAAGCCCCGAGGGGAGGCAGCTTTGTGATCTGAAACAGCAAAGAATGTTGTGTTGGAAGCTCCAGCCTGAGGGATGATCCCAGCAATGGGGGAGTTTTAGTAGGGCCCAAGGAAAGGCCTAAAAATGGCCCATTTCTCAGCATGGATTCAAATAAGTGGTTCTGTTAGCCTGGTCAGATCTGCCATTTCAGTGCCCAAACTTATCAGCACAGGGGGGTGGGTGGTGGGGCAGCAGAACCACGCTCAAGGCAGAGATTTCCTTTTATCTTTCTTTTTTATTTTTAATTAATTAATTTTTTGAGTAAGCTCTCTGCCCAACGTGGGTTTTGAACTCACAACCTCGAGATCAAGAGTCACATGTTCTACGAACTGAGCCAGTCAAGTGCCTTTTCCAATTCCCCCCAATATACATATTGATATCTCATAAAAGTACTGTTCCACAGCACACATAGAGGAAATGCTGTTCTAAATTCCTTTTGGGGGAACCTGGGTGGCTCAGTTGGTTAAGCGTCCAACTTCAACTCAGGTCATGATCTCTCAGTCTGTGAGTTCGAGCCCCGCGTCGGGCTGTGTGCTGACAGCTCAGAGCCTGGAGCCTGTCTTCAGATTCTGGGTCTCCCTCTCTCTCTGACCGCCCACCCCCCATGCACATACTATGTCTCTCTCTGTCTCTCAATAATAAATAAAAACATTAAAAATTTAAAAAATAATAAATTCCTTTTGAAGGGTTGGTTCTTGTGTTCTCTTTCACATGACCAAGTGTAACATTTAGCTGAAATACAGCAGTGACCTTGAGGAAGACAACATCTTTCAAATCTGGGACCTTTCTTATTGTATGTAAACATCAAGAAAAGGGCCGTACATGGAGGGTAGGACTCAATTTAGGGTCTGTTTGCTTTCCTTCTGCTGCCCCCTCTTTCCTACACATTTCTGGAATCCTGAACTCTTCAGTAAGATTCCGAGTCTGGAAGTTACGGCCCCAGTTTGGCCTCACCTACCTTTTCAGGTTTCCTCCCCATCAGTCCCCGACAATCCCTGACCTTCACACTGAAGATGGGACTTTTGCTCTTCCCTATGCTTGCCAACAGCCCATGTGATCCTCTGCCCTGAACTGCCAACCATGCTCACAAGTTTGCCAGTGGAAATCCTGCCCCACCTTTTAAGGCTCTGATGCAACCTGCACGAGATGAGTTGGAAGTTCATAGATCAATGAACTCGAGTGCTGCAAGAAAACTTAGAAATGATCTAATCCAAACCCTTCATTTCAGGAAATGGTGACTCAAATGGCTTAAGTGACTTCCTTAGGTGATAAAACTCAAATAGAGGCTAATTCATAAACCAACTCCTCTTCAGAATCTTTAAAAGTTTCCCTCCAGTTCTATTTTATCTTATTGTGCACTGAATTATGGTTAAATTAAGTCTCTCCAAGGAATTTACTTTTTATTTCCACTGGTAAATCATAATACTCTAGCCAGAGAATACAGAGCGATGTGTGTGGATTCAATATCTTTCAAGAGTTTGAGCTCTGGAGTTAAATAAACCAGAATTTTTTTAAAACAGGGGTAACATTTACATGTAAGATGCACACATTTTAAAGTATATGGTTCTAGGAGTTTTGACAAATGTAAACACTCATGTAACCACCACCATAATCAAAATGTGGAACATTCCATTAACCCAAAAGGTTTTCATTGTGCTGGTTCCCAGTCAGCTCCCTTCCCTCCTCCCTCCCCACAACCACTGATCTGCCCACTTTATATATGTTCCATTTGTCTTGATTAGAGAGTTTTGTATAAATAAAATCATACAATGGGTACTCTGGCTTCTTTTGCCACATAAAGACTTTAAGATTTATCCAAGTGCTTGCATATTTTTAAAGTTTATTCATTAAGGGGGCAGCTGGGTAGCTCAGTCGGTTGAGCATCCAACTCTTGATTTCAGTTCAGGTCATGATCCCAGGGTCATGGGACTAAGCCCCGTGTCAGGCTCCACACTGAGCATAGGGACTGCTTAAGATTCTCTCTCTCCCTCTGCCCCCTCCCTCACCTGTGTTTGCTCTAAAATAAAAAAACAAAAAATAAAAAAAATAAAGTCTATTCATTGTTATTGCTGGGAAGTATTTCATTATATGGATATACCATAATGTGTTTACCCTACTGATGATCATTTGGGTTTTTTGCTATTATGACCAAAGCTGCTATGAACATTCAACACAAATGATTAAACATCACATTTGCTCTTGAGAAAACATCTTGGAGTGAAACTTCTTGGTCATGTGGTAAATGTATGTTTAACTTAAAAATTTTTTTTCAATGTTTATTTATTTTTTAGTGTGAGTTGGGGGAGGGGCAGAGGGAGAATGGGACAGAGAATCCGAAGCAGGCTCTGTGCTGACAGCAGAGGTTGAAGTGGGGCCTGAACTCACAAACCGTGAGATCATGACAAGAACTGAAGTCAGACATTTAACTGACTGAGCCACCCAGGCACCTCTATGTTTAAGAAACTGGAAAAGGAGCACCTGGGTGGCTCAGTTAAGTGTCTGACTTCAACTCAGGTCATGATCTCACTGTCCGTGAATTGGAGCCCTGAATCAGGCTCTGTGAGCTCAGAACCTGGAGTCTGCTTCGGATTCTGTCTCCCTCTCCCTCTCTCTCTCCCTCAATGTAAACATTAAAATTTTCTTTTAAAAACTGGAAAATAATTTCCTAAAGCAATACCATTTTATACTCCCATCAGCAATGTAAGAGAGTTCCAGATGCTCCACAGCCTTACCAACATTTGGTATTCTTAGTTTTAAAAAAATTTTGCCCATACTAGTGGATGTGAAGTGATATCTCATTATGGTTTAAATTTGCATTTTAAATTTGCATTACTAATAATATTGAGGGCTTTTTAAAAAAAGATTTTATTTTCAGGTAATCTTGGAGCACCTGGGTGGCTCAATAGGTTAACCGTCTGACTTTGGCTCAGGTCACGATCTCACTGCTCTTGGGTTTGAGCCCTGAGTCCAACTCTGTGCTGACAGCTCAAAGCCTGGACCCTGCTTTGGATTCTGTGTCTCCCTCACTCTCTGTCCCTTCCCCACTCACATTCTCTCTCTCAAAAATGAACAAATGTTAAAAATAAATTTTTTTTAAAGTAATCTCTATACCCAACATGGGACTTGAACTCACAATCTCAAGATCAAGAGTCACATGCTCTACCAACAGCTAGCCAGGCATCCCTAGCACACTCCTCCCTCCCTCCCTCCCTCCTTCCCTTCCTTCCTTCCTTCCTTCCTTCCTTCCTTCCTTCCTTCCTTCCTTCCTTCCTTCCTCCCTTCCTTCCTCCTTCCCTCCCTTCTTTCTTTTTGAGTATCATTTATATGCTCAGTGACCATCTGTGTATCTTCCTTTGTGGAAATATGTATTCAAGCCTTTTGCCATTAAAAGAAAACGGGGGAGAGGGGCTCAGTTGGTTAACATCCAACTCTTGATTTCAGCTCAGGTCATGATCTTATGGTTCATGAGTTTGAGCCCCACATCAGGCTCTGCGCTGACAGTATGGAGCCTGCTTAGGATCCTTTCTCCCTCTCTTTCTGCCCCTCCCCCTGCTCTCTCTCAAAAATAAATAATAAAACATATTTTAAAAAATAAATAAATAAAAGAAAACTGGGTTGGGGCATCTGGGTGGCTAAGTTGGTGAGCATCTGACTTCAGTTCGGGTCATGATCTCACGGTTTGTGAGTTCAACCTGTGTGCCAGACTTTGCGCTGACGTGCTGATGTGGGTTTTGGATTTTCTGTCTTCCTCTCTCACTGCCGTTCCCTTCTTCCCCTCCTCCTCCTCTTCTTTTTTTTAAGAGAGAGACCGTGAGTCAGGGAGAGGGGCAGAGGAAGTGAGAGAATCTTAAGCAGGCTACACACTCAGAGCAAAGCTTGTTGGAGGGCTCAATCCCACAACCTTGGGATCATGACCTGAGCTTAAATCAACAGTTGGACACTCAACCAACTGAGCCACCCAGGTGCCCCTGCCTATTCATTTTTTTAAAAAAATATTTTTAGTTATTTCTAGGAGAGAGAGAGAGACAGCATGAGCAGGGGAGGGTCAGAGAGAGAGGGAGTCACAGACTGAAACAGGCTCCAGGCTCTGAGCTGGCAGTCAGCACAGAGCCCGACGCGGGGCTCGAACCCACGAACCGCGAGATCATGACCTAAGCGAAAGTCGGACGCTTAACCGACTAAGCCACCCAGGCGCCCCTAGCATGATCATGACCTGAGCTGAAGTCGGACGCTTAACCGACTGAGCCACCCAGGCTCTATTCATTTTTTAATACTGTCTTTTAATGAGCAGAAGTTTTAATTTAACAAAATCCAATTTATCATTTTTTCCTTAATGGTTAGTGACTTCTGTGTTCTTTGTAAGGTATCTTTGCCAACCTAAGATCACATATATATTCTCTTACATTTGCTTCTAGAACTGCATTGTTAGTCTGTATTCAAGTTCACAGATTCTTTCTTCTGTCATTTTCATTTAGATACTGAGACCATTTGGTGAGTTTTTTATTTTGGTTATTCTACTTTTCAGCTCAATAATTTCAGATTGGTTCTTTCATATATTTTTCTACTTGCTGAGATTTTTGTTTCAAGAGTTTGTAATTGCTCACTGAAGTATTTTTATGATGACTGCTTTAAAATCTTTATTTAGATAATTCCAACATCTGAATTATCTTTGTGTTGGCATCTGTTGATTATGCTTTCTCATTCAAGTTCCTAGTTCTTGGCATGATGAATGATTTTCTATTGAAACCTGGACATTTTGCATATTATGTTATGAGACTTTTATAACGTACTTAAACCTATATTAGCTGGCAGTCACACTATTTAGGTTAGTGCCTAGGTCCTGGCTTCATTTTGAGGGCTGTTATTCCAAAGACAACTTGGTTTCCAGAGTGCTTACAGTGCTGTTCTGGTCTGCTTCGTTTATGTGCGAGCAGAGACCAATCTGAAAACCTGCATGAGATTCCTCACGGTAATCCAGCCCCTACAAATTTGCCATATGAATTCTACTTATTTAGTCCTGTGGGTCACTCTGGGGTCTGTCTAGGACTTCACATACAGGTTTTAAAAAACCTTTCAGTGGCATCTGGGTGACTCAGTCCATTAAACATCCAACTTCGGCTTAGGTCATGATCTCATGGTCCATGAGTTCGAGCCCTGCGTCGGTCTCTATGCTAATACGCCAGAGCCTGGAGCCTGCTTTAGTAGTCTGTGTCCCCCTCTTTCTCTCTGCCCCTCCCTCACTCATGCTCTGTTTCTCTGTCAAAAATTAAAAAAATAAAATAAAATAAAGAACCTCTTTCAGCAGTTTCCTCATCTCCCAAATCCTCCTCTGCACAGATGAGAGTTACCTTTTTGCTGCTGGATGGTGGGCGTAGGTTTCAAAGTCCAAGGCATCTTTCTTCAGAGTGAGCAAGTGAGGAGAGTGAGACAGCAAGATGGAAGTTAAGTCTTTTGCAACCTGATCTCAGAAGTGACATCCTGTCACTTTTGCTGTATTGTGTGTGTTAGAAGCAAGTCACTTAAGGCAGGCTGACCCACCACGCAAAGGGATTACAGAGGACCTGAGTATCAGGGGATGGGGATCACTGGGGGTCATCTTAGAAGCAGCCTGCCACAGCTGTCTTTGATTTTTCTCATCATTTTGTAGTTTTCAGAGGCATTAAGAGAAGTAGAAAAGCTACCTTTTACATTTACTCATAAATTTACCATTTAAGGATTAATCTGGTTGGGTGTAAGTGTGTCACTCTGCTATTTGTTTCCTATTTATTTCACCTGTTTTTTTGTTTTTGTTCCTGTTCTTTTTTTCTTGCCTTCTTTTAGGTTAATTTTGTACATACAGTGAAATATACAGCTCTTAAGTGTACAGTTTCATGAGCTCTGACAATTGTGTACATCACGTAATCACCACTACAACCAAGATATAGAACATTTCCACCACCCCCGAAAGTTCTCATGTACTCGCCCATTCAATTCCCATCCAGCTGCCCCTCTTAGGCAATTACTGTTTTGTTTTCTATTACCAGATAATTATTTTGCCTGTCTTGAAATTCTTATGAATGGAATCATACAGTATATATATTTTCTTGTACCTGGCTTCTTTCACGTGACCTGCTTTTGAGATTCCTATTAGCTTTTTTGCTATCCTTCTTTGTATTAAACCTCTTTGATCTATCTTCAATGTCACTGAACCTTTCTTTTGCTGTCTCCAATTTGTTCAACCCATATAGTGAATTTTGAATTTTAGATATGGTAGTTTTCAATTCTAAAATTTCATTTGCTTTCTTTTCCATTTTATTTCTTTTCTAAGATTCTCTATCTCTTCGTGCATTGTGCTGACTGTTTTAAGTTCAGGAATATATTTTTAATAGATGCTGTTAAGTCTTTGTCTGATAACTGAACTTCTGAATCATCTTGAGGTCTGTTTCTGTTGACTGCTTTTTCCCTTTACTATGGGTCACATTTCCTGTTTACAGTATACATGTCTACCACACGTTAAACATTGTGAGTGATAAAAGTAGTAGACTATGGCTTTTGTTATTATTCTCTCAGGAGTGTTGATTTTGGGGTGCCTGGGTGCCTCAGTCAGTTAAGTGTCTGACTTTGACTCAGGTCAAGATCTCATGGTCCATGAGTTTGAGTCCCACATTGGTCTCTGTGCTGACAGCTCTCTCTCAAAAATAAAATATTTAAAAAAATTTTTTAAAGAGTATTGATTTTATTCTTTCAGGTAGTCATATTACTGACTGATCTCTGTGGATGTGTGGAAATGTAACTTTATCCAATGTCAAAAATCTATTGACCAATGGATATATGAGTTTATTTCTGGACTCACAATTCTGTTCCATTGATCTATGTCTGTCCTTATGCCAGTACACTATCTTGATCACTATTGCTTTGTAGTAGTTTTGAAATTAGGAAGTGAGAGTCCTCCTACTTTGTTCTTCATTTTCAAGATTGCTTTAGGTATTCTGGGTCCTTTATAATTACATGTGAATTTTAAGAATCAGCTTGTCAATTTCTACAAAGAGGCTAGCTCGGATGCTGACAGGGATTATGTTGAATGTGTAGATGAAATTTGGAAAGTATTGCAATCCTTACAATAGTAACTTCTGACCCATGAACATGATGTCTTTCCATTTTATAGATTTTCTTTAATTTCTTATACCAATGTTTTGAAGTTTTGTGGGATTTTTTTTTCAAGTTTATTTATTTTGAGAGGGAGAGAGAGAATGAGCAGGGGAGACACAGATAGAGGAGTAAGAAAGAATCCCAAGCAGGCTCTGTGCTATTAGCACAGAGACCAATACGGGGTTCAATCTCACAAACCATGAGATCATAACCGGTGCAGAAATCGAGTTGGATGCTCAACTGATTGAGCCACTCAGGCACCCCAGACCAATGTTTTGAAGTTTTAAAGAGTATAAGTTTTACACATCTCTTGTTAAATTTAATTTTTTTAAATATTTATTTGTTTTTGAGAGACAGAGTGCAAGTCAGGGCGGGGCAGAGGAAGAGGGAGACACAGATTCTGAAGCAGGCTCCAGATTCTGAGCTGTCTGCACAGAGCTCGACGCGGGACTCGAACCCATGAACCATGAGATCATGACCTGAGCTGATGTTGGATGCTTAACCAACTGAGATTCCCAGGTGCCCCTCTTTTGTTAAATTTATTTCTAAGTGTTTTTCTTTTCAATGCTATTGTAAATGGAATTATTCTCTTAATTGTCTTTTCAGACTGTTTTCATATATGTGATAGTCTCTCTTGTCCTTCTGAAACTCCAATTATATGAAGACTGCTTTATATTATTCCATGGGTAACTGATACTCCTTTTTTCTCTACTCTTTTTTTTCTCTCTGCTTTAGTGTTTACTGATCTGTTTTCATATCCACTGATTCTTTTACAGCATCCAGCCTGTTAAGTCCATTGAACACATTTATTTCAGACATTATATTTTTCAGTTCTGTAATTTTCATCTTTATAATATTTATTTATACTAGTTCTGCTGGCTTTTTCTCCTTGGTTATGGGTCACATTTTCTCACTTTTTTGCATGTCTTACAATCTGATACTGTACATCAGATAATATATATAAAAGAACAGAAGAATAAAGTATAATAAGGAACCACAAAAAAGAAATAAAGCATAATAAGAATAAAGTACAATGTTTTTTAGAAACACTCTTCTCCAAGTGATTGGGTGGTGCAGTTGGTTACACATGGTACTTTTTTTTTTTTTAATGTTTTATTTATTTCTAGAAGACAGAGAGGAGACAGCGTGAACAGGGGAGGGTCAGAGAGAGAGAGGGAGTCACAGATTGAAACAGGCTCCAGGCTCTGAGCTGGCAGTCAGCACAGAGCCCGACGCGGGGCTCGAATCCACAACCGCGAGATCATGACCTAAGCGAAAGTCGGACGCTTAACCGACTAAGCCACCCAGGCGCCCCTACACATGGTACTTTTGATCTGGGCTCACGTCATGATCTCATGGTTTGTGGGCTTGAGCCCTACATCGGGCTGTGAGCTGATGGTACTGAGCCTGCTTGGGATTCTGTCTCCCCTTCTCTCTGTCCTTCCCTGACTTGTGTGCATGCACACTCTCTCCCAAAATAAATAAATAAAGTAAAACAATTTTTTAAGAAACACTTTCTTCTAACCATTAGAGGGGTTATCATTCAGATTCATCTTAAGAGTAGGTTGGGGGTGTCTTACGGCTTTAATTGTATTGATTTCACCTGTGATTAACCCAACTGCCAATGTTCCTAGATGTTTTCTATCAGATCTTGTCAGAATTTGAGCTGGGAAGAATTTGATTTGGATGCAATTCTCGATATTCCTGGTTCACCTTTGGAGTCAACTCTGACAGGGTCCCAGAATGTAATCACCTCCGAGAATGTGCACAGCTACATTATTTATGCTTATCGGCCCCTCTTCAATGCTATCTCCTCAGCAAAATATAGGGGAAGGCAGAATTGTTGAACCAGGCAATTTGTTGCACTTCTTCCAGATTCCAAGATATCTTCCCATTCCAAACGGTCATCTTAGACCCACTTGATTTCCCCTCAACCCTGCAATGTCTCACTCTCTATGGCAGGCCTACCCATACCCACACCAGGAGCCCACACCTCCAGACTGGAAGCTGACCAGTTCTGTTACCTATATATTTTCTCTGGAGTTCAGTTCAAGGCTTCCTTACATATATACCATTTTCTGTTAGTCCCATGGAAAACTATTAATTATTTTGTCCAGGTTTTTCTTATCACATTAGCAACAGTCTCTCAAGGTCATCTATATAGTCAGAAGTGGAAGTCTAGCTTTAGATTCAAATACTGCTTCTAATAAATAGATGTTTGATACCAATGAAGTTACTTCACTCTTCTAAGCCTGTTTCCTAAGATGTAAAATGAGGCAACTTTGATGTATTTGCTATTCAGTGGGGCCTCTTTATTACTAATGACAGAAATCCAACTGGCATTGGCTTAGGGAAAAAGGAATTTATCTACTCATACAACTTCAAAGTCCAGGGACAGGGCTAGGTTTTTTGGGTGGTTTTTTTTTTTTAATGTTTATTTATTTTTGAGAGAGAGAGAGCACGTGAGAGTCGAGGATGGGAAGGCAGGGAGAGAGGGGGACAGAGGCTCCAAAATGGGCCTTGTGCTGATAGCAATGAGCCCGATGTGGGGCTCGGGCTCACAAACTGTGGGATCATGCCATAAGCCATGGGATCATGACCTGAGCCGAAGTCAGACGCTTAACAGATTGAGACCCCAGGCGCCCCAGGACAGCGCTAGTTTTATAAAGGACTTGATGCAGAAGTTCATGTTACCAGACAGCACTTTTTCTCTCTCACATTGACTGTTCCTCTTCATCTATTGAACACATACCTTTATATTTCTCCTCTTAGTAGCACAGTTGCTTAATCAAATAAATAAAACATGTCTACAGCACCTATAAACTTAAACCTCCTCTGCATTAAATCCAGAGGAAACATCACTCCTCTCTTCTAATATACAAAGCAAGTCTCAATCATTGGCTCCAACTGGGTCATGTGCATGGTGTGGAACATTCTTGAAAATATAGCAAGGGAAGAAAGCAAAATGCAGAAATCATGTGCATAATTTGCTACTGTGTTTGTTTAAAAAAGGACAAGAAAGGGGCGCCTGGGTGGCTTAGTCGGTTAAGCGTCCGACTTTCGCTTAGGTCACGATCTCGCGGTTCGTGGGTTCGGGCCCTGCGTCGGGCTCTGTGCTGACTGCCAGCTCAGAGCCTGGAGCCTGTTTCAGTCTGTGACTCCCTCTCTCTCTGAACCTCCCCTGCTCACGCTGTCTCTCTCTCTCTCTCCTAGAAATAAATAAAAATATTTTAAAAAAAAAATTTAAAAAAAAAAAAAAAGGACAAGAAAATGTGTGTATGTGTGCAGAGGCACAGAGGATCTCTAGGGTACTCAAAATACTGCTTGCCTCTAGCGGGGTACTACCAATGACTGGGGGAGGTTTTTCATTACATATCTTTTTTATCTTTTGAATTGTGAACTACATCAATTACCTATTCAAAAAAAATTAATTAATTAAATTAAATTAAATTAAGAGTTGCAAAAGCAGTCAGTAGTTTCCCTTGTGTGCTGAGTTGCAGCAGTCAGGGTAAAAAAAGCAGAGGCCAAAGGAGTTAATGAGTGAGTCTTGCCTACCA
Organism: Proteles cristata cristata; assembly: GCA_017311185.1. Classification (NCBI taxonomy): domain Eukaryota; kingdom Metazoa; phylum Chordata; class Mammalia; order Carnivora; family Hyaenidae; genus Proteles; species Proteles cristata. The sequence continues at coordinate 591,792 of JAESUZ010005294.1, forward strand.
GAGTGTAGGAAAGGAAGAGGCAAGGGCAACATACAATGCTGTTTTGAAGGAGCAAGTAACTTGCCCTCTGAGCGTTTAATCATCAGTTACAAAAAACTTTACAGCTTTGTCCCTCCTGCCTCCCAAACGCAGTTCTGCACCAACCAGTTGGCCAAAAAGATACAGTCCTATTTGTTCTTACTCAAACTGCTTAAAAACGGGGGTCTTGGAGTTGGTTCATTTAAAAAAAAAAAACAAAAACCTCTCAAAAAAGCAATTCAGGGACAAAATTGACCAAATATAAAGGCAAAAGGCAAAGTTGCTTATCCCAGGGCTATTTATGGGTATTGATATAAATGAAGGCTTCTGACAGTCTATAAAGATATCAAGGCAATGCTTTCCAGCAAACACAATGAACTGTTCTCTGCAACTCATTTTTTTACCTTTTAGGTAAATATGATCTAATGGAATTTGGTTTCCTTTTATTCAACAACTAAGAGCTCAGGAATAAGAGTTCTTTTAATGAAAGGGATGTACCTACTTTAAGCCTTGATTAATATTCTGCTTTCCTCTCTGGCACTTCCAACTTGCCTGGCTTTCCAAAAACATGTATGCACTGAATCCCATTTTGGACTTTAAAAACTCAGATAAGCTTGTGTGTACGGAGCATAGTAAAACAACCTGACACAGGATATGGCATGGAATCTTGCTAGAAGAACTCCAGCTTGTTTCTCCATTGTGACTGACTGGTGATTAGTTTAAGAAAATGCAGCTTGGCTAAAGATTTGCCCTATAACACAAAGAATAAGCAGGACCTTGCCCAAATGCCAAATCCTTTTTTTCCAATTTTGGGACTAGAATGCAATCTACTTTCTCTTTTGAGGAGAACCTTACATCCAAGCTCTACAACTAATATTTTTTTAACTCAAAACGCTACAAGATTAATAATACAAAAAGGAGATTAAGAAAACCAATTCTACTTAGTAACATTAAAAAAAAAAGAGGGGAGTGGGGCCCTGGGTGGCTCAGACAGTTAAGCGTCCGACTTCGGCTCAGGTCATGATCTCACGGTTCATGGGTTCAAGCCCCTCATCGGGCTCTGTGTTAACAGCCAGCTCAGAGCCTGGAGCCTGTTTCAGATTCTGTATCTGACCCTCCCCTCAGATTCTGTATCTGACCCTCCCCTGCTCACGCTATCTCTATCTCTCTCTCTCTCAGAAATAAATAAAACATTAAAAAGAAATTAAAAACAAAAACAACTCTTTGGGCACCTTGCTGGCTCAGCTGGTAGAGTATGCTTAACTCTCTAGGTTGAGAGTTCAAGTCCCATGTTGGGTATAGAGATTACAAACTTTTTTAAAAAACTGAAAAATTGACAGCTGCATATGTTAAAAAACAGAAAAACAGAAAAACTAAACCACCAAACTTAGGAACTAACTTAACCAAAGAGGTGAAAGACTTGTATGATGAAAATCACAAAACATTAATGAGAGAAATTAAAGACATAAACACACAAAAAGATATCCTATGTTCATGGATTGAAAGATTAATTGTCGGGGCGCCTGGGTGGCTCAGTTGGCCGACTTTGGCTCAGGTCATGATATCGAGGTTTGTGAGTTTGAGCCCCTCATCGGGCTCTGTGCTGACAACTCAGAGCCTGGAGTCTGCTTCAGATTCTTTGTCTCCTTCTCTCTCTGGCCCACCCCTGCTCATGTTCTGTCTCTCTGTCTTTCAAAAATAAATAAACATTAAAAAAAAAGATTTATTGTTGTCAATATTACCCAAAGCAAGCTACAGATTTAATGCAATCCCCATAAATATCCCATGTTTTCTGCATAAATAGCAAAACTCATCCTAAAATCCATGCAGAATCCCAAGGGACCCTGAAGAGACAAAATAATCTTGAAAAACAAGAATAAAAGCTTCAATGGGGCGCCTGGGTAGCTTAGTCAGTTAAACGTCCGACTTTGGCTCAGGTCATGATTTCACGGTTCATGGGTTCGAGCCCCGCGTCAGGTTCTGTGCTGATGGCTAGCTCAGAGCCTGGAGCCTGCTTCGGATTCTGTGTCTCCCTCTCTCTCTTGACTCTCCCCTGCTCATGCTGTGTGTGTCTCTCTCTCAGAAATAAACATTAAAATAAAAAGAAAAAGAATAAAAGCTGAAAGACTCACAGTTCCTGATTTTAAAACTTACTACAAAGCTTCAGTAACCAAAACAGTGTGGTAGTGGCATAAAGAAAGACATACAGACAGAACTGAACATAATCCAGAAATAAACCCCTGCACATAAAACCAAATGACTTCTGATAAGGGTGTCAAGACCATTCACTAAGGAAAAGTCTCCAACAAATGATGCCGGAAAATCTGGATATCCACACGCAAAAGAATGAAATTGGACCCTTACCTAACATCATATACAAAAATTAACTCAAAAAAGATCTATGACCTAAACACACGATTTAAAAACTATAAAATTTAAAAGAAAATATAGGGGAAGAACACCTGGACAGCTCAATTGTAGAGCATGTGACTCTTGAGCTTAGGGTTCTAAGTTCAAGCCACATGTTGGGTGTAGAATTTACTTAAAAATAAAATCTTTGGAGTGCCTGGGTGGCTAGTTGGTGGAGTGTCTGACTCTTGATTTCAGCTCAGGTCATAATCCCAGGGTCATGGGATCAAACCCCTCATTGGACTCTATGCTGACAGCATGGTCCTGCTTGGGATTCTCTCTCTCTCTTCCTCTACCTCTCCCCTGCTCATTCTCCCTCTCTCTTTCTCAAAAATAAATAAACCTATGACACAAAAACAGACACATGGATCAATGGAATAGACTAGAGAACTCAGAATTGGACCCACAAATGTATGGCCAACTAATCTTGACAAAGCAGGAAAAGAGTATCCAATGGAAAAAAGACAGTCTCTTTAACAGATGGTGCTGGGAGAACTGGACAACCACATGCAGAAGAATGAAACTAGATCATTTTCTCACACCATACACAAAAATAAACTCAAAATGGATAAAAGACCTGACTGTGACACCGGAAACCATCAAAAGCCTAGAGGAGAAAGCAGGAAACAACCTCCTTGACCTCAACTGTAGCAATTTCTTACTTGACACATCCCAAAGGCAAGGGAATCGAGAGCAAAAATGAGCTACTGGGACCTTATCAAGATAAAAAGCTTCTGCACGGCAAAGGAAATAATCCATAAAACTAATAGGCAACTGATGGAATGGAAAAAGATAGTTGCAAATGACGTATCATATAAAGGGCTAGTATCCAAAATCTATAAGGAACTCACCAAACTCCACACCCAAGAAACAAATAATCCAGTGAAGAAATGGTCAAAAGACATGAACAGACACTTCCCCAAAGAGGACATACAGATGGCCAACAGACACATGAAACGATGCTCAGCGTCCCTCATCATCAGGGAAATACAAATCAAAACCACATTGAGATACTTACCACCTCCATGCCAGAGTGGCTAAAATGAACAAATCAGGAGACTCTAGATTCTGGCAAGGATGTGGAGAAACGGGCACCCTCCTACACTGCTGGTGGGAATGTAAGCCGGCACAATCCCTCTGGAAAACAGTGTGGAGGTTCTTCAAAAAATTAACAATGGAACTCCCCTATGACCCAGCAATAGCACTGCTAGGAATTTATCCAAGGGGTACAGGAGTGCTGATGCATAGGCACATGTACCCCAATGTTCATAGCAGCACTCTCAAAAATAGCCAAAACATGGAAAGAGCCCAGTGTCCATCAACAGACGAATGGATCAAGAATGCAACCTACAAAATGAAAATATTTGCAAATCATGTTTCTGATAAAGAATCAATATCCCAAATATACATAGAACTAAAACTCAACAAAAGACAATTCAATTAAAAAATGGGCAAAGGACTTGAATATATATTTATCTAAAGAAGATACACAAACGGCCAGTAAACACATAAAAAGATGCAACATCAGTTCATAGCTGCACTCTCAACAATAGCCAAAACATGGCAAGAGCCCAAGTGTCCATCAACAGACAAATGGATCAAGAAGATGTGGTTTATCTATACGATGGAATACTACATGGCAATGAGAAACAATGAAATCTGGCCATGTGTAGCAACATGGATGGAACTTGAGGGTGTTATGCTGAGCAAAATAAGTTAGGCAGAGAAGGACAGATACCATATGTTTGCACATATAGGAGGGTTAGGAGGAACTTAACAGAGGACCGTTGGGGAGAAGAAGGGGGAAAATAGTGGGGGAGAGGGAGGGAGGCAAACCATGAGAGACTCTTGAATGCTGAGAACAAACTGAGGACTGATGGGTGTGGTGGGGGAGTGGTGACGGGCACGGAGGAGAGCACTTGTTGGGAAGAGCACTGGGTGTTGTTGGAAACCAACTTGACAATAAACTATTTAAAAAAAAAAAATTCCCCTCTAAACATGAATTTCTAAATTCTCTCTAATGATATAATTTTCATAACCAGAAAAAAATTTAAATATTGACATTAAATATAGTAACAATGGTAATGAGGAAAAAAAAAAAGATGAAACATCACTAATCACTACAGAAACGCAAATCAGAACTACAATGAGATACTATCTCTTCTCTATTAGATAGCTCCTAACAACAAAAGGATGTGGAGAGACTGGAACCATTGTGTACTGTTGGTGGGAATGTAAAAATGGTGCGGTTACTATGGAAAATTGTATGGTAGTTCTTCAAACTATTAAAAATAAAATTATCTTATAATCCAGCAATTCCACTTCTGGGAATATATTCAAAAATATTGAAAACAGGGTCTTAGACAGACATCTATACACCCATATTCATAACAGCATTATTCACAAAAGCTAAAACATGGAAGCCACTGATGTGTCCACTGACAGATAAACAGATAAGCAAAAGGTGGTATAAACACAGTGGAATATTATTCAGCCTTTTTAAAAGGAAAGAAATCTGCAATATGCTATGTGGGTGAACCTTGAGAATTGCATGCTAAGTGAAATAAACCAGTCACAAAAAGACAAATACTGTATGATTTGACTTACGTGAAGCAGAATAACCCAAACCATAGAGACAGAAAGTAGAACAATGGTTGCCAGGTGCTGGGGGGAAGGTGGAGGGAGTTACCGTTTAATGGACATACAGCTTCAGTTTTGCAGTATGGAAAGCATTCTTGAGGTGGATGGTGGTGATGGCTTGCCCAGTAATGTGAATATACTTAACATCAATGAATTGTGTACTTAAAAGTGGTTAAGACGGGGGGAAAAGTGGTTAAGATGGTATATTTACCCCCCCACACACACACACAGAAAAAATTCTAAAGGATATCAACACTTAATTTTCTACAGTTCATACCTCCCTTCTACATCTGGATTTTTCTCTTTTAAAAATGTTTATTTATTATTTACAGAGAGAGAGAGAGCGCCTGGGCGTGCACAAGCCCAAGCAGGGGAGCGGCAGAGAGACAGGCAAAGAGAGACCCCCAAGGAGACTCCATGCTGTCAGCACAGACCCAATGCAGGGCTCAGTCTCACAAATCGTGGGATTGTGACTGAACCAAAATCAAGAATCAGACGCTTAGCCAACTGAGCTACACAGGTGTACCTGGATTTTTCTTTTTTAAAATGTTTGCTTATTTTTGAGATGGAGAGAGAGCACAAGTTGGGGAGGTGCAGAGAAAAGGGGACAGAGGATCCCAAGCAGGCTCTGTGCTGACAGCACAGAGCCCAATGTGGGGCTCAAACTAAACCATGAGATCATGACCTGAGCTGAAGTCCAATGCCTAACCAACTGACCCACTCAGACACCCCTGAATTTTTCTCTTAAAAGCCATTTCTATACATATCAATTAGAAATACTAATATACCAGGGATGCCTGGGTGGCTTAGTCAGTTAAGCATCTGACTTTGGCTCAGGTCATGATCTCACAGTTTTTAATTTCTAGCCCTGCACTGGGCTCTGTGCTGACAGCTCGGAGCCTGGAGCCTGCTTCAGATTCTTTGTCTCCCTCTCTCTGCTCTCCCTGGCTCGTGCTTGCTCTCTCCTTCTCTCTCCCAAAAATAAATAGACATAGGCAGAGAAGGACAAATATCATATGTGTGCACGTATAGGAGGATTAGGAGGAACTTAACAGAGGACCAAGGGGGAGAAGAAGGGCGGAAATGGTGGGGGGAAAGGGAGAGAGGCAAACCATGAGAGACTCTTGAATGCTGACAAAAACTGAGGACTGATGGATGTGGGGGGGAGGAGGGATGGGTATGGAGGAGGACACTTGTGGGGATGAGCACTGGGTGTTATGTGGAAACTAATTTGACAATAAACTATTTGTAAAAATAAATAAATAAATAAATAAATAGACATTAAAAAATTTTTTTTAAGTACTAATATAATGGTGATATAAGATAGCAAATTGAAACAATGGTATTGCTTCTTCAAAATTATCTGAATTTCTCATTTTCTTAGCCTTAAAGTTAGATTTCACAGGACTTACAGTAAACACAACCACTCTCTCTACTGCCTCCTCCTTCCATCCCAAGTCTGTATTGTGTCAAAAAATAAACCCGAATGAAAGCAGTAAAGAATTACTGCAATTTCTTAAACCAGTTAACATTATCTGAAGTAACTTGTCTGTAGTAAGTATCATTAAATGCTGCTTATTATTACCTATGTGCTATTTTTTAAGGCATTTTTCCTAACTGAAAAAATAGGTTGCAATTTCATTATAGATCCAAGAGAAACTAGAATAATAGGATAGAGCAATCCTTTATTTTTAGACACTTTCACAAAGAAATTTTCAGTAAACGAACTTTCCAGCGGAGAAGAGAAAACATGAAAATCAGCCTCCAGCCATCAGCAGCAGCTCTGCTCAGGGCCGAGGGTCCTCCTTGCCCAAGTGGTGAGGCGGAGGCGTGTACTTGCCCTCCTTTATCAGTTTATCCCGCTGCCTCTTGATGTCATTCAGACGTTTCATCTGTCAAAGGAAAGAAGTTTTTAAACTAGGGAGAAATATGCGCCACAAAGTTGAGGGCTAGAGAAACAGAGGGAAAATTGGTTTTGTTTTTAAAATATGGAAGCTTTTCATCCTAGAGAACCTTGGAGATGAAACCCTTCTTTAAAGAAATAACTTGAAATCACTCCCCAAGCCTTAACTAAATTTCTGGTATGAATAATAATACCTCCTTTAAAAATAATTAAAATGTTCCTGTTATGTACAGGAATCCAGGTATTTACAAAAACAATAATAAAATATAGATGAAAAAATCTAAGAGGCATACTTGTGCCTACTTAAATCCTTAAAATACTGAAAGACGAGATCAACTCACAGCTGATAACACTCCTGACCTGTCTGTGAAGTTGGTACTGCTGCTGCTGACTGTTCACTGGGTGTGAATGAAGCAGAAATAGCCTATTCGAGGTTTCTCTTTACCACACTGAAATAAAGATCTGATATGCGCTCAGCTATCAGTCACTCCTGAGCCCTGAGTTCTGCCTCGTCTCTCTGGTCAGACACTGGTAGCTTTCTAACCAAAGAAAGCCAGGCTATACAAGACCATATGAAAGCTGTAATTCACATGGATTCTTCGATACAGAAAACACTCACTGATCCTGACTGCATTACTCCTCTGCTCAAAACCCAATGGCTTCACATCTTACTGAGAAAACAGCTGAATCTTTCCTTATAATGCCTTACTAGGCCTACCTCTGACTTTATGTGTTAATACTTTCCCTCACTCTCTGCCTCAGCTCAGGGACTTGTGCACTTGCTCTTTCCTCTAACCAGAATATTCTTCCCTCACATCCACATGGCTCACTTTCTTGAAGTCTCAAATGTCTTGTATCACTGAGCTCTTCTGTGACCACTCTCTTTAAAAGAGCATCCACTGAGCTCCCACAGTGCTTTCTATCTTTCTCTATCTTCCCCACTGTACTTATCAACACCTGACACACTGTTGTTTTTAACTTGTTTATTTTCTGACACCCCATATAAGCTCCTTAAGAGCAGGAATATTTTGCTATTTTGCTTACTATTGTATATTCCTACAATAGTGCTTCAATAAATAATTTTTTGATGAATAAGTTTTCACAAAGGCATGAAGAGTTAGTATATTCATACTAAGCCACCTTAAGGTTAATTAACCATTAACCTTAAAGAATCAGTCAGGGTTTAACTTCAGAAGAAAAAACTCTAGGTGTCCTAAATACTGACCTCAACAATAGCAT